>CM062819.1:207400552-208600552 GCA_031772625.1 Pinus tabuliformis | reverse complement strand
CAATATGAACCCACGTGGTATTATATTTCTCCCCCAGTGATGCCCCCGTGGCCAAGGTATGGCATAACTATCCCACTTTCATAAGTTTCTATTTACAAGATGCTCTAGTTAGACAAGGTTTTATAAACATTAAGACTCTAAACTTATGTTACTGGTCTGGTTTCCCTTCAGATAGACTAGTCGCAGAAAACTTATGTTTTTTTGCTCAAGTAAGATTAGGTCCTTCTATTCAACTATATGAAAAAGTTACATAATATACATATAAAGGAGCCCCACAAGGCCTTTATACTCAGGCCGTGGACCCACAATCCGAGCTGAGGGCCCACGGAACCTTTCAACAATACCTCCGAGGAACCAGAACACTCCATGACCGTTCGATCATACTACACAGATCTAGCAGTTAAGAGACTATATCGAAGATCCAACATGCACACCCTTTAGCCAAATACGCGGACCCGAAAAAAGAATGTGCTAACTTTTGAAACCATTTCAGGCCTAACTTGGGAGATGACCTCTGGGTTGTTTATCCGCTCAAAATCCACCAGAATCACGTGATCTTGAGTGGACTGTTAAAGTAGCACGGGACTTAACAACACCTTCAGACCCGAAAACTAATAAAGCCACCACCTAATTGTGTTTCGGGTCCGAATGGATGGTTAACATTCTTGTTGTTTGTCGCGTGAAAATCATTGGATTATTACGATTTCCTCGACCCACCCACTCTTTAAACAAGCACTTGACACAAAACATTGAAGGGCCATATTTAAAGTGAATCTGAAACATTTGCAGATTAGACCTGTAAGTCGTTTCCAGGTGCATTTTCCTGCCCGAAGACCAGAACTCATCTGAATTCATCTAGCTTCACCCTGCTTATTTCCCCTGCTCTGATAATATTCCCTGTCTAAGGTTGCATGTCTGTGACACTCTTCCCACAGTCGTCCTTGGGTATTCTCTATCCAGTCATATCTTTTGCTACTATTGGAATAGAGTACACCTTCATTTGCCAAAATATCTGCTAATTTATTGGTTGTTCTACGCATATGAATGAAACTAAGGGTTCTCATTGTGTGCAGGTGGGATTGAATAAGATGGATGACTTGCAGTAACCTCCAATGTTTTGATACTCTATCTGGTGCTGAGCCATTGCATATTTTCTTGACTTAATTGATTATCAATTCATAATCAGCTTCAATTATGGTATTATGTAAATTTGAGTCCCTTAAGATTTCTAGGCATTGCTCAAGGGCCATGAGCTCTGCCATATTATTAGTGGATTTACCCAAATAAATGTGAAAGATGGCTTTTATTAAACCCTTTTCATCTCTTATTACTCCTCCATAACCAACAATCCTAGGGTTTCCTTTTGAGGCCCCATCTATATTGCAATTCATAAAACCATGGGGGGGAGGTTGCCAAAAGTCCTTATCATCTGTCATTTGATTTACAGGCTTGATTATTCCCTTGGGGCAGAGCCCCTGTAGGCCGAAATGCAGAAGTATCTGCACATCCTGATCTTGAGGTTGGTTCTCAGGGGGTTTTTTTATAAGGATTCCTATGGTTTCTTTGAGTTGTCTTCTAATCTAAGCCATAATGCTCTGGGTTGAACTAGTCCGGTTCTTGAAAATTCTATTGTTGCATTCTTTCCAGACATCCCAGATTAGAAAGCCTGGAACCAGCTCCCAAGCTTTGTTGATAATTTCATTTGCAGAGAATTTTCTCCTCCAATTCCTCAAATTGTTGTTGATGCTGCCAATGTCCCTATCTGAATGTCTGAAAATTAAAGCCACCCAATTCCACAAGGTGGAGGTGAATGGCCAAAGGTTGAGAAGGTGTTCCATAGTTTCTTCTTGTAATTTGCAAAGCTGGCATCTTGATGGACCAATTACACCTCTCTTCCGAAGGTTTTCCCAAGTTAGAATTTTTTTATGTTGCACCAACCACATGAATAGTTTGATTTTCATCCAGTTTTGGTTCTGCCATAGGTCCTTCCATACTGTGTTAGGGTTTGGAAAGTCAAGCCCAAGGTCTAGTCGCTTGGCCTCTTTAAGGTTAAATTTGCCTTCGTTGTTTTTGCCCCATCTCAGTTGGTCTGAGGATGTTGATTTCAGAATCTCTCTGTTCCAAGATGACAGTAGGAGCTTAAGCCTGGGCCTTCAATGAAGAGTCCTCACTGTAAATCAGTTTCTTCGATACTCTCCATTTTCCCTCACTTCTATCCTGATCCCAGGAGTCATTTACCCTGTGTAACCCTTTGTCCTCAGTATCCTTCTTAAGATTGTCAAACTCTTCTCTCAACAATTTTGGTTCCTGTTGCCAATTATCTTCCCAAAACCAAGCCAGGTTTCCATCTCTGATTTCCTAGAAACTGTGTTTTTGAACAATAGCTCTATTGTCCCAAGCTTTGTTCCAAATGTGGGAGCCTTTGATGATCCCGGGCATTATGATGTGCTCCCTTTCCTACCAATTGTTTGCATATTTCTGTTTCCATACCTTGGCCCAGGGGGTAGACGATTCCTTTAGCCATCTCCACCATAATTTTTCCCCCAAAACTTTATTTAGGGTTTTAGGGTCATCCAGTCCCAAACCTCCATGTGTCCTAGGTTTACAGATCTTATCCCAGGCTATCAAAGCCCATTTCTTTTTCTCTTCCCCTTTGCCCCAAAGAAAATCACTTTGGATATTTCTAATGTGTTGCATAACTCCTTTAGGAGTTGGAAGTGCTGAAAACATGAAGATGTAAGCACTAGCCTTCCTGCCAAATTCAAATCCCTGTTTTTCCATTTCCGGATTCTGTCCTAGAGTCTATTAATAACAGGCTCCCAAACTATATTTCTTAGAGGTTTGTCTGTTAGAGGAACTCCCAAATATTTGGAGGGTAGCAGATCTCTTTGAAAACCTAGAATTCTGGTGAGATTTCTCTGAATAGCAATATCAGTATTAAAAAATAAAATTGTTGATTTGGTAAGGCTTACCTTAGTACCCGCCACCATAGCAAAGTCTTTCAGGATTTGCTTGAAGGCATGAGCTTCTTTGACCATAGGTGTACCCTGCAGCATGGTGTCGTCCACAAATTTTTGACGAGTCAAAGCATCCCCATTTAGGGTGAGTTTGAGACCCTGAATTTTGCCTTCCACTTTGGCAGACTTGATTGCATTGCCTAGCCCTTCCATCATGAGAATAAAGAGGAAGTGTGAGAGTGGATCTCTTTGTCTGAGTCCTCTTGAAGGCTTAAAGGTTTTGGATGGTGAGTCATTCAGTAGTATAGAAGAGCTTGAGGTGGTAACAAGGGCCATTACCCATCATATCCAGTTATGTTCAAAGCCATATGCTCTTAGTACTTCCCTTATGTATGCCCAACTTAGCTTATCATAAGCCTTTTCTAGATCAAGTTGTATGATCATACTTGCCTGCTTATTGCTCTTAAGTGAGTGGATCACCTCGTGAGCTTGAATGATATTGTTTAGGATCTGCCTACCTTCCACATATCCAATTTTCTCCTCAGACCCTAGAGTTGGAAGAAGGGGCTTGAGCCTATTTGCAATTATTTTGGATATAATTTTGTATACCACATTGCATAATGCTATGGGTCTAAATCTATCTGGTGTCATAGAATTTTCCTGCTTTGGAATCAAGGCTATGAAAGAGGTGTTAAGCGCCTTCAAAACAATTTTGTTTTTCCTTGAGTCCTCCACCACCTCGAGGATATTGTGCTTGACAATGTTCCAGCAAGCTTTGAAGAAGTTAACATTGAAACCATTCGGGCCTAGAGCTTTCCCATTTTGCATCTCTTTGATGACTTCGTTGATCTCCTCTTCATTCACTGGCCTATTAAGATTATAATTGTCTTCTCTTGTCACTAGCTTAGGAATATGCTTAGTGAAGTCATTGATGAATTGTGATCTATGTATGAGAGGCTCCTTTGCTATGCTTCAGAAGTGTTGAACCAGAGCATATTCTATTTCTTTGTGGGTGTTGAGTTGTTTTCCTTGCATATCTTTTAGTTTTAAAATCCTGTTGTGAGAACTATGATTCATGGTAGACTTATGAAAAAACCTTGTATTCCTTTCTCCTTCCTTTAACCATTGTACCCTCGATTTCTGTTTCCAGAAGATTTCTTCTTGCTTATATAAGCCTCCCCACTCCTATTGAAGCGAGTCAGCTTGTTTCTCACCTTCCTCGGTGAACCCCTTAGATATTAGCTCCTATTTAATTTCCTGTAGCTTCCCCTCAACTACTTTTTTGGCTTCAAAGATATTGCCAAACTCATTCTTATTCCAATCTTTGAGCCTGAGTTTGATTTATTTCAGTCTCTGCTGCAGAAGGGACATTTTAGTACCCTGAGAATTCAAATCTTCTGTCCACCATTTTTCAATATTGCTGATGAAATCAGGATGGGTAAGCCAAATGTTTTCAAACCTGAAAGGTCTGTTTCTTGGAGTTCCTATAAAGGATGCTTCTAATTGAATAGGCCAGTGATCCGAGCCTCCAAAAGGGAGGATCATAGCTGACAAGTCAGGGCCTGAGAGGATAAGGTCCTCAGAGATAATGAATCTATCTAGCTTAGAGGCCACTTGAGAAGCCCCTCCCCTTTTATTATTCCAAGTGAAGATACCATTATTGGTTTTTGTATCTACTAGCCTCATATTGGTTATGAAGTTTTGAAAAGCTATGGAATCTCTGCCTAGAGATCTTGTCCCACCTTTTTTTTCCGAGAGAGATTTGATCATATTAAAGTCCCCTCCTAGAATCTAGGGTATGCCCAGATGTCTCTCTCTTAGCTCCTCCAGAGAGGTTAGAAGCCTGAATTTGTCTTCAAGCTTTTGTGGACCATAGACATTTGTTATCAGATAAACTTCCTTGTCCCCCAAAGGTTGGATGACCACTGATAGGTAGTTCCTGGATGCTTCAGCATCTAGGATTCCAAGTTTCTGAGGGTTTCAAAGTGTGAGAATGCCTCTTGTTGCCTTGTCTACTTTAACTTATAGATATTCATACTTAATAAGCCATTTGCTATGTATCTCTCTTATTTTGTCTTTAGAACATTTTGTTTCCTGGATAAATACCAAATCTGGTTTTTCTTCTTTCATTCTATTACTGAGATTGCATTGTTTCCTTTTACTTCCTAGACCCCTAATATTCCACGTTGTAAGCTTCATTAAGAAATATTTGTAAATGAGTAACTAGTTAGGTCTTTCATCTCACCTGAGTTGATCATGAGTTTTCCACATTCAATCAGCAACTCATTTTGTTTTTTTCTTCCTCTTTTCCTTCCTGGATTTTTGGGAGCTTGTCCCCCTGTTGCCTCCATAGTTTTAACCCCTCCGTTATCCTAACTATCATGGTTTCTTTTGACCCCAGAACCCTTTGTCTGCGTTCTCGAGAGGAAGAGCTGGTGTACTCTTTTAAATTCGTATTGAGGTAGTGTATCCACTCCTTTAGTGGTTCCCTCCTCCAGGAACTTTTCTAGATCAAGATGCTCCATTTCCAGTATATCCTGCAGTTCATGATCCTTCGTTCCCACTTCGCTTGGGGTCATCTCTTGGTCCCTATCAAGTTCCATAGTGCTGGGTTGATCCTCCTTTTGTTGGCTTTTATCCGGTATATCCTCCATGTTGTCATCCTTTTCTTTCTCTACAGGATTTTCCTTCATTACTTGATTCGCTCTTTCATCTCCCTCTTCTTCTTCTAATATCTTGAACCTATTATGACTAGGCTTATTTTCCTCATAGATATTTTTTTGGTTCTTTCTCCCTCCTTTTCCTCTGCCTCCCACTTTGGTGAAGCTTTCAGTCCCTTTACCTAAGGTTGCTTTGATGTTGCTGTCCATTTTATTTAAAGGGCAGTCTCTGAAGAGGTTCCCGTGTTCATGGCATTTGTGACATCTGAAGGGTACATGCTCATAGTCCATCACCTGCACCCATTCTTCATCATAAACTTCAAGAATTATTTCATTCAGCAAAGCCCCATAAAGGTCCATTTCCACGCATATTCTGGCAAAGGAGGTATATTTTCTGCGCAGTGTGGCCTCTGATATTTTTAAAAAATGCCCTAGTTTATTACCTATGGCTTTTAATGATTTTGACAGCCAATAATCTAGAGGTAGGGAATATAGTCTTATCCATACCGGCACCGATGTAAATGTTTCTCGTTCCGGTACAAAGTTCATCACCCATGGCCTCATATAAAGGCCTTCAGCCACATAGAAGTAAGGTCCTCCTTCAAACACCTTGTCTCTATCCTCTAGGTTTGAAAACACAACTATAAAGAAACCCTTGGACCCCAAGTGCAGATCTATTTCTCCCTTAGGTTTCCAATGGTTCTTTATCCAAGCATGTAGAGCCTTCTCTGTTGGCCATAACCCCATGAATTTTCATATCACTGCATAAGTCGACATGTGCTCCCTATGCGCCTGTAGCGCTAGATCACTTAACACCACTTGGTGTGTGATGGATGCGCTAGGTTTACATGGTCTTATCCGCATTCTGGGGTCAGCTTTCTGGATGTCCACTACTGTATGCTTCTCTCTTCTAACTTCCTCCTATGTTTCTACCTGCCTCCGTGCTCTGCTGTTTTCCTATTCTCCTCTTTCTGTACCCCCGGTTTCCGCTTCCATGGTCTTATTGAAGCGGCTTGCGATTACATGATTGTAGGAGGGAGTGGAACTGCCCTCTTCTCGCCCCTCCATGGAGCCCAACACTGAAAACCAGCTGCAAAACCTAGTTCCACTTGTTTTTTCTCCTCCACCAACCCCCTATGTTATTCAATGTAGCTTCTATCTCAATAGCAGAAAACTTATGTTACTGGACTATGTAATCATCATTTGACGTGATGCACAGTTCCTAACAAAATTATGGTGATCTTGGAAGGGCCTTCTCTCAATGCTTTTATAACATTAAATATAATGCTAAAAAAATTTGAATAATAAAAGTAGAATATATATATATATATATATATATATATATATATATATATATATATATATATATATATATATATATATATATATATATATATATATATATATACATACTTACTTTTGATAAATATAAGGTTAAGATGAATTTACGCTGATAAAATATATAACTATTAAAATGTAAATGATCACACTACAACATGTTATTTTAATAATAATTTCTTAAAATATATGGTTATGAAAAGAGTAATTTATTATTGTACTACTAACATGTTATTGTGGTTTTAATGATATAAACTTTTCCTCTCATTTATGTTTAATATTGTTTTGGTAAGTTAAAATTCTATCTCTTTCAAATAGAGTACGAAATTCTAAATATATATATATATATATATATATATATATATAGATAGATATATTTTTGATAAATATAAGGTTAAGATGAATTTACACTGATAATATATATAACTATTAAAATGTAAATGATCACACTACAACATGTTATTTTAATAATATTTTCTTAAAATATATGGTTATGAAAAGAGTAATTTATTATTGTATTACTAACATGTGATTGTGGTTTTAATGATATAAACTTTTTCTCTCATTTATGTTTAATAATTTATTTTTTCAATATTGTTTTGGTAAGTTAAAATTCTATCCCTTTCAAATAGAGTACAAAATGCTAAAAGGTTTATTTGTCTCTAGCCTGCTACTTGGGAAACCAAATCAGAGACATAATAATTGACTATATGTCAAAGTCCAAAATAACCAAAACCAAAAAAATATGAGAGTTGTCCCACAAATGGTAAAACCATCTGAGCCTTGATTTGAGTTTGACATTATTGTGACAAAAAAAGTCTTGCAAGCCCATACCCAAGGGAAACTAACCAAAACTACAAAAATATAGGAGACCAAGAAAACTAAAAAATCCAAGCAACATAACAAAACTAGATAATAGAACCTCAAAGTCAAGGAGACAGAGAAGTATACAAGTTAATGGGATGGTTGTCTTGTTTGCTAGAGGGTGGCATTGTTGGGCTTAAAGGCAAGCCCAACTCTAAGCACTGCAACCTTCCTTCAATGTCAAGAAGAAGCTCCTTCATCTCATCCAATTTTTTCATAACGTTGTCCTTAGACTCATGCCTATCCAACAAGACTTTTCCCATCAAGAGATTTATATGCTAATATAAATCAACATTTTAGAGATAATTATTTGTGTCCTTTGGTGTTTCCTGTGTCTAACATCCACATAGCCAAATCGTCTGTTGCCTTTGGTTATGAGTTTCTTTACCTCTCTTACCTAAAATTTGCTTATGTTGGGCCAATTTCAGCTTGAACGTCTACTGGTGTGTGCGATTGATATCTTTAGGTTGAGGCTCTAGCTCTAAAATGCACTAAGGATCCTCCAAAATTCCCTCTTCCTCTACCAATGTGCCTACAATGGGCTCTTTGGAAAGTCATCACATCAGGAGGGAGAAACACTTAAGTTGGAAATAAGCTAACAAATGCTGAGGTTTGGAGATAATGAGGGCCAAGAAACCCAAGGATAGCATCTAGTGAAGCACAGTGTGAGCTAGAAAAGGAAATAGAGAGCTCTTCCAGTAAAACCATCTTAGGCGAGGGCAAGAGAAAGCCCCAAGAAAATCATTCTGCCATCAAATTATACATAGAGAATATATAGAAAAAAGCATGATAGTATAAGGAAATGACCAAAGAACAACCAAGGAGAAGTTTCTAAAATGTAAATGGAAAGCTTGACAAGGAGCTTGGCTGAGAAAACCCCGACGACAATTCTAGAGACAACTCCTACATGAATGCATTCAATATGATAAGCCATGCGGGGTGGTGAGTTGGATCTCTAATACAATCCTTTAATGAGTTACATGAGGAGCGTGTTGTTGGCACCCTTCATGTGTAGCCTAGGCTCATCGTCTGACCGCCACCTCGCTTTGCTACGATTAGCACCCTAATCAGAGAGTTTTTCAATAAAAAATTATTTTAAATTTAAATGTATAAATTAATTATATCTTTCAAATATTTTTAATTATATATATTATTTTTAAATTTCATAGTCAAACTGTTATAAGTTTTGGAGTTTTTTACAATTGAATTAGCCCTGAATCTCAATTTGTACCTTTACTCCCTACTCACATATATCCACTCCTAGGTCTTCTACTACACCTATTGGTAAATGTGGTAGACCCTAATTGATATTCTCTCATTGTAAATAATTGTAATTATTTAAAAAGGCTAAGAGAAAGGGACACATATTCCATTTGCTTGGGGAGGGAGATTGCTTGAGGAATTGGTGAAATTAAATACATAGGTCATGGGCTAGCTGAGAATTTTAATGGGATGACTATGCAATACATCAACTGAAAAATAAAAGGACACGCCAATGTGTCTCTTAGCTCTAACAACGCGCAACAAAGGACAAAAATTAAAGGTAGGAATGGGTTGTGTTGTCCAAAGAAACTAACCTGTGTGGAACCTTGGAAAAATATGGGCAATTAGTCTATTTGGGAGGCACAAAAACAAGTCGGCGAGAGGTGAGAATGCATTGAGTGCACCTGTAGTGGAAAAATAGACAATGATGAGCACTAGGAAAAAGTCCTCCAAGGAATGAAGGTGTGAAAAGAGAACATTCTCACAAATACGTAGTGGAACAAAATAGTGGTGAAAACTGGGAAAAAAATCCCCCAAGGGTCGAAGGTGTAATAGGAGAGCAATGATCAAAATCACAATGATTGAGCTTTGAAGAAAGTGAACCAGTTGAGGAACCCTCAAAGAGGCTTGCTGATGAAAACATTATAGAGAGAAGTGGCTTGCCTGAAGGTTGAAGAACCCATTAGAAGCTTGTTGACTGATGAACCTACTGGATTCAAGAGATATTGATGAGGTACTTGGAGAGGTGATTTCTTACTCATCAATAGCTCATCCACTAATGAACCTTAGTTGTGACTCTTTTTACTATGGTATCTTGGCTTGGATGTTAATAATGTCTGAAAAATCTGGAAATACTAAGTGGAAGCTTGTGTAGTTGGTGGATGAAGGCAGAGTGACCTTGTGACATCATGTTTCAACTGTCAATATTGGTTAAGTTTCCTCTCAAAAATCACTCCACCTCAAGCACTCAAATCCAACTTGGGGGTGACATCTACAAGTAAATGTGGTTGTAGCTTGTTTAAGGTTGGGTGGAAAGTTAGAGTCCCAATCTCAGTTGCCATATTTCTTATAAGATAAGTATTCTCTTATATCTTTATGCATGTGATTATCATGTCTTTGTATATTGTGCTGAAATAAAGTCTTGATAATGTTAAGGAGTGATGTTTTCCTGCATGAATGAGGAATATCAATATATTGTATAAATATTTTAATGAATGACTCATTTACTGTGAATATTTCTGAGCTGGAATTTAACATAGGAATGAATGAGCATGGAGGGATGAGACTCTTTGTTAACGATTAAATAACTGCACTGACATGTTTGTATATTTGGCCACTGTGTTGATAAAGTTTTTCATATTAATAATAAGGAATGTGATTTCCTATTTAGAAGTTCTCCCTAAATATTTTCATAGTAATGGGTTTATCCCTGTTTCCATCTCGAGCCTGCAAATTGGTCTAAATGGCTTGTGTATGAAGAGATGGATCAATCTTTGTTAATCAATGAATGCCTACCTAAAAATGTTTTGGCTATCATACCAATATTTACCGATAAGCTCAGGAAGGATAGCCTCGAAAATCCCTGCTTATACCCTTGTATATTTATAAACCATGCGTCATAAGACTTTATGAATGCCCTTATATGTGCGTTAACAATTACTGAGCACGAAGATGGAGTTCTTAAGTCCAAATCACGAGACATTAGAAGAAACCCCCTCTCGCTCCTATGACTAAGTGTTACATAGGAAAATTTTAGGTCGTTGATGGGTAAGCGTTCATGGTCGTTGGATGACCCTAGGACTTTTTCCTCAGATGTTACTAAAGGAGACACCAAATGGAACTCTTGGGATTTAATCCTCAGGACGATATGGCGTTGTGGGGCCGAGTGACCTCTTGACTCAATCTAGACCATTAGTGTCGTGATCAGTTTCTCATGGTCGGTAGGACCCTGAAGGTTTGGTACCCTAGAGATTTCAAAGGGAGGCCAAGATGGGGTTGTTATCAATGCTTGGTGAAAGAATATGGAAAAAACCACATTTCCTATACAACAAGAATTATGTGATTCACAAGGGGCTTAGAGCCTTCAGTGGAACCCATTGTTATGTGGACTTCGATGTGGGAGGGCGTGATGAAGGATGATGTCACCCCAGACCCTGAACGTTGAAGATTTTGGACAGAGGGCATAGTAGAATGGCCAATATTTAAATTAAGTGTGACATGGCGTGCATGCCTGGTTAGCCGGGGTTAAGTGATGTGTGGCATGAAGGAATGCATTGCCTAGGCACTTTAGATTATGAAGTGAGGTGGACTTGGGTGCATTATATTTGAAGGGGGTCAAGGTGAATACATAAACATCCATGTAGCCTCGAAAGGACATCGTCGATAGTTTCAATGAGGGACAGAAGTGGAACCCGCCAAGATTTTATTCTCATGGTGACATGGTGATAGAGGACCTGCACCCGCGTACACTGATATCCATTATATATTATGTTATATTTTGGGCTTTGTGAGTTGTATAGGGGGGTTAATTCATGACATGGTATAAGTAGGTCGGTAGCTGCCATGTGGTCTGACATGGTGCATGACTTGGGCAGCCACATGGGTGCCATATAGGGACCATGTGGTAGGTTAGATGTTGTGGCACTATTTGATAAGTCATTCTTTAAACAACCATATCCTTCGATCCGAGAGTCAGATTGGAGTAAAGTTTACATCGTTGGAAAGGTCTTGTTGAGACGAACACAATGATATTTTCCATTTTAGGTTTTGAAGAAGTTGTAAAAGATCAAAAAAAGTAAACTCCATTCCATAATAAGACATTGGAGGTTGGGTCAACATAGTAATTACCTCCTTTTACCCTTAGTAAGGGCTATGGATAGTAGGGGTTGTGTTACAACAATCCCTTAGATGCTACCTTTCTCTTTGCTTCGAGTGCTTGCTTTTACAGGAGGTACTCATGTTCATGTTACTTAGTAAACTAAATATTTCTCTATCTATCTAATTCGATATGGATTTGTTGAAATCACAAGTTTGAGTTGTGAATTCTTCATAATCCACATACTTGAGGAATTTTCTGGAGTCCATCTTAAGTAACTAAAAATCACAATTTGAACCAAAATTATTTGGTAAGATTCCTACCAAAAACTCCAAAAGCTAAAATAATGAGAGAAAATCATTTTGAATAAATAAGAATTTGATCAATTAAGAAAGTATTATAAAATTTGGTTTAAAAAAAATAAAATTTCATATCTTAAAATTTCCTTAAGATTCAAATTTTAAATAAAAAATATTTAAAATTTCCTTAAAATCTATATGTTTTTAAAATATAATATATATGATGATGATGATGGTGGTGGTGGTTAACGTCCACTGGGACCAAACATTGGTCTATCGGACCTAAAGAAACAAATTATTTATTTTGATTTAAGATTTTATTCCTATGCTCAAAAAGCTTGGAGAGAAGCCTCCCAATCTCACTATAATTTTGACATTGTAAAAGGATAGGAAGGTCAGTATTGTAACAAAGATTGTGAAACTGAGATCTAATGTGGTTGTATGCGGGGCACTCTAAGAGGAAGTGGTTTTCATCCTCGATGTTCCTATTCTCACATATATGGAAGATCCTTTCCATCCATGGCGTTTTAGGAACTGCCCAACGACCTGTTTCACTATGGAGCTCATGAGAATTCGTTCTAATCTTTGCTATATTAATTTTCTTCTTTGAGCTAGTTAAAATAGAGAGATACTTTTGATATTCTAGGGTGGGGTTGATGACCTTCTTATAATAACTTAATTTTCTTTTAGCCGCTAAATCTTTGTCACACCACATTTTTTCTTTGAACTTAGAAGTGACAATATCTTTAATGTTATTTATGTTTTGCAATGCATCATTCTCGTTGATCTCCCAATAGTTTAACCAGGCCCTTGTGTCTTTATGCGACCCTTCATTGAGCCTTAGGTGGTTTTGGCTAGAATTTAAAGCTAGCTTAGGAAGTTTATGATCGTCTATGTTATTGAGTTTGTGCTTGTATAGCAGAAACCTAATCATAGCTAGGCTCTCAATAGGGGAAAGACCTGCTTCTATAAGGAGAATAGGATAGGGTGTATTACTTTTAATTTTCAGGTTATAAGTTATAAAACGCTTCTGGATTTGCTCAATCTTTCTCCATGATTCTCTAGAGATGCTGCAACCCCAAACCTCGCAGCCATATAAGATAACAGGAGTGACTAAAGTTTCAAAGAGGAACTTCTTTTTATCCCACATTACGAGGTTCGTTGTTTTACAATTATTTTCAAGACCAAAATAAGCTTTCCAGCCCCCATTAATCCTTTTCTCAATGCTATGGTTCCAGTTGAGCTTGTGATGAATATCAATTCCTAGGTACTTGTAAGAATACACTTCCTCCAAGTTATTATTGTCATACATAAAATTAGTGTAAGTTCCTTCTTGGATTTGATAATCATAACTTTTGTTTTGTCAGTGTTAACAGTCATACCCATGGTAGAGCAGAAATCCTTAAGAACCCTGAGTTGCTTATCAAGATCACATGGCCACCTTGCGAAAAGAACAATATCATCAGCATAGAGAAGAAGGATGACGACTATCCCAGCTAAGATCGTGCCATCACTTCCTGCTTCCTCTAAATAGCCTTCGAGCTTATCGATGTAAATGCCAAATAGGGTAGGGGAGAGGGGGCAACCTTGTTTAACTCCGATGTTACATTTAATATCTTTCGACCACCCCTCATTGCTCTTTAGTTTGGCAATTACATTCTCGTATAAACTTATAGCGGGAACTCTCAACTCGAGAGGAACCTTTAGCTCTTCTAATCTATTCCAAAGGCTATATCTAGGAACCATATCGAAAGCCTTTCTAAAGTCGACAAAGCAACAATGAAACCTCCATCAAACCTAAATACAATGAAACAATTTTATAATTTTATATATTTTGTATTATTGGTTTAAAATTTTATAATTATTAAGTTAGGAATAAAAATTATTTCATTGTACATAGGTTTGATTGATCTTTGATTATTTCATTTTATAGTGGAATTGTAAAAAGTTATATTTGAAAAAAATATTTTATTATGTTTACTGTTAATTCAATTTTATAAAATTATTATATTTTATAATTAAATTACACAAGATTACGTACGTACTGTTTTTCTATCTAAATTTAAACAACATAATAAAACTAAACTAAACTTGAAAAATAAAATAAGATTTTTCTTATCAAACAACAAAATATATATATATATATATATATATATATATATATATATATATATATATATATATATATATATATAAGTAACATACCTAGACAACCCCATAAGAATCGTTTATTAAACTTGCCAACTTGTTAGAAATGTTTGAGTATGATCACGAGTCAGAGAATAATCAGGGAAATGAAGTGATTTCAGGAGAAAATTTAGAAGCGGTTAGAAATTCTCTTGTGAAACTTATTATAAGACCACGGAAAGAGATTACACACAGTAAACATAGAACTGGGTTGGGATATAATGTCCTAGATGTAGCTTTTCACATTCCAGATTTTGCTAAACCTATACAATTCCAAAGTGTTGGATTTCTAGATGGTGTTGTTCCAAAACAAGTTGATAGATGCCAATAGTGTAACAGAGTTGGACATGTGAAAAATAAATGTTTTTATCTTCATCCATGTGAGCATTGTGGAAAGTGAAATCATCATACAAATGGATGTTCTAGAAAGAAAACTACTGCAAGAGAGAAGCTAAATTTCGGACGGACTGCTTCTTAGGATTGGACGAAAACAACCAAGAAGATTTATAGGCCATACCGAAGTATGTTCGAGAGTAATGACCATCCTTGCATTGATGAAGACTACTTCTCAGTGTGTATTCGATAAGGGGGGAATTGTTGATGGTCTGCTATAGGTTCAAGTTCGAGATGTCAAGCGAGCCTGAGTCAGAGTTGAGTTGATTGAGCACTTCCATATTTGGAATTGTTTGAGGATTGCTGAGATAGTTCCAGAGTTTGTGGTCGCCTTAAAACCACATTTTTTGTTGTTCTGAGAGATGTTATGAAAGTTCCAGAGTTGATGTTGGTTGAGACTTTGAGTTCTCCCATATTGGTTTGTGGTCATCCTTAAAATCTGTTTCTTGAGACATTTAACTCTTGGCTGAGATGCATTTTTGCATTTTGATCTCTTATTCTTGGACTTTCGTACATCTTGTCAGATTAAGGAGGGAATGTTAGACAACTAATCCTCAGGGCTAATGATAGGGTTAGTTTGGGTAGTTATTGGTGTCCAAGAATACCCAAGAACTAATTCAAATGTTTCTTGTATGTATTAATATGTAGACATTGTACATCATTAATTGTATTAATATGCATTTGAGTTTGATTTCCAATTTATGTGTTTTACAATAATTCTAAGCATCCTTTGACATCTTTCTTCAACCATACTCCTTTTTTTAAGATATAACTAACTTCCTTAACTAAGTTCCACCCTAACCATTCTTAATGCATTTCCCAAAAATAATTAATTATTATGTATATCACCTCATCACACATGTTGTGGAAAGTTTATTTTAAACATTAATAAAACAAAGTCTTAATTTAGCAGACCCGGAGTATTGCACAAGCCATGGGACACCCTGTTTCAAATATCCACGAGACTAAATGATTTTAAATCAAAATTTAAATTAACATCCCTATTCATAAAATCTAACAACATGCAAAAAAAGATAAGATGAATAAAAACCCGAAAACACCTGCATTGAAACCAGTTTAAAAAAAGGCGACCAAAACAAACCAAAAAAGCATGTACGTAAAAGAATAAAAAAAAATATCAACTAACCGTTAAAAAACAAATGATTGACTTGAAATAGGTGGACGGTTCTAGCCGGACGGAACAGCAGAGTAGTTGGCACTGGGCTGTATGATTTATTCAAGATGAAAGAAAATTTTATTTTATTTTTGCTTGAATGTGTAAAAACAAAAAAATATTATTTTATTTTTGTTTGAATCTGTAAAAACAAAAAAATTTAGATAACAAATTTCACATTGTTCTAAATACTCAACTAAATTTAATTGCTTTTTTGGATTACTCTACCATGTATTTTAAAAATAAATAACATTATAATAAAAAAATTATTTATATAATATATATATATATATATAACATACCCCACATGGTTTTTTTTGAAATTGAGGTTTTTGTTAAATTAAAAAATACAAATTCAATAATGAAACATTTTTATATATTTTGTATAATTGATTTAAAATTTTATAATTATTAAATTAGGAATAAAAACTGTTTGATTGTACGGAGGTTTGATTGAATTTTGCGTAAATTTATTTCATTTTACAATTGAATTGGAAAAAGTTATATTTGACCAAAATATTTTATTGTATTTACGGTTTATTCAATTTTATAAAATTATTATATTTTATAATTAAATTACACTAAATTACTTACAGACTGTTTTTCCATCTAAAATTTCAACAACACAGTGCAAACTAAACTTAACTTAAAAAAAAGGATAAAGTACTTTTTATAAAACAATAAAATATAAAAAACTTATAAACCCAACGCACATGGACAAGTCCAGAAGAGTTGTTTATTAAACTACAACTTGTCAGAAATGTTTGGCAGACCACATCCACCATCGGAATCCAATTCACCTGGACGGTGTAAGCGTGGAATTCAAAGATGCACAAGTAAAAAAGTTTAAATTATTTGCGACCAGCCACACAATTACAGAGATATAATATCTCGAGGACTAAGTGAGTAACCCGTGTCACCGCCATAATTTAGCCTGTAATGGAATATTTTTTTTGAGGCAGGGTTCACACTACATGTCTTTTTAATATCTTTTAAGATAAAGCTGATAATGGCGGGGCCGTTGGCTGACTTGGCTTGCGGTGCCGTGACGTGTGTGTTGAGGTAATGTTTGCAGGCACTGCTTTTGCAGACCGCTATTTTTAGGGGCGGAAAGCCACCCTGGCTATTTCAAAAGTCCCCTCGGCTTTAGTGCTATAAGGATTTGGGTTTCTTGATCTGGAGGAAAGGAAGATGAAAGAATGTGCAAAAAGCTCAAACCCCACATGGTGTACGAGCCCAAGTTCCGGGGATCATCACAGAGAAAACCCGTCCTGTCTTCCTCGGAGGAGATACATATAAATCCGCCCAGCAGAAGCACAGAGATTAGCGATGGCTCCAGCCTATTCTCGAAGGCCTCCTCCAGCAGTGGCCAGTCACTCGCCAGTTTCAGGGATTCCCTCCCGGAAAACCCCATTATTTACAGATACAAGGAGCTCGCAAATGCCACCGCCCAATTCACCTCTGGAAGGCTGGGAAATTCGTCCGTCTGGAAGTGCGTTCTCAGGGGCAAAACAGTGGCCGTCACGGTGAGAAATAAGAAGAGGGAAATCAGAGAATTCAGGTCAGGGCTCAGGGAAATCTGCAATGCCCACCATGCCAGCGTAGTGAAGCTCTTGGGAGGCTGTTACGACGGAGAAAATGGATATCTGGTCTACGAATACGTCCAGGGTTCGAGTCTCGAGGACTGCCTGAGGGTTAGCAAGGCCCCCGGATTCACGGTCCTTGGCTCCTGGCTTTCCCGGATGCAGATAGCCGTAGATGTGGCGCAGGGGCTGGAATACATGCACCACGACACCAATATCAAGTACGTCCATAATTACATAAAGTCCAGCAGCATTCTCGTCACGGAGCCTGGTTACAGAGCGCGGATCTGCCATTTGGGCGCCTCTTATCTCGCCGGGGTATATGACACAGAAGGGGTCGGGGTTTTGCCTCAACGTTCCAGCATGAAGATAACCGGAACACAGGGCTACATGGCGCCGGAATACATCAACAGCGGCATCGTGTCACAGAAAGCGGATGTGTTTGCCTTGGGTGTTGTGTTGCTGGAGCTCCTATCTGGGCACGAACCGATAAGGTATGTGGCGGATGAGGGCGGCCGCGGTATTAGGAGAATAGGGCTTATACAGAGCCTGAATATTGTTATTTCAGAGGCCGGCGATAATTTTGCAGGGAGGCTGAGGAGATGGATGGATCCTCGGCTCAGGGGCTCCTTTCCTGTAGATTGCGCAGAGAGGGTAGCGAGGCTTGCTGCTTCCTGTGTGGATCCGGACCCCGGAAAGAGGCCTGATACAAGATATGTTGCAGGGGAGCTGTCCAGAGTGTTTATCATGTCCGAACAATGGTCTGAGCGAATGAATGCCAATAAAACATGTGTCAGTGGCACCTTCGAGGCCAGATAGAGTCATCTGCGTTTCATAAATATTCCAGAGTAAACGGGTTTGGATTATATTGGTGTGTATTGCTTTGAACATTGTTGTACTGCAAAAGGGAGAGAAAAAACCATGGTGGTTTGGATTATATTGGTTTGTATTGCTTTGAACATTGCTGTACAGCAAAAGGGAGAGAAAAAACCATGGGATATAATGATCCGAAGACTTCCTGTAAATATGGTTTGGATGGGTCATTTCGATGGATTATAAGCAGGATATTCAAGTGTTTCAGATCTTTTATGAGCACCACTTTGAAGCCTGGCCAGAGCTTAAACCTGTTGAGATGAGATCTACCAAAGAAATGTTTAAGTGCAAGTTTTTCTTTAATTTGTTCTGGAATGTATGATTCTCATGCCCCCTTCAATTTTTTTGGACCTATGAGGCAAATTGTATTCTTGGTCAAGAAAGTAATAAACTTCAAAATACAGACAATACTTTGTTTGATCTTTGGATGTGTATTTTCTGATGCATGTATTTATATTTATTCGCTTCAGTTGAATTCCTGGAGTTTTAGCTTTCCAGGTTTAAAAGAAGTGTTCATGCAGATGTGCCTTTGTGTTGATACTGCCATGGATTTTGCATCTTTTCAGTAGGAAATTGAGAACGGTTTGCATATTTTTTATTAATTGAATCTCTCTTTAATATAGCTTTTCTTATTTTTATTAATAGCGTTTCTTATGAAAGTGGAAAACAAAGATTCCCATTTAAAGAGAGCCGTGCTTGGAGGCGTTTCTTATGAAAGTGGAAAACGAAGATTCCCATTTAAAGAGAGCCGTGCTTGGATGGGAAAACTCTGGCAATGATGTCTCAAATATTTTATGTAAATATAAGAGAATATATTCCAAAACACTGGGATTGCTTGGATTCATGGCAAGCAATATCATTAAACACTGATTAATCACGTTAAATCCGGCGGATGGATGTTTGAAAAGAATGACAGTATTCTCCAGGACAACGGGAGAATCTTTTTTTTCAAAGTTTTTAAATTTGAAAAATTATCATCTTTTTCTTGATTTTATACTACATACATATAATGTGATGATTTGATTCTGGTTATGTCGGTATATTTTTAGCAGCTAATCTGATTATGTTCATATATTTTTAGCAGCTATGTTGCCTGGATGGCTAGGGCTAGATCTGATGCTTATTAGTTTATAATTGGGATGTTTTTATAAGGTTTGATTAGTTTATAATTGGAATGTTTTTATACGGTTTGATTGGGCTTAATAGTTAAGAGTATATGTTTTTTCTTATCAAGTTAGAGGTTTAGGTTCAAAACTAGAGGTGTGTTTTCTCTTACCAGGTCAGAGGTTCAAGTTCAAAACTAGAGAATGGTTAAGAGTATGTGTTTTCTCTTACCAAGTCAGAGGTTTAGGTTCAAAAATTACCAGGTCAAAAGTTCATGTTCAAAACTAAAAAATAAAATATATATCTTTTAAGAATATTTTTGTATAGATAAAATTATGTTTTTTGACATAATAGATATAATATGCCAACTTAGCATTTCAACAATTACACACATTTATCACAATATATCTATCACAATTAAATGGTGAAATAGAACATGTGAACTCCATATTGAACATCAACTAATTAGACATATCCATTGCACTTATCTCTATCACAATTTAATGGTACAAAACACTTTTGCTATCACATTTAGATAGTAAATAAAGTTGATATATCACTTAATATGGATATTGTTTATTTATATATTTATAATGACTATTGAAATATATGTTTCTTATGGTTAATATTTTTAAAAATATTATATGACAATTCTATAAATGGAATTACACAGGTTTATTGAGTTTTTTCTTTCTTTCCGTTATATAAATATAATTGGTCAACTCTTTTAAAAATATTATATGACAATTCTATAAATGAAATTACACAAGTTTATTGAGTTTTTTTGGTTATATAAATATAATTGGTCAACTCTATATGGATTATAAAGTTTTTTTGGTTATATAAATATAATTGGTCAACTCTATATGGATTATAAAAGGGATTATACATTTCACTAGAGTCTCTTTAGAGCCCAATATAGGGTGAAAGTTGACAACTAAGTAGGGGAGAGGTAGGGAGATATAGAGGAGTATTCGGTAAGGGAGATATAGAGGAGTATTTAATGAATGAAGGGTTAAATATAAAGTTAATTAAATAATAATAATGAAATATATCATAAAATATTATAAAATAATAATAATAAAATATATTTTTGATTAAATTATAATAATAGAAAAATATAATATAAGTTAGATTAAAAAAATAATAAAAAAAGAAATAAAGAGTAATAATAAGAATGATATGTGAGTTGTTTTAAGGGTAGTTTAATTTGTGATTGAAGTAATGTGAAATCTGTAAAAATTAAGAGATTCAAGGTTCAAATTTCTCATTGTGACCTTACGGAGAGGATGACCTGGTTTAGGGAAAGGAGGACATGTCTTAGGCCCCAGAGGTAGTTGTAGGTAGTTGTTATGTGTCAGGCACAAGTTCCTTTGGGATACACTATGACCTCAGAGGTAGTTGTAGGTAGTTGTTATGTGTCGCTAAGTTCCTTTGGGATACACTACGACCTTAGAGGTAGTTGTAGGTAGTTGTTATGTGTCAGGCAGACAGCTGAGTTCCTTTGGGATACACTATTTTAGTCCCTAGGGTAGTTCAATTGGTGATCGAAGTGATGTGAATAGTTCACTAGAGGTAGTTGTTACGTGCTAAGTTCCTTTGGGATACACTATTTTAGTCCCTTGGGTAGTTCAATTGGCGATCGAAGTAATGTGAATAGTTCAATTGGTGATCGAAGTAATGTGAAATCCTCTAGGATACACTATTTTAGTCTGGGGGTAGTTCAATTGGTGATCGAAGTAATGTGAAATCTATGAACACTGAGAGATCCAAGGTTCAAATTCTATGACTCCTTTACAACAAGGATAGGAGGTTTACTATTAGTTATGTGTCTAAGATACCAAAAAAATGAATAATCAGTAAGTTAAATTCAATTTGTTATATTGTAATTTTGCTTTTATTAATAAAATTATAAACAATTAAAAAAAAATAGTTTCATATCACATTAGAATAAATTAGAATAATGATTATTTATATTTGTGCTTAATATTAAGAAAAGTTATAAAACATGTTAAAATAAAATATCATATTCATATGACTGTTTTAATGGAATTAAAAGTAAAAATATTTTATTAGATATTAATTTAAATAGATTCATTCATACATAGTTTTAATAAAATTAAAAGTAAAAATATTTTATTATAGATTAATTTAAATTTTGAATCTATTTGAGAAAGCATGAAATTTGAAAATTAATATCAATCCACATTGATATAATATTAAATTTGATAAAACATCATATATATATATATATATAAAACCAAGAATCTCTAGGAAATTAGATTGAACATGCTACTAGAACCTTGCCAGCAACCCAAATGCGGGCGCCCAGCGTTTCACCGCCAACGTCACTGATCGTGGCAACCGCGTCGCTCCACGGACTCAACAGCTGGCACAAACCTGACACGTCACATGACGGTTTGGTACTGAGGCAACCACTTGCAAGGCTAGTCCCCGTGACAAAGCTTTAGCTTTTGCATGACACGTGAAATAAGAATTAATATAAAGATCCAACATCGATGGTAAAAGAGCACGACACGGGCTGTGAATGTGTTAGAAGGCAACAATAAATAAATGGGTATAAGGGGATGAACATAATTCAAGTATTAATGGTATTTTTTTTTTCATGTGTTTTATTAAAATTCTAACTACAGATCTTTAAAAACGGTTGGAGCAATCCAATTTCCATACAAAAGCAGAAGGATAGAGTACAAGTTACGAAGAGTGTGAGAAATTCTATTTCTAAAAGGATTTGAACTTGAATTTTATAAGAATTCAAACCATTCTATCTCGTGCACTTTTATTATCATTATTATGTATAAATTAGTAATTGTCTAAAAAAAGATAAAAAGAGAATGCGATTGTTAAATTGTGATAATTTCAAAGATATATGTAAAAATTGAATTCAATATTCCAATACTATTAACATAAAGATAAAATACAAATAAAGAAGAGTGTGAGAAATGAATTTCTATAAAGATTTGAACTTGAACTTTATAAGAATTCAAACTATCACTTTTCTTGTGTACTATTACCATGCAATATGAACTAGCACTAGCAGTTGCCCCAAAAGGTGCAAAGAGAGGCTAATAGGATTGTTAAATTGTGATAATTTCAGACACATGTACATTTGAATTCAACACCCCAATATTATCAACCTCTCAATTGAGAATACAACACTATTTAATAAAAATAAATAAAAGTGCAATATCAATCTATTTTCAATTGAGAATATAACACTATTCAATAAAAAAAATGAAAAGCGCAATATCAACCTATTAATTGATTAACTTTGCAATATGAAAATAGCACAAACAAAATGAGAATATAGCGTAATTTCCTCAAATAAATAAAAATCTTAACTTAATTACTTAATTAGATCAATGGATAACTATAAAAATGGATGAATAGAAAGCTAAGCTAGCCCAATGAAATTGTTAATTGTTTCATTTTAAAATATATTTTTACTTATTTATTCATTATGAATTGAATGATTTTAATTTATATAATTTAAAAATAAAAAATTATCATCTTTAATTAATTATGAAATTATCCGTAATAATAATATAATAATGAATTTATTTATAAAACAAATGAATTAATCTATATTCATTTTAATCTCACATTCATTAAGTTTCTAAGAAATATATTTCAACTTCAATATTATTTAAACTTCTAAGAAATATATTTCAACTTCAATAGTATTTAAAGTGAGTTTTAACGTATTATTTTTATATGTCACAGTGCTATTAATTTGGCATTTTTTACTATGCAAAAATTCTCGCAAGAATAATTCAACATGGCTAGGGAATTCTTCTACAATCTTTCTAAATTGTAAGCGCCTTTTAAGAAAAAGAAAAATTCTTTATGATAATTTACATTCAATTGAAAGGATTTTTTAGCACCAACTTTTGTAATTCAGTAGGCAGCTAAGACAATGAGGCAGACAGATTTACAAGCACAACAAACAACATACAATATTTTATGTCAAATGATCATCGGCATGGAGGGCATGCATACTGAAATAAATTAAAAACAAAAAAAACCACTCAAAAAATAAAGCATAAAACTGCAAGATGCATGCATGTACTCCAGCTTAAACTTGGTAGATATAGGTCAAAATGTTTTCTTTTCTACAAGGTCAATACAACGTTTAAGATGATTGGTAGACTCAAAAGATAAAAGTTAAAATTCCTACTTGCAAGCATGTAACTCCCCCCTCCATATACAATCTTCAACCACATTGATTGCTTTTCTGCTGACAATCAATATGCTCAAAACAGATTATTAAGAAATTTCCCAATGGCAAGTCATTAATGCTAACCACTAGAAATAACAAATATCAATTCCCCTTCAAACCTTTGTCATTTTTCTCGAAACATCTCATCATTGCTAAGAATGTTTACTTCCTCGATATGAAATCAAACTACTTATAAAAAAAAAAAAAATAACCACTTTATTCTTGGGAAAACCAATACTTACAAGATGTAATTAAATTATGAGAAGATACTTAAATGCATTAGGAATGGTTGGATGCTCTAGCTACTTCTGGTCTTAGCATTGGTGTTATGCAAATGTGTAAGGTGTTGGCAACATTGCTCATGGTTTCAGGTCTTTTTGTCGCTAATCTATATTTATGGCTCTGAGGCATTTCTTTTTTCGAGCTTGGGACGAGTATTGTGGGCTTGTATGTTGGCGAATGTATATATTGCATGTTTTGTCTTAGGTTCTAGCAAGAAATGCATGTGGTTTGTTGTTGTTTATCCCGACTTAGTGTTTCTCTAATGTTCATTGTTAACTTTACTCGGACCATTAGGGGAATTTTGAGGTATGAAATGGGCCTCCTAAGGAAATTATAAAATAATAGTAGAAATAATAAAATAATATTAGATTACATCATCAAATTTTAGAGGGAAAAAAGAAAAACTATTTTTTCAACTCATATTTTCAACTTATCTCCCTATGGGTTTACTCAAATTTATAGCGAAAACACTCGTTGGATGCAAAATTTGATGCCCCATCCAAGAAGTACCCATTTTGCATACTTTTTACGAAGCCTACTACACGAAAAATGAGAAATACATGAAAAATATGATTGCAATCATGTTTTTTCATGTATTTCTCATTTTTCGCGTAGTAGGGTCCATCAAAAGTATGCGACATGGGTACTCCTTGGATAAGAATTAAATTTTGCATCCAATGAGTACTCCTACTTGAAATTTGAGTAAAACCTTATGGAGATAAGTTGAAAATACGAGTTGAAAAAATAGTTTTATTATTTTACTATTTTTTAATCTTTTTACTTTTTTATTCCAGAAATGGTGAATCATCCCCCATGGTTGACATCATCTTCTTGAATCCTATTGGTTCTTATAAAGTTTATTTTGGTTGTACATTTTCTTAGGAGGTCCATTTTAGACCTCAAAATTCCCCTAATGAATATTCTTCTCACTGATTTTGGCCAAGTCTGGGTTTGTCTCTCTAATGTAATCAACAGCGTACTCCTATTTTCATTAATAAAAATTGATGATGGTTATTTACAAAAAAGCATGTGTTATTATATCTATAGCATGCATATTTTTCCTTTGTCATGGTATACTTTGTTTTTGACCAAAAAAATTTGCAACTTCTCTATAGTTTAACATTATGAATTGAATTCTATTATTTTTTTATTAATGTTTAAGATTATTTATCTACAATATGATTAGTTTGTGTCTGATTTTGTAACACAATGCCATGTGGATCACTGCCTTAGATTTTTCTACCATAATTTTTTAATGCAGTTGTAATATTTATGCCATGATTTTTAGATAGTTTTAGATTCTTCATTGTTAAGCATCATAGAAAACCACCAAAAATTGAAATCCTTGAAGATAGATCATATCATGTAAATAACATTTTTACCATCAATAACTACCCACCATAATTTAAGCAAATATTTGCATAAAAAATAGATATGAATAGGATGTAAATAAATACACTTACCAAGAGTTGTTATTGTCCACCATTATTTATGTTTTTTTCAACACTCTTAATAAGTAAGAGTATTTAGTGAAATCAAAAGAAAGTCACTTTTTATCTCAAAGAAAATACAAAGAAAGATCAACTGCCATGCAAAGACAAAGCACAATGGCATGATGACATGTTGCATTCATGGAAAATGCCAACCTCTAATGCTGAGTCATCTTAATCTTTGGAAATCAATCCTCATCCTTAAATAATTAGCTCTAGAAGAGGGAGTATAAAGATCAAATGAAGAGTCTCTTTCATCATTCCCTCATTAAAATCATATTCCTTTATCATCCAAGGAACATAACATTGCATGGAGTACCTTCATAGCTAATCCCATATTCACTCATTCATCTACTCAGAATGTTTAAATTATCCCTTCATCATCTCATCCTTCCACCTCCATTCCTCCATCTCAGCCCATAGTTCATTCATCCTCATCTGATCAGTCAGCCTCACCATCATCTCCATCATCACCATTTAATGAGCATATTCATTCACATAACAAAGATCAAATCAGGGAGCAAGCGCAGATTGAACAAGTTGAGGCCATCAAGCCTAAAGGGGCTGATTTGGGCACTTTGACACATAGTTATCAAAGAGGCCAGATGCAGGTGTTTTCCCCATAGATTATGGGAGGGACCTTCCCTTCTTCATCAACAAAGCAGGTACAGAAGGGCAAGGAAAAGATGACAGAGGTAGAGATCAGACATGAGGAGGAGGACCTCCATGAGACAGAGCAAGATTTTTCCTTAGTTGACCTAAGTGAGCATGATGACAGTGAGAGCACAAGCATTGTCATCAAAGAAAAGGATGCACTCATTAGGGAGCTCCAGATCAACTTGCAAAGGGAAAAATACATCATCTCATATTATGAGCAAGAAAACAAGCAGTTTGAGGCCAAACATGAGGTCATGGAGATTCAACTCATCAAGGCAAAGAGGGAGGCTGAAAAGGCCAAGGATTTACTTGATGAAGCATATGGAGAATATGGTGACCAGATGGAGGAACAGGTGCCAAGAAGAAGGCCAAGGACCAGAGGCCTAAAAAGAGCATTGGAGCTAGAAAAATAGAAAGAGGCTGAACTAGCTAATGAGCTCACCCTAAATGAACAATTTGCCAAAATGATCAATGAGAACTGGGAGCATTGGCTTGAGAGGGTGAACAATCATCTTGAAAAGCTCCTAGACAAGGCCAAAAGAGACAATAACATTTAGAGAAGGATGGAAAAGTATTATTGCCAAAGAAACCAAATAGCAAGGGCAAAGCTCAAGGCTGCTAAGGCAAAAATTGAAGCCCTAACTCACCAAGAAGAGAAGAAGAAGCTTGATATACTTGTAGAGGCTTCACTCCATGCCTAGCCACACCAAGCATCAGATCCTTGACCAATTTTGAAGACTCTTGGCTCATTTTTTGGTAATATTTCCTTTTTTGTTTTTCTTGAGGCAATTTCATATCAGCTGCATGGTCAAACGCATAGCACCCTAGGCACTACGCACTTTTTTGGGACACTTTTTGGAGGAATAAAAGGCACCAATGGATTCAGAAGGACCAATACATATAGGAAAACCATGTTTCCAGCCCTGGAATGCAAAAGTGGCAGGTGAAAAAGTAAAAAAAACTACCAAAAAATCATGTTTCTGCTGCAATCTTGGACCAGGCGCTACGTGCTTGACTAGTCTTGGGAGAATGGAGTTTTGGGGGGTCAAATCAAGCCCATTTTGAAAACCAAAGGCAGTTTTGGAAATCAGACAGGATAATAATCCCAATGAGCTATCCTAGGATCAATTTGGACACCGGGAAGGCAGGAAAAAGTGGGTTTGAACATGGTGTTGCATGTTTGACACTAGCGCTGCGCGTTTGACATTGGCGCTACACGTTTGACCAGTTGCCTAACTTTTCAATGTTCTTCTCCAAATTTGATTTTTACCTATGGGAAATCAATATTTTACTGTTGTAATTCATATGATTGATTTAATTATCATGTTTTTACTGTTACCTAGTGTAAGTACATTAGGTAAAGGCCTCCATTTGATGTAATGAATCAGTTTACTTAAGTTAGGGATGAGTCACTTTGACCACCCTACACTCTAGCTATCAGTTCAGTTTTTGTTGTAACTGCTCCTCCTCTCATGGATTCGACCCCTGAGGCTAGGATGAGTTGTTTTGAGGCTTATATCATGTAATTTCTCAGTCATTCTATACGTTGGACTCTACTGGATGTTGTACTAGTGTTTTAGACTTTGGCATGAAATATATTGGATGAGTTGCAGCTATTTTGGTGGGATTCTTGTGGCATGGTATTTTGATATTGTTTCCTCTTCAGTTACATATGTATGAATGTTTTGTACCTTTCATGATCCATTTCACTTTAAATATGTTTGGTTTTCAAGGTGTGATAAGAAAAATTCATCTTCTATGCTATGTTTTTGGAAAATAATCATAAATTGTTTCATTTCTTCAGTTTAAAAAGAATTCATGGTTTTCATGCTCTTTTTAGCACCTCACCAGTCTAAATGATTTCATCACTATACTACAAAGTGTTAAAGTAACTTGCCTACGTTGCCACATCAGATGTCTGCAATTATGATTCTCTTTTTCCCTGACCTAATTCACTCATCGAGTGACTACCCCAATCAAAATCAAATCAAACAACCATCTGCACTTTATATCTAGCCTAGAACCCTAATCCATCCAACCCTCTTGGTTGTGATCCTGGAGAGAGCCCTCTCCGACTTGGTAGGGCTAGCTACCAAGTCAAAAGATTGGTTTGTGGTTACCTCAGATGAACTCTTCCTCAACCTTGGAGATTCGGAGGAGTGATAAAACAACCAACCACCACAACCTTCTCAATAAACTCTACCTTCCTGAGTGTCCCTTTCAGTCGCAGTCCGCTGACCCAATAATGGCTCACATTCACAGCATAAAACCAAATTAGATAAACCTGCGGTAGAGGAAGTGCAAGTAAACAAGATATGACATATATTAGTTCTCAGTGTGAGGGTAGGAAAGATGAGCGCAACTAGGGGGTTGCAACCTCATTCCAAACCCTCATTAAGTACTACATTTTCAGAAGAGCCAATATACTTCAGTTTCCTGTTATCAAGCCCTTTCTTTTCCAAAATTTCAATAAGGCTCCACTCCTCAATCCAACATGCCACATAAACCCCAATGGAATTATAAAAAATCAGAGACAAGAATTTCAAATACACGACTAGATTCAAGACCATTAGCAGAACAACGAGCTTGCCAGATTTAAGCATACAAACAATGACCTTGACATTGCTACGCTGAGAGCAAGTAAACATTCCCATACAGGATAGATAAATGCCAAATAGAACAGATACTAAAATAGAAACAAAATTCTCCTTCTATGAAGCCATCACCAGCATACTGAAGTTCATTCTACGAAAAAAGTTCCCATTGCCTTTCCACCCCACATTCAACATGCATATAGAGCCAAAACGCATATGCCATGGAAGAGGATGCAGTGGAAAAGGAGATACATACCCGTCTACCATCGTTGTGAACCCATAAAGAAGGGACTTGTGCATGAATCACCTCCACCATCTTACGCTCATAGACCCAACCATAGAGAACCAGAACCAACACATAATGCCAACATGTAGGGTTGTGATCTGCTTAACCTCTCGACAATTATACCCTCTACATTTCTTGACGCGAGCCTTAATCACCCGCTTGCCTCCCCACCGCTTCCACATGTAAATGGTACCTCGATGCTGCCTAGTGGCGTTGCCACTTATCGCATCACACGCCCTGTCGATTTGCAGGACGATACGATGCTTGCTCTCACCTCGATCAGGGAAATGTTTAATAAATCTATATTTAATATGAATTTACATTTATTTTTATTAATTTTTGTTAAAACGATAAAATAAAACAAGTTAATAAATTTAATTTTTAAATTGAATTTCATATTATTAAGATAATAAAATGAAATAAATTAATAAACATAAATATTCAACTTTCTAATAAAATTTTACTATCAAAATATTAAAACATTATGAATAAAATATCCATTCATAATCAACTAAAATAACAATAAGGCTTAAGAAACATTCAACTTAAGGTTTCAAAAACATTCAACTTTTTAAGAAATTTTATCGTCAAAATAATAAAATAATATTTCGTATATTTTGACTTGGTTAAATTTTATGTAATTTGACCAAGTCAAAATATTTACTTACAACATCTCTTCCATATTGTTGTGGATAACACATCTCATAGAAAAAAGTAAAATAAAATATAAATTAATTAAGAAATGAAATATTAACTTATTTAGTATATGTCATTGAGTTGTTGCTTAATATTAATTATATGGTTGATAGGAAGTGGAATTTTATTCATTGTATTGATTAATAAAAAGCTCTACAATCTCTAAAGAAATTGTGGAAAACCAAAAAAATATAATATTAATTTTGAAAATATTATATTGAACATAAGGATGAAGATATTTATCATAAAATAGAAAATTGTCTCTTTGAACTAAGTTAAGAGAAAAAAATAGTTTTGAAATTAAGTTATGAAGATATTTATTAGTCTTGACCTAAGGATACTAAAATTGTGATAATGAAAACTACCACCACTATTGACCTTCATACACTGACTCATTTACCTTGCATTTAGTAAGTCAAGGTTGACTTAATATTCCTCTTTAAACTAGATTTTAGAATAAGAAATGACAATGGCATACCCATTTACATGCGATTAAATTTTCTACTCCATTGTAATAATACCTTTTGCTCTTGTTATTGCAAAATGAACTTAACATGTCCATTGCTTATTTTACCAACATTTCTTTCCAAACTACTTGACAAAGTCTCACAACCTCCTCCTACACTCCATTTTGTCCATCAACATTATATCAAATACTTTGCATGCATCCTCTAAAGTAAGAACTTGGTATAGAACTTTTCTTAACATAGATAATAGATTTTAAGCATCAACACCAAATCAATTGGAAAAAAAAAAATATGTGAAAAAAAAATAAATTATAACATACCTATAACAACACTATTTTCTACCCTAGAAAACCCAAGTCTAGAAAAATCCAATCAATATATATGCTAACAATCATAATCAAATCTAGCCAAATTTACCAAATGGAGTATCCCAAGCCTATTTAATATGAAATCCATGGGCATAAAATCATAGGCTAATATTTGGGGAATTTTGACGTTAAAAGTGGACCTCAAAATGAAAATATACTAACAAAATTAAATTTAAAAGAACCGATAGGATTCTAGATGAAGATTTTATACCCAAAGGTAAATATTTTTGGAAGGAAAAGTAGAAAATTACATTTTTTAATTGTATTTTTGACTTATATCTTTATGGGTTTACTCAAATTTTAAGTGTGTACACTTTTTGGATGTAGAATTATATTCCACATCCAATGAAAGAAACATGTTTTTTGAAATGTTTACAATTTTTATGGGTGTGTGTTTAATCAAAAGTATACTAGTTGGATGCAAAATGTAAATTGAAATCTAACAAGTGACCATACATTTCAGTAAGAAAATAAGTCAAAAATAAAATTAAAAACAATAGTTTTCCTTCTTTTCCTTTAAAATTCATAATTGCTTTTTGGTGTTGGCTATGTCATCAAACAAGTATCTTCAGAACTCTTGTTCTAAAAAACTAGTGAAATGGGAGCCCAGATCTAAATCATGGAAGCCATGCAACCCACCTCCTCAAGAAGAGGAGGATTCCTCTTCCTCGTATCAGGAAGATGATGACTCTGATGACAACATACTCCTGACGGACGAAGCCTAGAATTAAGATGTTCTCAAGCCTTGTAAAGGAGGTCATAAGATCCAAGTTTTGTATGTGAGGAGAGAAGAACTCAATAATAATGCTCCAACAAGTTCCATGAAGCACGCCCATGAATCAACCTCCTCTGACTTTGAAAAAGATGCTTTCTTAGAATCTTAGAACAATCTTAAGGTAGCTTTGGTAGCCACATCTTTAGGAGGTAAGACCAAAGTAGTAAATAAGTAAGGAAAGAAAATACGCACTAGTGATCAACCCCAAGTTGTGTGATTCCAATGGTTTTATTTTTTCATTTTCTATATGTGTTTTGTACCTTGTTTCATGTCCATCCTTAAGCGTGTTATGTCTATGGCCATCTTCATGCCCATTCTATCATGTGGCTATCATATGATATCAATGTAAAACTTTTTATATTAATAGAAATCCTTTTATACTAAAAAAAATAAAAAAATTGTTAGTTTATTATCTTTCTGAGAGTCATATTAAATCTCAAAAGTGCCCTAATATAAAACCATAGTTTTAAAAACCACTACCCGTGGATTTAACACAATGCCTCATTCACCAAAGTTTCTTTTTGCTAAAGCAAGAAACTATCCTTCTATTTCATTATCCAAAAAAAAAGTTACAGCATTTACAAAAAGCATTTATGCTTCAAGGACTCAGGATAACCGGTCATTCTGATCCAGAAATGACCTTCCCCTCAGCAAGAACAAAGCTAACCTTACAAAAAAATCCTAAGGTTAGACAAAAGGAAATTTGACCGAATTTGAAACACCGAAAACTCCTACTACCATGTCTCGAAAGGTGTGATAGTACTGTTGGCCCCACAAAGCCACACAACCAAACCTGGCCGTTGATTCATACAGCGAAATCGGACGACACGGATAAATGTCGCATTGCCTAGCTGACCGAAAGATAAGGCGCAATGGAAGGTGGTATTTCTGACCACCCCTTGCCACGCGTCAAGAGCCTAGTGGAATCGCTCCCACAATCCTGATACCATTTACCACTCTGAAGACAAGAAATTACCCGAAAATCGCTTTGTGCCTAGTTTTCTCCTCCGTATGTGAAATGCAGGAAACTAGTTGCCGCCTGAAAGAACCAACCACCCTGCTCACGTGATTTCACTTCAGAATTGGTTTCTGAGGTTGCCGTTGAATTTGAATAGACCTCGATGTTACCATCCAAAGTAATGACCGGTCTGAGCTTGCCCTTCATCCAGGAACCAACTGAAGTATTGAGATTGAACGTGCTTAGAAACCTTCATTCCATACCTTTTACTCTAGCCTGGTATTTAAAAAACTCTTTGTCCTCTACCGCTTGTTCATTGCAAAGAGCTTTAAATCTGCTTTGAGGTGTCTCCTGCCACTTTAGCTCAATTCTGCACTCTGAATTAATCACTCCTTGATTGGCCAGAGTATCCGCTAATTTATTGGCTTTTCTTCGAACATGGTTGAAACTAACAGTTCGAAGACTCAGGAGATGATTTTGAATTCTCTGATACACTTGAATTAGTCTCCAGTGTTTCGAGACCTTCTCTGGAATTGTTCCATAACTGATTCTCTTGACCACGTTGATAGAGATTTCTGAATCTTCTTCAACAATGAAATTGGCACTATGACTCAAGTTCAGAAGCTCTAAACATTGTTCCAATGAAATTAATTCAGCCATATTGTTGGTGGCTAACCCTAAATGGTGGTGGAAAACAAAGATGATGTTTCCTTCTTCATCTCTTAACACACCTCCATAACTAGCTGTTCCATGGTTGCCTTTTGAAGCACCATCAATATTGCATTTTAGATAACCTTTCAGTGGAGGATGCCAGAAATCCTTCTTTGTATCCACATTTTTTTCCTTTCTGCATTGTGCATGGGGAATGATCTCATGCAAACCCAGTTGCATGAGAGTTCTCAACTCATATTTAGTAGGAGGATTCTTGGGATAAATGCGAACAATGGTGCTAACTATCTCCTTAATTTGCTTCAAGATCAGCTCCATCAGACGTAGAGGAATAGTTTTTCCTCCTTGAAAATTCTTTTATTCCTTTCTTTCCAAACATTCCAGATAATGAAGCTTGGCGTGAAAGCCCAGGCCAAATTAAGGAGCTCATTTTCCGAAAAGTTCCTTCTCCACTTGTTTAGGGTGTTAATTATACTTTCTTTATATATGTCTGTCTATTGAAAAATTGTGGCAAAAGAATCCCATAACTAGGTGGTGAATGTGCAGCTGTTGAGAATGTGCTCCATTGTTTCCTCTTGGGCTTCACATAGCTGACATCTAGAAGGCCCAATAACTCCCCTTTTCCGAATATTGTCCCAAGTTAAGATTTTCTTGTGATGAACTAACCACATGAATAGCTTGATCTTCATCCACCCTTGATGGCTCCAAAGTTGTTGCCAGGATTTGGCTGGAACGCAGGAATCAAGGTTCAGGATTATCCTCTTTGCTTCCCTAAGATTAAAGGTACCTTCTTTATTGAGGCCCCATCTTAACTGATCATGTCCCTCTATTACCAAGATTTTCCTTTGTTTTAATATACCCATAAGTGCCTCTGTCTTTATTTTTATGGGACTCTCATCTCTGCAGTCTATGGTTCTCCAATTTCTCCACTTTCCAGTGTCGTGAGGAAGATTCCAGAAATCTTTAACTTTGATTAATCCTTGGGAGTCTGTTTCTTGCTTGAGGCTCATAAAGTCCTCTTTTAACAGCATTGGTTCTTGTTGCCATTTGTCTTCCCAGAAGAGAGCTAGATCTCCTCCTCTAATTTCCCAGAAACTGTTGTTTTGAACTAGGCTTCTATTTTCCCAGGCTTTATTCCAGATGTGAGAGCCTTTTATGTTTCTCGACATTCTTATAAGATCTTTTTTTTTGCCAGGAGCTTGCATATTTTTCCTTCCAGGTCTTGGCCCATTGAGCTTCTGGCTCTTTAACCCATCTCCACCAGAGCTTGGCTCCCAAAATTTTACTTAGAATCTCCTGATCATCTAATCCTAGGCCCCCGTGACTCTTGGGTTTGCAGATTTTTTCCCAACAAACCAGAGCCCATTTCTTCCTTGTTTCCTCTTTTCCCCAAAAGAAATCTCTCTGAATATTCCTGAATTGATGTAACACACCTTTGGGGGCTGGGAGGGCTGATAAAAAGAACACAGGGATAGATTGCAAAATAGCCTTGACCAGAATCAACCTGCCAGCAAGGTTCAACGATCTGATAGTCCATTTTTTGACTTTTTCTTGCATCTTGTTGAGCACCGGTTCCCAAATACTCTTGTGCAATGGTCTGGCTGTGAGGGGAATTCCCAAATACTTTGAAGGTAGGGAATCCCTTTGAAAGCCCAGAATTCTAGAGATATTTCTCTGAATGGAAATGTTAGTATTAAAGAAAAATATTTTAGATTTGGAGAGATTGACTTCCATACCTGACGCCAAGGCAAAGTCAATTAGGATTTTCTTATAAGCCAAGGCTTCTTTGACTGTGGGAATTCCTTGCAGCATAGTGTCATCCACAAATTGTTGGTGAGTCATTGCCTGACCATTCTCCGTTAACTGAAGGCCCTTAATTATTCCCACAGCTTTGGCCTGTTTAATGGACCTGCCCAGTCCTTCCATCATGATGATAAAGAGAAAGGGAGAGAGAGGATCTCCCTGCCTTAGGCCTCTAGAAGGAGTGAAGATTTCTGAGGGAAAACCATTCACTAAAATCGAAAAGCAGGAGGAATTAACCAGAGCCATAACCCATATGACCCAGTTATGATCGAACCCAAAAGTAGAAAGGACCTTCTTGACATAGATTCAGTTCACCTTGTCATACGCTTTGGCAATATCTAATTGCATGATCATACCAGCCTGCTTCTTGTTGGTAAGCATGTGAACTACTTCATGGGCTTGAATAATGTTGTTTAGGATTTGTCTGCCTTCCACATAACTAGATTGTTCCCCTGAAATTAAAGAAGGAAGTAAAGGTTTGAGTCTACTAGCCAGAACCTTGGATATAATTTTGTAAACCACATTGCATAAAGCAATGGGCCTGAACTTATTGGTAGTCAGGGCTAAGTCCTATTTGTGAAGCAGGGAGATGGAGGTGTTGAGGGCTTTTAAAATAGTCTTGTTTCTTCTGGAGTCCTCCACCACATTTAGAATATCCTGTTTGACAATGTTCCATCATGCCTTAAAAAAATCTACATTGAAACCATCTGGTCGTGGGGCTTTGTTATTCTGCATGTCTTTAATAACGTCACTGACTTCATCCTCAATTACTGGTTTATTCAGGTTAAAATTGTCCTCTCTAGACACCAGATTGAGGATATTTTTTGTAATTTCCTTGATGCATTGTTCACTGTTTATATTGTTTTCCTCTGTGATGCCTCTGAAATGCTGCACCAACACTATTTCAATACGCTTATGAGAGGTCTTAAGCTCCCCATTTTCATTCAATATCGAAGATATTCTATTGTGAGCTCTATTGGCAATGGTGGATCTATGGAAAAATCTGGTATTACATTCACCTTCTTTGAGCCATTGAACTCGAGACTTTTGTCTCCAAAAGATTTCCTCTTGTTTACATAATTTCTCCCATTCGTGATGGTATTTATCAGCTTGCTCACTTTTGACTTTATCAAAACCATCAGTGATCAGTGCTTGATTGAGTTCTTGAAGTTTGATTTCCACTGATTTTTTATCCACAAAAATGTTGCCAAACTCCTTCTTGTTCCATTCTTTGAGCCTGAGTTTAATGTGCCTGAGTCTTTTATGAAGGAGGAACATTTTAGTGTCGTGGATCTACAAATCTTCGGACCACCATTTTTCAATATTGTTGATGAAATTTGGGTGGGTGAGCCATATATTCTCGAATCTGAAGGGTCTATTCCTAGGAGAATCGATCCCCTTGATTTCTAATTGAATCGGCCAGTGATCAGAGCCACCAAAGGGGAGAACCCTAGCTATAATTTCTCTGTTTGTGAGCATAAGCTCCTCTGATAACAAAAATCTATCTAACTTGGAGGCGACCTGTGCCTCCTCTCCTCTTTTATTGTTCCATGTGAAACAACCATTGTGCGTTTTAGCGTCCACCAGTTTCATATCATCTGTGAATGTTTGGAATGCTATGGAATCTTTACTTATCAGTCTAGTACCTCCTTGTTTTTCCGAAAGAGATTTAATCATGTTAAAATCTCCTCCCATGACCCACGGAATTTCTTCATGTCTGCTTCTAAGATCAACCAAGGAATCAAGAAACCTGAGTTTCTCATCTATTCTTTGAGGCCCATAAACATTAGTGACTAGGAAGGTATCCAACACCCCTACTAGTTGAAAAACTACTGATAAGTAATTTCTAGATGCCTCCACATCTGTTATGCTAACTTTTTGTGGGTCCCATAGAGTTAGGATGCCCCCCGCTGTGTTCTCTGCTTTAACTTCTAGAAACTCAAATCTGTTAAGCCATTTACTGTGGATCTGTTTTAATTTCTAAATAGAGCATTTTGTTTCCTGAATGAAGATTATGTCTGGCATTGCTAGTTTCATTATGTTACTTAACATTCTTTGTTTCCTTTTACTACCTAGACCTCTGATGTTCCAAGATATGAACTTCATAATTAAAGTTTTGTAAAGGAGTAACTGGTTAGGTCTTTCATCTTACTCGAATCTATCATTAGCTTTCCACACTCCATTAGGAGCTCGTTTTGCTTTTTCTGCCCCTCTTCTTTCTTGGATTTCTAGTCGCTAATCTTAGAGTTGATTTCATAGTTTTCACACCTCGGTGCTCTTTCTTGTGAATGTTTTTACCTTTATCCAACCCTCTTTCCTGAGCTTTCCATAAAAACCACTGCTGTATTCTGTTGCATTCTTCTTGAGGCAATGAGTCTATTCCTCCCTTGGTTCCTTGCTTCAAGAATCCTTCTAGATTCAGGTTCTCCTTATCAAGTATATCCAGTAGTTCCTAATCTTCTAGATCTATTTCACTTTGGGTCATTTCCTGGTCCATCTCCATTTTCGTTTCACTCATAATCGTCTCTTTTTGATAACTAGCATCTTGAGAATGTTTGTTGTCTTCTTCCTTCTCTTTTTCATTAGGACCTTTCTCCTGAGATTGGTTTTCTCTCGTGATTTCTTCATTCTCTTCCAGCACTTGAAACTTGTTCTGACTGACCTTCTGCACTCATTGTTGTTGCTTTGGCCCTTTTTTTCCCACTTTTCCTTTACTTGCTACTTTTTGAAAGCTTTCAGTATCCTTCATTGTATACGGTTTCCCTTTATTCTCTTCTTTACCAAGAGTGCAGTCTCTGAACAAATGTCCATGCTCATGGCATCTACAGCATCTGAACGAGATATGCTCATAGTCCACAGCCTGCACCCATTCTTCATCAAAAACTTCCAAGAATACTTCCTCCGGAAGAGTTCCTGATAGATCCATTTCCACACATATCCTTGCAAAGGAGGTATATTTTCCCCTTCTTGTGGCTTCAGAAGTTTCGATAAAATGTCCTAGTTTATTGCCAATGGTAGCTAGCGATTCTGTTTGCCAATAATCCAGAGGTAGAGAATAGATCCTTACCCAAACAGGGACCGAAGTGAAGGTTTCCCACTCTGGGACAAAGTTCATCTTCCAAGGACTCATATAGAGACTGACTGTTGCATAAAAGTAGGGTCCTCCTTCGAATATTCTGTCTTTGTCTTCGATGTTTGAGAACACCACTGTGAAGAATCCCTTTGACCCAAGATGTAGGTCAATGCTTCCTTTGGGTTTAGAGTGATACTTGATCCACATTTGTAAAGCTTTTTTAGTGGGCCAGAATCCCATGAATTTACAGATAATGGCATAGGTCCCCATGTGTTCCCTGTGTGCCTTCTAGGAGTGATTTCTACTTTTGGTTTGCAGGGTCCCTTTTGTTTTTTGTCTCTTGCACCCTGACTTTTGTCTTCTTCCTCCTTGTCTTTTGTGCTACTGTTTTCCACGGTATTTTTTCCGTCAGTTTCCTTTTCCTTATCTCTGTTCCTACCATCTGCAAAACTTTTTCTGCTGATGATCGATGTCTTGCCTCTGCTCGCTGCCGCGTCTTTGTAGGAGGGATTTGAGCTCCCTCCTCTTGCGCCCTCCATTAGAAATGATTAGAAACAAATTATTTCACAAGAAGTACATCATTTGCTAGGGTAAATCATTACTGTTATTTACCACAAAATTCAAATAATAGAGTCTTTCTAGAAAGCGTACCCACTGAAAATTACAGAAATCATTTCATATTCTGGAAAATAACCAATAGAATACTTATATATTTTTATACTTAGATTGCCAGGGGAAATCACAGAGGAAAATATCACTCCTCCTGACCAACGAGATTGGTACTTCTACCACTTCTCCCCTCATCCCATTTTTCATTTCCAGAGTAGATGATGGACAATGACCTAGTAAGGTATGTTCTGAGGCATCAAGACCACACAAGCCCAACGAGGAACTTATATACTTCCAAGTATGTCTTGGGGTTTCCACTAGCCTACAATCTAACTCAAGAATACCCTTACTAGAAATGTCCTACCCTTCCTCAACTACATATTGTTTGAAGAATTTAATATTTCCTAGTCTCCCTTTTTTAGATGCCTCAGGTATTTTCCTCTCATCCCCTCTTGGCTATGTTTCCATAACTGAGATGCTTTATCTATAGGGGTGGGAGTATTATCCCCTAACTGTCTGGTAAATAAAACTTCCACTCAGTGACTTTTCCAATAATTCCCTAGATTGCTATAACAAACTTCTGAATAAATTCAAAATAAACCCTTAAACATTAAATTCTCCACCTGGCTTCCACATAACCAACATTTTGCTGAGTTACTGTAGTAAAAGTAAATTAATTATTTACTTTTCACCAAGGGATGTTACATCTTCCTCCCATCCTCGATGTTTCATGGCCTTCATAACTGGTTTGAATACGCCTTGTGAATAAAATATTTATTCTCATATACCCAGGTATCCTCTCCTGACTGAGGTGCTTCCATTTCACTCACCTCGGGTAAACGCTTGCTTCTGTAGCATAGCTTTGCTTCGGTTGAAAATGCGAAGAGGTTCAACCTGGGTTACTCCATCTGGTTTGAGCTGCATTCACAACCAGTATGGTCATTAACTTCCATCAATCATTATCTAACACACACACACACACACACACATATAGCTTCAACCTTCATTACAAAACTATCTTTACTCAACAAAGGTCATCAAAATGCATCCTAATCCCATAAGGGTTAGTAGCCTACACTCAATAAAGTTAGTAACATCCTTGTAGCTCGTCAACCATAACAATTAGTCCTTTTTCATTATTATATACTCAACAAAGGTCACCAACATGCATCCCAATCCGACAAGGGTTAATAGCCTGCACTCAATAAAAGTTACTAGCATCCTTGTAGCTCATCAACCATAGAAATTAGTCCTTTTTCTTACCTAATGACTAGGCCAATTGCGAAGGACCCTACAAAGCAGTTCCACGTAAATTTCATATCATATCATGGAAGTACCAATTCCATTGCACTACTTACATAGTATTTCCAAAACCATTTATTTATTCTTTTTAGTTGAGGAATAACAACTTTGTGCATTATCGTACTAGATGGTACCATTATGCTTTTATGTTAATTCAAATGTTACATGTGTATTAGTCATATAAAGATTTATGGAAGCAAATACTATAAATATTATGAATTATGCTTTTATATTAATTCAAATGTTACATGTGCATTAGTCATATAAATATTTAGGGAAGCAAATACTACAAATATTATCCCTTTGGAAGCAAAATTTGCACACTACAAATATAAGCCTAATAGCTTTGTTATATATATATATATATATATATATATATATATATATATATATATATATATATATATATATATATATATATATATATATTTTTCATTATTTAAATTACATTGTTGAATGTATAAAATGGATTCAACGTCTTCAAAAGTTACTTGAGAACTTGGATTGTGTACGACACAGCTTAGACTTGCAATTTGAACACATCTTTGCTTGATTTCAAACAAAATTGACTAAAAAAAATACTAAAAAAAGGCCACAATGAGAGTAATTAAAATGTTTTAGCCATAATAATTTTTTTCAATTTCTTTATATAGTGTTTTATTTTTTTCCGTCCTTGCTCACTGACAATCACCAACTGGGCTACCTCACTGGGATATACACACACACACACACACATTTAAATAATTTTGTTGAAATATCTTAACTATGGCCTATGTTTTCCACATTAAAAATGTTTTTATTACAATCAACATTAAAATAAATTTTCATTTACTTTCTCTCTATATACATATGCATGAAGTTGAGATTGAAATAAACCAACCTAGATCCATATCGAAAGATTTGATTGCTCTTGGTGCTTGGTAGATCCATAGTTAATATAGATCTAGGCTAGTTTAATTCCCCTCTCTAAATAGGCTACATTCCACATCAATACCATGGATCTATACTATGGGTTCTCAATACCATATGCCATTTTTATTTTATTTCTATAGGGTTATTTATATTTTATTTAATTTTTTTCACTGAATTCAAATGTTTGCATTATATAATCTTTTTATTTTATTTTATTTTTTATGTTATTTGACTTAGTTAAAATGTTAAACATTACATTACAACATCTCTACAATACTATGGCAATATTTAAAAACAATATTTGAGTCATGTATTAAAATATATATATATATATTTTTTATTTAAATCATGTATTGAAATATTTTTAGAAAGTATAACAAAATTCTTGTACTCAAAAGTAAAAATAAACATTGTTTTTTAGAAAGTATATGCATATTCATTTTTTTTTTTTGTTGAATATATATAATTTTTAAAAGGGCATGAGTCAACTTGAGATTGAGCACGAAGAAAATTACAAATTTCCCTCATATTGGGTGGTAGAATAAGCCTCATGGATCAAGTTCAGGTAAGAGGCAGGAGGATCGAAGAATTGTACTGTGAATCCTCGATGTAGGGGAAGTTTTACCAAGTCTAGTAGGAAGATGCCCATTTCACCTATGAACTCCACTATACTACCAATAGGGCACAATATGAGGAGCTGAAGACAAATACCTTTTTTCGCTATAGACAAGGTATGCTTGGGTGTTTGGGGTTCACTTCTAAAGGAGATATTGCTATGAATGGATTGACTAGGAGATATTAAAACTGTTTCTTGATGAGTTCTTCCCAAAATGTGGATCTAGAGTAGGGCATAGTGCCCATGCCAAATAATGAATGGTTTGTGCCTATTTGATTTTGTAATTTCTAGATTGAAAATTTGTTTCTAAACTTTTTTTAATGCAAGCCATTCGGGAACAATGCATTTTTATTTCTTGAGAATCTGGAAATTAGGCCACATTTAGCCTGCTATAGTCATTGCAGATGCTGCTACTAGACAGACAATGTGTGGAGCTAGTTAGAATTGGGACTACTGAAGATCCTACTGCTAGAACTATGGGGAACTCGTCAAAAACTATAATTTTTAAGCAATTCATAGGTATTGATGTGCAGTGTGTTGAAAGGTGAAATGCCCCTCCTTTATCTACAATGTATTGCGAGCAGTTGTCTTGGTGTCACGCATTTCTAACTGCAGATAATCTAAGGTTGTATGATGCACCTACGTTTCTAATATAGGAGTGTTTTTCTCTCCAAATTAGATGAAACTTGCAAGAAAAGGGGAAAGATCTGGATAGAAAGTGATCTAAGCATGACATGATGATAGTTGTTATCCTCACTTTTGGAGCATGTAAGAATATTCGTGGGCATGATGTTATATGACTAAGTTGAATGGATGATTTCAGTAGGGCTCTGATATTTTTGAATGGACGATTTCAGTAGGGCTCTGATATTTCAAAATAGATTTAGCAGAGCTATGATATTACAAAACAAATTTACCAAAAAATTATATGCTTAGTTTCTATGTATAAAGACAACTAATAAAGCCATTGTATTTAAGTACTTTGCATATTATTCATATGAATTTCTTCAGTACACTCTCAAAGCCCCTGAAAACATCATGCTTCTTTTTTCTTTTATGTGGCCTGTGGTGATTTTTTGTTTTATTTCTCTTACTTGTTTCTTTTTCTTCATACTTAATACTCTTTCCATACATTTTCTGATTACTATCTCGAAGGCTAGCTACCTCAGTTGATACACAAGCTAACCTAATGTAGTCTTAGCTACTGTGCTAAACCGAAAGACGAAAATGTGATGTTATGCCTTTGGTTATGCTAATTCTGTCTACATGTGGGTTCTTTACATGTTAGCATCACATAATATAGAACTATCTAAATATTACTTGCTATTATGATGTTTAGTATTTACCATCTCCAAAATTCAATTCTTGTAAATGAGTTTCATGTATTTACTCTGCAAATTTAATTGTAGACTCTGCTATTTCTCAGTGTGTGGAGCTTGTATGTTGATTATAATGGATCAAAGCCTGGAAGGCTCCCACATCATTGTTAGCTGGAGGAGCAGGGTAATATATTGGTTTCACAAATTGTAGTCTTCATTGTAAATTAGTTTATGGTTTCCTTTATATCTCAAACATCTCAAGAGATCCTCAGCATCATCTTGCTAATCTACATGAGGTTTATTAGAGAAAAGAGCTAAAAAATTATCATGACTTCTAGGAGCCATCAAGGTCAATCCCTGGAACATAGAAGTTGTTGCTGATGCCATGAATGTATCCCCTTATAATTCTTGAGGTTGAGCAACAACTACGACATGAAAAACATTACAAGCATGTGAGCACACATGGTGTAAACTATTGGGCTCACAACTTTCTTTGAGCAAGATTTGGAGAGAGTATGTCGGGATCACTTTAAGAGAAGGTGTTGGGGTATTGGATTTGGATTGAGTTTCAGGGTTGTAGCACTTAATCCAAGCTCTCTACAAAGCACATTGCCTCTGCATACATTGTGTCCAAGATTTATGCAGTTAGTTGAGCACATTTTCATAAATAAATAAAGTGGATCACCGCCACAACTTTTTCACATTCTTGAGGCATGTGCTTCTGTCTGAGATAGGCTCTGGTATTCCATTGTATTTCATCTCTGCCCTTGTAACAAGTCTAATTTTTACTCTTTCCATTTTTATTTTTTTGGTTCCTAGGGTAATTAGAACACAGAGCATCCCAAAATTGTACCAGACAATAGAAAAATGCAATGCAAAACAATATTCCATGGGATTGTTGCTATTTAGCGAAACATGGTGGAAATGGACTTTTTGGAGAGCCAAAAGACTTTTATTGCACTTTTCAAGTTGGTGTAGTTAAATTGGGAACTGGGACATAATGTCTTGTATAACGATGGTTTTTTCACTTCAAAATAATTATTTTTAGACTTCTTTAATCATTCATTGGTTTGTGTATATATTAAGGATGAGAAATATTATAGGATATTCATATGTCTATTCGTGTAACTAAGATGATCTTTCTTCTTTTCAATGGAAGATGTATATTATAGCCATTGCCACATCCCATTCTTTTGTTAGAGTGAATCGACTCTTGGTGTGATCTATATTTGTAGTTCACTCTCTTATAAAGTCTCTATTCAATAGTTTAATTGGTATAATTGGCTCCAAAACTTTGGTGGTGTAGATTGCATCATGTATCAACAAAGAATATTTGGATCCATGTTGTGAATGCTTATGTTGTCATATTCTTACCATGACAAAAATTTGTCATGCATCAATGGTAAAGCCAAGCACTACAACAAATCTTTATATAGAAGCACATTGGTATGTATAAATGCATTTATGCCATCCAATTTGAAATCAAGAATCAACAAAGTTTTCTCAAATATTTTATAAATAATATTCATCTAATGTTTATTCTATTATAAATAAGAGTTTTTATATTTAGTAATTTGGTTTTCGAAGATGATCTTCCCAAATCTTCTATTCCTTCAATTTGTCCTTGCACCTTTAAGGGTAATTGGTTAATAACATAACCACATTTATTCATATGGAAAATAACAACTATATCAACTATATTGGTAAATGTAGCTATACTAATATATAACATTATAAAATCTGTGATAATATACCCTAAATACTAATATTAATTATTCATTTCGAAAAAGAACAAATTTAAATCAAACACATAGTGAATATTAAACCCACAAAATTTTCAATAACTTTGACGAATTTTATTCATATTAAGAGTGTTTATCAACCAATAAAATTAATATATAGTATATATTAAACTATACAAAAATTTTAATAACTTTAACCAATTTTATCCATATTAAAAATGTTTCTCAACCAATAAAATTAAAAAACATATATACTTATAATTCCATATATATTTAAACATTATAAATATTTTTAAAAACAAAATTTTAATTAAATATTATTATCAAATTTAATTACCAATATAATTAAATTAATAAACATTGTAGATTTTTTTTTGTAATTATTGAACCATTTATAAATATAGACTAAAAGACTTATAAGAAACAATTTACCCCTACCTGACTTTATTACTATAAATTATTTTCAAGCTCTGAATTTTCAAGCTCTGCATATCAATGGCGATCTATCAATGCCGAACAAATTCATGTCAATCTTTACATATCTATTTCTGATCTATGAATTATGAAAAACAATAAAAAGATTCTAACACATGTTTTAATATTTTTTAAATGTGTTTTAAGATGGTTGGTCGCACTTAATCTATAAGTGACATATTGATTGCGCATGCTAGGTCTGTATTTCTTTTGACTAAATAACATGCTGTTTAATTTTAAAAATATAAAATGATTTTTTTTTTAGGAACCCTCTCAGCAGATAGGTCATCCATCAACATCGACGCAATTTTGGGTTGAAGTAGCAATAAGATAATGCTTTTCATATGGACTTTGGTACCATCTAAACTTGGTAATGGGGAATTATAATATAATTCATTCCATCAACTTTTTTTTCATATTAGGTGATGATATTGACTGAGCCATATTGATCTTAACTTGATAAACTTTTTCATATTAGAATATGATATTCACTGCGGCCATTTCTAAGGTTTGACTTGAGATGGGACCATTAAATACCTTTATTCCAGTACACTGCAAAAAGTTGTATTAGCATTGACTTTGCCCACTGCTCTGGATGTGTGTAAATATTTTGAAGTTTCAAGACCACATTAAATTTGTTGTCTAGTTATTTTGGAATGACTTAATATTGGTTTTATCTTTCATCTACCATTTGGATGATGAAGATTTTGTTTAGAAAATAGAGTTCAATGCACTTGAATATTTAGGTGTTATGAGAAGTAGAAATATTATGAAATATTAAGTTGTACATTTTATTTTTAATTCAGCAATGGAGAATTTTTCTTCTTTTCTCAGTGATTGTTTACTCTTTGGATTCTATCTGGGTCTTGATGTTTTTAATGAACTAATAGAGATAATTTTTTGCAACATTCATATCATTTGATTGATGTCTTTAATAAACTAATAGAGATAATTCTTTGCAACATTCATATCATTTGATTGTGTCTAGCAAATGCACTATAAATGTTTATAAAATGAATGTATTTTGCAAGTAAAATTAGAGTAGTGGTTTAGGCATTGCAAGCTAGATTTAGGCAAGTGGCCTTCGCCAAATCTATTTATTGTTAGCAATTTATAACAGATATAGGATCATTTAGAGAGTGAGCTTTAGGTACTAGTAGTAGTGAGCTAAAGACATGTGGTAGTGACCTCATGTAGTAGAGATGAACATTGCCTTAACATAAAAAACTGATAGAATTTTTGTGGCATTTGAAGTAGATCTTCCTACTAGAAGAGTGTATGAGTTATGTCCTAAAATCATGATGTACTATAATGTAATATAGCAATACAATGACAATAAAATGAAAAAAAGACAAAAACTACCCAAAATAATGAACAAAAAAACATATCTAAAAGTTAAATAAATAGAACTTGAATCACATACCCAAAACCTTATTAAAACCTAAATTTATAAACTTTCTATTTACCTTTAACCTCTACTAAACCTTAAAAACTGACTATGTTCCTTCTTAAACTCATAATACTACACAATAATGAAACAAACATCACCTCAAACTTTATATAAATTCCTATACTCATAATACTACACTGTAATGAAACAAACATCACATGAAAATTTATATAAATCATCACATCAAACTTTATATAAATATTGAATGAGGTGGTTTAACCATTAACACTGCTATAGTACACCTGCATCAAACACCCTTGCACACTTAAGAAAAAAAAAAAAAACAAAATAAGCAAACATCAAACTTTATATAAATCTTGAATGGGGTGGTTTAACCATTACCACTGCTATAGTACACTGGCATCAAACGCCCTTGCACACTTAAGAAAAAAAAAAAAAAACAAAATAAGCAAACATCAAACTTTATATAAATCTTGAATGGGGTGGTTTAACCATTACCACTGCTATAGTACACCTGCATCAAACGCCCTTGCACACTTAAGAAAAAAAAAACAAAATAAGCAAGTACCTCTTAGGCTTCTACTTGCTCTCCATGTGTAAAACCCACACTTCTAGCTGCTCTCCATGTCTCTCAAACCCCATACACGGAGTATTGAAACTTCAATGTCACAAATTTTACATTTAACATCTACGATGATGGTTATTTTTTAACATCTACTCATACCAAACCAATCACTGTTGGACCACTCAGTGAAGCATTATAGCCTTTATGCAGTTGTCCATAGATTTATGCATTTAATTGAACACATTTTCATAAAGAAATAAAGTGGATCACCTCTACAACCTTTTCACGTTCTTGAGGCATGTGCTTTTGTCTGAGATAGGCTTTGATATTCCATTGAATTTCATCTCTGCCCCTATAACAGGTCTATTTTTTACTCTTTCCATTTTTATTTTTTGGTTCCTAGGGTAATTAGAACATAAAGCATCCCAAAATTGTATCAGACAATAGCAAAATGCAATGCAAAACCATATTCCATGGGATTGTTGGTATTTAGCAAAACATGGTGGAAATGGACTTTGTGGAGAGCCAAAAGACTTCTATTGCACTTTTCAAGTTGGTGCAGTTAAATTGGGAACTGGGACATAATGTCTTTTATAATGATGGATTTTTCACTTCAAAAAAAATATTTTTAGACGTCTTAATCATTCATTGGTTTGTGTATATATTAAGGATGAGAAATATTATAGGATATTCATATGTCTATTCATGCCACTAAGATGATCTTTCTTCTTCTCAGTGGAAGATGTATATTATAGCCATTGCCACATCCCATTCTTTTGTTAGAGTGAATCGACTCTTAGTGTGATCTATATTTGTAGTTCACTCTCTTATAAAGTCTTTATTCAATAGTTTAATTAGCATAATTGGCTCCCAAACTTTGGTGGTGTAGATTGCATCATGTATCAACAAAGAATATTTGGATTCACGTTGTGAATGCTTATGTTGTCATATTCTTACCATGACAAAAATTTGTCATGCATCAATGGTAAAGCCAAGCACTACAACCAATCTTTATATAGAAGCACATTGCTATGTATAAATGCATTTATGCCATCCAATTTGAAATCAAGAATCAACAAAGTTTTCTCAAATATTTTATATATAATCTTCATCTAATATTTATTCTATTATAAATAAGAGTTTTTATATTTAGTAGTTTGGTTTTCGAAGATGATCTTCTCAAATCTTCTATTCCTTCAGTTTGTTTTTGCACCTTTAAGGATAATTGCTAATTAATAGCATAACCACATTTATTGATATGGAAAATAACAACTATATCAACTATATTGGTAAATGTGGCTATACTAATATATAACATTATAAAATCTGTGATAATATATCCTAAATACTAACATTAGTTATTCATTTAGAAAAAGTACAAATTTAAATCAAACACATAGTATATATTAAACCCACAAAATTTTCAATAACTTTGACGAATTTTATTAATATTAGAAGTGTTTGTCAACCAATAAAATTAATATACCGTATATATTAAACTAGACAAAAATTTTAACAACTTTAACCAATTTTATTCATATTAAGAATATTTCTCAACCAAAATATATATATATATATATATTAAAAATCAAAATTTCAATTAAATTTTGTTACCGGATTTAATTACCAATATAATTAAACTAATAAACATTTTAGATGTTTTGTAATTATTGAACCATTTATAAATATAAACTAAATTACTTATAAGAAACAATTTACCCCTACGTGACTTTATTGCTATAAATTATGTTCAAGCTCTGCATATCAATGGCGATCTATCAATGCCGAACAAATTCATGTCAATCTTTACATATCTATTTCTGATCTATAAATTATGAAAAACAATAAAAAGATTCCAACACATGTTTTAATATTTTTTAAATGTGTTTTAAGATGGTTGGTCGCACTTAATCTATAACTAATATATTGATTGCGCACGCTATGTCTGTATTTCTTTTGACTAAATAACATGCTGTTTAATTTTAAAACTATAAAATGATTATTTATTTATTTTTTAGGAACCCTCTCACCAGATAGATCATCCATCAACATCGACGAAATTTTGGGTTGAAGTAGCAAAAAGATAATGCTTTTCATATGGACTTTGGTACCCTCTAAACCTGTTAATGGGGAATGAATTATAATATAATTCATTCATCAGCTTCTTTTTCATATTAGGTGATGATATTGACTGCGCCATATTGATCTTAACTTGATAAACTTTTTCATATTAGAATATGATATTCACTGCTGACTTCGTACATCAGAACTTTAATATAATGATACACGTCACATCAGCTGTAACTTTCACGTCATCCCATAAACGGATGGGATTCAGTTTAAAAAGCATTAAAATTAATGGTATTTCTGAATTCCAAATCAACGAGCGTCAACATAGTTGGGACGACAAAGAAACCGATTGTAATGGTTGTAACGTCATAATAATTCTTAATTATATAGTTTAATGGGAGAAATCGATGGGAATGGTTCTAAATTAATAATATTTTTTTAATCACATGGTTTAAATGGTAGTTGTCCTGTTCTTGGTAAGTAACAGGAGGATTCTGGATTCGTGTTAGATCTGGATTCTTTTGGGAAATACATAATAAAAATTGATGCAGGAGCATCCAACTCCAAGGAGACAGAAAGCGGTTGACTGTCTTGTAAGGAGAACAAAAGCAATCAAAGATTACACGCTTAGCTGGACAGGTCATTAGACTTGTTGTTGTTGTTTTCTTTTTAATTATTATTTGTTTCATTTCCCAGAAGGTCGTTAGAGACCATAGCATTACAATTGTAAGTTGTTTTAACTTAGGAGATAAATAGCAATTAGTTAACATTTTATTAAAAGAAACTGGCTGGCAGTTGTAAAAGTTCTGGTTGGACAGTTCAACGGAACAGGAAAGCAGTTATGCTCTCCGTGTATTAAAAACAGAGAAAAAGAAATTTAAAGGGGAGAACCTCCGGCACACAAAAAAAGAGATACAACAAATAACACCTCTATAATACAAGCAATCAAATACTTTATACTTTTGCCAACAATCCATTGTTTTTTTGTTCTGTACACATTCATATTCTTTCTGTATGTTTTAGAAACGCACTTGAAACGACAAACTACTAAGCTGCAATAGGACCCGAGAAGACAAGCAGATATTGCTACAGTGTCATTTTACGGCACATAGAAAGTGAAGAAACACTAACGGTCGCAGAAAGTGTTGCTGCAGACAAACACACCCAGTTAACAAAGGGAAGAACCATACAACCGTCGCGATAACACCACTTGTTCCATTCTATTTGTAAATTAACATAAATACAGAACGCAAAGGAAGAGAACATAGTTTCGCATCCATCGTTATTGCAAACCCAATATATTACAAAACCTCCCGAGCAAACAACATTCGGCCAGTGATAAACTTTTTCAAAGCATAGTGTTCAAATTATTACAACAGAGCAGGCTATACAAGCCACAGAACGCAGAAGGAAACACAGGCAATTACGACTTTAACATTGCAGCTAAAACAGAACCAGGACCAAGACCTCTGAACCCTCCATAACCTGACCACCAAACTACGGTCGGGAAAAGATCCTACCCGTTTGAGAGACAGGTTGGGGTTCGAAGATTGGGAGCGGACAAACCCTCAGCGGCCAACCATCCCAACGACCTGCAAGGAAAGTGAGCGAGGGTTAGAACAGAGCAAGGAGAACGAAAAACAAAGACATAACAGACGGAGAGAGCCACAGAAGCCACAGTGCTTACCCGTAATTGACAAGTCGACACAACAGAATCGAAACAAATGAACCAGGCCTGAGACAAGGAGCAGTAACGTAAGGAACTGTAACAGAAAAAGATGCAGAGTGAAGCATAGATCCATTATTACCTTGGGGGCGAGGACCAACGCATCGAACCAGAAGCACCAGAGCTAAAGAAACCGTATCACAGTTGCAAACAATTAGATGCCAAAGCCGAGAAACAACCTGTGTAACGGAAACTGCTCACAAAAAATTACCAAACCCACCATCGAACAGAGCAGAGGAGCAACAGGGTTAACATTCGCCTGGGAATTCATCCACACAGAAGAGAAGCCCGAAGGCGCGACAACCATAACGGAGTAGAGCTCAACCACGAGCACAATAACCCGCCGGAAAACCCCAACGGAGCAGCATACAGATGCACAGTTAACCTCCAGGAAAACAAATACCTCGACAGAGCAGAGCCCAAAAGCAAACACGGTGAAATGGCAAAGTGACATAAAACCCGAGGAGTAGGGTTTAGCAAGAGGCGGGAACGAGGAGACCGGTAGAACCGACAGGTGGTAACCCTCAACCGGAGAGGAGGGACAAAAAAATTAAAAACCCACAGATTGCAACCGATACGGGGATTTAATAACATCACACTTGGACGTGACAGCCAACTTAAATCGAGTTTGATCGCCGAAGGGTCGAGAGGGCCTGTAAGTGTTGGCGTGGTTCCAGATACACACGTCAAAACTTCCACACGTTTGCACACGTCGGGGGCTAGGCCATCAAAAGTGGTATCAGAGCAAGGTTTGTTGAGTAGGAGCAAATGGAGGTTGGCAGAAGAGGAAGAGGAAGAGGAAGAGCAGTCTGGAGGATAGCAGAAGAGGAACTCCGTGAGGAGATTCGCGCTTTGCGTGAGAGATTGGCAGTGGTGGAAGCTGGGGGAAGGAGAGACCCAGCAATGATAGTGATGAAGATGTGGTAGAACCAGAAGATGAGTTTGAAGGGGTGACACCGGAATTCTGGTTATTAAAGTCAGTGTTGATGTCCAGTCATAAGCCAAAGCATGAGCTACCCACTTATGACGGGAGTCTGTCTGCAGACGTGTTACTGGATTGGTTAAGTGAAGTAAATAAATATTTTGAATTTGAGGAAACCAGTGAGGACAAACAGGTGAAGTTCGCCGCCACCAAGCTGAAAGGACATGCGTCCTTGTGGTGGGACAGCGTTCAGGCGGAAAGGAAGAGGCTACACAAACAACCTATAAAGAAATGGGCCAGAATGGAGGCAAAATTGAAGGAAAAATTTCTGCCGAAAGACTATCAGATTATGTTGTACAGACAGGTGCAGAACTTGAAACAAAGAGGGATGACTGTTAAGGAATTTACAGAGGAATTTTATAAGTTGAATTTGCGAGCAGGGTATGTGGAAGATACCCCAGAAAAAACAGCCAGATTTGTGAATGGTTTGAGGGGGGAAATACTGGATGAAATCGGTATCCTCTCACCCCGAACGTTGGATGAAGCTTACCAGTTTGCACTGAAGGCAGAGGAGAAAATTAACCGGAAGCAAAATGCCAGGAGAGGAGGTGGAACTGGTAGGGGGAAAGGTAAGGTTTTTGGTAGAGGCAGAGGTACAGGTTCAAGTGAAGAAGGCAGCAGTTCTAAGTCTGCTGGCACAACAGAAAAGGACAATGGCACTAGAGGAGGACGACCAACTCAGCGAGGGCGAGGAAATGGTCGGGGCAAGGGAACTGTCCAGTGCTATCGTTGCCACAAGTTGGGACACAAGTCGTATGACTGTCCTGAAGGTGAACCGGTAGGTGGAAGAGGAACTTATGTTGCTCAGTCAGAGGATGTTGAGGTAGCACCTCAGGAAGTGGAGAACGCACCAGAGACAGGTGAAGCTTTGGTGTTGAATAAGGTGCTGTTAAAACCAGCAAAAGAAATTGCAGAACCTGATCAGCGAAAGGCTTTGTTCCGAACTGTTTGCAAGTCACAGGGTAAGTGCTGCAAACTGATCATTGACAGTGGAAGTACCGACAATTTAGTGGCTGTAGAGATGGTGGAGAAGCTGGGATTAAAAAAATTGAAGCACCCCACCCCCTACAAAGTGTCATGGCTGCAGAAAGGACATCAACTGTTAGTTGATGAACAGTGTGAGGTGGAGTTTCAGATAGGCAGGTATAAGGATAAGATTATCTGCGACGTTATGCCCATGGATGTCTGTAATATACTGCTAGGACGACCCTGACAATTTGATAGAAGCGCAGTTCATGAAGGAAAAACAAATTGTTATAAATTCATCAAAGATGGGATCAAGCATACGCTTGTACCCATCAAAGAGGAAAGTGCAGCTGAAACCAGCGGAGTAAAAGCACTATTGATGGGGGGAAAGGAATTTATAAAACAGATTGAGGACAGTGAGGTAAATTTCGATGTCATAAGAAGACCAAAGGCAGTGGTATTGCATACACAGATTTCATATTTGCCTGAAGAAATTCAAAAGATGTTGCAGGAATTTGGAGACATCGTGGTGGATGACCTTCCAGATGAACTACCACCCAGGAGAGGTATTAGTCACTGTATTGACTTTATACCAGGGGAAAGTCTGCCAAACAAAGCAGCTTATCGTATGAGTCCTAAGGACCATGAAGAAATCATGAAACAGGTCCAGGAGTTGTTGGACAAAGGGTTGATTAGAGAAAGCATGAGCCCCTGTGCAGTACCAACCGTTTTGGCTCCAAAGAAGGGAGGAGAATGGCGAATGTGCACAGATTCCAGAGCCATTAACAAAATTACTGTTAGGTACAGGTTTCCCTTACCGAGAATGGACGATATGATGGACTGTTTGAGCGGGGCAGCTTATTTCTCGAAGATTGACTTGAAGAGTGGATATCACCAGATCCGAATTCGGGAAGGAGATGAGTGGAAGACAGCTTTCAAAATGCGTGAAGGCTTATATGAGTGGCTGGTGATGCCATTTGGGTTGAGCAATGCTCCCAGCACGTTCATGCGCCTGATGAATGAGGTGCTGAAGGAATTCATTGGGAAGTTCGTAATAGTTTATTTGGATGATATTCTGATTTTTAGTAAGACTAAGGAAGAACATTTCAAGCATGTTCGAAGTGTGTTGAGGAAGCTGCAGCAAAACAAGCTGCTGATCAATCTGAAAAAGTGTACTTTTTTTCAGCGGGAGTTAGTGTACTTGGGTTTCGTAATTGCAGAAAATGAACTGAAGATGGACCCAGAAAAGGTGGCAGCTATAGTTAGCTGGCCCTCTCCAAAAATTTTATTTGAAGTCTGAAGTTTCCACGGACTAGCAAGTTTTTACAGGAAATTCATCAGGAATTTCAGCGAGATCTGCGCACCTATGCTGGATACGATCAAGAAGGCAAATCAGCCTTTTCACTGGACCGAAGCAGCAGAAAGTGGTTTTCAAATTTTGAAGAGGAAGATTACCGAAAGACCGATATTGAGGCTACCTGACTTCAACAAACTCTTTCAAGTTCGTTGCGATGCCAGTGGTACAGCCATTGGGGCAGTACTTAGTCAGGAGGACAGACCAGTCGCTTATTTCAGTGAAAAGCTGAACGAGAGTAGACAGAAATACTCAACCTATGACAAAGAATTCTATGCAATTATACAGGCGTTAAAGCATTGGAGACATTATCTATTAGGTAATGAGTTTGTTCTATTTACAGATAACTCTGCGTTACAGTACATTATGCAGCAGCATAAATTGAACCATAAGCATGCAACATGGGTTGAGTACCTACAGAATTTCACATTTTTACTAAAACATATTAGTGGGCAAGCGAATAAGGTGGCAGATGCACTAAGTAGGAGGACCCTACTCTTACAGGAAAGTACGATGCAGGTTTTAGGCTTTGAGCACCTGAGGGAACTGTATCAAACAGATGCAGATTTTAAGGAGGCCTATGAGGCTTGCCAAAACCCTCTGTTGAGAAACAGTAGCCTGTGGTTGGATTACAATTTACAGGAAGGGTTGCTTGTTTAAGGGGGGAAAATTATGTATTCCCAACTGCTCCATGCGAGAGAACATTATTCAAGAAAAGCATAGTGGGGGTCTGGCTGGACACTTTGGTATAGACAAGACGATTGCTCAGGTACGGCATTTCTATTTTTGGCCAAAATTGCAGCGGGATGTGCAGAGGTACGTGAGTAGATGCAAAGTTTGTCAACTGGCAAAGGGTCACAGTCAGAATACAGGTCTTTATTTACCATTACCCATTCCAAGCCGACCGTGGGACTCCATCAGCATGGATTTTGTTCTGGGTTTGCCTAAGACACAGCGGGGCTTTGATTCAGTAATGGTTGTGGTAGATCGATTTTCAAAGATGGCACACTTTGTACCTTGCAAGAAAACCAGTGATGCTACTTATATAGCACATCTGTTTTTTACTGAGATCGTTCGACTACATGGACTTCCAAGGTCCATTATCTCTGACAAGGATGTAAAGTTCACCGGTCATTTTTGGCGAACCCTGTGGAAAAAATTGAACACCCAGTTACAGTTCAGCTCCGCTTATCATCCGCAGACTGATGGTCAGACGGAAGTTGTAAACAGGAGTCTGGGAAACTTACTTCGGAGTTTAACAGGTGAAAATTCCCGGACGTGGGATCGTGTACTAGCTCAGGCGGAATTCGCATATAACGATTCACCTAATCGCAGTACTGGTTATAGTCCTTTCCAGATTTTGTACGGCATGCATCCACGCGGAGTGCATGAATTACGAGATTTGGGGAAGCTCGAAAAACGAAGTGCTGATGGAGAAGATTTCGCCCAAGCAATGAGCAACTTACATGAGCAGGTCAAGCTGAAATTACAGGACAACAGTCAAAGGTATAAACAGCGAGCTGATTCAAAGCGTCGGGAAGTTCAGTTCAACATTGGAGATGAAGTCCTTGCGTATTTACGAAAGGAGCGGTTTCCAAAATGGGAGTACAGCAAGTTGAAATTTAAGAAGATCGGTCCCTGTAAAATCATTCGCAAATTTTCTGCGAATGCCTATGAGCTACAGTTGCCACCAGGGATTGGTATTTCTCCCATTTTCAACGTGGCAGATCTGTTCCCTTATGTCGCTGATCCGGAAGATAATGCAGCAGCACAGCCACCACGGGACACCAGTTGTGAGGAAAGTTCATGGATGAGGCAGATGCCAACGGCACAACCCCTTGAGATCGACAGGATTGTTGACACACAGGTAGCTAGGCGCACGCGCAGGAAAGAATATCTGCGATATTTAGTCAAGTGGAAGAACCGTCCAATAGAGGACAGTTTGTGGCTTAACGCAACGCAGATACAGAAAGCAGGCTATTCTGTCGACAACCTCATGGAACGGAGCCATGACCTTTTGCCACCCCGGGAGCCTGATGCAGGAGCATCCAGCTCTGAGGAGACAGAAAGCGGTTGACTGTCTCGTAAGGAGAACAAAAGCAATCAAATATTACACGCTTAGCTGGACAGGTCATTAGACTTGTTGTTGTTGTTTTCTTTTTAATTATTATTTGTTTCATTTCCCAGAAGGTCGTTAGAGACCATAGCATTACAATTGTAAGTTGTTTTAACTTAGGAGATAAATAGCAGTTAGTTAACATTTTATTAAAAGAAACTGGCTGGCAGTTGTAAAAGTTCTGGTTGGACAGTTCAATCGAACAGGAAAGCAGTTATGCTCTCCGTGTATTAAAAACAGAGAAAAAAAAATGAAAAGGGGAGAACCTCCAGCACACAAAAAAAGAGATACAGCAAATAACACCTCTGTAATACAAGCAATCAAATACTTTTACTTTTGCCAACAATCCATTGTTTTTTTATTCTGTACACATTCATATTCTTTCTGTATGTTTTAGAAACACACTTGAAACGACAAACTACTAAGCTGCAATAGGACCCGAGAAGACAAGCAGATATTGCTACAGAGTCATTTTACGGCACACAGAAAGTGAAGAAACACTAACGGTCGTAGAAAGTGTTGCTGCAGACAAACACACCCAGTTAACAAAGGGAAGAACCATACAACCGTCGCGATAACACTCAGGTACTGAGAAAACACCACTTGTTCCATTCTATTTATAAATTAACATAAATACAGAACACAAAGGAAGAGAACATAGTTTCGCATCCATCGTTATTGCAAACCCAATATATTACAAAACCTCCTGAGCAAACAGCATTCGGCCAGTGATAAACTTTTTCAAAGCATAGTGTTCAAATTATTACAATAGAGAAGGCTATCCAAGCCACAGACGCAGAATGAAACACAATCAAATTACGACTTAAGCATTGTAGCTAAAACAGAACCAGAACAAGATTCTCGAACCCTCTATAACCTGACCATCAAACTACTGTCGGGAAAAGATCCTACCCGTTTGAGAGACCGATTGGGGTTCGAAGATTGAGAGCGGACAAACCCTCAGCGGCCAACCATCCCAACGACCTGCAAGGAAAGTGAGCGAGGGTTAGAACAGAGCAAGGAGAACGAAAAACAAAGACATAACAGACAGAGAGAGCCACGGAAGCCACAGTGCTTACCCGTAATTGACAAGTCGACACAACAAAATCGAAACAAATGAACCAGGCCTGAGACAAGGAGCAGTAACGTAAGGAACTGTAACAGAAAAAGATGCAGAGTGAAGCATAGAGCCATTGTTACCTTGGGGGCGAGGACCAATGCATCGAACCGGAAGCACCAGAGCTAAAGAAACCCTGTCACAGTTGCAAACAATTAGATGCCAAAGCCGAGAAACAACCTGTGTAACGGAAACTGCTCACAAAAATTACCAAACCCACCATCGAACAGAGCAGAGGAGCAACAGGGTTAACATTCGCCTGGGAATTCATCCACACAGAAGAGAAGCCCGAAGGCGCGACAACCATAATGGAGTAGAGCTCAACCACGAGCACAATAACCCGCCGGAAAACCCCAACGGAGCAGCATACAGATGCACAGTTAACCTCCAGGAAAACAAATACCTCGACAGAGCAGAGCCCAAAAGCAAACACGGTGAAATGGAAAAGTGACATAAAACCCGAGGAGTAGGGTTTAGCAAGAGGCGGGAACGAGGAGACCGGTAGAACCGACAGGTGGTAACCCTCAACCGGAGAGGAGGGACAAAAAAATTAAAAACCCACAGATTGCAACCGATACGGGGATTTAATAACATCACACTTGGACGTGACAACCAACTTAAATCGAGTTTGATCGCCGAAGGGTCGAGAGGGCCTGTAAGTGTTGGCGTGGTTCCAGATACACACGTCAAAACTTCCACACGTTTGCACACGTCGGGGCTGGGCCATCAAAAATATATATTGATAACTTAATAAACATATGCGAATGAAAATCCAATCTGTAATATTAATGCAATTAAATAGTAATAATAATTTTTCCAAAGCCAGATAGAGCATTTCCGAAGATTTTTGTTACTGGCCAACATTGTTCTATTATTCAATCTATTTTTTCCAAAGGAAAAAGCAGTAACTTTTATTAAAAGAATAATGAAAGTTACAAGTCTAGCATCTGCCACTAAGGCTCGAGTGCTTTCGCACCCCCGCAACGTTAGGAGGCTAACGTGCAAAAGAAAAAAGAGAAATGTGAAGAGAGGAGAGAGAGAGAAAAAGAGAAACATAACAAAAATTCCGGCTGCAAGTGAGATTCGCGCTTCAAGTTTTTCTCCCCTTTTTCTTTTCGACCTTACGCCACTCTCCTTGAGAGGGTTCGATCGAAGCTATGACTATCTGTGTTTCTGCATTCTGTGGGATGGTTTCTTTGTCTGAGTCTGAAGTATCAGAGTGGTGATGACGTTTGATGCCTCCCATGCTTGGATCCACCCTTGTCATCTCTGTCTTGTCCTGCGAACTGGTTCCCTTCTGATTCTCCATTTCTTGTGATATCTCAGTCTTCTCTGCAGGGGTCACTTCCTCCTCTGCTTCTGACTCTTCTTCCTCAGAATCTGGAGGTGAGAATTGCCATCCTTTCTTCTGCTTCCCTTTCTGCTTCTTGTTGGTTTTCTTTGCTTCTGGGCATGTGCTTTGCAGGTGTCCTGTCTGCCTACATAGCCTGCATCGGAAGGCGGTGTTTTCATAATCTAGTACTTGCTGCCAGTTTTGTTGTTTGTAGATCAGCCTTATACTGTCCGGCAGCCCTTTACTTAAATCTACTTCCACACAATTACGTGCGAAAGTATAGACCCTATCATCAATCCTTTCCAGATCTGTTTTAATGTATTTCCCTATACTGTTTCCAATTCCTTCCAAAACTCGATCGTTCCAGAAGTGCAAAGGAAGATTGTATAGTCTGACCCAGACTGGCATTTTGGTTACAGTCATTTTGTTTGGATCAAAATCTGGAAACCATGGGGTCATAAACAGCCCCGAAGTTCCCCAGAACCATGGCCCTGTGCTGATGACTGTATCTCTGACTTCCTGGGATGTAAATTTTACGATAAAAAACCCCTTAGAACATAGGTGAATCTCACATTCCATGGTGCATCTGGTAAAAATCCAATGGAATAGATCCAAGGGTTTGGGCCAATAGCTGTTAAATCGGCAGATTAGAGCTTGTGTTTCATAGGATTTGACGAAATCGTCAAGCCCTGTAGTATCTAGATTTAAGGTTGGGGTTTGTTCTGCCTGATCTACAATGTATGGCCTGGGTACGTTTCTGCTTGGATCTGAAGATGGCCCTGCGTCTCTGCTGCCCTGAAGAATGTTTTTGTAGGATGCAGTTTTTTTTCCCTTGTCTCCGTTTTGCTGTCCTTGAGGTGGAGCCCCTCCTCTCAATCTGAAGTTTAAAGTAATAATGGATCCTGGCCCAATCTCATAGCTTTCCATCGATCTACAGTCCTGGAGTGACCGCCTACCACTAACCAGGTGTTGGATCTGCACAGGATATCCCATTTTTGCCCAGATTTGTTGTTTCAACTGCAGAGAAGTGCTTCCTGCATGGACCCATACTAAACGAGTTTTCCCCTGTGGGGGTTTAATCAGAATCTGAAAACAAAAAGTTTTTACCTGCTCTGGTTGTAGGCAAACTTCCAGATCTGGCCCTGATTTTGCTCGTTTTTCCTTTTGCATGTCAAGATCTGCAGGAGTTCGACCCGATCTATGATTGAAGCCTTCGGGCTGCTGCCTAGGGTCGACCTGTGCTTGGATAGAGGCTAGATCGTAAAGATCTAGGCCAAAACTGCAGGGTTTGTTCCCGCGTGGTGTAGGAAAGGGGTTATCTGCAATATGCATACTTCCCCTGCCGATTCCTTGTGCGCTCAGGGGTTGACTATGCCTGGCATCTAAACACCATACTTCATGCACACCTTTTTGTTCAGGGACGCATTTGATAACCTCAATCTTCTGCGCATGGAAAACCTCCTCATTTGTCCACGCCGAAGAGGGATCTGCCGTTGTTGTATTCGCCCCGCATTCGTTCTGTGGGCTTGTATTACGATGCCCATCCATACTCACGCAAATCCTTGAAACAGGGAACCCCATACCCGTGTAGCCGCACATTTCTGGGTGTGTTTGAACCATTAATCTTCGATTTGCCGTCCATTTCTCTGAGATTGATTGCAGAAAGGCCGCCCTCTCAACAGCGAGCACCGTTTCCCCAAGCTCTGAAGCACCTTCGGCCCCTACGGCGAATTTGGGAACCGACGCAGCGACATTCAGTAAAACGTTTGCGCAAACCCTAATCATTGCCATCTCAGACCGGAGCCTCAGAGTTTCGTTATCATATTTCACTATTATTCAATCTATTATGTTATTATTAATTTTTATTTTTATTATTTATTTGAACATTTAATGTTTGAATTTATCTACCCCATTTATTAATAAATAATTAATATTTTTTAATCAATTAATTAAATAATATTTTTTTAATCAATCAATTAAATATTACTATAATATTATTACTTATATTTTTATCATTATAATAATATTTTTAATTATGATTTTCTCTCACTTTAATTTTTATTTCTAATATATTATTAATTATTTTCCATTTATTTCCCCAACTTTTAAATTTATTTAAATGATGTATGAATTAGCACAACCACATTTACTAATGTGGTTGACATATAAAACCACATTAGTAAATGTGATTGATATAAGCAGATAGGCATATACCAACCACATTAGTAATTATTAAGTGTATCTTATTAAAACCCAACTATTTCTCAATATTAATAGCTATATAAATAATAAAAGTCATATAATTGTATAATTATATATTTATGGTTATTATATTATATATTAATATAAAATTGTGTTATTATATAATATTATATTGATGATGATGATGATTAACATCCACTAACACCAATGCAGCCTATTGCACCTTAAGAAAAGAAGAAGAATCTAATTGCGATTCTTCAAAATCTTGTTTCTATGATCAAAGAGAGGGGAAGAAGTGCTCCAAGATCGCTATAGTTGGGTTGGCTTAATAAGTCAAGAAGATTGGAAGTGTGGTAGATGTTAGGGAATTTAAAGCGAATGTGAGTAAGAGCTGAGCAGTCTAAAAGGAAGTGTTTTTCATCTTCCACCTTCTTAGTATCACAAATCTGATAGATTCTATCGTCTTATGGAGTCTTGGGAGTAGACCACTGCCCAGTTTCACTTCAAAGCTCATGTGAATTAGTTATTATCCTAGCAATGCTTATTTTTTTTTTTAGCATTGGAGAAAATAGAGAGATAATTCTGGTTATCAAGGGTGGGGTTGATCACCTTCTTATAGTATCTTAGCTCCCTTTTACCCTCCAACTCCTTATCATCCCACAACCTGTCCTTAAAATTGGAGGTAATAGTATCTTTCACACTATCCTTACTTCTCATGATTATCTCCTCCTTAATCCCCCAATGGTTGAGCCAAGACTGGGCATCCTTATGCCACCCATGCTTGAGGTGAAGGTGGGGTTTTGACTAAAGTTAGAAGCAATTTTTGGGAGTCTCTTAGATTCCATGTTGTAAAACTTTTTCTTATACATCACATATCTAAACATAATCGTAATTTCAATGAGGGATAGACCAACTTTGCTCAAGAGAATATGATAGAGAGTATTTCCTTTGATCTTTAGGTTGTAGGTTATGAATTATTTTTGAATCATCTCAATCTTTCTCCATGACTCTCTAGATATACTGCAACCCCAAACTCCACATCGGTATAAGATAATAGGGGTGACAAGAGTCTAAAAGAGGAACCTCATTTTACTCCAAATGCAAAGATCAATTGACTTACATTTGTTTTCAAGCTCGTAATAATCTTTCCATCCTCCAATAATCCTTTTCTTGATGATATAATTCCAGTTGAGTTGATGAGGAAAGTTAATACCCAAATATTTATAAGAAGAAACCTGCTCTAAGCAATGGTTATCGTAAACGAAACTACCATGGGTGATATTTTTGGATTTAATGATCATGACTTTATTCTTGTCGATATTAACTATCATACCCATCTTGGAGCAGTAGACATGAAGAGTCTTAAGCTGCTTGTCTAGGTCATCATGGCTTTTTGCAAGAAGAACAATATCATCAGCATAAAGGAGAAGAGTAATGATTATACTAGCAAGCTCAGTGCCCTTGCAACCTGCAGTTTCCAGACACTCCTCTAGCTTATTGATGTATATTCCAAAAAGGGTAGGGGATAGGAGACACCCTTGCTTAACTCTGATATTGCATTTAATGTATTTAGACCACCCTTCATTGGTCTTAAGCTTGGCAATGACATTCTCATAGAGGTGCATCAAAATTATCCTTAGTTTAGGAGGAACCATGATCTATTCAAGTCTCTCCTAGAGCTTATCTCAAGGAACAACGTCAAAAGATTTTCTAAAGTCCACAAAACAACATAAGAGATCGACTTTACTATTGTGACATTCCTCTGCAATGATCCTGAGAGTGACAAGACGGTCGATAGTCGAGTGATGTCTCCTAAAAGCAGCTTTCCCTTGAGCTCTTTTACCATGGTGTTTAAGCCAAAGGTTAAGCTTTTTTTTCCAAAATGTGCCCATATAACTTGGCCAATATGTGGCTAATCATAATGGTCATGTAGTTTGAGGGAACACTTTTGTCCCCATATTTAAAGATAGGCACAATAAGGCTTTGCGTCCAAAGCTGAGGGAAGGCATGCTGTACAACCAAATTGAGAAGCTTGTGGAGATGAGAAATGAGGATAGATCTTCCCATTTTAAAGATCTCAGCTTGGTATCCTTCAATATCTTTAGCTTTCCCATTAGTGAGCTTATTAATCCCAGACTCAACATCTTCCAGAGAAAATACATCCTCCTTAATAGGAGTGTTTAAGATGGTTCCCATGGTGTCCGGAGAGTCATACAACTTCTTAATATAGTTGTCCCAATTTCCTAAGGGGATAGAATGATTATCTTTTGTTTTACAAACAAGAAAATTTCGCCAAAACTTTCTCGGTGCGGCTTTAGAAAGGCGGAGAAGATGTTCTTGTCTCTTATTAATATATGACATATTCTTCTTCTTGACGAGAGCTTTGTATATACTTATATTTCAGAGCTTAATGATTTCATTAGGAGCGTCTTTGATCGCTTTCCTAGCAATTTTACAATCTTTATCATATGAGGAATTGGAAGTTCTATTATCTTGCTTATACGAAGTCTCATTAGAGAACTTGCTAATAGTAGTGGAAAGGGTAGTAGTAAAATGGTAATAAATTTAATCAATGTTATTATTATAAGTGAGGGAACCCAAATCCCTTTCTACATACCTTAAGAAAAGGTCAACCTTACTTCTATCAGAGCGAATGTGTCTTTTTCTTTCATCGGTCTCCTCCATGTGGGTGGTATGCATAACAAGATTGAGGGATATAGATAGAGGCCTGTGGTCAGAGTCAGGCTTGAAACTGTTAAGTAGCTCAAAGTTTGTAATACGATTGAAGACAAGGGTGTCAGAAATCACAGAATCCATGACATTGCTACCCAGACCATGGAAACAGGTCATCTGATCGGAGAGAGGCCACTTGTTAATACCATTAAAAATGATTAAGTCCTCAGAATACAAAGTTTGATGAGCTCGGTGCTGAATAAGTTCTCGATTATGTCTTCAGATTTTCTCTTGAATCTATTAGCTAAGTTACTATATTCATCAATCCATAGGGGGTGAGGGTTAGAGTTGTTACTCAACATAACAGCTTGGTTAGTAGCAATTCTAACATTAAATTCCCTAAGCAGAAGGATATTACCTTCATTCCTTAGGTTGTAGATGTCTTTTTCAAAGGTATTGAAAGGACCATTCTTATCCAAGTTGTTTTTCTTATAGGATGTAGAGTTGATAGGAGAGAAATAAAAAATTGCAAGAAAGATCCTATTGGTGGTAGAGTCAGAGATCTTGATCCAAATGTATTGATTGAAGGGGTCGATTTTATGAAGTTGGATGTGAGAGGAAACAACGTTCCTTATATAACAGGCTATACTTCCAAAATCCATCCGGGAGGATTTCTTATTCCAGGCTGACCAAAGAGTGAAACCATCAAGGTGAGGGACCCTAGACTTATCACGTTCCAAAGTTTCCACTAGAAGAATAAGATCAATATCTCTTGGGATCCAGCTTAACATAGGACCTTTACACCATGGAAAACCACGAAAATTATAGAAGAGGATCCAGAGTGATGCAAGTCCCTATTTCTCACTCGTGTTTGAGACTCTATCTCTAATGATAGCTTTCTTATTCCTAATGATTGCCCATTTCCCTTCTTTTCTTGCCTCGTTGACCTTTTGGACTTCTTTCCTAATTTCAACTTGATCTTCTGGAATGAGACTTTCGTTTCTAAATATTCATGTTCCTTTTAGGCTTGGGGATTTCATGAGTATATCCAACTTATGTTCATAGTGTTTATAATTTATTCAATTTCAAACTATAATATAATGAACCTATAACATGATATAATAATAGTATTTAGTTATTATTAATATTACTTATTTATCTCTCACCATTATGCTATGATGAATAATTATTATATAACTATCAAAATCTTATATATAGTTAGAGTATATTAATAAAATTAATTATATATAGACTATATATTACTTTCAACCATATATATATATATATATAAACTCAATATTATTGCAATAAATAATTCTATGGTTATTATCAACCCAAGTGATTAAGATTGTAATGCTCTTAACCTGCAAAAAGATACCCAAATACAGAATATGCGAAGAAAGATACCTAGAACATAGAATAGTGAGAGACAACAACAAATATTTTATTATTCAGAAAGCAATGTTCACTGGCCTCTTCGAGGGGGCAACCTCCAATAGAGCAGAGCTCGATACAAAAATAAGACACAATGCTCCTCACAGGGAGTCTCTATCCTTTATATATGACTCATACATGCAATACCAAGGATCAATACCATGGGTTTTATTAATACCATCTATCTAATACTACGACCCATGTGCAACTAACTGTGGTCCCGTCATTAATTGCGGGTTAACCACTTACAATTATTAATATGGGCTTTATTGACTCTTGACTATGACTCGATCCCATTACATAAATAAGGGGGTTAGGGTGGGACCCTAACATGCCCTCCCCCTTAAGACTAGCCCTATCCTCAAGGCTGAAGCTGCGGAAACTGCTGAAGAACAGTGGCTAGTTCCCAAGTTGCATCTTCCGGAGAGGTGTCTTTCCACTTGACGAGGACTTCCCTAATCATGCGGCCCCGCAGGTGCCTATCTCGTGTGTCTAGGACCTGTTCAGGTTGGAGCCAGATTGACCCTTCTTCGTCCAATTCAGGTAGACTGGTTTGAATTCTGCAATTGTTCCCAATCACTTTCTTGAGGCATGAGACATGGAAAAATGGATGGATTTTTGTAGTAGGTGGTAAAGCCAACTTGTAAGCCACTTCTCCAATGCGCTGAAGTACTTGATATGGTCCATAGAATTTTGGAGATAGTTTTTGACAACCCTTGTATTTGAGTGATGTTTTCTTATATGGTTGCAACCTCAAAAAGACCTGATCCCCTTCTTGAAATTGGCACTCTAAGCGATGCTTGTCTACCTGTTGCTTCATGCAGTTTTGAGCTTGATGAATATTCTCTCTAAGATGGGCGAGCATGGTTACGCGGTGTTGTAGGAGTTGATCCACTGCTTGTACCTTTAAGCACCCCTTGATATAAGAAGTAGGGGAAGGAGGGAGTTGACCATATACTGCTTCATAGGGAGTCATTTTGGTGGTGGCATGATAGTTGGTGTTATACCACCATTCAGCTAGAGGTAACCATTGTACCCAAAGATGTTGCTTTTCTGAACGAAACACCTAAGGTAGGTTTCCAGAAATTTGTTGACGGCTTCAGTTTGACCATCCATTTGCGGATGATAGGAAGTACTGAATTTTAGTTGAGTGCCTTGTAGCCTCAAGAGTTCCTGCCAAAAATTACTGGTGAAGATTGGGTTGCGATCGGGCACAATAGAAGTGGGCATGCCATGCAATTTGAAGATCTAATCCATGAAAGATTGAGCGGCCAAAGTTGGTATAAACGGGTGGGGTAGGGCATAGAAATGAGCATACTTCGAAAGTCTGTCCACAACCACCATGATGACTGACTTGTTTCCTGACTTTGGAAGACCTGTAATGAAATCCATAGAAACCTTCGTCCATATTGATGCTGGGATGGGCAACGATTGTAATGTGCCTGGTGTGTTGACGGTCTCCCCTTTGTGGCGTTGACAGACATCGCATTCTGCTACGAAAGTAAGGATGTCCTTTTTCATGCCTGTCCAAAAAAATGATCTTCTGGTGTGAGCATACGTCTTCTAAAAGCCTGAATGTCCTGCAATGGGGGATGAGTGCAATTATACCAAAATGCGACTTTTGAGGGTGGATGTTGGTGATATTATGACTCTGTCCCTGTAGCGAAGAATCTCATCTTGCCACGAGTAGCCCTTGGTGGAATTTGGATCCACCTGCAATTGAGAAATGAGTTGGGAGAGCTCGAGATGCGAAAACCATTCCCTGCGAGCCTCTTCAATCCATTCTGGAATGGGGAGGGAAATTGCTAGCAGAGTACTTTCCTCCTCAAATTGGCAAGATAATGCATCTGCTACACTATTGTCTTTCCCTTTCTTGTAAATGATCTCATAATAATATCCCAGCATTTTGGCGAGCCATTTATTTTGTTGTGGGGAGGATAGGCATTACTCCAAAAAATATTTAAGACTGTGATGGTCTGTGCGGATTTGGAAACATCGCCCCAATAAGTAAGGTCGCCAGGTCTCTACTGCATGTAAGATGGCCATCATTTCCTTCTTGTAGGTAGATTGGCCCAGATTCTTCCCACTTAGTTGTTGGCTTGTGAAGGCCAAAGGTCACTCTTCCTGCATTAAGACCACCCCAATACCCGTACCCAAAGCATCACATTCAATGACAAACGATTTGGTGAAGTCAGGTAGTGCTAAGACTGGAGTGGAACACATGGCATTTTTGAGAGCTGTAAATGCCTGTTGTGCGTCCTCATTCCAGAAGAATGATTTTTTCTTCAGGAGTTGAGTGAGGGGCTTCACTATGCGACCATAGTTGCGGAAAAATTTACGATAATAGCCTGTGAGACCCAAAAATCCTCTCAAGCTCTTCAACGTCTTAGGTTGAGGCCAATCCTGCATTGCCTGGATCTTTTTGGGGTCCACCTTGACACCTTCACGCCCCACAATGTGGCCCAAATACTCAACTTCTTCCATGCCAAACGAACACTTGGACATCTTGACAAATAATTTATGCTTGCGGAGAAGTTGCAAGAGTAGATCTACATGCTGAAGATGTGTAGCCCAAGTGCAACTATAGATGAGGATGTCATCGAAGAAGACAAGGACAAATTTCCTGAGATATGGTTTGAGAACGTGGTTCATAAGGCTCTGAAAAGTAGAGGGGGCATTACAAAGACCGAATGGCATGACCAGGAACTCATAATGGCCTTCATGAGTTCTGAAAGCAGTCTTTGGAATGTCGACTTCCTTCATGCGAATTTGGTGGTAGCCTGAGCGAAGATCCAACTTAGTGAAGAAGTGAGCCCCATTGAGTTCATCCAGCAAATCGTCAACCACCGGGATGGGAAATTTATCTTTGACTGTCAACTTATTGTGGGCCCTGACGTTTGGACACATCTGCCACTCCCCATCTTTCTTGAGCACCATGACCACCGGTGATGAATAAGGACTAATGCTGGGACGAATGACACCTGCTTCCAAAAGTTCCTTGATTATTTTTTCTATTTCATTCTTTTGGGTGAACGAATATCTGTATGGGTTCACATTTGGGGGTTGGGCCCCTGGAACCAAGGTGATGCTATGATCATGTTCCCCTCTTGAGGGTGGAAGCTCATCAGGCTTGTCAAAGATCGGCAGAAGGTTATTTAAAATCTGTTGCATCTCGGATGAATCGGCAGAGACTTGGTTTTGACTGCCTGGATGGCATTAAATTGAGCTATAACTCCATGATGGCCCTTTTTTAGCAATTTTTCCATCCTATGTGAGCTGATGATAGAGGGAGCTCCCGCCTAGAGTCCACGGAGGGTATGTGTGGAGTTGTTCTGCTTAAAACTCATATATAACTCCTGGAAATCCATTGTGATTGGCCCAAGAGTGCGAAGCCATTCAGCACCGAGGACAATGTCGCACCCTCCCATGTGTATGGAAAACATGTGGGTCTTCAACTGATAATCCCCCATTTGAAGTTTGACATTTTCACAGTGGCCTTCACATTTCATTGTGACCCCATCCGCAATTTGGACTTGGAAGTTAGAAACTGCTCGTACAAAACAATGCACTGCTTCCGCGACTTTTTGATGGGTGGATCTGAGAGATCTAAATGGTGGATCGGATAGCTCTGTGCAGCGGAACAGACTGCTGCTGTGGATCTGATGGATCTAATAGATCAGAAAGGCTAGTCTGCTAACTCAGAACTGCGGGACTGATGTCTGCTGCTGCTGCACCTCTTTGCGCGCTGATCTGGCAGAGATGATGCGTGATCCCCAGATAGAAAAGGGAAATATGGTCTCGAGGAGAGTCAGGTGCTATATATCACAATATACATAAGGGTCTAACAGTAGTACTCGGCCCAATGTTTCAGGGCTCTAACTAAGGAGGATCAACAGTACCCTTAGCCGTACAACCCGACTACCTTATCATACGGGCGAGTAATCTCTCCGAGTGCTATTCTCGGTGTACTGTAGCAGCAAGACGGCCGACGATTTATCTATGGCGAGGTTGCAGAGGAGCTAAGGGGCTTCCGATATACCCAAAAGTTACTTAGAAGACAGTCTGTACGCGGTTTTGTCTAATGCGCTACTACTCGAAGGGGTACCTAGAGGGGTTACAAGGGAGTCCAACAAGCGTGACCACCTCTTGTATTTCCTCCGTGCATGCCTCCCCAAATCCACAGCTTAATGCGCTCAATGACAGATCCCGTGGTTTAAAAACGTCGGAACACATCTCTAGCCAAAAAAAAAAATTGCTAAGAAATGGAGATCCCACTGGCCCTGGAAAGTGCTCTGATACCACTTGTTATGCTCTTAACCTGCAAAAAGATACCCAAATACAAAATATGCAAAGAAATATACCCAAAACATAGAATAGTGAGAGACAACAACAAATATTTTATTATTCAGAAAGCAATGTTCACTGGCCTCTTCGAGGGGGCAACCTCCAATAGAGCAAAGCTCGATACAAAAATAAGACACGATGCTCCTCACAGGGAGTCTCTATCCTTTATATATGACTCATACATGCAATACCAAGGATCAATACCATGGGTTTTATTAATACCATCTATCTAATACTAGGGCCCATGTGCAACTAACTGTGGTCCCGTCATTAATTGCGGGTTAACCACTTACAATTATTAATATGGGCTTTATTGACTCTTGACTATGACTCGATCCCATTACATAAATAAGGGGGTTAGGGTGGGACCCTAACAAAGATTATAAACTCGTTGTATTAATATTATAACATTATAAACATGTTGTAGTAATATTATAAGCCTAAGGGATTATTAATATTATAAACCTAAGAGATTATGAATATTATAATCCCAAGGGATTAATATCATAAATCCAATGGATTAATATTATAAACCAAATGGATTAATAAACCCAAGGGATAAATATTATAAGCCCAAGGGATTATTAATATTCATAAACCCAAGAGATTAAGATTCTAAAGCAAACAAATTAACATTATAGACCAAAAGGATTAATATACCCAAGGGATTAATAAACACAAGTAATTATTAATATTATAAATTGAATGGATTATTAATATTATAAACCCAATGGAAAAATATTATAAATCCAAGGGATAAATATTATAAACCATTGGGATTAATAAACATAAATGTTTGATATTATAAATCCTTGAGATTAATAAATTGAAGGAATTATTAATATTATAAATCCAATGAATTAATATTATAAACCCTTGTGGTTAATAAAATTAAATGATTAACATTATTTACCAAAGGAATTAATAAACTCAAGGGATTAATAAGTCTAAATATTTATTAAAATTATAAGCCCAGGGGATTATAAACTTAGGGATTAATCTTAAACACTGTGATTACTATTATAAATATTATGGTTAATATTAAAATCGCTATGATTAATATTATAAACCCTAAGTTTATAAAACCCAATATTCAATCCTAATAGTAAACTCAATATTATAAACTCACTATTGGACATAAGGCATTAACAAACCCAAGGGATAGATATTATAAACCAAATAGATTGATAAACCCAAGTGATTAATTTAATAAACCCAAGGGATTGATACTATAAACCCAAGGGATTGATTTAATAAATCCAAGGGATTAATTTAATAAACACGAGGTATTAATTTAGAAAACCAAATGGATTAATTTAATAAACCCATGGGATAAATAAACCCAAGGGTTTGATATGATAGACTCAAGGGAATAATTTAAACCCAAGGGATTAATTTAATAAAATGAAGAAATTAATTTAATAAACCTAGGGGATTAATTTAATAAACCCAATGGGTTGATACTATAAACCCATGGGGTTAATTAATAAACAAAAGTGATTAATAAACCCAAAGGATTGATATTATAAACCCAATGGATTGATATTATAAACTAAAGGGAATGATTTAATAAGCCCAAGGGATTGATATTATAAACCCAAGGGTTAATTTAATAAACACAAGGGACTATTGATACTATAAATCCAAGGGATTAGTAATACTAAGGAAATAAAAATATTATAAGATTAAGGGACTAATGATGATGATGATGATGATGGTGATTAACATCCACTAAAACCAATAGAGTCTATCAGACCTCAAGAAAATAAAAAGATCTAATTGTGATTCTTCAAAATTTTGTTTCTATGATAAAAAAACAGGGAAAGAAGCACTCCAAAATTATTATAGTTGGGATGACTTAATAAGTCAAGAAGATTGGAAGTGTGGTATATGTTAGGGAATTGAGAGCGGATGCAAGTAAGAGATGGGAAGTTTAAAAGGTAGTGTTTTTCATCTTCCACCCTCTTAGTATCGCAAATATTACATATTTTATTGTCCTAGGGAGTCTTGGGTGTAGACCATCACCCAGTTTCACTTCGAAGCTCATGAGAATTAGTTCTTATCCTAGCGATGTTTATTTTTTTCTTAGTGCTGGTCAACATAGAGAGATAATTCTGGTTATCAAGGGTGGGGTTGATCACCTCACACTATCTTAGCTTCCTTTTACCCTCCAACTCCTTATCATCCCACAACTTATCCTTAAAATGGGAGGCAGTGGTATCTTTGACACTATCCTTGCTTCTCATGATGATCTCCTCATTTATCCCTCAATGGTTGAGCCAAGACTGGACAACCTTATCCCACCCACGCTTAAGGCGAAGGTGGGGGTTTTGACTAAAGTTAGAAGCAATTTTTGGGAGCCTCTTGGATTCTGTTTTTTAAAGCTTCTTCTTATACATTAGATATGTAAACATAGTTGTGCTTTCAATGAAGGACATGTCAACTTCGATCAAGAGGATAGGATATGGAGTATTTCCCTTGATCTCAGGGTTGAAGGTTATGAATTCATTTTGAATCATCTCAATCTTTCTCCACGACTCTCTAGAGATACTGCAACCCCAAACTTCACATCCATATAAGACAATAGGGGTGACAAAAGTATCAAAGAAGAACCTTTTTAACTCCAAATGTAAATATCGACTGACTTACAATTGTTTTCAAGCTCATAATAAGCTTTCCATCCTTCAATAATCCTTTTCTCAATGCTATAATTCCAGTTGAGTTGAAGAGGAATGTCAATGCCCAAATATTTATAAGAAGAAAACTTCTCTAAGAAATAGCTATCATAGACAAAAATACATGGCTAATCTTTATGGATTTAATGATCATGACTTTAGTCTTGTTGGTATTAAATGTCATACCCATCTTCGAGGAGTAGACATGAAGAGTCTTAAGTTGTTTGTGTAGGTCATCAAGGCTTTTTGCAAGAATAACGATATCATCAGCACAAAGGAGAAGAGTAATGATTATATCAGCAAGCTTGGTTCCCTTACAACCTGCAGTTTCTAGACACTCCTCTAACTTATTGATGTAAATGCGAAAAAAGGGTAGGGGATAGGGGACACCCTTGCTTATCCCGCAACCCTTCATTAATTTAGAGCTTGGAAATGGCAGCCTCGTAGAGGTGGATCACAACGATCCTTAACTCAGGAGGAACCATGATCTCTTCAAGTATCTCCTAGATCTTATCTTGAGGAACAATGTCAAAATATTTTATAAAGTCCATAAAACAACATAAGAGATCAACTTTAATATTGTGACATTCCTCTACAATGCTCGTGAGAGTGACAAGATGGTCGATATTCAAGTGATGTCTCCTAAAACTATCTTGCCCTTTAGATCTTTTACCATGGTTTTTAAGCCAAATGTGTTAAACACACATGGGCAACAAGAGAAATATTAATGATAAAACATGAAAGTACATTTTTTATTAATAGGAGATATACATTTATAGTACATTGTTGTGACCGTTGGGTTTCACATCCCAAGGTCTCTTGGACTACTTTGTCTATTCAACTTCCACACTAACCCATTGAGGATTAGGTGTCCAACATTCCCCCCCTTAATCCGAAGGGTTATGTATGAGTCCAAGAAGAGAGTTGTAATACAAAATGTGCAAAAATGCATGGCAACACTAGGCTGAATGTGCTCTCTAAAATGTTGGTATAAAGGGCGGTGGTTTAAGAATGACCACCAACACTGGAACACTTAGTGCGGTTTCGGGAACTCTTCCAAAGCTGGCAAGAAGCTGAAGTCTTTTGCTAGAGGAAGTGCTCCTGTTGTTTTGAAGAGGGAAACCTTCAACCAATAAAGGGAGGTCTCACCCCGCATAAAAGGGAGAACTTCAACCTGAAAAGGGAAGTCTCAACCTGTGATGGTTTAAGGATGACCAACAACTCTGGAATGCTTAATGCAATTCCTGGAACTCTTCCAAATCTAGCAAGAAGCTGGTGTCTTCTACTAGAGGAAGTGTTCTCAATTTTGTTCCTGGAATTCTTCCGAAACTGGAAAGAAGCTGAAGTCTTCTGCTAGAGGAAGTGTCCCAGATTGCCAACTGAAGGCATGTTCACGGGCATCTTTGTCTCTGGCTACAACTCTAAAACTGGTGTGGCAGGTTGTGGCTCAGGCTCGCTTGATGTGACTTTGAAGCTTGTAGATGACCATCATTCCCCCCTGTCAGATACAAGGTGAGAAGATGGAGAAAACTCAACTGCAAGACTGTTCAATACTCTAGAACAAGTTCTGACATGTGTTTGGAATATCTTCTTGGCTGTTGATGCCCATTGCCAAGAAGCGATCCATCCAAGATGAATCTTTGTTCTTGCAGGACATTTATTTTTGAAGCATCTGTGTGAAGAATGGCTAGTTTTATGACAGTGCTTACATGGATGAAGATCAAAACAATGATCTTTCAAATGGCCAACTCGGTCACAGTGTTGGCGTTTCACAATATGTTGTTGTTGCTGTGGAAGAGAGGCAGAGTCTGGAACAGCTGGAGGTGAACTGTCATGAGGAGCAGGTGAACTATCATGAATGAATCCAGCACTCTGAAACTGAATGGGCTTGTCGTAGTCTAGAATATGAAAGGACAAGTCCTTGTCATATTCAAGACCAGTTCTGTGCTTGTTGTGTACAAGCTGTTCCCAAGGTCTCATGATGGTCTTGGGAAGTGCAGACTGAGTTTCTGCATCTGCATGGAAAACTGTTGCTTTATGGGGTACTAACTCTAAATGAACTGTAACATTATTGTCTTGCTGTTGATGGGTTGCAGTACCAGAAACAAGTTCAAAATGATGTCTATTTTGATGTAGCTCTTCTTGTTGTAGCTGTGATTCAAGCTGCAAAAAATCGATCTTTTCCTGTGCATTATATAAGCATGTCTGAATTTCTGAGAGAGATCCTTTGCTGATTTGTAATGTGTCATCAACAGTAGATTGTATAAGAGTTTTCATGAACTCTAATACTTCACTGATTCTGGCCATTTTTTCTTCAATGTCAGATTTACACCTTAAAAACTGATCACAACTACTACTCAATGCATAAAAGTAATACCCACTCACAGTATATAGTAATATCCTTTATAAATGTCAGCAAATGATCAGTGTGCAACCAACAAGCACTAATTACAATCCATTACATAAAAAATTAGAGTTTACTCATGACCAGCAATATGTTCTAACAATACAACTAACTAAACTTTTCTCCATAAAAGATTACAATCAGCCTACCAAACTCTTTATGCAGCAGTTGAAGCAAGGAATTAATGCACTATAATGAATTTTAAATACAAAGCCACACTGCGGCAGTAGCAACTGCAAACTTGCTTGAATCCTTCAAATACTAGAAAGCGTTGTCATAGTAGAGATACCAGCAGTAAACTTCTCTATTAGATCATCCTCTGTGAGATCAAGAACTTCAGGATCAAATACCAATCCATTGTTGTATACAGACTGCACAATTCTCTTGAAGCAAAACTCTCGAGGAATTTTATTTGTTTTCCCAGTGTCCTTCTTTGGAATCCGTCTTGACTTGTTTTCAAAGGCTTCGATTTGTCGACCAAGCGTAAAATACCCGTAAAGCTTATAACTTTCTAGAGGCTTTATCCATCGTTGTTCTCTTCCACTTTGAACCAGTACAAATCACGTGAAGCAGATTTCTCAAGAAACTTCATTTGGTTAATCTAACTGCCATTTCTTCGAAAGCTAACACTTCTGGAAATAAAGCAGTCTCCTAATATGTGTGTAGTTGGGCCGACTCCTTGTGCATACTGCAAGCAACATCATCGTCCAATCGAGGATACATGTCTTCGTGCTGCTATAGCAAAGCGCTTAGTAATAGTACAACTTGAGCGTTTTCTACCAATCTCAAAGAATTGAACCTTCTCTTGGAAAAACAACAACAATTACCAAAATCTGTTAAACACACACAACCTTCAACGCACAATTACATGGAAATTTTCATGGAAACCAGCTCAATGCATATCATATGGCATTCACATGTCACTAGTTCCATCAATAATATATTCACGCTGCTTCAAACCTCAATGCAGGAGGCTAAGACAACGTACAGGATGCAGAATCACGCTCAAGAAGAATTAGCACAACATTGAAAGGAGCCAACACACAATTTCATTCAATTGCAGAGTCACTAGAGTTTTGATCAGTGCTCAAGAATATAGCATTCGAAGAATCTCGGTATTTTTCAAAACAAGAGCAGAAGCAACGTTGTTTACCAGCGTGGAGTGCTTGCCGCGTTAAATGAATGGACGCATTCGTGGCACCCTCTCAGTCCCAGATCAGTGGTGCCCTCTTTTCTTCGTTATTCCCACAGACAGAGTGCTCTTAAACTTAGCTTGTCAATTTGTATCACAATACAACAAGAATCGAAAAGTCTAACAACCATGCAATAAATTTTCTAAAGTTTTGGTCAATCAAATCTTTGCAGGATCCAACCTGCACTAATAAGGAATCCAAATCAATGGAGGAGCGGCAATAGTGTATGTCCAAAAATATTCTTCATTAAATATCTGCATGAATGTATATGAGCGATGGGAATAGAATCGTGTGCTGTAAAGAATACATAAAGACCTAGGCAATGATCCCAAATATTGTGCAAAGAATCGGGAGAATTGTATGTCTGAGAGCTGGTTAAGTTTTCAGATGTTTCCCATATATTTAGTTCATCTGAGCATGGATCACCACGAAGTAGTTAGGTATGGGCACGAGACTACGGAATCCTAACAAGAATATGTTGGCTCACAGACTCCATGCATCATAATAACAATTGGGAAACAGACAAAGTGCTTGTTCACCACGCTTCTGCTGTGTCATCAAATGGTTCCTCGGTTGGAGACCTCAAGGGAAATTCTCAAGGGGATTTCTTTCTGCATAGGTATTCCATCTCTACCCTTTCGACCGATTTCAGCGATGGACACGGTTTGCAGAATTTGGCCACGTTGCAACATTTAATTCAACCTCTGTCTGGAACAATTCGGCCTTAATACGAGCATCAAATGAATTGGTCTCGGCCTTTATACATTCAGGGAATTGTTCGGAACTTGCCTCTGTGGTAGTACACAACCTCAGAAACGAATGTTCAACAACGTGATTATGCACAAAGAGGTATTCGGCTTCCGAAAAGATACACTCGGCCTCAAAGGATTTATTTGCTTGGAACAAAGAACTACGCCCCTGAATTTGTCTGCAATCTTCAATATTGACGGCCTTCAATTTCTCGGCTTGGGCATGAATTCAACTTTCAGTGAAGATCACGTCTCAGCTTCCACCACAGGTGATTCCGAAAGGTCGCTTCAACCAAAGTAGTTAATCTCTATCCATAGCTGGAATATGAAACATGCATATAGACTGTGTATGTGTTCAATTATAGTTCTTCTGCCCGGGTGCACGTTTTAGGGTATCTCCGTGGATTATTTTTCTACCTGGCAGCATCTGTATCAATGTGCAGCAGATAGAGGTGATGCATAGTGAGCTTCAAAAACTCCTTCCTCGGCTGTTTTTTTTTTTGAATCCGTGAGAAGGCGAATGTGGGCTGCTTCGGCTTCCTCTGGGCTCTTGAGAGCAGTGCAGGGTTCTTCAAAATAGGAGCAGCGTTCTCCACCGGAGCAACGTTCTCCACAATCACTGCTAATCTCACATGCACTTCTAAATCGCTAAAAAGCTCAAAATATTTTTCAAGTAAAACATTTCCAGGTAGGAATTATGACAAACAGAGTGCAGCAGAATGAATTATGACAAACAAAGCGCATAATGGCGCAGAATCAGTTATGGCAGGGTAGGAGTTACAAATATATGACTGTTGCGTATAGAGCCTTTCAAGAACTGGAATTTCAACAACGCATGGGAGAGAGCAGGTGGAGTAGTTACAGGAGCAGCGTAGCAGAAGGAACAGGCCAGTGGAATAATAATGAGTCGCAGGGGAATAATGAGTCAGAGCTGCCAGGATTCTCTATTGGTTAGTGGGTGTAGAGAATGCAGCTAAAATATGGCTGATAGGATTTCAGAATAGAGAATTTAAGTCGCAGAGGGCCAGGACTGCTCACAACAGAGGAATGGCAACGCTGATAGAGGTAACATCCTCTATTCTAAGAAATGCTCAGAAAAGTATAATCAAGAGGAGAGCATTGGTTTACAAAGGCCACAGAAACAGGTGGCTCACACTGGAGCAGGGCAGGAGATCACTCGCTCTGATACCATGTTAAACACACATGGGCAGCAAGAGAAATATTAATGATAAAACATGAAAGTACATTTTTTATTAACAGGAGATATACATTTATAGTACATTGTTGTGACCATTGGGTTTCACATCCCAAGGTATCTTGGACTACTTTGTCTATTCATCTTCCACACTAACCCACTGAGGATTAGGTGTCCAACAAAATGCTAATATTCTTTTCCAAAATGTTCCCATATATCATGGATAATATGTGGCTAATCATATGGTCCTATAGTTAGAGGGAATGATTTTGTCACCATCTATAAAGATATGCACAATAAGGCTTTGTGTCAAAAACTTAAGGGATCCATTCTTCACTGCTAAATTAAGAAGCATGTGGAGATGAGGAATGAGGATAGATCTTCCCATTTTAAAGATATCAGCTTGCTATCTTTTAATATATTTAGCCTTCCCATCAACGAGCTTATTAATCCCAAACTCAACATCATTCAGAGAAAATATATCTTCCTTTATAGGACTGTTTAAGATGCTTCCCATGGGATCCAACAAGTCATACAACTTCTTAATATAGTTGTTCCAATTTTCTAAGGGGATTGAATGATTATATTTAGTTTTACAAACACATTATGCCAAAAACTTCTGGGCGCAACTTTAGAAAGTTGGAGAATATGCTCTTGTCTCTTATTGATGTATGACCTCTTCTTCCTTTTGATGAGAGCTTTGTGTATACTTATATTTCATAGCATACTAATTTCATTAGGAGCGTCTCTGATCACTTTCCTGGAAATTTTACAGTCATTATCATACCAAGGAATGAAAGTTCTATTATTCTGGTTATACGAAATATCAGTAGAGAACTTGCTAATGGTAGTGGAAAGGGCAGAAGTAAAATTGTAATAAATTTGATTAATGTTGTTATTATAAGTCAGGGAGCCTAAATCCCTTAAGAAAATGTCGACATTACTTCTATCAAAGCGAGTGTGTATTTTTCTTTCACTGGTCTCCTGCATGTGGCTGGTATGCATAACAAGGTTGAGGGATAAAGACAAAGGCCCGTTATTAGAGTCAGGCTCGTACTCGTTAAGTAGCTCAAAATTTGTAATATAGTTGAGGACATGGGCGGTTAGAAATCTCATAATCCACGACACTACTACCCAACCCAAGGAAACAGGTCATCTGATCGAAGGAAGGCCACTTGTTAGTACCATTACAAATGATAAGGTCCTGGGAACTACAAAGTTTGAGGAGCTTGGTGTCGAATAAGTTCTCAACTATGTATTCAAAGTTTCTCTTGAATATATTAGCTAAGTTACCATCTTCATCAAGCCACAAGGGGTTGGGGTTAGTGTTGTTACTTAACATAATGTCTTGGTTAGTAAGAGTTCTAGCATTAAAGTCCCCAAGCAAAAGGATATTACTTTCATCCCTTAGGTTGTAGATGTCTTTTCCTAAGGTATTGAAAGGATAATTCTTATCCAAGTTGTTTTTATTATAGGATTTAGAGTTGATAGGAGCAAAATATAAGATTTCAAGAAAGATCCTATTGGTGGTAGAATCAAAGATCTCGATACAAATGTACTGATTGAAGGGGTAAATTTTATGAAGTCAGATGTGAGAGGAAACAATGTTCCTTATATAACAAGCTATACCAAAAAAAACCCCTCTGGAAGGATTTCTTATTCCAAGCTGACCAAATAATGAATCTGTCAAGGTGAGGGACCCTAGATTCGTCATGTTCCCAAGTTTCAACTAAAATAATAAGATCACTATCACTCAGGATCCAACTTAACATAGGACCTTTACACCATGGAAATCCACGAAAATTCTAGAAGAGGATCTGAAGTGATGCTAGTCCCTGTTTATCACTCATATTTAGGACTGTATCTCTAATAATAACTTTCCTATTCCTAATGATTGCCCATTTCTCTTCTTTTCTTGCCTCCTTGACCTTTTGGAGATCTTTCCTAAGTTGAACTTGGTCTTCTGGAATGAGATATTCATTTATAAATATTCCTGATCCTTTTATGGTTGGGGATTACCTGAGTATCTCTAATTTATGGTTATTACAACTAACGTTGACACGGATTAGGCTGTGTTTATGCTCAAGTATATTTCCTACCCTTATTGTTTATGTGAGATAAGTTGTTTGAGTTTGAGATTTTGTATTTAATTATTCTTTTACTATTTCTAATGTGTCTTCATTGTTTTGTTATTTTATACCAACAATTATAAGGTGTAAGGATCTTTTGTGGCGCTCATGGTCGAGTACAATTAGTCTATTTATTTCCTATTTTATGGGTTTAATATCTAGCTTATTTTCTATTTTGTTGAGGGTTGGGTTATTATGTGGTTGTTATTTTATATTTTTAATATCGCTTTCAAGGTGTCATTTTCTTTAACCATTGATTGTTTACTATTTTCTATTTCTTGAATCCTACCTTTCATTCTTTGGAGTTCAGTCTTGAGTGTGATTATTTTATTTTCTAATGATTTGTGAATGTTTTCAAGCATATAGTTCATTATAGTTTAAAATGGTTTTCTCTTTCTTCTCTTCGTCTTTCTAAATATTCAATGCACTCATAAAGTCACTCTAGGGTAATTTTACTTGGTCTCCCGTTGCTAGAAGGGGGCTAGAAATGTGAGGGGATGTACTCATAGTGTAAATAAGCAAAACTTAACAAAAGGAGGGTAAGAGGAAACGTATGCACCTGTTAGAGTTGTATTGAACATCACATAACCAATAGTAATGTATCCACACCAGTGAGACCGCATCATAGAGGTATTGTACCAAATCACCGCATCGGAGATGAATAGATATGTGTTTATGCCACATATATGAATCAAATTACAGAAGAGCGAAGATGATAATTCGAGTTGCAAAAGGTGTTAAAGAAGGTGACAATCCAAAGGTCGTAGTCACACTATTCAAATCACTGTAGACTTATGATATAAAACCACAAAGCCAAATATAATAAATTGTTGCATGATTAATAAGAGCCACATGTATCAATATCAAATGACCATCGCATACCTGGATAGATAAATAAATTTGAGCTTATGATATGGATTTGAACTTATCATCGCAGAAGTGAAAAAAAATTGAGTTGTAGAAAACTAGATTCTATATCTAAGCAGCATAAGGAATTGATAATCCAAGCCACAAAAGGTGATAATTCGAGCCACAAAAGGTGAAAGGTGGTTATCCAAAGGTTGTAGTCACCCTATTAAAATCTCTGCAAACTTGTGATATAAAACCGCAAAGCCAAATATAATAAATCACCACAAAAATTAATAAGAGCCACATGTATAAAAAACAATTCGTTCCTCCAAAAGCATCCGAGTTGTAGAAGGTATTGATAATCCGAGTCAAAGCACCGCACCATAGAATACCTTACCCTCAGAGACATCCACTCATTCTTTTTTTTTCCTGAATGTATGTTCATATTCCTCTGAGTGCGGCAGGAGGAGCTCATGCCCCACTAACAACGACGTACAGGTTAAAAAATTCTTCTTGCAAAAGTGTTCTTAAAAACCCAATGGAATAATATTTTTTTTTTGTGGGCTAAGATGGAACCATTCATATTAAAAACGAGTTAAAGCCTGTACATACATACGAAGGCCTCAACCCGCCCCGAAGGGAAACCGGGTCTGTTGGCCTTCTGAAGTTTTTAATTGCCATCCAAAAACAAAATTTACTGAGTCTACTTATCCATGCTATATAAACTATCCATTCAAAGAAACTATCACTGTTTGCTAGCTGCATTATGAAATATAACAAAAACGAAACATGCTCTTCAGCTTCCTAACTAGGGAGATAATAAACATATCTTGAGAAATCATTCTTCCATTGCACTCGGCTGGTACTTTTCCTCTTTTGCTTCCAGAGTAAGCTTCTTAAGCTGTTGCTGTATCTCATCAAGCTTGCCATCCTGCATCATAAGGGTTATCTGAAGGTTATTCATCTCTTTCTTCAGGTTTGGAATGCCTTGGGCCAGTTCTGCCATCTCCATAGCCACCTGTTCCATGGCTTTTGCTAACAACCGCTTCATTACCCAATACACATGGAGAGCCTGTTTGTACAAAGACATACGTCCTCTGGTATTTCCCGGGTCTGGCAGCAAATACTCCCAGTCTTCCATTTCAGATTCTGACTGCTCCTGGGTCGCCTCCTCCTCCAAGTGCTGTATTATCCTCCTGATATCTGCCTGCGTATCCTTACTGTATGCCCTCTCCGCATACTGAACCTGGCGCTTCATCGTCCTCCTGCCGCGTTTGCTTCCTACCAGTTGGGGGTTACTCCGTTCCTGATTGCCCGCTTGACAGTGTCCTCCTCTTCCTCTGCGACCTCTTCCTCGTACTGCACCGCCTACATTGCCTTCCCTTACCCTGCTTCCCTGTCCAAATGCACTTGAGGGTGATCCCTTCCTTTTATCCTCTTCTCTGCCTCTGATTTCCTTATCTCTGATGTCAACCTTTGCCGGTCGTATATCCTCCACAGTTCTCCCTTTCCCTCTTCCGCTTCTCCTGGTCTGCAATTGACTATCCCGTTCCGAGTCATACATCTCCTCCATGTCAGCCTGAGTCTGTTCCTTTTCTTCCCAGTGTTCCGACTTAATTCCTTCAGTTCGTGAAGGTCCTCCTCCCCTGCTCTCAAAAGTTACAGTCTTCCTCCTTCCGCCCTTAGTGCTCTTACTCTGAATTTTCCTTAAACCAGGAGGTCGACCCCTCTGCTGCTTGCTCTCTGTGTTACCTCCTGCTCTAATTGCCACCTTTTCGCTCTTATCTCCGCTCACCTCAAGGGCATTAACTTCATACCTGCCCTTATGCCTCCACCCGTATCCACTTCCTCTTACCTGTCGCCCTCTCTTGTGCTGCTACACCGTCTTTCTCTGTCTCCTGCACTCGCCATAATAACCCACTCCTCCTCGGCTTGCCCTTATGCGAGCTGGTCCTTGTCCCATCACCGTTCCACCGTCACCTCCACCACCTCTAGCTTTCAAATTTTCCTTCCTTCTACTATTTGAAATGATGCCCAGTCTACCTCACATCCTGTCCATCTATCGTGATCTCTTAATGCAAGGTGGCTTATAATTGCCTCCCCTTGTCCTTTTATTGCCTGCCTGTATCGTCGCATTTGTCACCCCGATCGGGGGAATAATATTAAATCATAATAATTATATAATAAACCCAAGGGATAAAAAACCATAGCATTAATATTATATACCCTACGATTATCATGGTTGGTCATGATTGACCTTGGTTGACCATGATTACTCATTTTTTACTATAGTTGATCATAGAAAACCATGGTTGACCATGATTACTCATTGTTTACCATAGTTGATCATAGCAAACCATGGTTGACCATAGAGATCTTGATTGACCATTATGATTGACTATGTTTGACTAATGTCATTGACTATATTTCAATATTAATATTAAACAAAAATATTAAAAGGTGATTATGTTTGATCAAAGTTCAAGAGTGTTGAATGTCAAACATAGTCAAACAAAATTGAACTTGTTCAACAATATTAGTAAATGTTGTTGACTAATTTTGTAATGTTGCATTGCAATTTTGGATAAATTGCAATGTAATGTAACATTGTGACATTGGAATAATTTAAACCCAAGTGATTAGTTTAAGTAACCGAAGGGATTAATTTAATAAACCCAATGGATTGATATTATAAACCCAAGGAATCAATTTAAACCCAAGGGATTAATTTAATAAACCTAAGGGATTGATATTATAAACCCAAGGGATTGAGTTTTAATAAACCCAAGAAATTAATTTAATAAACCCAAGGGATTAATTTAATAAACCCAAGTGATTAATACACCCAAGGCATTAATTTAAACCCAATGGATAAATTTAATAAACCAAAGGGATTGATATTATAAACCCAGGGTATTATTATTTAAACAAAAGGGTTTAAGTGAAGGGATTATTAATATTAAACATTATGATTAATATTATAAACACTATGATTAATATTATAAACCCTAAGTTTATAAAACTCAATATTAAACCCTAATATTAAACTCAATATTAAACCCTAATATTAGACCCAAAGAATTAACAAACCCAAGGGATTGTTTTAATAAAACCAAGGGATCTTGATTGATAGTTATGGTTGACTATGTTTGTCTATGTTTGACTAATGTCATTGACTATGTTTGAACACTAATATTAACTAAAAATATTAAAAGGTGATTATGTTTGACCAAATTTCAAGAGCGTTGAACGTTAAACACAATCAAACATAGTTGAAGTTGATGGTCAACAATATTAGTAAACGTTGTTGACTAATTTTGTAATATTACATTGCGATGTTGGATAAATTGCAATGTCATGTAACATTGCGACAATGTTTGTGACATTGCAACAACATTTGTCACATTGTGACATTGGAATCATTTAAACCCAAGGGATTAATTTAATAAACCCAATGGATTGATATTATAAACCCAAGGGATGGATATTATAAACCAAAGGGATTTATATTATAAACCCAGGGAATTGATTTAGACCCAAGTGATTATATTAATAAACATAAGGGATTGATATTATAAACCCAAGAGATTGCTATTATAAACCCAAGGGAATAATTTAATAAACCGAGGGTATTAATTTAATAAACCAAAGGGATTGATATTATAAACCCAAGAGATTGATTTAATAAACCCAAGGGATTATTAATATTATAAATCCAAGGGATTAATAAACCCAAGGGACTAAAAATATTATAAATTCAAAGAATTAATAAACCCATGTGATTAATTTTATAAACCCAAGTGATAACAAACCCAATGGAATAATGCTAAACCATAAGATTTATATTATAAACCCAAGTAATAAAAAACACTAGAATTAATATTATAAACTCTACAATTATCAATTTTTAACCATGATTGACCTTGGTTGACCATGGTGACTTATTTTTGACCATATTTGATCACAATAAACCACAGTTGACAATAGAGATCCTTATTGACCATTATGGTTGACTATGTTTGTGTATGTTTGACTAATGTCATTGAGTATGTTTGAATATTAATATTAACCAAAAATATTAAAAGGTGATTAGGTTTGACGAAAGTTCAAGAGTGTTGATTCTCAAAAATAGTTGAACATGGTCAACAATATTAGTAAATGTGGTTGACTAATTCTATAATGTTGCTTTGCGACATTGGATAACTTGCAATGTAATGTAACATTGCAACCATGTTTTTTGACATTGCAATAAGGTTTGTCACATTATGACATTGGTTAGATTTTTCTACCATTCTGATGTCATAATATTGTGATTATTAATATTAATTTTATTAGTATTAATATTATTATTATTAAACATTTTATAATATTGATTATGAATAATTAAAGATGACCTTAGATAACTATGTTTGACCATCGTTGCCCTTGTTTAACTATGGCAAACGATGGTTGAGCATGGTTGACCATTTTAACCATGTTGAAGAGTGTTCACTATCAAACTTCATAAAACAAGGCCAAACCTAGTCAACCACAATATTGAATGTGGTCAATTAATTTTGCAATTTCACATTGCGAAATTGGATATATTGCAATGTAAAGTAACATTGCAACTTTGTTTGTCACACTAAAAAATTGGATAGATTTACGTACCATCTAGATATCATAACATGTTTGATAATTAATATTAATCAATAATATTAATATGTGATTATGTTTGACCAAAATTAAAGAGTGTTGATTGTAAAACATGTTTAGACATAGTCAAATATAGTCGACCACATTAGTAAATGTGATTGACTAATTTTGTAATGTTGAATTGTGACATTGGATAAATTGCAATCTAATGTGTTATCACTCAAGGAAAAACTTGGCTCTAGGGAAAAACCATATGGTAACCTCAAAACCTCTTTTAGTTTGAAGTTGGCCCTTCAACCAGGAGAGAGATCTCTCTGTAAAACTCAACTACCCTCTAGTCAGTGTAGTAGAAGCTTTTGTACAATTGAGTTTAGGTGGCCAGATTTAGGTCTAGGGATAAATTGGTTGGGTGATCTTCAAAACCATTAGGCATGGAGTCCAACTATTAAACAAATGATATCACAGCTCCAATGCGTAGGTTGTACAAAGCATGAAAAGTCACAAGTCCTTTGACTGTTTGGAATAGTACTGCAAACTTCTCTGCCTATTACTTGGATTTCCAGAAAATGTTGATAGCCCTGCTATCAAGAAATTTTCCTTGTTTATTACAATTTTAAATATTGTCACTACAACTGTCAACATTTTTCAAAAAAGATTTAAAAATGTGAAATGTTTATTGTGATAACATAATGTAACATTCCAAGAATGCTTTTTGCATTATGACTATGCGGTTTCTCATATTGTGACATTTGATACATTCATGTACCATTATGACATCACAAAATTAATATTAATATCATCATTATTATTATCCAATTTTGTTAGTATTATTATTATTATTATAAACCCTAATATTAATACCAATATTATAAGTCCTAGCATTAAAAGAAATATTCTAAACCATGTTGAAGATACTTGATAAAGTGGTTGACCATGGATGCCCATGGATGATCATGGTGGCCATGGTGGATTAACGTGAGCATGTTTGAGTATTGTTAAATTAGTTGTTTCAAGCATGGTTGAAAATAATTGACTAAGTTTAAGTACATTGAATATGGTTGATTAGGGTTGATCATATTTAATATGTTGTATATGTTGATTATAACTAACTTTGTTGAATGTGATGGCTATGGCTAAATATGTTGACTATGGTGAAACATGTTATAATAGTTGACCATTGTGACCTTGATTGACTGTAGTGACATTAGGAATTTATGTCACAATATTGGATACATTGAAATGTAATGTCACATTGTGACAATGTTTGGCAAGTTTATAATATTAGTCCCTTCAGTTTATTAATCCACTAGGTTTATTGAATTCATCCCTTGGTTTTTCACATTGTGACATTGGATATAATTTTGTACCTGTTGACCGTGGTGGACTAGCCAACGTTCAGGGGATCTCTGTTTGGTGTAGGAGTCTTATCTGGTATAAAGGCCCAGTTTCAAAATCCATAAAGATTTTCCTTGACTCTAACTGTCAGCACAAGAGAGTGATGCAATAGTATCTTCGAAAAGCAAGGGAAGTGTGCCTGGTGAGTGTGCAGTGCAACTGTGTTGAGGTTCTTCTACTGCAAAGGGGAAGAGAAAAGTGAGCCTCTATGTGAGAGGTAATAGTACCACCCAAGAAGAGACGTACATGAACTAGAAGGACCTATCCAACATCTAGCAGAATAGTCCACAAAAGATGTGAAAGTCGTTACAACCAACAAATAAGGGAAGATCTGTCTACCATCATCAAAAGATCATCTACATACACCATAAGATATACAACTATTTTTCCAACTTTCTTCACAAACAAAGTTGCATCATCAAGATCATAATGTTTAAAGTTGAGTTTCAGAAGATGCTCAATTAACTTCTCGTACTAGGATCGCGGTGATTGCTTGAGGCCATACAAGGATTTTACAAGCTTGCATATTTTATGTTACTGACCCTTCACAACAGATCTTTCTGGTTGGGACATAAAAACACTCTTTTAGATCTCCATTCAAGAAAGCAGTTTTTACATCCATTTGATGGACTTTCCAGCCATTTTGAGTTGCCAAGGCAAAGAGTGTCTGGATGGTATCCCATTTTGTTGTTGGGGAAAATGTCTCCTCACAGTCAACCCCTTCCTTCTATGCAAAACCTTTTGCCACAAGCTTGGCATTGTGCTTGTCAAGTGAGCCATCAACTTTATACTTGTTCTTGTAGACCCACTTACAGCCAATTGGTTTGGTTCCCAATGGAGGATCAACTGGCTTCCAAGTGCCATTCTTTATCAAGGCATCATACTCTTTTGCATTGCTTCTTTCCATTCATCATGAGAAGAGGCTTACTGGAAGGAAGTTGGTTCAAAATCTGTAGACAAATTTAGCTCACAATCATCAGAAACATCCATATCAACACGTGAATCAGAATTGTCTACATCACCTCCATTTTTTTGGGTTGTACTTCTTATTGCTGTCTTTCCAACCTCATCATGATGCACACTTTCAAGTGTCTTTGTCAGTTATTTTGGACGATATTTTTGAGATGGTCGAGGCTGCTCAGTTTACTGAGTTGAGCCTGAGTCAAGATTTCAATTTTGTCAATCACATCACTCAAAGTGTCATTAGTGGCTGGAGCTTCATCGTAGATTCTTTCACAAGAAGTACATCATTTGCCAGGGTAAATCATTATTTTTATTTATCACAAAATTCAAATAACAAAGTATTTCTAAAAAGTGTACCCACTGCAAATTACAGAAATCATTTCATATTATGGAAAATAACCAATAGAATACTTATCTGTTTTTTTATTTAGGTCACTAGGGGAAATCACAGAGGAAAATCTCATTCCTCTTGAACAATGAGATTGGTATTTCTACCAGTTCTCCCCTCATAGAGGAAACACTCACTCCTCCCGACCAACGTGATTGGGACTTCTACCAGTTCTCCCCTTGTGCAAGTTTCCATTTCCAGAGTAGTTGATGGATAATGACCTAGTAAGGTATGTTATTAGGCATCAAGACCACACAAGTCCAACGAGGAACTTATAGACTTCCAAGTATATCTTAGGGTTTCCAATAGTCTATAATCCAACTCAAGAATATCCCTGCTGCCAGCGTCTTGCCCTTCCTCAACAACATCTTGTTTGACGAATTTAATATTTCCTTGTCTCACCTTTTTAGATGCCTCGAGTATTTTCCTCTCATCCCCTCTTGGCTATGTTTCCACAACTAAGATTCTTTATCTCTAGGGGTGGGAATATTGTCCCCTAACCGTCTGGAAAATAAAATTTTCACTCAATTACTTTTCCCCGTAATTCCCTAGTTGGCCATAACCAACTTCTAAATAAACTCAAAATAAACCTTTAAACATTAAATTTTCCACCAAGCTTCCACATAGCCCACAGTTTACTGAGTTACTGTAGTAAAAGCAAATTTATTATCTACTTTTCATTGAGGGGTGTCACATCCCCCGCCCCCCTCCTCGGTGTTTACCGGTTGGAATACACCTTGTGCACAAAATATTTATTATGATATACCCAGGTATCCTCTCCTGGATGAGGTGCTTCCACTGCACTCACCTCGGGTAAATTCTTGCTTTTGTAGCATAAATTTTCTCTGGTTGAAAATGCACAGAGGTCCAACCAGGGTTACTCTGTCTGGTTTGAGATGTCTTCACAACCATTATGGTCATTAAATTCCATCAATCATTATCTAACAACGCACACAGACACACATATAGCCTCAATCTTCATTACAACAATATCAGTGGTTATTTCTATACTCATCATAGGTCATCAACATGCATCCCAATCCCACAAGGGTTAGTAGCCTGCACCCAATAACAGTTAGTAACATCCTTGTAGCTCATCAACCATAACAATTAGTCATTTTTCATTATTTATATACTCAACAAAGGTCATAACCATGCATCCCAATCCCACAAGGGTTAGTAGCCTGCACTCAAAAATAAGTTAGTAGCATCCTTGTAGCTCATCAACCATAGCAATTAGTCATTTTTCTTACCCAATGACTACGCCAATTGCCAAGGACCCTACTAGGCAGTTTCATTGTAAATTTCATATCATATCATGGAAGTACCAATTCCATTGCACTACTTACATAGTATTGCCAAAACCATTTATTTATTTATTTATTCCTTTTAATTGAGCAATTATTGTTTTTAATTGGGGAATTACAACTTTGTGCATTATAGTACTAGAGAGTACCATTATGCTTTTATGTTAATTCAAATGTTACATGTGCATTAGTCATATAAATATTTATGGACGCAAATACTACAAATATTATCCATTATGCTTTTATGTTAATTCAAATGTTACATGTGCACTAGTCATATAAATATTTAGGGAAGCAAATACTACAAATATTATCCCTTTGGAAGCAAAATTTGCACACTAGAAATATAAGCCTAATAGATTTGTTATATATCTATATATATATATATATATATATATATATATATATATATATATATATATAATTTTTCATTATTTAAATTACATTTTTGAATGTATAAAATGGATTCAATGTCTTCAAAATTTACTTGGAAAATTGGATTGTGTACACTACACAGCTTAAACTTGCAATTTGAACACAACTTTGCTTGATTTCAAACAAAATTGACAAAAAAAATACTTTAAAAAAGGCCACAATGAGACTACTTAAAATGTTTTAGGCATAATAATTTTTTTTTCTACGTCCTCATTCACTAAGAGTCACCAACTGGGCTACCTCACTAGGCTCTCTCTCTCTCTCTCTCTCTCTCTCTCTCTCTCTCTCTCTATATATATATATATATATATATATATATATATATATAATTTGTTGAAATATTTTATTTATGGCTTATGTTTTCCACATTAAAAATGTTTTTATTACAATCAACATCAAAATAAATTTTCATTTACTTTCTCTCTATATACATATGCATGAAGTTGAGATTGAAATGAACCAGCCTAGATCCATATCAAGAGATTTTGATCCCTCTTGCTGCTTGGTAGATCCGTAGTTAATATAGATCTAGGCTAGTTTAATTCCCCTTTAAATAGGCTGCATTCCACATGAATACCATGGATCTATACTATGGGTTCTCAATACCATGAGTCAATACCATATGGCATTTTTTTTTATTATAATTTTGTTGTTATAGGGTTATTTTTATTTTATTTATTTTGTTTTGAATAAATTAAAATGTCTGCTTTACATAATCTTTTTATTTAATTTTTTTTGACTTAATTGAAATGTTAAACATTACATTACAACATCTCTACAATAGTTGTGCATATTTAAAAACATTATTTGAACCATGTTTTAAAATATTTTTAAAATTTTTATTTAAATCATGTATTGAAATATTTTTAGAAAGTATAACAACGTTCTTGTACTCAAAAGTGAAAATAAACATTGTTTCTTTAGAAAGTATATGTATATTCATTTTTATTTTTTATTATAGTTGAATATACATATAGTTTTTAAAAGGACACCTGTCAACTTGAGATTGAGCACTAAGAAAATTACACATTTCTCTCATATTGCGTTCTAGAATAAGCCTCAGGGCTCAATAAATATAATTTCAGAGTAGTCTCGTTTTTTAAATTTATTAACTTTAACATTTTTTTTTTTTTTGTAGGTGAAGTATTTATTAAAATCTCAAATCTCTTATTTGAAATGGTCAATAATTTTAATTATTGGTAAATAATGGTGATTATAATTAATAGCATAATCACATTTAATGATATGGAAAATAACAACTATATCAACTATATTGGTAAATGTGGTTGTACTAATATATAACATTATAAAATTTATGATAATACCCTAAATACTAATGTTAGTTATTCGTTTAAAAAAAGAACAAATTTAAATCAAACACGTAGTATATATTAAACCCCACAAAATTTTCAATAACTTTGACCAATTTTATCCATATCAAGAGTGTTTATCAACCAATAAAACTATATCTATATCTATATATATATATATATATAAAAGCCCACAAAATTTTTAATAACTTTGACCAATTTTATCCATATTAAAAACGTTTATCAACCAATAAAATTATATATATATATATATATATATATATATATATATATAATTCAATATTTATTTATATATTATAAATATTTTTAAGATTAAATATTTAATTAGATATTATTATCAAATTTAATTACAAATATAATTAAATTAATAAACATTTTAGATGTTTTGTAATTATTTAACCTATTATAAATATATACCCTTTACCTATAAGAAACAATTTTCCCATAACGTGACTTTATTACTATCAATTCTTTTCAAGCTCTGCATATCAATGGCGATCTATCAATGCCGAACAAATTTATGTCAATCTTTACATATCTATCTCTGATCTATGAATTATGAAAAACCATAAAAAAAGATTCTAACACATGTTTTAATATTTTTTTAGATATGGTTTAACATGGTTGGTCGTACTTAATATGCTATGTCTGTATGTATTTCTTTTGACTAAATAACATGCTAGTTAATTTTAAAAATATAAAATATTTTATTTATTTATTTTGTAGGAACGCTCTCACCAGATAGATCGTCCATCAACATCGACGCAATTTTGGGTTGCAGTAGCAATAAGATAATGCTGTTGAGATAGACTTTGATAATGGTAATGGGGAATTATAATATAATTGATTCCTTTATTGCAGTGCACTGCAAAAAGTTGTATTAGCGTTGACTTTGGGTGTCTGTCAATATTTTGAAGTTTCAAGACAACATTAAATTTGTTGTCTAGTTTTTTTGGAATGACTTAATATTGGTGTTATAATTCATCTACCATTTGGATGATGAAGATCTTTTTAGAAAATAGAGTTCAATGCACTTGAAAACTTAGGTGTTTTTAGAACCAGAAACATTATGTTCACATCTATTTTTTAAATTCTCTTTTCGATTGAGGAACGGAGAACCTTTTTTCTGAGTGATTGCTTGCACTTTGGATTTTACATTTGTCTTGATTTCTTTAATAAATTAATAGAGATAATTCTTTGCAACATTCATATCATTTGATTGATATCTTTAATAAACTAATAAAGACAATTTTTTGCAACATTCATATCATTTGATTGTGTCTAGCAAATGCACTAAAAATGTTTATAAGAGGAATGTATTTTGCAAGTGGAATTAGAGTAGTGGGTTAGGCATTGCATGCTAGATTTAAGCAAGTGGCCTTAGCTAAATCTCTTTATTGTTAACAATTTATAACAGACATAGGATCATTTAGAGGGCGAGCTTTTAGATACTAGTAGTAGTGAGCTAACAACATGTGGTAGTGACCTCATGTAGTAGAGATGATCATTGGCTTAACATAAAAAAACCCATAGAAGTTTGTTGGCATTTGAAGTAGATCTTCCTACTAAAAAAGTGTATGAGTTATGTCATAAAATACTGATGTAACATAATGTAATAGAAAAATACAATGAAAACAAAATGAAAAAAACAATGAAAACTACCCAAAATAATAAAACAAAAAATACATATTTAAAAGCTAAATAAATTAATAACTTTGACGTCATCCCATAAACGGATGGGATTCAGTTTAAAAAGCATTAAAATTAATGATTTCTGAATTCCAAATCAACGACCATCAACATAGTTGGGACGACAAAGAAACCGAGTGTAATGGTTGTAACGTCATAATAATTCTTAATTATATAGTTTAATGGGAGAAATCGATTGGAATGGTTCTAAATTAATAATATTTTTTTAATCACATGGTTTAACTGGTAGTTGTCCTGTTCTTGGTAAGTAACAGGAGGATTCTGGATTCGTGTTAGATCTGGATTCTTTTGGGAAATACATAATAAAATATATAATGATAACTTAATAAACATATACGAATGAAAATCCAATCTGTAATATTAATGCAATTAAATAGTAATAATAATTTTTCCAAAGCCAAATAGTAATAATAATTTTTCCAAAGCCAGATAGAGCATGTTCTATTATTGAAACATTGTTCTATTATTGAAACATTCAAAAGTCCCTGGACTGGGCTACATTGGTTCATATTTGTTTTTTTAAAGAGGGGAGAGTCCCTCATTAGAAGCTATATATTAGCCCAATAATCATAATTTATCACAATATTTACATATATGTACAGACACGTAATTTTCAATATAGCTGCCGGGCAGCACAATATGCGACGAGGATTCGAACATGGGTGGGGAGGCGGAAAGTCCTCCGTCCCAACTGCGTGAGATATACGCCCAAGCGTGGTTCATATTTGTTTCTTGTACAACAAAACCCTTGTAAAATGGAAAACTAAATTTTAAAGTTCCGATTCAATTTTTTTGGACATGTGTTCAGTTTCAGTTTTAACATTTTTCACTTTTTCATGATGATGATGATGATGGTGGTTAATGTCTACTGAGACCAAATTGGTCTATCGCACCTATAGTTTTCTTAGTTCTTAATTGTGTGGCTTCTAGTCTTTATGTGAATAGTGAATTTTGCATCGATTCAACCTTGAAATCAGAATTTCAAAGATGAATAAAATTGTAGAAATTTTTTTGGGAAGTGAATTGAGTTTAAATCTAGGAAAATGAATTGAACTTAAATGTGAAATGTCTTAGTGACATTCTAATTTTACTTATGATTAAAAAATTAATTATAAGTTTAGAATAATAAAAAAATTATTTTCATTATTATAGAATTAATTATACATTTACGCTCATATTAATCATGGATCTAAGAATGGTCCACAAGAACCCATTTCTTTTAAAGGTGTAAACCTCTTCATTTAACATACATAATTTTAGGAAAATAAGGTTAAAAAAACACCTACATAATTAAAAATTCTGCCATTTTAAATTCTATCATTTTTGAAGTTACCAACCACATACAACAAGAGATCCTCTGAGGCAACATACAAACAGTAATTATTGGCTGGTGAGAGCTTTGTTCACAGAAGAAGAGTTAGGCTCACGCCAAGTCTTCATGTTTGAAACCATCACTGCTTTATGCGCACAAATCGAGCTCGGTGTTGCAAAACCTACAAAACGTCGATAATGATATTATATTGATGATGATGATTAACATTTGGTAAGATCAATGTGGCCTATCGAACCTTAAGAAAAGAAGAAGAATCTAATTGTGATTCTTCAAAATCTTGTTTCTATGATCAAAGAGAACGGAAAGAAGTCTCCAAGATCACTATCGTTGGTTTGCCTTAATAAGTCAAGAAGATTGGAAGTGTGGCAGATGTTTGGGAATTCATAGCGAAGGTGAGTAAGAGTCAGGCAGTTTAAAAGGAAGTGTTTTTCATCTTCCACCTCCCAGGGAGTCTTGGGAGTAGACCACTACCCGATTTCACTTCAAATCTCATGAGAATTAGTTCTTATCTATCGATGTTCATTTTTGTCTTAGTGTTGGACACCATAGAGAGATAATTATGGTTATCAAGGGTGGGGTTGATCACCTCCTTATAGTATCTTAGCTCCCTTTTACCCTTGAGCTCCTTACCATCCCACAATTTGTCCTTAAAACTAGAGGTAATAGTATATTTGACAATATCCTTACTTCCCATGATGATCTCCTCCTTAATCCCCCAATGATTGAGCTAAGGTTGGGCATCCTTATGCCACCTGTGCTTGAGACAAAGGTGGGGGTTTGACTAAAGTTAGAAGCAATTTTTGGGACCCTCTTAGATTCCATGTTGTAAAAATTCTTCTCATACATCACATATCTAAAAATAGTCGTAATTTCAACTAGGGACGAGCCAAATTCGGTCAAGAAGATGGGATAGGGAGTATTTCCCTTGATCTTTAGATTGTAGGTTATGAATTATTTTTGAATCATTTCAATCTTTCTCCATGACTCTCTGGATATACTGCAACCCCAAACTTCACATCCGTATAAGAGAACAGGAGTGACGAGAGTCTTAAAGAGGCCCCTCTTTTTACTTCGAATGCAAAGATCAACCGACTTACAATTGTTTTGAAGCTCATAATAAGCTTTCCATCCTCCAATAATCATTTTCTCAATGCTATAATTCCAGTTGAGTTGATGAGGAAAGTCAATACCCAATTATTTATAAGAATAAACCTACTCTAAGCAATGGTTATCGTAAACGAAACTACCATGGGTGATATTTTTGGATTTAATAATCATGACTTTAGTCTTGTTGGTATTAACTATCATGCCCATCTTGGAGTAGTAGACATGAAGAGTCTTAAGCTACTTGTCTAGGTCATCATGTATTTTTGCAAGAAGAATGATATGATCAGCATAAAGGAGAAGAGTAATGATTATACCAGCAAGCTCGATGCCCTTGTAACCTACTATTTCCAGATACTCCTTTAAATTATCTATGTATATGCACTACTACACCAAGGGCACTTTTGAGACATTTTTTTGAGACAAAAAAAAATCTCAAAAAATCATTTTTTCTATTTTAGTTATTTTATATTAAAAATTAATATCAATTGATTTGTCTTAAATATAAACTTTAAGACAAAAATAGGTTGAGACAAAAATATTTTAAGACAAAACGTTATATTTAAGACAAAAATAGTTTAAGACAAAAATATTTTAAGACAAAAGTAGTTTGAGACAAAAATATTTTAAGACAAAACTTTATATTTAAGACAAAAATAATTTAAGATGAAAATATTTTGAGACAAAACTTTATATTTAAGACAAAAGTAGTTTGAGACAAAAATTTAAAGACAAAACTTTGTATTTAAGACAAAAATAGTTTAAGACAAAATTATTTTAAGACAAACAATTTAAGACAAAATTATTTTAAGACAAAACTTTATATTTAAAACAAAAGCATTTTGAGACAAAAATATTTTAAGACAAAAATTTATATTTAATACAATGACCACTTTTATATTTAATATTTATAAGAACTACTGTTGGTTTGAAAAAGTATTAAGAATGAATATATAGAGATGAGAATGTGAATATTAAAAAAACTATTAAGAATGAATATATGGAGATGATAATGTGAATATTAAAATACACTAGAAATAAAGAAAAAAATGATTTAAAAGAAGAAATATGAGGAAAAAATCACTAGGCGTATATTAGTAGGTAACATATTTGTAATGATAATGAAGCTTGAAAAGAAAGAGGTATTCCTGTTGCTTAAGAGATGCATTTCTAACATTTAAGGCCATAAAGAAAAGTGTAATGATCATGATGTTAAGGGAGTAATTTAAGCTTTTGAAATTTTGTTTATGTAACCTTTGAAGTTAGCCATAGGGCCTCTTCCTAGTACTGTTGGAGGATTGGATGTAAGAGGCAAGCAACTTGGTGTATATTAATCTCTAAGAAGGTAGTTAAGTATACTTGTTACTCATAATTTATGAGTGTCTCGAGAGAGCTAAGTGAATCTTTGAAGAAATAAAATAATATCTCTGATATCACAATAAGGTGGAGCATTTGAATACAAAAATACCAACATTTAGATATGGCATATGCATTTTTCTCTAGGAAGGTGGTGATATATCTCAATGTAAGTTAGGTAGGATCAAACTCTAAGAATAAGAATTATAAACAATCCCCTTCCCAATCATGAATCATGAAGCTCATCTCATGGAACATCAGAGGGCTCAACAGCCCGGGGAAGGGACGATTAATAAGGAACATGCTACAACAGGAAAAGCCTCAAATTCTCTTCTTGCAGGAGACCAAGTGTAATTCCACAACGTTGGATTAGATCCTTGCCAAAGCATGGCCAGGAAGCAAAGAAGTGGCGGTGGAAGCCATGGGAGCCTCAGGAGGGCTAGCCATCATTTGGGATGATAGAGCTATAACACTTACCAACATACATGCCAGTAAGCACTTTATTCAGGCCAAGTTTCATTTAACAGGGACAAATGTTCATGGACACTTAACTAATGTCTACTTCCCCCAGGAGGCAACAAACAAAGTAGACACATTGAACACCCTAACTTAGATCAACTCAAAAAGATCCCACCCACTTTGGATCACAGGAGGGGACTTCAACATGATTACAAGATTGGAGGAAAAAAGAGGAGGACGGATCAAGCTGGACTGTGAAAGCACGCACTTCAAAAACTACATTCATAACAACAGGCTTATAGATATGGAATTCAATAATGGTGTTTATACTTGGAACAACAAGCGTGCAGATGCCCACCAAATTGCATCTCAGTTAGACAGATTCCTGATCTCTGATAACGCAATACATCTTGGCGGGGATCTCTTGGCCTCTATATTGCCACTCTCTGGCTTGGACCATTGGCCTATTAGGCTTCACTGGCAAAGACCGGGAGACAATGTTCTCAGGCCCTTTCGCTTTGAAGCCTTTTGGCTGAATCACCCCGATTTTCATAACCTGATAACAGAGACATGGAGAAATTTCACACCACCAGAAGGCGCAAAAATGTACAAGCTCCAACAAAAGCTAAAACATATCAAGGAAAAAATAAAACAGTGGAATCGCTTTACCTTCGGCAATATCTTTCAGGCACAAAACACTCTTGAACAAGAAATGCAAAAATTACAGCAGAGAATCATAGCTAAAGGAAAATCCGAAACCATAGCAGAAAAACAACGTCAACTACAAATGCAGATCTCAGAAAGAGCAAGACAGGCAGAGATTCTTTGGAGACAAAAATCGAGGATCTGATGGCTTAAAGAGGGCGAACGCAATACAAAGTTCTTCTACCATACCACTATCCAACGAAGAATGCACAACAGCATTACTCTCCTCCAAAATCGACAAGGGGAACATCTAGACAAGCATGAAGATATAGAACAGGAACTCCTCAGCCACTTTCTGAGGGTGCATCAGGAAACGGAGACTGATCGGTTGCCAGTTATAGAGAAGATCATCAAGATTATTCCTAAGATCGTAACTGAGGAACACAATCAAATACTCCTCAGGCCTATTTCTTTACAGGAAGTGGAGACAACTATGCGACAGCTCAAAGTTGGGAAAGAACTCGGACCAGACGACTTCACTTTGGACTTCTTTCACAACTTCTGGGATCTAATCAAGGAGGAAGTCTGGCAAGTAGTCGAGGAGTCCAGAGTTAACAGATGGATGCTTCCATCCTTGAATGCCACCTTCATCGCCCTCATCCCTAAGGAGGAGAACAGCCAGACTCCGGACAAATTCCGACCTATTGCACTATGCAATGTATTGTATAAAATTGTCTCCAAAGTGATCGCCACACGCCTCAAGCCCTTGCTTCCTCTTCTTATATCACCAGAGCAATAAAGTTACGTGGAAGGAAGGCAGATCACCGATGGCATAATTCTCACTCATGAAATCATTCACTCCCTAAAGCAAACCAAAAAGGTAGGTATGCTCCTAAAATCGACCTCTCAAAAGCTTTCGATACTTTAAGCTAGAAATATATTCAAAAAATACTGCTAGCTTTTGGCTTTACCCCCCCTTGGGTAAGATGGATTATGAGTCTCATCACTTCTATGTTTTTCTCAATTCTTGTCAACGGGACCCCCTCCACCCCCTTCCACTTGTCCAGAGGTATCCAACAAGGGGATCCTCTCCCACCCTTTCTATTTGTTATTATGGCGGAAGGTCTTGGACGTTACATCAAAGATGCCCTTCAAAACCAGCAATTACGTGGCCTTTGTTTCCAGAATACCCCTGCTTTCACCCACCAACATTTTGTGGATGACAATATGTTATTTGGTCATCCTTCGGTCTAGGAAGCCCATAAGCTAAAATCAATTTTACCTGACTTTTCGGATGCCTCTGGCGCTTGCATTAACAAATCAAAATCTCAAGTCTTCTTCTTTCACACACCTCCCATCACTCAAGCCTCCATAGCTAGAATTTTGGGCTTCTCGATTGCATCTCTGCCCTCCAAATACCTGGGAGCTCCAATGACAGCCTCTGCCTTAAAACACTCATCCTAGAAAATTCTCTTAGAAAAACTAGAAGCCCGTATCTCTTCATGGACCTTCAGAGCTCTCAATATGGCGAGTCGCCTAGTTATAATCAAGGCAGTACTACAATCTATGCCGCTCTACCTCTTCGCGGTCCTCGCAGCACCCAGATGGGTTCTTAAAGCAATCAAAAATCTTCAATGGGATTTTTTATGGGGGAATACAAAACAAAAAAGAAAATGGGCTCTGGTAAAGTGGGAAACAGTTTATCACCTAAAATCCTCCGGAGGCGCTGGATTACGGGATCCTCAGCACAACAACGAGGTCATGGGAGCGCGCATCTGGTGGAGATGGCTCTCGAACCCATATACTCTTTAGGCAATCCTCTGGACAACTAAGTATGCTCATAATAGACCAGTGGATGATTTAATTCGACTCAAAGAAGTTGGCACAATCTCTCTAATTTGGAATGCTACTAAACAACATAAAGATCTAATCCAACAACACAGTTTTTGGGAAATCAAGCATGGAGATAATGCGAGGTTTTGGGAGGACTCCTGGCAGCAAAGACCAAAATTGAAGGACCTACTCACGCCCCACCAGCTTCAGGATTGGGTAGAGCAACCGACGATCAAAGTAAGTCAACTTTGGGAGGAAGTTCACAACCAAGGTTATAGGTAATGGTTATGCTTGAACCTCATTCTTGGGCAAGTGATGCAATCCATCAAAGATAGCCTGGATACGAAACTCTCAAACAGGAAAATTCGCAAATCAGATAAGAAAGACATCATCAGACGGGGTTATGAAACGAGAGGTACCTTCACTTCCCGGGAAGCATATCATATAATACTAAGGGACCATACTGTCAAGGATAGCCTTTGGAACAAAGTTTGGGAACCACCAATTTGGCCAAAAATCTCCACCTTTCTCTGGTTGCTGTACCAAAATAGAATCCTTACTTGGGATAATCTAAGGAAATGGAGTTTTCATAGACCTTCCATATGCCCAAATTGTAAACAGGCAGAAGAAACTAAGGAACATCTCCTAAACTCATGTTTGTTAGCAACCCAACTTCGGGAGAAGGTTAGCTTCAGATGTCAAAGAGATGGACGAAATAAGGAGGATTTAACCAACACTCTTCGTTCTTGGGCACCTCACCCTTATAAAAGCAAAATCTTAAACAACAATAAGAGAAGTGTAGGAAGAAAAAGTGTAGAGAAAGAAGTCTTTACCGAAGTCTGGGATGTACAACACAAGTGCTTCTACTATAACTTGCCTGACACAGGAAAATGTGTACTTTTCCCTCTTGTCCCATTTATAAACTGTGTCCTTATTGATCATCTCCTGTATTGGTTTCACAATTTGAGCATAGTCAGAGATGAACTTTAAGAGGAAGTTGATCTTCACCAAGAAAAGCTACATAGCTTTCTTATTCACTAGGTTCCGGACTCTGTCTGGGTCTACCTTGATTCCACTTTTAGCAATGATGTGTCCCAGGAGGTTACCTTTGGACACTGTAAAGATACTCTTCTTGGGATTCAAGGATATCTCGTATTTACGACATCGCTCAAAAATATTCTTCTGATGGCACAGGTGGTCTGACCTCTATTGGTAAAATGTTGTCACATCATCAAGGTAGACCATTGTTCTTTGTCCAATAAGCCCATGAAATGTGATGTCCATCGCATGTTGGAATGTTGCACCAAAGTTGACTAGAAAAAATGACATTCATTGATATGTGAATGTGCCCCACTTCATCCTGAAAGTAGTTTTCAATCTATTAGGCTCTACTAGAAGAACCTGGTTGTAACCTGAGAATCCATCAAGAAAATAAATTCTTTTGGCCCCCGATACTATTTGCATTATTTTCTCCATGGATGACACAGGGTAATTATCCTTGTCTGAGGCGCAGTTATGATTCTAAAAATCTACGCACAAGTGGATCTCCTTGGACTTCTTCCTCACATGAACCAAGTTTGATACCCACTTTGAATGTCACACCTTGTAGATGATCCGAGTGTCCAATATTCTTCTCAACTCCTTCTGTATGAGGGGATCAAGTGTTCGGTGAACTTTCCTTAGATTTCGCTAAAATGGCTTAGCCCCTTCCTTGATTGGTATCACATGATGGATGATTCATGTGTCATATGTCTTTATTTCATCGTATGTTCATGTGAAGACATAATGGTACTACTTCAATAATCGAATGAAGGCTTATTGCTCCTATGGTGTGTAGCAAGTACCGAGATTGACATATTTCATATATTTCTTAGTTCCCAAGTTGATTTTCTCATGCAACAAAGTGGAACTGTGGGTCTTGGAATTAATGGGCCCTCGAAAATGGTTCTGCAGATCATACAATTTCTCTAATGAAGTGACACCCTTGGGGATGAGGTTCTCTTTAATTGCATTGATTGTGTCTTGTAGTGCCTTTCCATGCTCGTCCTTGTCAATTGCTTCATCTTTCAATTCGTCAGTGTTGGCCATAAAGTACAGTATCTGTTGGTCATCATAAAAAAATGTAAGTTGGTTATATTATCTAGAATACAAATTTTATACAAAATTTCAATAGAAAAGTCATCATGTAACGGTGACATCCTACCAACAGTGGTTGCCAAGGCATTCACTGTTGCACTACACATTCTTGGAACCAAAATAATATTAAAATCTTGGAAGTGAGAGATGAGTCACCATACCTCTTCTTGAGAAATTTTTTGATGAGCTGACACACAATGTATAGTGTTAAATACCTAATGCACCACAATTTCAGAGTAACCTACCACTTTTAGATTGGAAACGTTGAGGTCGATGGACTTTTGTAAGCCCAAGATGAGTGCTTCATATTCTGAAGTGTTATTCGTGCACCCAAATTCCAAGCGGCTAGAGATCAAGTGTTTTCTCTACAGTGGATCTATTAAAACACAACCATCTCTAGAGTCCTCTTGTGTCTTGGATCCATCAAAGTACATTGTCCACATATCATATGTACAGGGACTGCTCACTGCACTAATACTACTACTACTACTACTAATACCACTATTAATTGTACAAAGTTCATTCTCACCAATTAGACATAAAAGGAGATCCAACTGTGTGTCTGGGGGAACTGGGGATGGATCTACAAGATAGCACCCTAACTGTGTTTCCAGAAAATAATTTCCAAATAATGATTCTGTGAAATCCATTGGCTAGTTATGCCCATTCAAGGGAGTCATTGTTTAGTTGATGTATTTCTCTGACTCTACCCAGATTTGATTATTCATGCCCCTGTATAGAATCCATAAGTGTGACCAGTCTATGGCAAAGTATCCTTGAAGCTTTCTTGACCAATCTCTACTCAGTAACACACTGTATGCTTCCAGAATGTCCATAATCACTATGTTGATACACTGGTGAACTCGTTCGTCAGATGATAACTAGATGATGACATCCCTGAGTTCACCAATTGCTTGAACATGAGTTATTTCCAACTAAATGATTGTCTATCTATCTGATCCCATTTAGCATTGATCTTCTTGCCCACAAATAGTCACATGACATTCACCGATGCACCAGAATCAACCAAGCAATTTTGTACATTAAAGTTGAATATTTTGAATGTTAACAAGAATGGTGGGTAGAGCGTGTGTAAATCCATCATGAGTGCATTAAGTACAGATGCAAGAGCGTCAGGAGACTTACTATATCACTTTTCCGGAGAGGTAGCATTACCGGTAGAGGTTTGTCCAAGTGCCTATAAAAGAATGTCTCACTAGATCGTGATCTTTGTAAGTCTGAATAGAGAGATGTTTGTACAAGCCTTCTTCATATCCTCTACAATGTTATAATCCACAACGGGAAGACTGACCAAGGTGTTCGGGGATGGAACTTCATTTGTGGTTTCTAGAGGGATGATTTTGTCCTTACTACTATTGAAAACAATTTTCGTTGAAACTGCTTTCCCAGACTTAATCTGAGTGTTCTACATTGAGTTAGCTGGAGGATTGATTTTTCTTAACGATTTTTCTTTGAATTTTTGTTTCGACACCTCAATCATAGTGGTCGGCCCTTGGCTTCTTAAGTTGTATCGGTTGCTCTATTTCGAGACTGGACCATCACTTGGATGTTTCTTATCGACATTGCTCTTTTGGGCTGCAAGAACACAATGATACATGTTGACTACATGCCCAGTGCTTGGAGCTTCATCAGCTGCAACAACTTCTTCTTTCTCTTCATTTGGCTCACCTTGTTCCTCAACCATGACCGATTCAACAAACTATGCAACCATTTTTCTCATGAGATGGTTCCATTATGGGCACGTCTTCTATGAATGATGCTCATTATGAAACATGTAATATGAATCCGTGCCAACTTTTCAATATTCAGAACCCCATTGGAACTCTATGGATATTTTGTTGGCTTATTGTGACTACTGTCGGAAGCTGAATTCCTTTTGAACAAGAACTTGGGATGCTTTCTACTCAGAGTAGTCTCTCTTGTCCTTTGTTTGATTTCATCCATTTTAGTGGTCAAGGACTTCACGAGATGAGTCAGGCTTTCAATATCATTAAGTTCTTTTTCCTTAGCCTTACTCATAGAGGCTTGAGACCTCTTAGCCATGTCCTTAGAGTCTTCTTTTATTCATCATCTGTGATTACTCCAATAGCATGCAATTCCTCTTCAACGACAATAGCCTCTTCATAGTTTTCTATCAACGTTTGTCTTACAGTTCGCATTACAAACTGTGCAAGAATTGTTGGCAAGGAAGAAGTGTAGTAGTCTATGGTGATGGAGTCATGAGGTTTTGTGTCATTCGGATATTTGTCCAAGATGGAATTGAACCTCTTATTGAAATCTTTAACATTTTCCTTCTGCTCCATCTTAATATTACCCAACTCCTTTAATAACATGGTAGGGGTCTTGACTTCAACAAATGTTTCAACAAAGATCCTTATGAATTCCCTCGAATTATGTATGGAGTTTAGAGGAAGGTTGTGATACCATACAACTTCTTTACCATCCAAGGTACATGGAAACATTCTGCATGCAAAATCGTCGTAATGTACCTCAAGTGTTTGCGTATGTAGGTAAAAGTTGTCCAAGTGATATTTAGCCTTCATTGTCTTCTTAGGGTCATATTTCATCAAGAGCTTCTCTGCGTGCCTCGGCATCTTGTGCAGGACACCCAAAAGTATTATTGGTCCCTGAGTCATCCAGTCCAGATTTGTTATGAAACCAGCTCACAAAAAGATAGAAAAGAGAGATCCACGCCTTAGAATTCAGCCTCTTCGAGGGGGCAACCTCCTTTACATTACATAAATGAACAATTCTTGGATGATACAAATGACAAAACCTCCTTTCTATATATAGGAGTCTAAGGAGTCACAATATAATCCAGCTGACCTAACAATAATAATATAAAGCCACAAAAATAACAATAGAGGGATTCTATGGGGCACAGAAATAACAATATGGGGGTAATAGGGGCACAACAATATAAATAGGGGGTATAACTACAATAGTAATGGGGTAATCACTAGTATTATAGGGACCCAACATGCCCCTCTCCTTCAAAAAAGTGTTGTCCTCAACGCTTGAGCAGTTCTGGATACTTCTGCATAAAATTCTCATCCTCCCATGTGGAATCTTCAGCGGATAAGTTCTTCCACTTGATAAGATACTCTAAAATTGATCGATTTCTCAGCTGTCGAGTTCTTGTTTCTGTGATTGCTTCCGGTTCCAATATAATTTTTCCTTCCTCATCAAGTTCTGGCAATATAGTTTGAATTGGGATCTTGTCACCTATAACCTTCTTTAAACATGAAACATGGAAAACTGGGTGCAATCGAGAAGCTGCAGGAAGCTCCAATTTGTATGCCATAGTACCAATATTTTCCAACACCTTGTACGGACCATAATACTTTGGTGATAATTTATTATCCTTCTTAGCTTGCTTTAGGGACATTTGCTTATATGGTTGTAGCCGTAGGAATACCCAATCACCTACATCAAAACTTCTTTCACTGCGATGTTGATCTGCCTGTTGTTTCATTCTATTTTGTGCCAACACGAGGTTATCCTTTAAGAGTTGGAGGACTTGTTGTTGATGTTCGATGTGATGTTCCACTGCCTGAACCTTAGAATTTGCTCTTAAATATGATGTGATGGATGGTGGTTGATACCCATAAAGTGCCATAAATGGGGTCATTTTTGTTACTGTATGGAAGGAAGTGTTATACCACCATTCAGCTAGAGGCAACCATTTGACCCATTGTGTCTGTTTATCAGATACAAAGCAACAAAGATATCCTTCCAAACATTTGTTTACTATCTCAGTTTGCCCATCAGATTGAGGATGATAAGATGAGCTATGAGCTAACTGAGTACCAAGACAAGAAAATAATTTTGTCCAAAAATTTCCAGTGAAAATGGGATCTCTATCACTTACAATAATCTTTGGGTTTCCATGTAGCTTTTGAACTGTTTCCATAAATGCAGTAGAAACTGTATTGGCTTTAAATGGATGTGATAATGCACAAAAGTGTGCATACTTGGTAAGTCTGTCAACTACCACCATGATGACACTCTTTCCCTCAGACTTGGGTAAACCTGTGATAAAATCCATTGAAACCTCCTCCCAACGTTGGCTTGGAATGGATAAAGGTTGTAATAGACCTGGTGTCTTAATTGTTTCAACTTTATTTTGCTGGCAAACCAAACATTCCGCCACAAACTTTTGAATATCTGATTTAAGGCCATCCCAAAAAAATTCCTTCTTAACCCTGTGGTAAGTTTTTAAAAATCCTGAGTGCCCTCCTAAGGGAGAAGTGTGCAATTCCATAAGAATCTTTTGTTTTAGCTGGGAATTCTTACAGAGGTATAAGCGATCTTTGTACCATAACGAATCATTTTGCCAGCTAAATGTATCAGAAGTACTGGAATCTTGTTGTAGCTTTTGAATAAGTGCCCACACTTCTTCGTCATTCTTCCATTCCTCCCTTGCTTCGTTTATCCAATCTGGTTGGATAATAGAAATGGCACACAACAATGCTTCCACATCCTCATCCTTTCTTGAGAGTGCATCTGCCACCACATTTTGCTTCCCTTTTTTGTAGATGATTTCAAAGTCATAACCCAACATCTTTGTGACCCACTTTTGTTGCTCTTCAGAGGATAATATTTGTTCTAAAAAGTATTTAAGGCTATCATGATCCGTTTTTACCTTGAAGTGTCTTCCCATTAGGTAGGGTCGCCATTTCTTAAGTGCATGGAGTATTGCCAACATTTCCTTCTCATAAATAGCTTTGTTTAAAAACTTTCCCTTGATTGGACGACTTTCAAAAGCAATGGGTCTTTCATCTTGCATTATAACAGCACCAATTCCATTTCCTGAAGCATCACATTCCACAATAAAGGTTTTTGTGAAGTCCGGCGTAGCTAAGACCGGTGCTTGGCACATTGCCTCTTTAAGATGTTCAAAGGCCTTTGTTGCTTCCGAAGTCCATGAAAATGAATCTTTCTTCAATAATGTTGTTAGAGGTGCTGCTATTCTCCCATAATTCTTAACAAAATTGCGATAATACCCTGTCAACCCAAGAAATCCTCGCAGATGCTTTATGGATGTGGGGATTTTCCATTCCTTAATGGCTTTAATTTTGCTAGGGTCTACCTTAACTCCTTCATGAGATACAATATGACCCAAATATTCCACCTCCTGGACTCCAAAGAAACATTTGGATCTTTTTGCATATAATTGTTTCTCCTCCAATAGTTGTAACACCCTGTCAACATGTTCAACATGATCCTTCCAAGACTTGCTGTAGATTAGTATATCATCAAAAAATACTAACACAATTTTTCTAAGGAATGGTTTGAAAATTGAATTCATCAAACCTTGAAATGTTGAAGGTGCATTGGTAAGGCCAAAAGGCATGACCAAAAATTCATAATGACCCTCATGAGTTCTAAATGATGTTTTCGGAATGTCTTCAATCTTCATTCTAATTTGATGATATCCCGAACGAAGATCCAACTTGGTGAAGTAAATTGATCCATGCAATTCATCCAGTAATTCATCAATAACAGGAATGGGGAACTTATCTTTAATAGTGAGCTTGTTGAGCTCCCTATAATCTGGACACATGCGCCATGATCCATCCTTCTTGTGCACCAATACTACTGGAGCTGAGAAAGAACTTTGACTCGGTTGAATTATACCAGCCTCTAGCATTTCTGCAACCATACGTTCAATTTCACTTTTTTGGACATATGGATATCTGTACGGCCTGATGTTTGGAGGAACACTTCCTGGAATCAGATGAATAGCATGATCATGATCACGCATAGGTGGGAGACCTTTGGGAGTCTCAAATACCTTGGAATGATTGTCCAGGACTTTTTGGAGATATGGAGAAATAGATGATTCCAATGTGGAAACATCTAGCGAACATAATTGTGCAATTACACCTCTTTGCTCCTTTTTTAGAAGCTTTGTCATGCCATTAGAGCTGATTATCTTTCCTGGTTTCCCTGCAATACCCCTTAATTCAACTTCCTTTCCTTCCACAGAAAATTTCATGAAAAGTTCTTGAAAATTAAAAGCTATTGTACCCAAGGATTGTAGCCATTGGACTCCTAGTACAACATCAGCACCTCCCATTGGAATGGAAAGCATTGGGCTAGTCAATACATATTCTCCCATGGATAGCTTGATATTATGGCACTTTCCAGAGCAATTTATTGTTCCTCCATTTGCAATCATCACTTGACACTATGGTGCTGGATATAGGAAGAAATTCAATTCTTTTGCTACCCTAAAATGAATAAAATTGTGGGTGCTTCCTGAATCAATCAACACTATTACCTTTTTTTTCTTGATTTGTCCTTCTATCTTGATGGTTTGAGGAGTGGTAATTCCCGCCAATGCATTACAAGATATGGTCGGATTTATTTGTTCTTCATCTAGGCTTTGTTCCTGGAATATATCCTCTTCTTTTGACCTTTCTTGCTCCTTTTCTTCTTCCTCTTCACAATCTATATAGAATAATTTCTTCTCAGCACACTTATGACCTTTTGTGTATTTGCTATCACAATTATAACAAAGCCCTTTTGCTCTTTTTTCTTCCAATTGTTGTGGTGTCAACCTTGTAGGTTGTGGAAGACTATGGGCAACAACACTTCCGTCTTTATAGTTGTGAACGGTATGCTTCCTAGTTGCCATAATTTTGCTTTCCATTTTTCTTGCTAACCTGAATGCCTTCTCTAATGAATCAGGTTCCCAAAGGCGCACATCATGTTGGATATTATCCTTTAAAGACCCTATGAACACATCAATCCTATGCTCCTCTGGAATATCTTTTACCCTTATGTTCAATTTTTGGAACTCCTCAATGTGCTCCATTATTGAACCCTTTTGTTTGAGACTTATCAATTGGCTAAAAAAAGTGTTGCTTTTTGTATCCTCATAATGTGCTATCAATTCTTCCGTAAAAATTTCCCAAGTGATAAATTGTTTACGAGAACAAAGCCATTGATACCATACAAACTGATTTGGTTCCAAATATAAAGTTGCCATACGTACCTTTTGTGTGTTTTGCACATTATTGAGATCGAAGAATTGCTCCATCTGTAATATCCATGTGGCGGGATCCTTGCCATCAAACTTCCTCATATCGATTTTTGGAACATGGTGAGTCTTCGATCCAACATTAGAGTCTATGGAATCATGATTAACATTTCTTTTGCTCTCATCATGAGTTTCCTTTACTACCTTTTCACCATTAGTGACCCTTTCTTGTAGCAACTTCTTCAATTCATCCATCTTATCATCCATGCCATCAATTTTAGCGTCCATGCCATTCACCTTAGCTTCCATTCCATCCATCTTAGCTTCCATGCCCTTTATCTTAGATTCCACGCCATTTACCTTAGATTCCACACCATTTATCTTAGATTCCACGCCACTTATCTTAGCTTCTGTTAGCTTTTGTGAGCGTGACATTTGTTGCACTTGTTCTTGTAATTTTGATATATCATGTAGCATTTCTTCCTCTTCTTCATGAGTCATGCTAGAGCTTTCAGGTTCCTTACTAGGTGTTTGCATTTTCTTTCCTCGGGGCATCAGTTACCGATAATAATGTTTTACTATGCCCTTTGAATTCCGTTAAACCAAGCTTACACAAAAATAAAATAAAATAACTACACACCTTTTTTCACTTTATAGAAGCCTGCTATTGAATCTGATGTATCTCTGTAATTTCGGATCCTCCAATTCTGAAATTGCTACTTGTAGTAGCCTTCTGCGTCCTCTTTCCAATGCCACAAGTCTGAGCCAAATTGGATTCTCCAAGGAAGCGTTATGTGAAATCTCCCACAGTGACTTGCTTTTAGACTGGTTCAGTAGAGTGAACTTGTACGACATGCCATGAGTCCCTGTTTCAACCTTTGAATATGAAACACACATAAAAAAAACTACAGTCCGTCCTCTTTCTGTACCTTCTTACGAAATTTCAATCCGATCCCCAGAGAGAAAGTTATGACGATTTTCCCCAGGTCACCTGTTTTGAATGTAATTCAGGAGTCTGCAAAAAGACCAACTTCCTCAAATCATATCTCCGCACATATCGCGCGAAAAGCTCGGAAATTCGGACCCAAGGTTCAGCGCAATTTCTTCTCAAATGGGTTTTTTTTGCGACTTCTGAAACGTCACAGAAGACAAGTTATAGCGAAAATTCCACGATGACCTGTTTGGAGCAGCGAAACCCTAGAATCCAAAGCTCTGATACCAAATGTTATGAAACCAGCTCACAAAAAGATAGAAAAGAGAGATCCACGCCTTAGAATTCAGCCTCTTCGAGGGGGCAACCTCCTTTACATTACATAAATGAACAATTCTTGGATGATACAAATGACAAAACCTCCTTTCTATATATAGGAGTCTAAGGAGTCACAATATAATCCAGCTGACCTAACAATAATAATATAAAGCCACAAAAATAACAATAGAGGGATTCTATGGGGCACAAAAATAACAATATGGGGGTAATAGGGGCACAACAATATAAATAGGGGGTATAACTACAATAGCAATGGGGTAATCACTAGTATTATAGGGACCCAACAAGATTCTTCTCTACCATGACTTCTTCTTCGTTGTCCTCCTCTTCCTCTTATGAATCTGATGGTTCCTCTTCCCATTCTTCCTTTTCTTCCTCCCTATATGTCCTACCAGAAGTTGAACCTAAGAGTAAGGGATTACCTCCTTCTCCTCCTTGAAATAGTTGAGGCTATTCTTCCCTTTCCACAATATCTGCTATTTCTTCAAGAGTGGCGAGGACCACTTCTTCAACATACAAGACCACTAATCCTGTGGGGGTGGTCTTGTTATTCTTTTGAGAATATGGAATATTGATTACTCCCGGAATCAATCCAAAAACTTTTCCAAACTGGCGGGTGATGGGGTGGACGACCCGAAGTTGATGATATGGGATCTCATGTTCAGACCTAGGCAGTGAAGAGTTACCAACTTCATAATTATGAGTAGGGGAGACAGAGTGAAAGTTGTTGCCTTAAGTAGAATATGTATTAGTGGAGTCAGTGGGAAAATCAACCATAAAATAATAGTTACCCTCCTTCTAGCACTAGAAATGTTGACGGTTCTGGACCCGCCAACATTCAGGGGATCTCCCCGATATGAAGTCCCAATCAGAATTCACACCATTTGGTGTAGGAGTCCCATCCAATATGAAGGCCTAGTTGCCAGATCCTTAAATATTTGCCTTGACTCTAACTGTCTGCACAAGATAGTGATGCAATAGTATTTTCTAAAATAAAGGGAAGTGTGCCTGGTGAGTGTGCAGTGCAACTATGTCAAGGTTCTTCTACTACAAAGGGGAAGCGAAAAGTGAGCCTCTAAGTGAGAGGTACTAGTACCACCCAAGAAGAGACACACATGAACTAGAAGGACCTATCCATCATACAGCATAATAGTCCACAACGGATGCAACAGTCATTACAACCAACAAACAAGGAAAGTTCCATTTACCATCCCGCAGAATAGTCCACAATAGATGTTATGATCATTATAAACAATGGACAAGGAAATATTTGTCTAGTATCCCACAAAATAGTCCATAAGGATGAGACATCGATAACAACAATTACAGCACATTCTCACCAAGATAAGCACTAAAATAACCGAAATAGTTCAAATGTCTTAGTACATGTGAAAGAAAACATGAAATACAAGCGTCCACAGAATAGTCTTACAAATATTCATAGTTCATGCATGAACGTGCTAGCCTGAAAAGACTTCTATTATTAAGCAAAAGTATTGAGACACATATTTACATTGTATATCACTAGCCCTAGTAGTCGGACATTGGAGCCACTCCTTCCTCCTCAAAGAACTAATTGATATCTCTAATGCCTTGCGGGAGGAGCCAAGGTGAAAATTCCTCTACTCATACAATAAGTGGGTTATATATAACCAAGGGGTGATGCTTCCCCCTTGTGACTCTTTGACTACCCTCATGACTGTTCAACTTCCTATGAATTTTCAACTTACATAACTCTTCATATTCATGTGTATACTTTGGACTTCCACTTTACAATACATTTGATTACAATATACATGGTCCACACTAGTGATGTGGCATATGAAAACTCATGACATGACTTGACATGACACTGCTGACATGCACTGGCTTGATGATGTGGTGTCTTAAATGGTATTTAATCTTAGGTGGTGGTTGCAAATTTGTGTTCCTTTGCTTGCTCTTGATAGGTACACTTGTAAGTTCAGCTACACATGAGTCTTTAGGAATGCTTCCCTCCTTCTTCTTCTTCTTCTTCATCATCTCACCATGAATTGATAATGTACCTGTTGTTGCAATTCACTCATGACGGGACAACATCAATCCAAAAAATCCCTAGTCTAAGATGATGCATTTTTATCCATGAACTAATCCTAGGACAAGTCATAGACAAGGAGGAAGGGATTAGTAACTGTGCATTGTGCAATTCCAGCTGATAGGGAGAGAGCTTGATCACTGAGACTGCGCAAAGCGCAACTCAGGCTTGACCAAGGAACCTTTTTACACAATCCTCACTAAGGAGAAAAATTTTGTAGTGCCCACTGAGATTCAAGATTGCGGAGTTCAATCAGGTAATGGCTTTTGTGGGATGAGACCCTCGGAGGATACTTTTGTGCAGTTTTGAGAGGGAAGGGGAACTAGGCAGTAGATAGGCCTGAAGGGAAAGTCTGTGCAGTTTCTGGTGACAGTGATCTCCAATTAAGGGAAGGACACTAGAGGATACATTTGCGCAGTTTTGCAGGCCAAGGGAGTTTGGGCTCTCTACATTATGGGGTTCCAATAGTCAAGGGAAATTTGTGAGGACTAAAAGTGCAATGTGTGCAATTCAAGGAAGACTATGAGTCACAACTGTACAATTATGGCGGTCACAGAAGGTTGCTAGACTCTAGAATTGCGTAGAAACACTACCCTCAATGACAATGACTATGCATTGCACAGTTCCAGGAAGCAAGGTCACATCAATGAGGGCTAAGACTGCATAGTATGCAGCCCAGTCAGGGCCTAGTGAAGCTAAGTTTCCCGGTCGGGAAGATTTTCTATAAATGGCTGTGTGGGAAGGGGTTTCACTCTGGATGAGCTTGAATTGTGATCACACACTTAGCATAATTTGATGACACAACAACATAGATCATCAGAAGAAACAAATAAAGCATTCCCCTTTGTTTGACTGTCACATGATAAGATGTGACAAGTGCGACACTTGAGATAGACTTTGGGACGAATGTGACGACACTTGTGCGATAGCGTTCAAGACTTCATGTATGAGTGCGATAGACTTTTACATGGTTAGGAAAACTCATCTATACAAGAACTGGCCTTCAAAACCACAAGAATAGGCTCACACACATTACATAATAGTCAAACATGCCAACAGACGAGAAGTAATCCAATGTGAAAAAAGGAGCAAAATAACTTCAGTAAAGCTCATGGGATGAGCTTGAGTGTTTGCAAAAATCAAGGAAAAGACCAAGGAAGGCTCCAAAATTTGAGTGCAAGAGAAAATTTGGAGGTGTTGCAGCAACTACAACAGTACCATTTCTAATGTCACAATATTCTTATTATTATATAAATTTTCTAGTCAAAATTATTAGTATTAATATTGTTATTGTTAAACATTTTATAATCTTGATTTTGAATGGTAAAGGATGACCTTAGCTAACTATGGTTGAACATCGTTGGCCTTATTTAACCATGGTTGATCATGGTTGACCATTTTAACCATGTTGAAGAGTGTTCACTATCAAACTTTGTCAAACATGGTTGAACATAGTTAACCACATTAGTGAATGTGGTCAGCTAATTTTGCAATGTCACGTTGTGACATTGGATATATTGCAATGTAAAGTAGCATTACAACATTGCTTGTCACATTACAACATTAAATAAATTTCCATAGCATTCAGATGTCATAACACCTTTGATTATTAATTTTACTCTATAATAGATGATTATGTTTGACCAAAGTTAAAGTGTGTTGATTGTCAAACATGGTCAAACATAGTCAAATATATTCAACCACCTTACTAAATGTGGTTGAATAATTTTATAATGTCGCAATGTGACCTTGGATAAATTGCAATCTAATGTAACATTGCAACAATGTTTGTGGCATTGTGACAATGTGGCTTGTCATATTGCGACATTGGATACATTTATGTACCATTAGATGACATCACAATATTAATATTAATATCATTATTATTATTAATGTCATATGCGCAACCACTTTGTGATGTTAAGTGTGTAATGTGATGTTGTGATAATGTGTATTGTTCATCAAATGGAAATGTCTATTGTTTTTATTTATTAGAGTTCTGATTTTGGTTTGTTTCTCACTATGTTACGCTAGTGATCGATGGCATTTTATACCTTTTGTGCACCGATAGGCATACAAAAATGACATCAATCGATGTATGTCAACCACATTTATTAATTATGTTGTCCTAATTTGTAACATTTTGTCATTGTTCATCACAATGTGATGTTCTTTGGTTCTCATCATTATTCATTATAATGTGACGTTCTTTCGTTTTCATAACATGAATTTACAATGGCTCGCTTTATTGCCTATGGTAAATGTTTATATAAGGATATTTTCATCAAAATATAATGTAGATGAATGTGCATCACATTATAATAAATGTATTAAAGTAACATTGTTAATGTTATTAATGTTAATATTATTAATTAAATGTTGTTAATTTGAATATTATAATTTAAATGTTATTAGTAACATTACTAATTATTAATGTGAATGCTATCATTATGTTGTAGCAGCTGCAACACCCTCAAAAATTTTGGCTTGCATCCAAATTTCAGAGCCTTCCTTGGTTTTCCCCCTGATGGTCGCAAACACTTGAGCTAATCCCATGAGATCTTGTTGAATTTTCACACCCTCTTCACTTGATCAATCACCGATCATATTTTAGCATGTTGATCGTTATGTCATGCTTGTGAGTTTGTTCTATAATTTTAAAGGTTTGTCTTTGTGTGTATGAGTTGTTTTCGCTCTGTCGGCATCGGCCGTGCTCACACACTAAGTTGTAAACATTGTCGCACAAGTGTCATCACGGTCATTCGAAGACACATTTCAATTGTCGCACTTATCGCTCTCAACCTTCGAGTCAGTCTCACCGAGCACATGTTGTCTTGTTGGTTTGAGGTGTATTTTCGTCTAGTCGTGCTAAGTGTGTGATCACATTGTCATGTCTACACGAGTACACTTGCTTTCACACCTAGTCAATTTTCTTGAAAATTTGTCGACCGAGCAACCCTCCATCAACCAAACCTGATCTTTGTGACCTTGCACATATGCCCAGAATTGCGCAGAGCTTGAGTTCGTCCTAAGGGCAGCCTACTCTACGCAATTCTAGAAATGAGCTAGTTGATTGACTCCTAGAACTACGCAAAAGTTCTCCCAAAAGCCGATCACTTTGTGCTTCCTGCAAGACCTCCCATCAAGCCTCCCACTGGTCAACCGAAGAAAGAACTTGAGCTATGACCTTAGGTTGTACTGAGCTCCAAAATTATGTAGAGATATCTTGGCCTGCGCATCCTTCCTGCTCTGCAACTAGCCCAGGAATAACACAAATTTGTCCTATCCTACCCATATTTCCTACTCTACAACCAACCCAGGAATTGTGCAAAGTTGTCCTATCCTACCCATCTTGCCTTCTCTGCAACCAGCCCAGGAATTGTGCAAATTTGTCTTGTCCTGCCCTTCCTTCCCACTCTGTAACCAGCCCAAAAACTGCGCATAATTATCTAGGCCCAGACTATCTCACAGGATTGTGCAGTTTTGACCAGCAACTCCCACAGCCTGACCTTGTGTTCCTCTGGAAAATTGTGCATATTTTTCTGCCAGTGCCTCTTGTTGCCCACACTATCTTCCCCAGATAAATTGTGCAGATACCAGCTGGATGACCTGCCCATTTCTCCCTTGGAAAATTGCGTAGATTGGCCCAGCAACTCCCCAACACCCTGCCTGGCATTCCTCTCAGAAACTAGGAGTTTTTCCTCTGAGTTGGGTTTTTCCGGCAACTATCACTGTTGCCTCAAATTATGAAAATCTATCTCCCAATGACTTCTACGCAGTTTTTCCCAATAGTGCTCCTGAGCCTTGTATCCCAGCCTGTTCTGTGCTCTCCGCAATCTCAGTGCCTTGTCCCTCTCCCTGCCACCTGCACCGAAATGGAAAACATTTCATGATGTTAGACTAGAAGCTTTTTGGGATTTGATGTCATCTCGTCATGAGTGATTGTAGGAACGAGTACATCAATGAAACATGGTGCGACTACGAATGGGATGGAAAAGAGGTTCATAGTATAAGACTTTCTCGCAGTCGAATGAACACATGAAGCACAACAAGCAAGTGAGTGAGAGTGACACATTCACATGCACTGTCAAGAAAAGACCAAGACCATCGAAGACCCCGCACACTTTTCCATGCAAAGGTGAAGACATGTTACACCGAGAGCATATCATCACTTAGCATCACAACATCATGATAGAGACACCACAGTCATGCAATACATGTTAGTAGTGTCATGTTGAGTTGTGTCATAAGTTGTCTCAGCCACATCACTACTATGGTCCATACTTGTTGTAATCAATGTAATGTAAAGTGGAAGTCGAAGAGTCATGTATAGTCGAAAATTCATTGGAAGTCAAACAGTCATGAGGGAAGTCAAAGAGTCGCAAGGGTCAGTTATACCCCCTTGGCTATATATAACCCCTTGGCTATATATTACCCCTCATTGTATGAGAAAAGGAATTTTCACCTTGGCTCCTCCCACATAGCCTTAAGAGTTTGTAATTTTTTCTTTGAGGAGTGAGGAGTGGCTCCAATGTCCCACGATTGGGACTAGTGATGTATGGTGTACAGATGTGTCTTGGATCTTTTTATTATTTCAGAAGCATGTCCCAGGCCAACACGTTTTCACGCATGTTTTGTATTCGTTTGTAAGACTATTCTTTAAAAGTTTGTAATGCATGTTTACTTAACCTGTACTAAGATAGTTGGACTACTTCTATTATTCTAGTACTCATATTGTTGAAGATGTGTTGTACTATTTTTCATTGCTGTCCCGTCTATGTGGACAACTCTTCTAGACACTAGACATACTATATTTGTGTATTTCTTGGTGTTAACGACTATCATCCCCATGTGGATTATTTCGTTGGACCATGTACATGTTTTCCCTTGAAATTTGGTTTTCACGATTGCCACATCCGTTGTGGACTATTCCGCTAGATGCTGGACAAACCATTCTTGTTGTTCGTGTGTGTTTCTTCCTGGGTTGGAACTATTCCCTCTCATCAAGAGGCTCACTTTTAAATCCCCCTTTTTGATAGTAAGAGAACTTAGACACAAAGTTACATTAAGCACTCACTAGGCACACTCACCTTGCTTTCTTGAATTTACAAGGATAACACTCTCATGTACTGAACAACAAGAGCTAAGGAAAATATCTAAGAGAATGGAAATCGAGCCATCGTACGGGATGGGACTCCTACACCAAATGGTGTGAGGTCAAGTTGGGACTTTATACAGGGGAGATCCCATGAATGTTGGTGGGTCCAACACTGTCAACATTTCTAGCACTAGAAGGAGGGTCGCTAGTTGTTTATGGCTGAATGTCCTCCCAACCCCACATATCTATCATCTGGTCAAGTCAATGATATGAACTCCCTCTCTCCCACGCGGAACTATGAATTTGGTTACTCCTCACCTCCCAAAACCAAACAAGAAATCTCATATCATCACCTTCACTCAATCCACCCCATCACCCATTAGTTTACCAAAATGGTTACACTGATCCCAGGAGTACATAACCTTCCCTCTTCGTAGAGGAAACAAAATAATACACCCAGAGGAGTGGTAGTCTCGTCTATTGGAGAAGTAATCCTCGCCACTCTTAAAGAGATAGCTGAAGCTATTGATAACGAACTGGAACCTCCTCTTTTATTACAAGGAGAAGAAGTTAACAACACACTCTTGGCCTCAGGTTCTGGTGGAGGTAGCAAAGGGGAAGGCAATGGAGGAGACAAAGACGAATCACTATATTCAGATTTTGAATCGTCTAATTCAAAAGAAGAGGAGTACGAAGAAGAAGAAGACATGGCTGATCAAAATTTGGAATGGATGACATAGAGCCCAATGGCACTCCACGGTGCCTTGCACAAGATGCCAAGGCACGTAGAAAAGTTGTTAACGGAATATGACCCTAACAGAGCAGTGAAGACGAATGACCATCTAAACACATTCTACCTACATCTGCAGATGCTTGAGGTATGTTACAACGATGTTGCATGTAGACTATTTCCATGTACCTTGGATGGTAGTGCAGTTATATGGTACCACAAACTTCTTGTCAACTCCATTCAGAACTGGGGGATGTTCAAATGAATTTTCCTTGAAAACTTTGGTGATGACAAAACCCCCGCCATGTTGTTGAAAGAATTGGGTAGTCTTAAGATGGAGCCAAAACAAAAAGTGAAATACTTCAACCAAAGGTTTAACGTATCCTGAACAAGTTCATTGCAGACACTAAACCTCATGACTCCATCACGGTCAACTACTACACATCTGCATTGTTGACCAACATTGTGCAGTTCGTCAAGCGAGTTGTGAAACCAACACTATCCAAAAATTTCCAAGAATCAATTGATGTGGAGAAGGACCAGTGTGTGATTGGACTCATTATAGATGATGAATCAACGAAGGACTTCAAATACACGGGAAAGAAGTCCCAGGCTGTTGTGATTAATGTGAATGAAAAAGAAACAAGTGAAATTGAGACCCTTATTTGTCTCCTTAATTCCTTAACAACTGAAGTAGAAGAAATTAAGAAATGGACAAACAAGACAATAGTCAGAAGCAGACCTTTTAGTTTTTCATGCAAAAAGAATGGGACATCAGGTAGCAGCAGTAGTCACCCTTTGATAGTCAGAATGAACTGTTGGCTTTCGCAGAACTTTTGTTCGGCAATTATTTTATGGAAACGCAACTGGGATGCTATCTTGCACAACTAAGCCCCACCCCACTAAATACACAGTTGGGTCTCCTTCCTTGCCCAACAGGTGAAAATAAAACTTATACCATACTCTATAACAATAGTAGCAATAGTGTCAGTAGTACTAGCGTGGCAAGCGGTCCTTGTACATATGACTTGTGGACCTTGTATTTTGATGGATAAAAAACACAAGATGGTTCTAGTGCCAGGTGTGTTTTGATCAACCCAAGGAGAAGAAATAATTTTGTCTCAAGTTTTTTGGAGTTCGAGTGCACAAATAACACTACTGAATATGAAGCACTCATCTGGGTTTGCACAAAGCCCTCAGCCTCAATGTCACTATGCTTAAGGTGGTAGGTGATTCAGATATTGTGGTATGGAAGGTACGTAACACCATACACTGTGTCTCACCTTGTCTTAAAGGTTACTAGCAAGAGGTATGGAGGCTTATTTCTAATTTTCAAGCTTTTAATATCATATATGTACCAAGAATGCGCAATGCAGCTATAGATGCTTTGGAAAATGCAGCTGCTAGGATGACATTGCTTAGGGATAGATATACTGTTGAGATTTTGTATAAGCCATCTATCCCTGACAACATAACTAATTTGCGCATTTTTTATGATGATGAATAGATACTACAGTTTATGGCCAATGCTAACATTTTCAAAGACACGGCCATAGATGATGACGTGCATGAGAGTCTTTACAAAACACACCTGATGACAACAAAGGAAACCCCATCCCAAAGGGTGTGGTTTCACTTACTCTATGACTTGCATAACCGCTTCAAAGGGCCCAGGAACACCAAAACCCACAGTTCCACACTAATGCACAAATAGATCAATTTGGGAATAGAAAGAGATCCGAAGTTTATAAATCTTGGTACATGTCCCACGCCATAGGAGCGACAAGCCTTTGTCCACCTATTCATATAGTACCGTGATGTATTCACATGGACATATGATGATTTGAAAACATATGACACACGAATAATCCAACGTGTCATTCCAATAAAAGAAGTGGTCAAGACATTTCAGCAAAAACTCAGAAATGTCCATCCTTCACTTGAACCCATCATACAGAAAGAATTGACTAAGTTGTTGGATGCTCGAACCATATACAAGGTTCATCATTCTATGTGGGTCTCCAATTTAGTTCCTATAAGGAAGAAGTCCGGAGAGATCCGCCTGTGCGAAAATTTCTGAAATCTTAATAAGACATTGAAAAAAGACAACCACCCTCTGCCGTCTATGGAGTAGATCTTGTAGACAGTATCTAGAGTTGAAATTTTCTCACTCCTTGACAATTTTTTGGATATAGCCAAGTTTTGGAAGCAAAACTCGATAGACTTAAAACTACCTTTCGTACCAAGTGTGGTACGTTTGCTTATGGAAGAATTCCATTTGGGTTTGTAAACACAGACGGAACCTTTTAGCATGCTATGGACATAGCCTTCTGTGGGCTCATCAGATAGAGGATGGTGGTCTACCTTGATGACGTGACAGTCTTTTCAAGAAAGTGGTTAGACCACCCATGCCATCTCAAGAATATTTTCAAGCAATGTCAAAAGTACGGAATATCCTTGAATCCCAAGAAGAGTGTATTTGTAATGTCTGAGGGGAACCTCCTTGGGTATATCATCACCAAAAGTTGGATCAAGGTTGATCGAGACCGAGTTTGGACTATAACATGGATTCCTCACCCAGTCAATAAGAAATATAGACAAACCTTCTTGGGAAAGATAAACTTCCTCAGGAAGTTCATCTCACAGTATGCACAGATTGTCAAACCTATCCAATAAATGATCAAGAAGAATGCAGTCTACAACTGGTGAAAGAAGGAAAAGGATGTATTTTCCTGTATCAAGTAGGAAATAGCAGATGCACCTACATTGTACAACCCATATTTTAGCAAAGATTTCTTGTTATATACGTTTTCTTCCGACAACTCACTCACTGTAGTGCTCACACAGAAGGATGAGCTAAACCAAGAACATCCCATCTTATTCATGAGCACAAGAATGCAGGGACCTGAGATAAACTATCCCGTCGTAGATAAACAGGTATATGATGTATACAAGGTAAAACATTTCATACCCTACCTGTTGAAAAATCATTGCATAGTATTTGTACCACACCCAACAGTCAAAGTGATGCTTGTTCAACAAGAGTTGGTGAAAGACGTGCAAACTGGGTGACAAAACTACATGAGTATGATCTTGATATCAATCCAGTTCACATTGTCAAGGGTCATGGTCTTTGCAGAATTGCAGCATAAGAAGTACACACCCAAGAGGAAGAAGAAATGCTCACCGGTTGGGAGAAGGAAATCAATATGTATAATATAGAGTGAGCACTACCCACTTTGCACATAAACTCTTGGTACGAAGAAGTGTGCTAGTACCTTGAGCACGATACCATGCCCTCGCACTTTTCCATGCAAATAAGGGGGAAGTTCACCTCAAAGACTTATCTTACCAATTGGTGCATGAAGTGCTTTATAGAAAGCATAGAAACAAAAAAATTCTCAAGTGCCTAGAGGAACAAGATTTAGAGAGAGTGTTACATGATATGCATGATGGACCAGCCGGAGGTCAATTCGCAGGGAAAACAACTGCGCATAAAATCATGAGAGCCGGTTTCTACTGGCCTACATTGTTTAAGGATGCACATGCTTATGCCCGCAAGTGCCTAGTCTGTCAGCGATGTGTTGACAAAACACGAAGTTCAACAGCTCTATTGCAGCTTGTTGCAGTGGATGAACCATTCCAATAGTGGGGCTTAGACATCATTGGGGAAATATTCCCCAATTCATCAAGGAAGCACAACTACATTCTGATTGCTACAGATTACTTCATGCGGTGGACGAAAGTAGATCCACTCAAACAAGTGAATGACCAGGAAGTCATTAGCTTCCTTCAGCAGAACATCATCTCGAGGTTTGACATTCCTGTTTCACTTGTTTTTTAAAATGAAACTTACTTATCTTCATTGAAACTATATGATTTTGCATTGAAATATGGGATTGTGCTTAAACATTCATCTAACTACTACCCGCAAGGAAATGGTCTTGCTTAATCAACAAACAAGAATATTATCTGCATCATCAAAAAGACCATTTACCTTGAGTAGCGAAACCAGCATTCCACACTGGGGAATGCACTTTGGGTTGACCGAATTACACCCAATCCCTATCTGAACACATCTCCATAGTTCCTTGTATACGATAAAGAAGTCATCCTTCCACCTAATCTCTACTTGCCTGCTCTTCAGTTATCCCAAGAATCCCAAGGCAAGCCATGTCAATTGATTCAACGTACGATGGACACATTATACAAGTTACAATAATAATGGATGAAAGCAAAAGAAAAATTTACACTCCACCAAAAATCTATCAATCATAAGTATGCAAGGAACGCTAGCTTCACTATGGGTGACTTAGTCTTGAAATTGGATAAAACCCATGAAGACAAAGGAAAACACACAAAGTTCCAGTCTCTGTGGATTGGTTTGTACACGGTTCATGAAAAACTTGGCCAACACACTTATCACATGCAATCACTTGACGGGAGGATTGACAACCTTCCTATCAATGGAAAATTTTTAAAATGTTATTTTCAGTGTTTTGGGGCTGTGCCCCACCCATGGACATAGCATGCTTATTGTTTCTCTGTTACTTTGATGTTTTTGTTTTGCTGCTTTACTTTCCCATTTTTCATTTGTTTTATTTTCTTTGTTTTGGTTGTCTTGTCATTTTTGTTTTGTAAATAAGTGTTGTCCTATACTGTTCTAGCTTTTGAATAAGTATGTGGCTGAGTTTAAAGAGTCTTGTGACACTGCATCACTTGGCCAGCCATGTGTTTGTCTTCTCTATGCTTGGTTGTAACTTTCGACTGATGAACCCGGGATGGAAAATACGAACAATCTATAAGGGAAGCTCTGGTGAAACCATGAACCTATGTCCAAAATGGGAAACTCCATCCCTATACTCAGTATTCTGTTCTGTGTGTTCACGCTTAATCCAGCTAGTAGAAACGAAGAGGGGAAAATATAAATGAGCAAACCTAAATCAGAGGTCTTATATGCTTCTTTGAAGGAACAACCTCTTCTTCTTTCAATAAGTCGGGACACCTCTTCCACCCAAAAATAAATAAATGTCTATGCACAATCCTCTTTAAAAATGCAAAGGTGAAAGAAGAAAAAGGCTTCCTGTGCAGAGAGGTGAAGCAGGCAACTCCACCAGGGTACTAACTAGGTTCGCTGGTAGTGGAGCAATGATTGTGTTGCTGCATGACTTTGTCGGGGTACTATCTAGGCCTACTGGTAGCAGAGAAACACCAGAGATGAAAACTTATATTCTATGAATCTTAAGCTCGCAAACCAAACTACCCTTCCCGATTTTGAAACACTATGATCTAGCTAAAAATTTTGTTATGTCTGACTGAGTTGGTATAAGGTGATGCATATCTGTCCATGGGGTAAGTGGGGAAGCCAAAGTAACCTCCACAAAGAATCAATATTTCCTGCAAGGCCAAGGTGATGTGCTGCAAATGAACCGAAACAGAGAAGTTGGTATTCAACCAGTGCATTGCCAAGTGTTGTAGTGGCTGCAACACCCAAACTTTTGGCCTGCATCCAAATTTCGGAGCCTTCCTTGGTTTTACCCTTGATGGCCGCAAACACTCAGGCTCATCCAATGAAATCTTGTTGAGTTTTCATGCCCTCTTCGCTTGATCGATCACTAGTTGTCTTCTGTCATGTTGATCTCTATGTCATTCTTGCGAGTTTGTTCTGGCATTTTGAAGGTTTTTCTTTGTGTGTATGGGTTTTTTTTTTCTCTATCGACATCAGTCGTGCTCACACAATAAGTTGTAAACACTATCACACAAGTGTCGTCATGGTCGTTCGAAGACATATTTCAACTATCGCACTTTTTGCTCTCAACCTTCGAGTCAGTCTCACTAAGAACACGTTGTATTATTGGTTTGAGGTGTCTTGTCATTGAGTCATGCTAAGTGTGTGATCACATTCTCGTGTGTGAACGAGTACACTTTATTTCACACTTAGTTAATTTTCCTGAAAATTTGTCGATCGGACAACCCTTTGTAAATGGGACCTAATCTCAGTGACCTTGCAATCTTGGCCAAAACTGTGCAGAGCTTGAGGCTATCCTATGGGTAGCTTGCTCTTGGAAATTTTAGAAATGGGTCAGCTAACTGACTCCCAGAACGGCGTAGAAGTTGTCCCATAAGTCGATCCACTTTGTGCTTCACGCAAGAGCTCCCATCAAGCCTCCCACTAGTCAAAAAGAGAAAGAAATTTAGCTGTGACCTTGGGTTGTACTGAGCTCCAAAATTGCGAGAGTTGCCCTACCCTGCTCATCCTTCCTGCTCTACAACCAGCCTAAGAATTGCACAAAGTTGTCTTGTCCTACCCATCTTTCCTGCTCTGCGACTAGCCCAGAAATTATGCAGAGTTGTCCTATATTACCCATCTTGCCTACTCTGCAACCAACACAGGAATTGTGCAGAGTTTTCATGTCCTACCCTTCCTTCCCTCTCTACCACCAAGCCAGAAACTACGCATAACTATCTAGGCCCGAACTGTCTCTTAGGATTGTGTAGTTTTGACCATCAGCTCCCACAACCCGACCTTGTCCTCCTCTCTAAAACTACACATATTTTTCCGTTAATGCCTCTTGCTGCCTGCACTGTCTTCCTCAAAGAAATTGCACAGATCCCAGCTATATGACTTGCCCAATGATCCCTTGGAAAATTGCGCAGATTGGCCTAACAACTACCTGATACCCCGCCTGGCCTTCCTCTTAGAAACTACGCAGTTCTGCCTCCCAGCTGGGTTTTTCCCCACAACTGTCATTGTTGTATCAAATTGTGAAAATTTGTCTCCCAATGGCATTTGTACAGTTTTTCCTGACAATGATTCAAAACCTCGTATCCCAGCTTGTGATGCGCTCTCCTCAATCTCAGTGCCTTGTCACTCTCCCGGCCACCCACACCTAAATGGAAAACATTGCATCATGTTAGACTAGGATATTTTTGGGATTTGATGCCGTCTCATCACGAGTGATTGCAGGAATAGGTACATTGATGAAACATGGTGTGACGACGAATGGGATGGAAAAGAGGTACATGTTAGAAGACTTTCTCACGGTCGAACAAACACATGAAGCACAACGAGAAAGCAAGTGAAAGGGACACATTCACATGCACCATCAATCAAAGACCAAGACCATCGAAGACCCCACACACTTTTCCTTGCAAAGGTGAAGACGTGTTACACCAAGAGCATATCATCTCTCAACAGCACAACAACTCGACACGAACACCAGAGTCAACCAATACATGTCAATAGTGTCATGTCGAGTTGTGTCATGAATTTTCTCGGCCACATCACTACTGTGGGCCATACTTGTTGTAATCAATGTAATGTAAAGTGGAAGTCCAAGGGCCCCACATATAAAGTCAAAGAGTCATGTGCAATTGAAAATTTATAGGAAGTCAAACAGTCATTCGAGAAGTTGAAGAGTCACAAGGGTCAGTTATACCCCCTCATTTTATGAGCAAAGGAATTTCCACCTTGGCTCCTCCCAGATAGCCTTGAGTTCCTGTAATCTATTCTTTGAGGAGTGAGGAGTGGCTCTAATGTCCCACTACTAGACTAGTGATGTATGGTGTACAATGTGTCTTGGATCTTTTGCTTAATTCAGAAGCCTGGCTCATGCCAATATGTTTTCACGCATGTTTTGTATCTATTTGTAAGACTATTCTTTAAATGTTTGTAATTCATGTTTTCTTAACCTGTACTGAGATAGTTAAACTACTTCGGTTATTTTAGTACTCATATCATTGAAGATGTGTTGTATTATTTATCATTGTTGTCCCGTCAGTGTGGACTACTCCGACAGACACTAGATAGATCATCTTTGTGTATTTCTTGGTGTTACCCACTGTCACCCCCATGTGGACTATTTTGTTGGACGGTATACGTGTTTTCCCTTGAACTTTGGTTTTCATGACTACCACATCCATTGTGGACTATTCCATTGGATGTTGGACAAACCCTTCTCGTTGTTCGCTCGTGTTTCTTCCTGGGTTGGGATTATTCCCTCTTATCAAGAGGCTCACTTTTATCTCTCCCTTTCTTATAGTAAGAGAACTCATACACAAAGTTACATTAAGCACTCACCAGGCACACTCACCTCGCTTTCTTGAGGTTACAAACATAAGACTCTCATGTGCTAAACAACAAGAGCTAATGCAAATATCTAAGAGAATGGAAATTGGGGCATCGTACCGGATGGGACTCCTACACCAAAAGGTGTGAGGTCTAGTTGGGACTTCATACTGGGGAGATCCTCTGCATGTTGGTAAGTCCAACACCGTCAACACACTATTAATGATATTAAATGTTACTAATAATATTATTAACAAAATTAATAATATTATTAGTAATAAGATTAATGTTTTTAATCTATTAATGTTATTGATTTTCTTTGGTCAAGTAGAATGATTCGGAAAACTAAAAATAATATATATATATATAAAACTCAACAATTAACAACAATACATATTTTAAAGATAATAATAAATCTTTTATTTTTGGATTTTTCATTGGCAATAAAAATCTCATTTTTTAATTGATTAAATGTGATCAAATATCTAAATTAATTTGATGGATTGAAAATTAGTAAATTAAATTAGATCTAAATAAATAAATATAATTTTTTTGTTAATTTATTCATGTTTTTAAAATGCTTGAGAATAAGTCAAATAGTTTATAGTTTTTAACATATGATATTGGTGATTCATAGTATTTCCCGAAATCACTAAATTAAATTAGATCTAAATAAATAAATATAATATTTTTCTTAATTTATTTATGTTTTTTAAATATTTTAGAATAAGTTAAATAATTTATAGTTTTTAACCTATGATTTTAGTGATTCATAGCATTTCCCAAAATATTACAAGAAATGAAGTCCATGAGTGTGTATGAGTCTGCATTTGAGTGGAACTTAAAAAATAATAATATTTATGTTTTTTCTACTAGTGGCTTTTTCAAATAATTGTAATATATTATTTTTTGTTTGTTTTTAAAGTTGTTTGAGATCCTCCAAGCTTGACTTGTGGTTTGTGGAGTCACGACCCAGAGGCATCTAAGCCATCAAAATCACCCAAGAATTACACCCAACCTCGTCCATACTAGCCCTTAGCTGACTAGACTTTTTAGCATGTCTCCTCCCACTAACACAAGGCACAACCACCCCCTTGAGGTTTTATCCTAAGTTGCTTTGCTAACTAGGCCCATCCTCAGCCGATTGTGCTAGTGAAACTTGACATATTTCTAATATATTGTTAATAACTTTTAAATTTATTTTATTTTCAAAATAAAAAAATTAAATCTACACTGTTTAGAATTTAGATTTTAAATAAAACTACACAATTTTTTTTAAATAAAAAATGTCAAAAAAATCAATACTAAAATTTCGAACCATTTATATTGTTTTCAACTATCATAAATGTGATCTTCCTTCTTCATACTATTTTGGATCTTCTAGGGTTTCCTTCTTCGCATCTCCATTACTACATATTTGTGAAGGTGAAGGGTTCCTTTCTTTATTTCCTCTTTAACGCGCAAATTGAAATCGAAATCGGCAGTTCATCATCATGATTCCCTTTTTTAAATCCATTTCATTCTGCTGGATATGGCTTTCACTATAAGTAAACCCTATCATTTTCAAATGTGTGTTTGTGATTTTGTTTATCCTAGAAAGAGTATCTCTTTATTTATAAAGAGGATTTATCCAAAATGAGGATCTATTCAATAGAATTGAAAATGTTTTTTTATTAAGTCTCTTCTAAACTCACTTAGAGAGTCACTCTAGGATCAATAACAAGAGGAACAAATCTCAGACATGTTTTTTTAGGTGAATCTAGTAAAGGAGAAGAGAAGACAACAAATAAATATAAAATGTTATACACATGAATACAAATTTTAAACCTAGAGATTTACAACATAAACTAAATTTAGTGAATAAGAAATAGTAATAATATCTAATTTAAATTTATAACTTAAATATTGGAAGCTAAATAAAAATATGAGAGCTTCAATTTCTACATAATTGGTTGATAAACCTATACATAACTTATCATTGCATTAAAAGATCACCTCTTGATCATCCACCTAAATCATAAAACAAACCTGTTATAACCTAATAATTCAGATAAACTTATTGAGGTACTCGTGGACTCTATTGTATTTTGCTTCTGCATATAATTAAGTGACCTCTACCCATTCAATCCTATTTCAGAATTTGCATAAAATTCAAACAACATGATAGCAAAAAATCAGAACATATATATATATTTATTGCCCATTAAATAATTCACATTAAAATAAAATGAAAAATATTATTAATATAGATATATGATGCTTTTGAGCAAGAATGTTTCATTCAATCTTCCACCAGAAATATTTCATGACTAGTGTATAAGAACTACTGACCTGGATTCCTAACCATAACAATAATGTTTACACATAACAATTTAAAAAAAAAAACACACAAAATATGCATGGTTAAACTTAGAACACAAAATATGCATTGTTAAAGTGAGAAGGATTTGATGAAGCAACAAGTAAGCATCGAAGATCTATTAGAGCACTCCATTCCAATTAAAAGCCAATACTGCAAATAACAAGTGTCATGATATAATAGCATCATAAAAGGCACACTACTTGGCATGCCACTATTATAAGTCATAATCTAAGTACCTACATCATTTCAACTCATTCAAAATTGAATAATTTCCAATTGAATTATTTTAGTGGAAACGACTGTAATTAGCCTGGCCCAAAGACGATAACATAGAATATCGAAGAATAATGATGATTATAATTAATAGCATGACCAGATTTACTAATATAGGAAATTTAGCTTATATCAACTACATTTACCCTACAAAATTTTGAATAACTTTAATTAAAATTTTAAATAACTTTAATCAATCTCATGCATATTAAAAAATTTATCAAGCATATATTAAGATTTAAAAAAAATAAATTATAATTTAATATTTATTTATATACTATAAATATTTTTAATATTAAATTTTAATTAAATATTATTATTAAATAAATTTTAATTAAATATTATTATTAAATTTAATTACTAATGATTTTTTTCCACTTACAATGATACTTCTTTTCTATTCCTGGAGAATAAAAAAGAGTACAATCCACTCATAAAAACTGTAATTTCCAGCAACAATGGAAAAACAGATTTTAGGTGTCTCTAAAAAGAATTTCAGAATTTCAGCTATAAATGTAAATTTGTTCTAGTTGATATATGCTTGATGGCTGGAAAAGACTGCAAGTGAAACACAAGCCAGGTTAAAGTGAGCAACAACAGAAAAGAGCTGAAAGTGAGCAACAACAGAAAAGATGAAATAAGACTGTCCATCATCAAATCTTATATTTATATTTCCATGTTTTGATTGTTTAATAAATGGAGAGAAAGCAGAAGAAATATGCTTGCCTACTAAATTATTTCCTAAAGACAGATACCATTTGGTTTCAGAAAGAAACCAAGATACTTGAAACCAGGTTATATAACAACCATAGATTAGATGGATGAGAGAAGGTCTTTAGTCGCTGAATTGTGATAAAAGGACGATTTCTTGTCACTTATCTCCCTGCCAGAAGCCTCACAAAATATGCTAATGACACAGGAAAAAGACTGCCATTCTGAAACAAATCCTACCCATCAACAAAAAAATCACCTACAAACAATAATTCTATGATTAAATTGATTACATGAAATTTTAATGCCTTTCATGTTTCTTTCTTGTTTTTCTTTCAACAATAACAATCTCAGCGCATCCCTGTACCTCTAGAGCTAGAGAAATTGTTCGTGAAAGAGTAAAAAAAAAAAAATTATTGAAATAATAAAACTCATAGTCTAATTGCTAATTTCCAATCCTAAACCAATTTAAAACAAAACTCATCGAAGAAAAATCCAATTTACTAAATTAAGTAAATTAATAAACCTTTTAAATGTTTTATAATTAATAATTAATCATTTTTTTATAAATATATACTAAATTACTTTATTAGAAACCATTTATTACTAAAATAATTAAATTAATAAATATTTTAAATGTTTTATAATTAATAAACCATTTATAAATATAAACTATATTAGTTTATTAGAAACAATTTACCCATGACTTGACTTTATTGCTCTAAATTCTTTTCAAGCTCTGCATATCAATTACGATCTCTATCAATGAATCATGAAAAACAATAAAAAAATTTGTTAACATGTTTAACATGGTTTGTTGTACTTAATTCACAACCAATATCTTGATTGAGCATGCTATGTCTGTATTCCTTTTGACTACATAACATCCTATTTTATTTAAAAAATATATAAGACAAATGTTATTTATTTAACGCTCTCACCAGATAGATCATCCATTGACATGGGCGCAATTTAGGGTTGAAGTAGCAATAAGATAATGCTGTTGATATGGACTTCGGTAGCATCTAAACATGGCAATGGAATAATAATAAATATAATTGATTCCATCAACTTCTTTTCATATCAGGTGGTGATATTGACTGTGGCATATTGATTTTAATTTGATTAAAAAAAAAATTCATATTAGAATATGATATTCACTGCGGGACATGATAGAATATTAGTTTTTTTTGGATGTCTTAATATGGGTATTTTTTTTGGATGTCTTAATATGGGTATTTTTTTAGTTCACCCATTTGGATGCTGAAGATTTTTTTTTTTTTGGGGGTTAAGAAATAGAGTTTGAAGATTTTTTTTTAAGAAATAGAGTTTAAAGAGCTCAAAGATTTTGGTGTTTTTAGAACTAGAAACATTATGTTTTATATCTATTTTTAAATTCTTTTTCCAATTCAGCAATGGAGAGTTGTTTCTTGTTTTTTTGTTTTTTTTTTAATTGATTGCTTGTTCGATGGACTCCACCTATTTTTAGAGAACTAATATTGATAATTCTCTACAACATTCATAGCATTTGATTATGTAAAGGGGATGCACTATGAATGTTTATAAGAGGAATGGAATTTGGGAGTAGAATTAGAGTAGTGAGTTAGGCATTGCATGCTCCATTTAGGCCACTGGCCATGACCAACTCTCTTTATTGTTAGCAATTTATAGTAGATATAGTAGCAGAGTGAGCCAAAGACATGTGGTAGTGACCTTGTGTAGTAGACATGACCAATGGCTTAACATAAGGAAACAATAGAAAAACCTTAACATTAGAAGTGGCTCTTCCTACTAGGAAAGTGTATGAGTACTGTATTAAAATCTTGATGTAATATAATGTAATAGAGCAAAACAATAACAAAAAAATTAACCAAAACAATGAAAAAGACCCAAAATAATAAGACAAAATAGAAATATATTGAAAATTTAGATCACCATAGCTTGAATCACAAACCCAAAACCTTAAAAAAAACCCAAGTTTATGAGCCTTTTCTTTACCTTTAAACCCTACTAAACCCTAAAAACTAACCATATTCCCTCCTAAATTCGTAATACTACACATTAATGAAACAAACATCACCTTAAACTTTATATCAAATCTCGAATAAGGTGGTTTAACCATGATCACTGCTACATTACACATGCACGTACTACTCTAGCACCTACGTAGAATTCCCTTGCACATTAAAGAGCCAAAACAAGCTTACATGCCAGCACCTCCTAGGCTTCTATCTACTCCCCAAGTCTGACACCCTATGCATAGAGAATTGAAACTTAAATGTCTCAAATTTGATGTTCAATACATTTACGAGTGACAGTAAGAAAATAGGTTCACTACTTGGAAAAACAGGCATCTAAACAGTAAGAAAATAGGTTTACTGCCTGGAAAAACAGGATCTAAACAGTAAAAAATGAAGATTTAATTAAATAATAATAATAATTAAAAACATTAGCATTATGAAATTAAGGTACTAGGCGTTTTAATGGGCTAATTATCGACATGGAAAGATAAGAAAATAATTATTATTGACTTGAGGTCCCATGTGCCGAGCCCAAAGTGGAAAAGTTCAATGTTATTGTAAATCCCTATTTTTTCATGGAAGTTAAAGCAATTGTTATTGCGAATTCCCTATGTTGTGAGAAGCGCTAGACAATATTACGCATGCCTTCTTGTCTTCCATGTTTTAAGTTTTTTGGAATCTTTTGGCAAGAGTTATCTTCTCAACAACAAAGAAATGTGGACCACACATTTGAGTTGGTGCAACTGTTATACACAAAATTGGTATGGAAATTTGATGTTATGCATTGTGTTTTTATGTGAAATTTGATGTTATATATTATCTTTTTAATGCATTCACATAATTATATGAAATTTTTTATTTTTAAAGTGGACCTATATCTCACAACCTTCTAACTTGTTGACTTCAATTATTTGATGAGCATGTTGGTTAAAAAAATGATAACACTCAGAACATGTCGACTTCAATTATTTGATTGAGCATGTTGGTAAAAATAAATGATAACACTGGGAACACTGCTCCAGTCATTAGCATCCCAATTTCCTCCTCGAGGGTGCTTTCTCTTATTGTACAACCAATGGGGATGTATTGTGGCCCACACCCACCACCTTTTTCCTTCATAAATTCTTCCATGCCTATAACCACCTCCCCAAACTCTTCCCAATTCCCACCCCTACTCTTTATTCATCCAAACTTCTAATTTTTCCTATGATCTAACCTTAACATTCCAATCGCCCCCCACCTAGGGTGATTCCCACAATCCTACGATGGGGGCGTATCACCACCACACCCGCTACCATTTTCCTATTTCATCTCCACCATGCATGTATCTATCACCCCTAATATCCATCGCCAAGTGCTCCACCATCTACCCAGGAAGGATAGTCTTCTCCATTCCCTCAGATCTTCACAGTGAGAATCCATTCCCTCAGATCTTCACAGTGAGAATGAGTAGTTGACCAAAATATTACCATGAATTAACGAAATTGATTCTATGCATTTGGGTTCTTGCTTTTGATTGTAGTTGGCTATGGTTTTGAGGAATTGTTGGAGAGAGAGGAAGGGAGTATTGTTTATCTTGGTCTTGGACACACACACTACATATAGTTGGACTTTGGTTCGGAGGGCTAGGGAACCTGTGGAGGATTCCTAGGCTAGGAATTATTTCCTAGTTGGCTGGGAGGTAAATCTAGTCGATAGTCAAGAGGAGCGTTCCAACAGGAGTAAAAGCTCAAGGGAATCTCCACCGGGCCATCGGTACAGATATTCCTCTATGCATAGATTACTCATGTAAGTGATTGAAATAAAATGTTCACTATTAAAATTGTAGGGATTAGAATTTAAATGGTAAATTATCATCGTCTAAATGTCTTGTAAGAAAATAAATTGCTCCGTATTATTTCATTTAAATTAGAGAATATAGATTTGTTAGAAAACCCTAGGAAGGGACCTTACACGTGGTATCAGAGCTTTGGTTCAAAATCTGGACCCAAATCCCACTAAACCCAAATTCCGCTATAAGAGTTTGTAACCCTTATAGGGACTTGTAATCCTAATATATACATATAACAATTTGTTTTTAGATTGAAAATGATACCCTCTTTATCGCCATGAAAAGCAATAAAACTGAAGCAAAAACATGTTATAGTTGCGTTTTACAGGCATATTAACTTTCACATGCTTTGTTAAAAAGAAAAGGGAGAGATGTCTGTATATGTTCTTGGGTATACCGTGGAAATTTTCACCACAGGACCTTTGGGGTTTTCTGGGAAAAGACTGTCCTTCAGCGTTGATGCCCAACTTCTCTAGATTGCATCTGAAATGAGAACCTCATCGTCCTCCATTGCCCTATCCACTGATGTCGTTGAATCCATCTGCTCTAATCCCTCTGGTAATAAGGAACTCCTCCGCCTTCATTTTCCACCATTATTTCCTCTAGATTTTAAATATGTCTTCCCTGTTTGTGACTGGTACCTGTCTTCGGCCTTAAATGTATGAATCGTGTTCTTAACCTCGATCCAACTGCACCCTGGCTTCTTTTTTGAACCCTTTTGGTCGATTGATTTGGTCTTTGATTGATTATAAAATGGACACATTCCTTTGTATTTTTATGCCCTCAAAGTTGAGCCTTGAGCTAACTGACGCACTTGTTGTTTCCCTGCAACATGTCCTGGTGAACCTATTGAACTATCAATCAGTCGCGTCACCCGAATGTTATAGACATATTTGGGCACTGTAACCCCAATCCAATATGTCCATAAACCAAGGGCTTCTAAACCCCTAAAAGTGTTGTTTCATACCCTAAAGGAACAAGGTCAGCTGATTACATCATTTCCCAGAAGATTATCCTTGAAAAACTACTCAGAACTGGTCAAAACTAGACCTTACAGACTGCTCCATGCTGAGGGTGCGATGCATCTCACCTATTACACACGGGAGGTGCGATGCATACTGAAAAGCCTTTCTATAGGGTGCGATGAGAGAGAGTAGAAAAATAGCAGAAGAAGTTTTCTAGGTGGAAACTCAAAGAATATTCTAGAAACTGCTCATATGACACTTGCCTCTCTGAATTCGCCCAGGGATGAGTAAGAGATCTGAAATCTCCAAGTGGAACCAAGAAATATCAGTGAAATGACACTAATCAAAATCCCAGAAGCTGACTCACTCTCCTGCAAACATCTATATATGGATCCCTCATCCTAGAGTTCCATAGGCTGGAATTTTGTAATTTGCAAGGAAGTGTTGTTGGTTTCTCTTTGAAGACATTGTTGGGTGATCTTGCTTTCTATGAGGTGAAGAGGGATTTCATGCTAGGAGGATGATGCTGGATCAGACAGCCTGGTTGTAATCCTCTCTTCTACTACCCCTATCAATAAAGCTATTTGAGTTTTCCTCCATATGCGTGTATATCTCTTAATCTTGTATTTGTATATGCATTTATATGGTTAATGTACATCTGATCCTACATTGTTTATGGTTATAGTTCTCTATGCTTTGATAGTATTTTGTTTCTTTGACTCTACAGGTGTTCTTTGAAGCGGTACAAGTGAGAAAGGAGTGGCAAAGGCTCTATCAAAGGAGAGAGGAAACAAGCAAGGAGACTAGCGAAAGACTGAGGTTGGTACTCTCTACTTCTCTCTCATCTATCTCTCATAAAGGAAAACACAAGTGACTTTAGTGTGTTTGTTTCTAAGATAGTTACCTGTCTTAGTGGGACTAGCAGCTCTGAATGGACACTAGTTTTCCTGATAACAAAATGGCGACTCCACTGGGGAGCGAATAGTTTGTTTGTTTTGTTGTTATTGTTTGCTTCATAAACCACAAACGGAGCCTGAAGTCAAACCAGCTAGCCTTTGAACTACTTTTGCTCTGCAACTGCAAAGTATATCAACGTTGTTTCAATCAATCTCCGGGTTGGTTTATGAACTGAACATCTAGCTTGCAAACATCCTAAGTGCCCTGGTGGTAGCTCAAATAATCTCATTAGATCACCCCCTATACTTTGTGTTTAATGACAATCATTAGCTCATCCTAAACCCCTAAACCTAGCTGCAAACTCTGAGTGAAAACCAAGCTCATTCTCGTCCCTGGATCATCGCACTGTCTCCTCTTGGAAGTCTGGATGCATCACACCTCCCATGTGTTGCAAGTAAGATGCGTCCCTATTTCCCTGCGTTACAGGTGTGATGATTGAATGAGATTGTTTCTGCCTCCAGATTTTGGTTTTTTTCTTCATTGTCTTCAGCTTTATTCAGTAGTTTTTCTATCTATGATTAGTATATCTCTGTTGAAACCATTTTCCTTTGCATTATTCAGCCTCCATTAGAAGTAATTGTGAATGTTTTTTATGTATTTTTTTCATCATTTACAGTTCTCCTTTGCAAATAGTAGCTTAATCGAACTGTCGTCCTTTGATTTGAAAGTGTCACAAGTGTCGTTTTCAGTCAAGAAAAAGAGTGTCGCAAAGCATTCCTCTTTTAGATAGTTGATTACACTTTTTCCATTGTATTTGATTTGAATCATTAGTATTTCAAGTGTCGAAAGCAGTTTTAAATTCAAAATCGCAAAGTGTCGTCTTAGCCTTCCTTTCATTTTTTGAAGAGAAAATTGTTAGTATGGTTGCTTTGAAAGAAGATAGTTCAGATCTATACTTAGTTTTCCTTTGTCATTCTCACATTAAGGAAACTGAAAAACAAGACATGCATGTGCATCTGCATTTAGACTACATGCTGGAATTGATTTAGGAAAAGTGCATCTAGTGTGTGCTCTCTGCTCTATGTCGAAAGAATTTCATTTCTCTTTCCTTAGTAGTCAAGATTTTCATTGCAAAAAGAAAGTAAATGATTGTTTATCATCTTAGATTGCACATTTAGGAATTGTATATCTACATCACGCAGTGAACCTTAAAGGAAAACTTCTTAAGAAAGATCAACTGTAAAATAAACTTCAATGAACATAAAAATTCTTTGGAACCTAACGCACAACATTTAGAAGTCTAGGCTAGAGACATATTCTGGCATTGTAAAGCCTGGTAACTATCACTTTCATCATAGGTTGGGTGATTCCTCCTCCTTGAGACGACAAATGCTAGTACAGACTTGTGCTCCCATGTACCATCGAGTATATATTGGGAGACCACAATAGGCTACATCCATTATCCTTAGGAAGCCGTGTCTGCCGCCCTATTGATCGCAATGCACTGAACACAGCATTCGGGAAGATTGACTGTCGTACCATAAAAACTATTCTGCAGTTTTTGGATTGGTTTGGTAATCCCTCTGTCTAGATTTCCGGAGTAGTCACTTTCGTTCCTTTTTAGACTCCTTAAAAGAAAAGGTCCATCTGAGCACTTGTCACTTCATGCTCATTAAAAATCGAAGGCGACTAGAGTCCTCTTTAGCTTTTTCTCGACTCTTAGAAATTGAAAAAGCAAGTTGTGTCAAAGCGTCATAAAATTTACTTTCATCAGAATAACGTCATTGTTCCCTCGTTGGTCTTAGGTTGAGAAAATGGAGTCTACCAATCAAGGATTTCCCCTTGGGGGAAATCCTAGTCCTTTCTCCTCTTCAACCTCTGGCGATCATGTTGAAAGCAAACCATCAACTAGTGAAAACGAAGTCAATGGACAAAAAGGAAGATCTAAATTTCCTTGTAGACTGTGCAAAGGCGATCATGCCCTCCATCGTTGTCCTTTCTTGGACGAAGCTAAAAGAGTCTTGGATAACTGTCCTGCCTCATCACAGTGACTTCCTTCAGGATACAAGAAACTCTTTCCGAGTCCATCGCTAGTTGAAAATCCGACTAACACACCATTATTGTCGGTCGAAGCACCTATCATTCAATATAGACCCTCTGAGTCCACACCAGACCAAAGTCAACAGGTCGAGACGACAGTCGACCCAATCTTGTCTTCAGAGGGTCCACCTTCAGATGATACTGTCACACTAAAGAGAATGAGAACGACACCGTTCAAATTCTTTTCGTAAACATAGACTTCGATGAACATGGGGGCAATCTACCCATTCCTTTACTGCAAGAAGGAAGTTCGTCAGAGGTTTATCTATCCATTTATTCGGTCCCACCTCCAAGCAATCTAGTCGTTTCCTTCGATTGGAATCTACTAGGCAGACCCCGCCTACCATCTAATGTACCATTCTGAATCATAGTACAAGCTTATAGAATGATCATGGCTGGTACTATCATAGATGAAGGGGCTTCTGTGAGTATCCTTTCCTCAACTGCTTGGAAAGCGCTTGGTTCGTCATCGCTTCTGCCTGAGATTCGAAATCTGACAGGCTTTAACAAAGGAACCAGTCGACTGTTAGGGATCCTACCAAATTTTCCTATAACTTTGAGAAGGAAAACCGTTCATCTAAACGTGATGGTAGTCCAAGGACCTCTAGATTACAATCTACTCCTTGTGTCTGACTACATTTATAGCATGGGAGCTATCGTTTCCTCACTCTTCTGAGTGATGTGTTTTCCACATGAAGGCAGAGTGGTCCACCTAGTTGACCAGCTTTCATTCCCTGGTTCAAACACAGCTATTAGTCAAATGCCATCCCTAACTGGTCTTTTTGCACAAGGAATGTCTAATCAATCTCTAGTCTGTCCACCTGATGATCGTGAGTGATTCGATGATTGTGACTGAAACCCAGGAGGCATGTGCCCTGGTCTGCTTTGGCAGGAAAACCCCATATATAAGGTAGGTTTCTGCGTAGGAATATGACTAGTCTGATACCCTTGTCCATTTAGGAAAATGGATTTGGACTGGAAAAGGATTCCCCCGTCAAAGTTTATGTGATTGGCACTGAAAACAGTCACCTTTGTCCATTTCGATGGACATCGCCAAGGAAGTGTTTTGTCTACGACGTGGATGGAACAATCTTGTTAATGCAAGAACTTCCATATGGTGACTTGGAAACTCTACTTTATACCTGGGGGCATGCAAACCTTTTTTGCATGCAAGTGAAAAGCGACCATTTATTTTCTTAGTTTGTAGGCTCTTAACCCTTTAAACTCGTAGGTTGGTCGTTCCTAGCTTGCATAACGAAAGGCTCAAGAGCAAAGTTGCACATGGGCCAAGTTCCCTAAAAAATCAACCTATTGATGAGACATCCTTATTATATGACTGGCACAAGCAGTTTTACACGAAGTTCAAGCTTGTTAAAAAATAAACCTAGCCATGAGCAGTTTTACACGAAGTTCAAGCTTTTTAAAAAATAAACCTAGCAATGAGCAAATGTTCCCCCAAAGTTTAAGCTCATTAAAAAATGAACCCACCTTCAGTAAATAATCTTTGTGATTGCATAATTATCAGCTTTTGAACCTTGGTCGTGTTCTTACCATCACCTCCATTTGATTGTTTACCCCTTTTGAGGAACAATTGCGATGAGTGATTCTATTAGCCACCTTCTTTACACTGCCGTGATTGAAAAAGTTTCAGACCTTACCTGGAACCAGTTGCTATCCAAAAACGTCACTCATTCCTCGAAATACGAGTCTCCTTTAAGCTCTTTTCATATGACGCGTAAAATATGAAAAGATTGCCAAGCAATTAGCCTCTCCAGCTCATTAAAAGCAATCGGAAGTGCCATCCCTCCTCTAGATTTTAATCTTTTTGGACCTAAGGGATCATTACACAAAAAGATCGAGTGCTTGTCTTGTTTGGCTCGTTAAAACTATCGAAAGTTCATCCCTTTCGTATTATTTTATACTTTTTCGAACTTAAGGGATTACATTACGAAAAATGACTACTGGAGTTGCCTTTTTGTCCCTTTTTAGACTCTCTAAAATTGAAAATGAACGAGTTATCTTTGTCATTAAACTCGTTAAAGAAATAGCGACAAACTTGTCCATGCAGACAAGAGCAAGTTTCACTGTCGCTAGGCTCGTTAAAACATAGCGACAGGTTTTCCTGAAGGGCAAATTATAGTACAAGCATATGTTATCCTTCTCAAGCTTGAAAAAAATAAAGAGGTACTGGTCAACAATGACTAGGGAAAAAGGGAAGAAAACTTGAATAGCTTCATTGGTAGCAGATCGCTCTTGAACATGACACTTTCACTCCATCACCATGATTGAGTCGGGTTGGGTTATTCCGTTCACCGGTTATATCACCATTGGTCCGTCGTACCATCCACCTTGGGGTTAATGCTACCAATCCATTTCAGTGTCACCAGTATGTTCAAGAGAAGTCACTCAAAGAATTCACCATCCTAGCTAACGCCTCATCCGCTGCAATACCTTCACTCTCCATTTTTCATGACTACCACCCTGAACCTTATATCATCATATCATTTTCACCTCCACAAAATCATTTGCTCTGTTCCGTGTTGTAGATGTGGGATTCATTAAGGCCCTCCTACGACGGGTCATTTCTTTTCGACATCAGCTCATTATCCAAGAAGTTGACTTAGGAACAACCCTTTCAGTACTTTGGAGCTTGCATGCCTCAATGGCAAGTTTCTCACTTCTGGCGACAGGTTTACATCAATGGCCTTCGACCGAAAGATTTTACGTGGTGTTTGACATCAAATCATGTATTCACACCACGTGAATTGTACTGCAGTACCTTGAGGGTCATCATCATTATCAGTGATTCCTCTCGCGCCTGTTAACAGCTTACATCATTGGCTGGTAATCAGGCGATGTCTTTTCATGTTCGATATCAGAACATCTTCTCACATGGATCGACTTGTACTTCGGGCGAAGATTGAACGAGTTTGAAGACCCCAGATCTAGTTTCATCCATCCGGGCTGCGATATATTAAGGAAAATAAAGACATCAAATGTACATCATTGCTGCATAGATAATCATCCAAGCCAAGGGATGATGGCTCTACCAGAATCATCAGTCTGCCACACAGACGATTGTCTGTCTTATGTACATGAAAATGAATTTATAAAGCTAAGCATGGGAATTCCCGCCTCAGCTAGATCATGAAAATATTATGAAGATAATGTATTGTATTGTATCTTATTACAGGTCACCTTCCAATTCGAAAAACCCTGGATCCTCATTATAAAGCATTTCACCCGACATCAAAAGATTTATAACCTCATGCTTTAGGGGGCGAGTGTTATAGACATATTTTGGCACTGTAACCCCAATCACATATGTCCATAAACCAAGGGCTTCTAAACCCCTAAAAGTGTTGTTTTATACCCTAAAGGAACAAGGTCAGCTGGTTACATCATTTCCCAGAAGTTCTCCATGAAAAACTACTCAGAACTGGTCAAAACTGAACCATACAGACTGCTCTATGCTGAGGGTGCGATGCATCTCACCTACTACACACGGGAGGTGCGATGCATACCGAAAAGCCCTTCTGTAGGGTGCGATGAGCGAGAGCAGACAAATGGCAGAAGCAGTTTGCTAGGTGGAAACTCAAAGAATCTTCTAGAAACTGCTCATATGACACTTGCCTCTCTGAATTCACCCAGGGATGAGTAAGAGATCTGAAATCTCCAAGTGGAACCAAGAACTATCAGTGAAATGACACTAATCAAAATCCCATAAGCTGCCTCACTCTCCTGCAAACATCTATATATGGATCCCTCATCGTAGAGATCCAGAGGCTAGAATTTTGTAATTTGCAAGGAAGTACTGTTGGTTTCTCTTTGAAGACATTGTTGGGTGATCTTTCTTTCTATGAGGTGAAGATGGCTTTCATGCTGGGAGGATGATGTTGGATCAGACAGCCTGGTCATAATCCTCTCTTCTACTACTTCTATCACTAAAGCTATTTGAGTTTTCCTCCATATGCGTGTATATCTCTGAATCTTGTATTTGTATATGCATTTATATGGTTAATGTACCTCTGATCCTACATTGTTTATGGTTATAGATCTCTATGCTTTGATGGTATTTTACTGCTTTGACTCTACAGGTGTTCTTTGACGCGGGACAAGTGAGAAAGGAGTGGCGAAAGCTCTATCAAAGGAGAGAGGAAACAAGCAAGGAGACTAGCGAAAGACTGAGGTTTGTACTCTCTGCTTCTCTCTCATATATCTCTCATAAAAGAAAACACAAGTGACTTTAGTTTGCTTTTTTCTAAGATAGCTACCCGTCTTAGTGGGACTAGCAGTTCTGAATGGACACTAGTTTTCCCGATAACACCGAACCTGCATACACTTTAGACAATGGGTGAGGTTAGACTTTGAATATAAATTTATGCATTTTAGGTGGTCTAGAGGCTGAAATTCCTATTTATTAATAATACGTGACCTTCAAAAGGGGTAGGTTTGGAAAATTTGAGGGGGGGGGGGGGGGTGAATATATCTAGTTTGTTCTTAAGAAATGAATGGAGACTTGGGTTTTACGAATAATTTCAAACGAAAAGGATCTTTTGTAATTCCTTTATATAGATACGTATCTAGGTTCCCTTCCTTTATATTATAACATGGTTACAAAGGTTATGGTCACAATACTTAGTCTTATTCAAAAGATATCATGTTTAATGCATGTCTAATTAGAAAAAGATTTTTTATTGTTCATATATACACGTATATATATTTCCCATCCTCATAGTATATCATGGTTTACCGTGTGTTACAAGTTTTTGTATATAATTATTATGAACATTACATTATAACATAAACATGTATTAATCCTACCTGGGCCCACAATTCACATCGGAAGCGGTTTATAGGAACCTTGCCTTAAAAACCCAAACTATACAATTTATCGGAATACACATGAAACACATGAAAACCTGACCTGAATGCCAAGGCGGATCTCAAATAAAACAAAGTTGTGTTCATAACTTTTGGGGTTCGTCCCTTCACCGAACTCTGTCAGGTTCAATCTCCGCCGTTGATCTCTCCTATCAGATTCGATGGTCAACACTCCACCCGATCAACAAAACCCATTGGGATCACTCTGCATTGTAGATCTCTTCTCCCAGATCCAAAGGTCCTGACTTAACCCGATCAACAAAATAGTTCATTGATCCCCCACTGTCGATCAACCGCGCGCTAGATCCCACAGCTGATAACGATATCGGGTGGCGAAATTACACAACCTTTAATGGGACTTTCGGACCCGATATCAAATTATAAACCCGATTTAATAAAGTTTGGGTCCGATCCTTGAGATAACTGGTGTGCAGCTTTCGACCCGATATCCATCGATATGTATATTTGACGATCCATATCAATCCCCATCTCGCCTCTCCTATCATCATAGATCGTTAATATCCACTGTCGATCTATAAGATCCGACGACTATTGTTCTAACCTACCTACACCGTTGAACTTCTCGGTTATTGGGGGAATTCACGTTTGAACACGGATTCTATGCTGCCTCTATCTACGCAACCACAAAACCATATAACAGTTAATTATGAGATATAATTATTATTAGTTGGATTGCCATCAATCCAATAGTGATCGATGATCGATCATCAAGCCTGCAAACTCAAAATTTAAAAACAAATATGCACAGATATACAAAATCTGCACCTAGTTATACTATATAGGATTATATTACATGTAAGGAATTTCAGCCTTAGGAGCAAGTTCTCCAAGAACAGCGACTCCGTGAACTCTGAGCCTTATATTATAAAGCATAAAAGCAGAGAAATCCTTGTTTTCTCCCAAAAATAAATAAACAGGGGCAAAACGAGAAATTCACAACATCACCATATAATCACACGGCATCTCAGCCCTTGGCTCAATTACAATGATTATATTACATTTTTCTATTTATCAATCGAAACCTAGCTCAACTGTGCTTAACGAACTCAACCCCTATTTAAAATAAAAAACAATTTGACAATCTCGTATCACTTCCTCATCCAAGCCTTCTTCCTATAAGCGATATTGGAGCTCTTAAGTTGAAACAGATATCTCCTGAAGGAACAATAGAAATTTTTTTTTATTGTTGGTATATGCACAGAAATTGGCCTTCATAGTAACCAAAGCCTTAAATCCCTAATGCTTGGTCTTCACTAGCATCAATCCGCAAGTAGAGGGCCTCTGTACCAGTGAGATAAGTCTTATGTAAGTGTAGGATATGGGTTTTTCAATTATTGTGATTTAGACATGAAAATGTTGCAGAACCTATTTTTAACCAACTAAAACATGATTATCAAGATATTCGTTAAAACTAAGGAGACGTGGAACAACATGCACCTAGAATCATTGCCATTATTTGGTGTTTAACAAGAATAAATTAAAGGCAGATTCTTTCCGAATTGCACTGACCAACCTTGTTCAAGTTGAGTATTATCACAAATATTATCAACTAATCAGTTGATGACGGGACTGAAAACAAATTTCTCGATCAGGTAGGAATGTGCATCTACACCTACATAATGACCTAAATCACATAATCTTAGCTGTTAATCACTCTAGTTTTTTTTTTTTTTTTGATAATAGAAATTGGTTGGAATTCAATCAAAACAGTAAATCGCCATATTTTTTGAGACAATTGAAAAGGGCTACAAACTTTAGCATCAATCATCCCTCCTTGTAGTTTAAATATAAATCATAGGTTAATAATTTTTTTATAATGGACAAGATATGCCAACATTCATAATACTATTGGAAATAATATTGAGAGGCGGGGGTGAATCAGTATTAGTAATTCAATAATTTTTCATTTCCATAGGCAGATTTGTATACGCTACTTTATCTAAGTGAACCAATGTGTACACGCGACTGTTATTAAAGCAACCAGTGTATATGCAAAGAACTTTTGTTTTACTCAATTTATCAAGTATTGAACTTTAACCAATGTGTCAGATGTTAATTAGATAGTGCAGTAAAAGCAGAATAAAGCATAAAAATCACACATGAACACCAAGATATAAGGTGGAAACCCAATGTGGGTAAAAACCACATGCTACTGTCGTCTTTGTCTTCTTCTAATAATAAGAAAATTCTGTTTACAATTTTGTACTGGTACAGACTTATACCAATACGCAGGCTTCGACCTACAGAAGGCTGCAACCTTCTCTCATTTTCTAGCTACTACTAGAAGGGAGCTACAACCCCCTAGCTCTTGTACTTTCTGATATGTTTACTAGTACGTAGGCCCCAACCTACAGAAGGCTACAACCTTCTCTCTTCCTCCAAGGACCACGTTTCATAAATTTTCATACTGGATCCATTAACAACATCATAACTGACATTCAATCATCAAATATATCTACATCACCCAATCACCTTTTGAACCACCCACAACTGAATCAATCACTCACTTTGATAACCCATCAATCTGATCATTTAGAATACTATCACCAGAATACGGTAACCAGAACCCAAGCTAGAACACCGAACTCTGCAACAGCAAATAGAAGCAACTAAAACATATTTTATATGGTATATGCTACTTCTATGTGTCAAACCTACGTGTATACTTGCTTTTCTCAAATCCAACCAGCGTATACATCTGCAAATATAAATTTAGAGTTCTGCAACTATTCCAGACTTTAATTATACCCAGATCATATCATTTACAGTATAATATATGCGTCAGTATTCAGATCTAGAATATACATGACCAAAAACACATAATGATAGTTCATTTTATGCCTAAGATCCCGATCCATCATTAGATCTAATCCCTCATCATCCGCTAAGTTTCATCCTTGGTTCAGATCCAGCACTGCACCATAACCCAATAACCTACATACTAAATCTCAAAATTCATCAGATATTTGATACTTGCACACCATGGCCTGATGATCTTCTCCTCCTTTTATAGTTTTAGGCCTTTCTCAATACCATGGACCAAAACCACTTAGGACCAATACCTTGGAACAATAACTAGGTTCAATACCTTAGACCAGATACTTTGGACCAATACCATGGATCAAAATACCATGGACCAAAAGCTTAGTTTTCCAAGGTATACGCATTTTTCCTTCTGTGAAAGTGCGTGTGTGCGTATACACGACTTGTATACAGTGAACCTACGTGTATACGCAGCTTGGTCAATGGTGAACCAACATATACCTCTCTTTCTTCATTATGTGAAGACTGATCAATAATTCTTTGTCGTTTTCCTACTATACTTTGATCTTTCATCTGAGTGAGTTGCCATAAAATATAATACCTGAATCATAATGCCAAAAATCTCCCCCTTTGGACTTGATGGCAACACCAAGTCACTCTCCCCTTTTGATATCAAGGGCAAAGGGTCACGCTCCCCTGAGTACATGTTGAATTCTCTGATATGCTGAAGTGTGCTGATTGAGCTCCCATGATCGAGTCCATGCTCCCTCTAAGCACAAGCAAGGTCTGCAAAAATATGTTCTAAAAGAATAACATGACTTTATACATACATCACCAATGACCTTCCTATCAGTGATGACTCATACATACATCCATTTCCTAACCAAGTGGGGATATATCAAATTTGTCTCATCTACCCAACCAATGAGGATATATCAATTGTTTATACATGACAAAAACAAGAAACATTACATCATCCGTCCCATGCATAGTGGGGTTACAAATTAGGTATTTTCATGACCTTTACATTAAATGATATACATGACATATATAACAGAGACCAAATATCTTAAACAAGACCATGATAGTCATCAGTAACTATCATCAGCAGCATCTATCAATCAGCCTCCAGATCAGCAGCAACCTGTAAATGTCCATGTTATGAAACCAACTCACAAAAAGATGGAAAAGATAGTTGAATGCCTTATAATTCTGCCTCTTCGAGGGGGCAACCTCCTTTACATTACACAAATGAACATTTCTTGGATGATTCAAATGACAAAACCTCCTTTCTATATATAGGAGTCTAAGGAGTCACAATATAACCCAGTTGATCTAACAATAATATTATAAAGCCACAAAAATAACAATAGAGGATTCTATGGGGCATAGTAATAACAATATGGGGAAAATAGGGGCACGACAATATTAACAAGGGATAAAACTACAATAGTAATGGGGTAATCACTAGTATTATAGGGACCTAACATGCCCCTCTCCTCCAAAAAAGTGTTGTCCTCAATGCTTGAGTAGTTCTGGATGCTTCTGTATAAAATTCTCATCCTCCCATGTGGAATCTTCAACGGATAAGTTCTTCCACTTAATGAGATGCTCCAAAATTGATCGATTTCATAGTTGTTGAGTTCTTGTCTCTGTGACTGCTTCCGGTTCCAATATAATTTTTCCTTCCTGGTCAAGTTCTGGCAATATTGTTTGAACTAGGAGCTTGTCGCCTATAAACTTCTTTAAACATGAAACATGGAAAACTGGGTGCACTCGAGAAGCTGCATGAAACTCCAATTTGTATGCCATAGTACCAATATTTTGTAGCACCTTGTACGGACCACGATACTTTGGTGATAATTTATTATCCATCTTAGCTTGCTTGAGGGACATTTGTTTATATGGTTGTAGCCGTAGAAATACCCAATCACCTACATCAAAACTTCTTTCGCTGCGATGTTGATCTACCTGTTGTTTCATTCTATTTTGTGCCAACACGAGGTTATCCTTTAAGAGTTGGAGGACTTGTTGTTGATGTTCGATGTGATGTTCCACTACTTGAACCATAGAATTTTCTCTTAAATATGATGTGATGGATGGTGGCTGATATCCATAAAGTGCCATAAATGGGGTCATTTTAGTTGTTGTATGGAAGAAAGTGTTATACCACCATTCAGCCAGAGGCAACCATTTGACCCATTGTGTCTATTTATCATATACAAAGCAACGAAGATATCCTTCCAAACATTTGTTTATTATCTCATTTTGCCAATCAGATTGAGGATGATCAGATGAGCTATGAGCTAACTGAGTACCAAGACAAGAAAATAATTTTGTCCAAAAATTTCCAGTGAAAATGGGATCTTTGTCACTTACAATAATATTTGGATTTCCATGTAGCTTTTGAATTGTTTCCATAAATGCAGTAGAAACTATACTGGCTTTAAATGGATGTGATAATGCACAAAAGTGTGCATACTTGGTAAGTCTGGCAACTACCACCATGATGAAACTCTTTCCCTCAGACTTGGGTAAACCTGCGATAAAATCCATTGAAACCTCCTCTCAACGTTGGCTTGGAATGGATAAAGGTTGTAATAGACCCGAGGTCTTAATTTTTTCAACTTTATTTTGTTGGAAAACCAAACATTCTTCAACAAACTTTTGAATATCCAATTTAAGGCCATCCCAAAAAAATTCCTTCTTAACCCTGTGGAAAGTTTTTAAAAATCCTGAGTGCCCTCCTAAGGGAGAAGTGTGCAATTCCAAAAGAATCTTTTGTTTGAGTTGGGAATTCTTACAGAGGTATAAGCGATCTTTGTACCATAACGAATCATTTTGCCAGCTAAATGTATCAGATGTACTAGAATCTTGTTGTAACTTTCGAATAAGTGCCCACACTTCTTCATCATTCTTCCATTCCTCCCTTGCTTCTTTTATCCGATATGGTTGGATAATAGAAATGGCGCACAACAATGCTTCCACATCCTCATCATTTCTTGAGAGTGCATCTGCCACCACATTTTGCTTCCCTTTTTTGTAGATGATTTCAAAGTCATAACCCAACATCTTTGTGACCCACTTTTGTTGCTCTTTAGAGGATAATCTTTGTTCTAAAAATTATTTAAGGCTATCATGATCTGTTTTTACCTTGAAGTGTCTTCCAATTAGGTGGGGCCGCCATTTCTTAAGTGCATGTAGTATTGCAAACATTTCCTTCTCATAAATAGCTTTGTGTAAAAACTTTCCCTTGATTGGACGACTTTCAAAAGCAATGGGTCTTTCATCTTGCATTAAAACAGCACCAATTCCATTTCCTGAAGCATCACATTCTACAATAAAGGTTTTTGTGAACTCTGATGTAGCTAAGACCGGTGCTTGGCACAATGCCTCTTTAAGATGTTCGAAGGCCTTTGTTTCTTCTGGAGTCCATGAAAATGCATCTTTCTTCAATAATTTTCTTAGAGGTGCTGTTATTCTCCCATAATTCTTAACAAACTTGCAATAATACCCTGTCAACCCAAGAAATCCTCACAGATGCTTTATGGATGTGGGGATTTTCCATTCCTTAATGGCTTTAATTTTGCTAGGGTCTACCTTAACTCCTTCATGAGATACAATATGACCCAGATATTCCACCTCTTGTACTCCAAAGAAACATTTGGATCTTTTTGCATATAATTGTTTCTCCTCCAATAGTTGTAGCACCCTGTCGACATGTTCAACATGATCCTTCCAAGACTTGCTGTAGATTAGTATATCATCAAAAAATACTAACACAAATTTTCTAAGGAAGGGTTTGAAAATGGAATTCATCAAACCTTGAAATGTAGAAGGTGCATTGGTAAGGCCAAAAGGCATGACCAAAAATTCATAATGACCCTCATAAGTTCTAAATGTTGTTTTCGGAATGTATTCAGTCTTCATTCTGATTTGATGATATCCTGAATGAAGATCCAACTTGGTGAAGTAAATTGATCCAGGCAATTCATCCAGTAATTCATCAATGACAGGAATGGGAAACTTATCTTTAATAGTGAGTTTGTTGAGCTCCCTATAATTTGAACACATGCACCATGATCCATCCTTCTTGTGCACCAATACTACTGGAGCAGAGAAAGAACTTTGACTAGGTTGAATCATACCAGCCTCTAGCATTTCTGCAACCATATGTTCAATTTCACTCTTTTGGGCATAGGGATATCTATACGACCTGATGTTTGGAGGAACACTTCCTAGAATCAGATGAATAGCATGATCGTGATCACAAATAGATGGGAGACCTTTGGGAGTCTCAAATACCTTGGAATGATTGTCCAAGACTTTTTTGAGATCTGGAGAAATAGATGATTCCAATGTGGAAACATCTAGCGAACATAATTGTGCAATTACACCTCTTTGTTCCTTTTTTATAAGCTTTGTCATACCGTTAGAGCTGTTATTTTTTCTGGTTTCCCTGCAATACCCCTTAATTCAACTTCCTTTCCTTCCGCAGAAAATTTCATGAAAAGTTCTTGAAAATTAAAAGATATTGTACCCAAGGATTGTAGCCATTGGACTCCTAGTACAACATCAGCACCTCCCATTGGAATGGAAAGCATTGGGCTAGTCAATACATATTCTCCCATGGATAACTTGATATTATGGCACTTTCTAGAGCAATTTATCGTTCCTCCATTTGCAACCATCACTTGACACTCTGGTGTTGGATATAGGAAGCAATTCAATTCTTTTGCTATCTTACAATGAATAAAATTGTGGGTACTTCCTGAATCAATCAACACTATTACCTTTTTCTTCTTGATTTGTCCTTCTATCTTGATGGTTTGAGGAGTGGTAATTCCAACCAATGCATTACAAGATATGGTCAGATTCATTTCTTCTTTATCTAGGCTTTGTTTTTGTAGTATATCCTCTTCTTTTGACCTTTCTTGCTCCTTTTCTTCTTCTTCTTCACAATCTATGTAGAATAATTTCTTCTCGGCACACTTATGACCTTTAGTTTATTTGCTATCACAACTGTAACAAAGCCCTTTTGATCTTTTTTCTTCCAGTTGTTGTGGTGTCAACCTTATAGGTTGTGGAAGACTAAGGGCAACAACACTTCCATCTTTATAGTTGTGAGTGGTATGCTTCCTGGTTGCCATAATTTTGCTTTCCATTTTTCTTGCTAACCTGAATGCCTTCTCTAATGAATCAGGTTCCCAAAGGTGAACATCATATTGGATATTATCCTTTAAAGTCCCTATGAACACATCAATCCTATGCTCCTATGGAATATTTTTTACCCTTATGTTCAATTTTTGGAACTCCTCAATGTGCTCCATTATTGAACCCTTTTGTTTGAGACTTATCAATTGGCTAAAAAAAGTGTTGCTTTTTGTATCCTCATAATGTGTTGTCAATTCTTCTGTAAAAATTACCCAAGTGATAATTTGTTTACGAGAGCAAAGCCATTGATACCATACAAACTGATTTGGTTCCAAATATAAAGTTGCAATACGTAATTGTGTGTTTTGCACATTATTGAGATCGAAAAATTGCTCCATCTGTAATATCCATGTTACGGGATCCTTGCCATCAAACTTCCTCATATTGATTTTTGGAATATGGTGGGTCTTCGATCCAACATTAGAGTCTATGAAATCATGATTAACATTTCTTTTATTCTCATCATGAGTTTCCTTTACTACCCTTTCACCATTATTAAGCATTTCTTGTAGAAACTTTGTCAAATCTATCTACAAATCTTCTATGCCTGTCTTTAAAAATTCCATCTTAGCTTCTACGCCTTTCTTTAAACCATCCAACTTAGCTTCTACATCTTTCTTTAAACCATCCATCTTAGATTCTGTTGCTTTTTGTGCAAGTGACACTTGTTGCACTTGGTCTCGTAATTTTGATATATCATGTTGCATTTCTTCCTCTTCTTCATGAGTCATGCTAGAGATTTCAAGTTGCTTACTAGGTGCTTGCATTTTCCCTCCTTGGGGCATCAATTACCGATAATAGTTCTTTACTATGCCCTTTGAATTCCTTCAAACTAATTTTTCAAACCAAGCTTATGCAAAAATTTAAAAAAAACTACATACCTTTTTTCACTTTGTAGGAGCTTGATATTGAATCTGATGTATCTCTGTAATTTCGGATCATCCAGTTCTAAAGTTACGACTTGAGATAGGCCTCTGCATCCTCTTTCCAATTCCACCAATCTGATCCAAATTTGATTCTCCAGAGAAGAGTTATGCCAAATCTCCCACAGTGACCTGATTATAGACTAGTTTAGTAGAGCGAACTGCACGACGTGCCACGAGTCACTATTTCAACCTTTAGCTATGAAAAATATATACAAGAAACTACAGCCTGTTCTATTTCTGTACCTTCTTACGAAATTTCAATCCGATGCTCAAAGAGAAAGTTATGACGATTTTCCCCAGGTCACCTATTTGGAATGTAATTCAGGAGTGTGTAAAAAGACCAAATTCCTCAGATCATATCTCCACAAATATAGTGCAAAAAGCTCTGAAATTCAGACCCGAGGTTCAGTGCAATTTCATCTCAAATGGGTTTTTTTTATCTTCTGAAACATCACAAAAAAAAGGTTATAGTAAAAATGCCACGATGACCTATTTGGAGCAGCGAAACCCTAGAATCCAAAGCTCTGATACCAAATGTTATGAAACCAGCTCACAAAAAGATGGAAAAGATAGTTGAACGCCTTAGAATTCTGCCTCTTCGAGGGGGCATCCTCCTTTACATTACACAAATGAACATTTCTTAGATGATTCAAATGACAAAACCTCCTTTCTATATATAGGAATCTAAGGAGTCACAATATAACCCAGCCAACCTAACAATAATAATATAAAGCCACAAAAATAACAATAGAGGGATTCTATGGGGCACAGTAATAATAATATGGGAACAATGGGGGCACAACAATATTAATAAGGGATACAACTACAATAGTAATGGGCTAATCACTAGTATTATAGGGACCTAACAGTCCATTATTAGTTCCCAAAATATCATCAACCTGTGTCAAAGTATGTCGACATATATCAACTCATCCTCTTGATCTCAGCTTCGTTCCCTTATCATAACCTTCCATGAATCAACTAATCATATGTCATATCTCCAAGCGGTAGCACAAAATCATATCATATGTATGTGAAAACACCATAGACATTTTTTATCAAGAACTACATGATCTTTCCACAAGAGCCTTCATTATATCATCACTAGGGAACATCCCATATCATCAACCATGATAATCAACATATGTGAGTATCAACCTATCATCATAAAGTAAGAACTCATTAGGTACCAAAGACTTCTAGACATAATGCCAACAATGCTTTATTAGAAGCATACCATGTTCTCCCCCTGAACCTGTTCCACCGTTTACTGTCAGATCTGATCATTGCATATGTCCGTAAGAAATATCAAAGCATCATCACCAATCAAATATACATCAAGTTATTAACAACTTTATGATAACCAATATATTTCCACATGTTATCAACAAATTGAAACCATCATCAAAAAAAGCAGATAATTGACAGAACCATAGCAGACCTTCTTTTTTTTTTAGTCTGACCCATTGCTTTTCTTCAAACCAACATATGCCCACAGAAACCCACGTATGTACGCGACTATGCTTTATGAAACTCGCGTATAACCACCTTTCTCTGAAGAAAATAGGATTTAACAGCAGGATGATGCAGCAACTACTCCTAGCTTTTGTCTGAGATATTCAAATGTCTCTCTGGGCAGTGGTTTAGTGAATATATCAACAACTTGTTCTTTGGAGGGAACATACTCCAATTTGACCTTTTGTTCAAGCACTTGTTCACATAGAAAATTATATTTGATGGGTATGTGCTTGGTCTTGGAGTGCATGACTGGATTCTTTGAAATACTGATGGCACTTGTATTATCACATAGAATGGAGATGGGTGGAGTACATGTGATCTGAATGTCTTGCAAGGTTTGCATCATCCAAAGTAGTTGTGTACAGCGAGATGCAGTAGCCACGTATTCTTCTTCAGTTGTAGATAATGTAATTGAACTTTATTTCTTGCTGAACCAAGACGTTAACCTGGAACCCATATAGAATGCACCACCACTAGTGCTTTTTCTATCATCATCACTTCCCGCCCAATCTGCATTTGTATATGCATGAAGTGTAAGATTTGTATCTCTAGGATACCATAAACCAAAGTTCTGTGTTCCTTGAAGATATTTGAAAATCCTTTTGACTGCCTAAACGTGTGATTCCTTTGGATTTGCTTGGAATCTTCCAACTATTTCTACTACATGCATGATGTCCGGTCGGGTACCTGTTAGATAAAGCACATTGCCAATCATGGATTTGTAAGTTGGTTGATGTACTATTGCTCATTCATCATTTGAGCTAAGACTGCATCCTGTTACCATTGGGGTACATACTGGTTTAGAATCTTCCATCCCATACTTTTTCAAGATCTGTTTGAGATATTTGGTTTGTGAAAGAAAAATACCATCTTTGTTTTGTTGAACTTGTATACCAAGAAAATAGGTAAGCTCACCAAGCAAGGACATTTCAAATTCTTGCTGCATTACTAAAGAAAAATTCTGACTCACGGATTCTTCATTGCTACCAAAAATGATATCATCAACATAAGCAACAATTATTATCAATTTATCAGTGTCAATCTTTGTATATAGATTGATATCTGCTGACCCCTTTGAAAAACCTTGTTGGTGGAGATATTTGTCAAGACGGTAATACCAGGGCCTTGGAGCCTGTTTTAGACCATAGAGAGCCTTTCTGAGTTTGCATACAAGTTTTGCATCATTTCCAAGAATGAATCCTTCTGGTTGTTCAATATAGACTTATTCTTCTAAGTCTCCATTAAGAAAGGCAAATTTTACATCCATTTGGTATACTTTGAATTTCTAAAAACTAGAAAGAGCAAGAAACATTCTTATGGCTTCAAATCTAGCAACAGGTGCAAAAGTTTCTTCAAAATCTATACGTTCTTGTTGAGCATATCCTTTACAAACAACTCTGGCCTTGTTTCTAATAACTTCTCCATTTTCGTTTAGCTTGTTTTTTAATATCCATTTAGTTCTTATGATATTCTTATCATGAGGTCTAGGAACTAATTCCCAAGTATTATTCTTTTCAATTTACTCAAGTTCTTCATTCATGGCCTTGACCCAACATTCATCTTTGCATACTTCATTTACATTTCGAGGTTCGGTAGAAGATAATAATGTTAGATAGCTTGAGGCTTCTGTAATAATTCTTCTTATCTCCACACCTGCCCCTTTTTCCCCTAAAATTTGTGTTTCTGGATGATTTTTCTTAACTTACCTGGACGAAGTCTTTTCTTCTATTGTTATCTCTTCTTATGGTGCTTCATTGGTTTCTTCTTGAGAATCAGTGTGATTTGATGAGGGAAAATGATCCTCATCTTCTTCATTGTCATCACCTTCGGGTTTTATTTGTTTTGGATTTTTGCACGCTTCATCAACCATAACATCAATACTTTCAATAATTTTCCCAAGTCTTTTATTATAACATTTATGTCCTTTACTTCCGGAAGGGTAGCCAAAAAGAATAACTTCATCTGCTCTAGGTTCAAACTTACCAATTTTTTCATCAGTCCTTTTGATGTAACATTTGCTTCCAAAAACTTTGAAGTATTTTATAGTAGGAGTCTTACCATACCAAAGTTCATGTGAAGTTTGAGTGTTGTTTACCCGAACAATTGCTTGGTTGAGAATAGTGATGACGGAGAATGCAGATTCACCCCAGAAGGTTGCAGGAGTTCAAGATTCATCTAACATAGCTCGAGCCATTTGTTGAACAGTTCTGTTCATTCTTTCTACCACTCTATTTTGTTGAGGAGTCCTTGCGGTGGAGAACTGCCTTTTTATTCCATGTTGTTCACAAAAGTCAAAGAATTCATTCGAGGTAAATTCCCCTCCTCGATCAGATCTAAGGCATTTGATTTTGTGATCTGATTCATTTTCAACCATAGCTTTGAAGGCTTTGAACTTTTCAAATGCTTCATCTTTATGCTTTAGAAGACCTATCCAACACATTCTAGAAAAGTCATCAATGAACAATATAAAGTATTCTTCTCCACGAGGTGACTTTTTCCTTGATGGTCCACATAAATCAGTATGAACAAGTTCAAGAGGCTTACTAGCTAACCCTTCCTTTTCGATGAAGAGAGATCTGGTTTGCTTACCGAATTGACATTATTTGCATATAGTATTTTCAGGAATGCTGCTATCTGGAAGATCATGAACAACCTAGAGTCTGCATGCTTTTCTTATTTGAGAAAAGCTTAGATGTCCCAATCTTCTGTGCCATAGCCAGTTTTCATCATTTTTGCTTAGATAGCACTGTTTTTGCCCTCCCTTGAGTATGTGTAAGTTGTTTGGAGTTCTTATACCTTTGATCATGGTTTCTCCTATATTAAGCTCATGAACAACACATCTGTTTGATTGAAACACCACTTCATTTCCTTGATCACAAATTTGACTCACACTCAACAGGTTATGCTTTAGACCATCAACATACATAACATTCCTAGCTTTAACTTTTTCTTTCAAGAAAACAGAGCCTTTACCTTTTATGACAGCAGGAGTGTCATTCCCAAATGAGACATTCTTTTCCTTTTCTAAGGCATTATATGAGAGTAGTTTTTCTTTGTCACCTGTAATGTGTTTTGAGCATCCACTGTCGATGTACCATTGTTTTCCTTGTTCTTCTGCATACAAGGCTATACCACATCTTTCTGTTTTCGGTTCTTTCTTTCTCCATATTTTGGGATTTAATGGAGTTTGCTCCTTTTGAGATATTTGCTGAAATTTACCCTTGCATTCAGATTCTTCATGGCAAAAGTTGTTACAGATTGAGCATTTTATTTCATTTTCAAGAAAAGAAAAGTTATTATAGGAACTTTTCTTGATCCCGGTCACATTCCTTTGATTTCGTGCTTCTCTAGTCATGATGGTTTTGTAAGCAACACATTGAGCCGCTTTGTGTCCAAAATTATGACATGAGAAACATTGACCATTGAAGAAGTTCTTGCGATTATTGAATCTATTGATCTGGTGATTGTAGTTTCTATTCATGTTTGAAACAAATTGAGTATGTTTTACTTGAGGTTGGTTGTGACCAGGGAAAATTTTAAGAACCCCCCCAAATTTACATGTATAATAAATGGGCGAATCTCCATGGTATATAGGAAAAATGAAGGCGATTTTATCAATAATATGATATGTATATATAATTTTTTGGTGAATCTCTCACCAGGCATGGCGAATATTCTACTCAATTATAAAATCTTGTGTTTATCGAATACAAAAATGAAATCATTGCATTTCTTTAAAATATCTTTTGAAATCAAAATGACCAAAATTACATATCGATAACCTAGTGGGTGTAGGATAAAATTCACCCGTGCCATTCACAGAAAGCATGAGAAAAAACCTAATACTATATATAAAACAAAGAAAAATTCAAATTCATCACTTCTAGGGACCTCGTAACCACCCTGCCAATACACAAGTATGTTCCTGTTTGCAATTAGAAAAATTACCCAAATTACAATCTATTTACTCTAGCATATGTTGGAAAGTTATAGAAGGATGACTAGTGTAATCAATCCATTCCTTTTAGCCCTGGATTTGTTTCAGTTTAAAACAGAAGTATACAAATATACTTGTCCAATGTCTATGCTTTAACCATTCACCTTAAGATGTTTTTACAATATAATTTCCTAAGTCTATTTAATATCTTCATTATCATAAAAACCAACCTATATCCATCTTAACTCCACATCTACCACTCTTAGGGGGATGAAATCTATTTATCGCTCTGAGCACTTGGTAGACCCAAAATTAAGATGGATCTAAGATGATAGAATTTCCCCTTTAAATAGTCTATGCTCACATGAATACCATGGTATTACCATGGGTCAATACCATGGGTTATCATAAACCTGGAGCTTAAAAATTACTATTAGTAATTTATAAAAATTAATAAAATTAATAGTTGTTTTTTATTTTATTTTTTATTTTAACCGAGGTAAAATGTTTAACATACATTAAATTACAACATCCATTTTTACTCTTGATCGGATCAAATATTTTTTCACTCTATGCTAGTTTGCATATCAAATATTTGATACCTCTCGGGGGTTAGTAGATCCAGAGTAAAGATGGATCTATGCTGGTTTAATTCCCCCATTTAAATAGGCTACATTCCAAGTGAATACCATGGGTCAATACCATGTGCCATTTTTATTTTTATTAATACTAATATTAGGGTTAACAATGTTTTTTTGCATGGTATTAATAATAATCTAGTCCATGGTATTTGTCCCATAGTATTTTGCCCATAGGTTTCACCTAAATATAACGCATTTTTTGAGTGTTCGTAAATATAAGGTGACTTATGGAGTAAATATAAAAATAAAAATAAAAATAAAAATTGTTTACCATACCTCTCGTTTATTTATATTTTTATTAATTTACCATACCTCTTTTACAAATATGGTATTTGGCCCATAGGATTCACTTAAATAAAACCTCTTTCTTGAGCCTTCATAAATAGAACAAGGGTTATGGACTAAATATAAAAAGAGGTTTTATTTATTTACCATGCATCTAGTTTATTTATATTTTTATTTATTTACCATACCTTTTGAGTAAGTATAAAAAGACGTTTTATTTATTTACCATACCTCCACTTTACTTATATTTTTATTTGCTTACACCCTTGCATGTATATAAGGTGACTTATGGAGTAAATATAAAAAAATGTTTTATTTATTTACCATACCTCTTTTATAAATATGGTATTTGGTCCTTTGGCCCATATGATTCACTTAAATAAAACATATTCTTGAAAATGGGCCAATGGATTCACTTAAATAAAACCTATTCTTGAAAATGGGCGAATGGAAGGTTGTAACTCCTAATTTCAAGGGCTAAATTTACCTTTTTTACCCTCTCCCTTAAAATAAGGTGGGCTATTTGGGGTGATTTGTAAAAAGTTACTATGATACAAAATATTCGCCCACTAAAAATTTAAAACCCCTTAATTTCGCCAAAGGGCGAACATTCTCCCCTAAAATTTTTCTATGGTTTTGACTTCTGTTCATCCTTGGAGTAAACTGAGCCTGATTTACCTGCTGATCTAATTTATGCCTTTGTTGATGATTGTCATATTGTTCATAGTTCTTTGCTGCATCAAGATAGCTTTTAGTGGAGGTTGACGGCTTCTGTGATTGAGGTGCTTCTTCAAAATATCTAAGACCTGTCTTTATCAGAGGAAAACGCTGCAATTTGATAATTTCATATAAGGTTTCTGATCCTTTAGCAAATCTAAGATTGAGAGATTTTGTTTTCTCAAGATCCTTTCTTAGACCCATAATTTCACATTCTAGTTTTTCATTTTGTTTTTCTCTTTCAGCAAGTTGGTATGTCAAGGTATCTATAATCATATTCTTTTCTTCTAAACAGATTTTGAGTTTAGAGATTTCTTCATAAAGATCATCTTCATCTAAAGCATCCCAAAAATTATCATCTTCATAAGCGATCAGAAGTCTATAGTCATTACTATTTTCATCTTCATCACTATTTGATAAACCATCGTTATCTTCATGAGTATAGTAGCTCTTTTTACTTACACTTTGTTTTCTATTCCATTTTGCAAATTCCTTTCCTTTATCATATTTATCTTTATGAGGACATTTGGCAGCATAATGACCGACTCTACCACAGGCAAAACATTTGAGAGGTAGTTTACCTCTAAATCTTCTGGAACCCCGTTGAAGCTTCTTGACAAATTTTACTTCATCTTCTTCTTCTAAAATATGTCCTAATTCATTGGGTTCTTCTTTTCCTTTTGCTGAAGCTTTAAATGTGGCTTCTCTCATATCTGATGGGCCTCCTTTTCTCATCTCAAAGGCAGTTAAGATTCCATGAAGCTGTGTCATAGTAATAGTTTGTAAATCATGTTTTTCTTCTATGGCAGATACTTTTGATTCAAATTTAACAGACATGGATCTTAAAACTTTCTCATCTAAGGTAACTTCCTTTATCTCTTCACCCAGATTTTTCATGCAATTAAAAACCTCATCTATATGTAATAAGTAACTACTAATACTTTCATCATTGTGCATCTTAAGAGTTTCATATTGAATTCTGCAAGTTTTCATTTTAGCACATTTTACCTGAGAGTCTCCTTCGTAGCTTAGAACGATTTTGTCCCATATTTCTTTGGCTGATTTGAGCTGCATAACTTTGACAAACTCTAATTTTGACAGACTTCCCAACAATGTATTGATAGCCTTGGAATTGGTTTCATATTGCTTTTTACTTGCCGTATCTGTAGGAATTGCTGATGGAAATGTATATCCTCCTTCCATGATTTCCTAGACATCTATTCCAAGTGATTGAAGGTAGGTTGTGGTTCTTATCTTCCAATAAACGAAGTTTCTCCCATCAAAGATTGGCGGTTTGATGGACCCCCCGCTTTCTTGATTACTCATGATGATGGATCTTCCTTCAAGCGATCAAGCTTCTTCTGAAGGACTTGATTTGATACCAATTGTTGGAAGTAATACTGAGAGGGGAGGGTGAATCAGTATTAGTAACTCAATAATTTTTCATTTCCATAGACAGATTTGTATATGCTACTTTAGGTAAGTGAACCAATGTGTACACGCGACTGTTATTAAAGCAACCAGCGTATATGCAAAGAAATTTTTTTTTACCCTATTTATCAAGTATTTAACTTTAACCAGTATGTCAAATATTAATTAGACAGTGCAGTAAAAGCAGAATAAACCATAAGCATCACACATGAACACCAAGATATAAGGTGGAAACCCAATGTGGGTAAAAACCACCTACTGTTGTCGTCTTTGTCTTCTTTTAATAATAAGAAAATTATGTTTACAATTTTGTACTGGTACAGACTTATACCAGTACACAAACTTCGACCTACAAAAGGTTGCAACCTTCTCTCGTTTTCCAGCTATTACTGGAAGGGATCTACAACCCCCTAGCTCTTGTACTAGCCGATATGTTTACTAGTACGGAGGCGCCGACCTATAGAAGGCTACAACCTTCTCTCTTCCTCCAAGGACCACGTTTCATAAATTTTCAGACTGGATCCATCAACAACATCATAACTGACATTCAATCATCAAATATATCTACATCACCCAATCACATTTTAAACCAACCACAAATGAATCAATCAATCAATTTGACAACCCATCAATCTGATCATTCAGAATACTGTCACCAGAATACAATAACCAGAACCCAAGCCAGAACACCGAACTCTGCAACAACAAACAAAAGCAACTAAAACATATTTTATACGGTATATGCTACTTCCATGTGTCAAACTTGCGTATATACGCGCTTTTCTCAAATCCAACCAATGTATACATCTACAAATATAAATTTAGAGTTTTGCAGCTATTCCAGACTTTAATTATATCTAGATCATATCATTTACAGAATAATATATGCATCAATATTCAGATCTAGAATATACATGAGAAAAAATACATAATTATAGTTCATTTTACACCTTAAGATCCCGATCCATCTGTTATAGACATTTTTGGGCACTACAACCCCAAGCATAAATGTCCATAAACCAAGGGCTCCTAAGTCCCTAAAGATGTTGTTCCAACCCCTAAAAGAACAAGGTCAACTAATTACAGCATCTCCCAGAAGTTCTCCATGAAAAACTACTCAGAACTGGTCAAAACTGGACCATTTCACCTGCTCCATAGGAAAAGTGCATTGCATCCCACCTGAATACACACAGTAGGTGCGATTCATGTCAAAAATCCATTCTATGGGGTGCGATGGGAGAGAAGGGACAAATGGCAGGGTCAATCTGCAAGGTGGAGGCGCATGGAATCTTCCAGAAACCTCTCCTGTGACACTTGCCTCTCAGAATTCGACCAGGGATGAGTAAGAGATCATCAATCTCCAAGTGGAATCAAGAGCTATCAGAGAGAAGACACTAATCAAATCTCAAAAGCTGAATCACCTCCCTTGCAGACATCTATATATGGATCCCTCATCCCAGAGATCCAGAGGCTGGAATTTTGTATCTTGTAAGGAAGTGCTATTGGTTTCTTGCTGCAAAATCATAGTGTTGGGTGATCTAAGCTTTTCGTGAGGTGAAGAAGGGCTTTCTTGCTGAGAGGATGATGTTGTGTCAGAACAATTGGTTGTAATCCTCTTTGCTCTTTCTTGATTATCAATAAAGCTATTCAAGTTTTCCTCCACATTCTTGTATGATTGATGATTTATGCATTTGTGTGGTCATTATACATCTGATCCTATATTGTTTATGATAATAGATCTATGTTCTTGGATAGTGTTATGCTTCTTTGATTCTACAGGTACTCTTTGAAGCTGGGTAGACAAAGAAGCGAGCGGAAAAGACCTACCAGAAGAGAGAGGAATCGAGCAAGGAACCAAGCGCAAGATAGAGGTTGGTCTCCTTATTCTTCTCTTATCTATTTCTCATAAAGGAAAACGAAAGTAGTTTTTAGTGTGTTTGTTTCTAAGGTAGCTACCAGCCTTAGTGGGATTAGCAGCTCTGCATAGACACTATTCCCGATAACAAAATGGCGACTCCGCAACCCATGAGGAAGCCGAAAAAATCCTGAATGATTTCCATTCAGACGCGTGTGGGGGGCATCAATCCGGTTATGCTACGGCACAAAAAAATTTACGAGCAGGATACTTCTGGCCAACAATGTTCAAAGATTGCATAACTGCAGTCAGAAGTTTCCATGCCTGTCAAATTTTCGATAGTAAAACCAGAAGACCACCCGCACCTCTGCAGCCGATAGTTGCTGTTGGGCCATTCACCAAATGGGGCATCGATTTCATGACATGTAACCCCACCTCGACCGGGGGGCATGGGTATATCATAGTCGCAGTGGACTATTTTACCAAATGGGTCGAGGCGATGCCTACATTAGATAACACTGGTGAAACAACTGCCCTTTTCTTTTTCAATCATGTAGTCGCCAGATTCGGCGTTCCACAGGCTATAGTCATAGATCATGGATCGCATTTTTGCAATCACATGATGGCCGAATTAGCTGCCAAATTAGGGTTGTCTCTCGACAGCTCTACTCCATACTACCCGTAGGCCAACGGACAAGTTGAAGCAATCAAAAAAGTCCTGAAGTGCATGCTGCAAAGGATGATTGGAGTCCACAAAAGGAGTTGGCACCTGATCCTATACTCAGCCTTGTGGACATACCGAACATCGGTAAGGAATGCAACCGGGTTTACACCCTTCCAACTGGTGTATGGCCTAGAAGCAATCTTACCAGTTCAGTGTGAAATCTCGTCCCTCAAACTCGCAATCAACCTTCTCCACGAACTTCAGAAGAGGAGGCTCGTTTCTTGGAACTAATCCAATTGGATGAAACCTGTCGTGATGCTGCTTTGGCTAACGAAGCTCATAAGAAATGAGTCAAGGCGCAGTTCGACAAGAATGTCAAACCCCGTGTCTTCTCAGAAGGTGACCTGGTCTTACTTTATGACCAAGAATCCGATAAATTGGGAGCAGGTAAATTCAAGTCTTTGTGGATAGGCCCCTATATTGTTAAACGTGTATTAGCAAAAGGAGCCTACGAGTTAATGGATTACGATGGAATTCCACTGGCGCAACCCCGTAACGGGTTGTACCTTAATCGTTACTATGCATGATTCAGTATGGTAACCTATATGCTTTTGTTACATTTTTTTTTTTCGCTAAGGGTAATCGTTTTGGTCAAGTAAATCCACTTTTTACATTTGTTGCAGATGTCGAACCTATTGGAATCTTTTGTTGGATATGCCGACGGAGCAAGTCGTAGTTCGCGGAACCTATCTTCTGCGACCTGGGCCATTTTTTATGCAAGCGGCGAGTTAGTAAGTTTCAGAGGGGTATGTATTGGTCGATCAACGAATAACATTGCTGAATATAGTGCGTTGATAGAACTTCTCTCTGATGCCATCACACATGGCATACGCCGACTTGTCGTCAGGCTAGACTCACAGCTCGTCATACTACAACTCACTGGTATCTACTCCGTCCGAAATCCAGCTATTTATCGCATGTTCCTAAGGGTCAAGATTTTGGAAAGGCAATTTGATTTTATTCAATATCAACATATTTCCATAAGCTTAAACATATTAACTGACTCATTGGCAAATTATGTGTTAGATAGACATTTGCAACATTTATAAAAAGAAGCATTTCATCAATATTTGCATTCGGATTATGTAACTTAACCAAAATAAAACTCTGAAAATCAAAAATATATATATAACTATTTATGGTTTACACATAATGTTTTGTAACCAAGACAAAATTGGTCAAATGACCCAAAACTCAAAACGCTAGGGGGCACCCTAGTCTAATGATGCTGGTGATAACAAGTCATCGCCTGTGCAATCATGCGTAAAAGCCTAGTCCATCAACTTGGCACACCAATAGTATGTCGTTGCAACCTCAGAGGCAAATCGTCAGTCCTCACATCTGGAATACCAAGAGTGAGGCCCTCGACCTGATCCTGTAATGCTGAAAGAGTCTCGGCCACATCAAGGTCGCGAAGGATAGCCCTTCCCACAGCCTCTCCTGCTCGAGCGGTAACCGGCACTCTCAGGCATACTACTGGCCAAACGGGACCAACATCTGTATGAGCACATGAGTTCTGATTAGTCTTGACAGAATAAAGCACAAGGACATTATAAAGAGAAACGATAAACAGAAATATGGTCAAAGAGTTTACCAATGGCACCCCACTACTCGCCAGCCAGTAGTACCAAATCCGGGTCACCCCGGAAGTCCATACCAGCATATGGATACTCGGAAAAAACCATCTCCTGACGATCGAACCACCCGAAGAAGGTATCAGAAAACGAAATCTGAGACTGACCAACATGTCTGGACATATGGTCAACCCATCTCTGCATCCGTGGTTCAGTCGGTGGAGGTAAACCAAGTGAAATATATTGCGGCTGCATCAGCGGGATCTTTTCCAAGGCAAAGGCGGTCAAAATAGAACCATATCCAAAGCTCTTCAATCTTCCATTTTTTCACCTTGCTCAACTATTCTTTCATCACAACGAGTACTGCATCGCACCAGCTGAACACCTTCGGTTCGAGGCATTCTAAAGCATACTGCATATAAGACCGGTTGGCCACGTGAAGAGCCGCACCACCAGCCATCCTACCAAAGGTGAACAGAATGGTCCTCAAGGACCTGTCAGTGACACCTCGGATGATGATCTTGTTGTATTTACTCAGCTAAGATCCCTCTCTGCAATACCTGCGAATGTAATCTCTCACAGATTCACCCCCACGAGCCAAACCTGATAAGGAGATAGGGGCACCCCGCCTCGATAAGCCGGTCAAAAAATAGATGTCCACGATAGTCAAGGGGATGGATTTGCCCCTAATCTGGAACACCTGGCTGGTAGGGTCCCAGGCATCGAGCAAATACTGCAACAAGTTAATTTTTTGCCTCATGCTAGAGATACAGAAAAACTTCAGCAGGCCACAATTCCGCAGTGCATTTACCGTAACCGGATCATGTAAAGCAAGCATGTCCTCTTCTTCATGCTCACGTTCTCACCATGTAATAGGCATTTTTCTCCAATAAATCTCTGAAAACAAACAAGATAAGAGTTAGATCCTGATTTGGTGAGAAATAGGCAAAACTTTCCATTGAAAACTGTGCACAAATTTCCCTCCTTGCGCCCATCGCACCCCAAGTAGTGTTCTGGGTGCGTTGAATGCCAACTGTCGAGTGAGTAGGCCAACATGCAACGCACCTTTCGATATAGAAAGGGTGCGATGGAGCCAGAGCGAGTTTTCCAAACCCCAGAGGCTCAGAAAAACCAGAAATCGGGCTCAGAATGCAAAATGGAAAGGATGAAATGAAAGAGCTTAGGTTTAGCTCCTACCTAGTCCAGACGGCGCCAAAAATCGTCCACAAAATCTCCCGGAATCAGCTGGTGAAAATCAAGGGGGAAAGCACCTCCAAAGCTCCAACAGACCAAAGTTCAAATGAAATGGTAAAATGAGGGGTAAAAGCACTTTTAAATTACTTTTACGTAATTCAAGTAAAATATTTGTGTCTTAACTCATTTTTCAAACATTTATTGTTCATTTCTAACTAGTTTGATGAAGCAATTAAGCATGCAGCACAACCTTTGAAGGAACAAAGTCATTAATGGTAAAGTCAAGAAATGATCGTTATATCGAGCAGTTTTAATGCAGAATTCAAGCTCGTTAAAAAATAAACATAAGCAATGAGCAAGTGTTTCCCCCAGCATTTAAGCTCATTAAAAAATGAACCAATTTCCGGTAAATAGCCATCGTGAATGTAGTACTTCAGCCTTTGAAGTCTTGGTCGTGTTCTCATCATCACCTCCACTTGATTGTTTACCCCTTTTGAGGAACAGCTGTGAAGAGTGATCTTGGTAGCCATCCTTATGACATTGCCATGATTGGAAAATTCCAAACCTTACCTGGAATCAGCTGCTACCCGAATCTATCACTTGTTCCTCAAAAAACGAGTCTCCTTTAAGCTCTTTTCAACTGACTCATAAAATATGAAAAGATTGTCGAGCCATTGGCCTCTCCAGCTCGTTAAAGTGACCGGAAGTGCTATCCCTCCTTTAGATTTTAATCTCTTTGGACCTGAGGGATTATTACACAAAAAGATCGAGCGCTTGTTTTGTTCGGCTCGTTAAAAGTACCGAAAATTCATCCCTTTTGTATTATTTTATACTTTTTCAGACTTAAGGGATTAGATGACGAAAAAGGATTTTTGGAGTTTCCTTTACGTCCCTTTTCAGACTCTCTAAAATTGAAAAGGACCGAGTTATCTTTGTCATTAAACTCGTTAAAACCTAATAGCGACAAACTTGTCCATAACAAGACAAGAACGAGTTTCACTATCGCTAGGCTCATTAAAACATGGCAATGGGTTTCTCCGAAGGGAAAATTATAGAACAAGCATATGTTATCCTCCTCAAGCTTGAAAAAAATAAAGATGTACTAGTCAGCAATGACCGGGGAAAAATTGGGAAGAAAACTTGAAGAAACTTTGTTGGTAGCAAGTCGCCCTTGAACATGAAACTTTCACTCCGCATCTGAGTCGGGTTGGGTTGTTCCATTCACTGGTCACATCACCATGGTTCCATCACACCATCCACATTTGGGGTTAATGCTACCAATCCATCATGTCAGTGTTGTCGATATGTTCAAGAGAAGTTGCTCAGAGAATTCACCTGTGTCTCACCCACTATAATACATTTTCACTCCATTCTTTCATGACCGCCACCCTGAACCGTATATCACCAGATGGTTTTCACCTCCATTAAAATCATTTGCTTTGTTCCATGTCATTGATGTGGGATTCACTAAGGCCCTCCTATGACAGATCGCTTCTTGTCGACATTAGCTCAGTATCCAAGAAGTCGATCTAGGAACAACCTTTTCAGTACTTTGAAGCTTGCATGCCTCAATGGCAAGTTTCTCACTTCCGGTGACAGGTTTACATCAATGGCCTTCGACCGAAAGATTTTGCGTGGTGTTCGACGCCAAGTCCCTTATTCACACCACGTGAATTGTACTGCAATACCTTGAGGATCATTATCATTATCGGTGATTCCTCTCGTGCCTGTTAACAGCTTACATCATTGGCTGGTAATCAGGCGATGTCATTCCATGTTCAACTCCAGAACATCTCTCGCATGGATCGAATTGTACTTTGAGTGAAGATCGAACAAGATTAAATACCCCGGATCTAGTTTCATCCATCCGGGCTGCGATATATATTCAGGAAAATAAAGACATCAAATGTACATCATTGCTGCACAGATAATCATCCAATCTAAGGGATGATGGCTCTACCAGAATCATCAGTCTACACTCAGACGATTGTCTGTCCTATGTACATGAAAATGAATTTATAAATCTGAGCATGGGAATGCCCGCCTCAGCTAGATCATGAAAATAAAATGAAGATAATGTATTGTATTGTATCTTATTACAGGTCGCCTTCTAGCTCGAAAAAAACTTCGGATCCTCGTGATAAAGAATTTCACCCGACATCAAAAAGATTAATGACCTCATGCTTTAGGGGGCAACTGTTATAGACATTTTTGGGCACTACAACCCCAAGCATAAATGTCCATAAAACAAGGGCTCCTAAGTCCCTAAAGATGTTGTTCCAACCCCTAAAAGAACAAGGTCAACTAATTATAGCATCTCCCAGAAGTTCTCCATGAAAAACTACTCAGAACTGGTCAAAACTGGACCATTTCACCTACTCCATAGGCAAAGTGCGTTGCATCCCACCTGAATACACATAGTAGGTGCGATGCATGTCAAAAATCCCTTCTATGGGGTACGATGGGCGAGAAGGGACAAATGGCAGGGTCAATCCGCAAGGTGGAGGAGCATGGAATCTTCCAGAAACCTCTCCTGTGACACTTGCCTCTCAGAATTCGACCAGGGATGAGTAAGAGATCATCAATCTCCAAGTGGATTCAAGAACTATCAGAGAGAAGACACTAATCAAATCTCAAAAGCTGACTCAGCTCCCTTGCAGACATCTATATATGGATCCCTCATCCTAGAGATCTAGAGGCTGGAATTTTGTATCTTGTAAGGAAGTGTTGTTGGTTTCTTGGTGCAAAATCATAGTGTTGGGTGATCTAAGCTTTTCGTGAGGTGAAGAAGGGCTTTCTTGCTGAGAGGATGATGCTGGGCCAGAACAATTGGTTGTAATCCTCTTTTCTCTTTCTTGATTATCAATAAAGCTATTCAAGTTTTCCTCCACATTCTTGTATGATTGATGATTTATGCATTTGTGTGGTCATTGTACATCTGATCCTATATTGTTTATGATAATAGATCTATGTTCTTGGATAGTGTTATGCTGCTTTGATTCTACAGGTACTCTTTGAAGCTGGGTAGACAAAGAAGCGAGTGGCAAAGACCTACCAGAAGAGAGAGGAATCGAGCAAGGAACCAAGCGCAAGACAGAGGTTGGTCTCCTTATTCTTCTCTTATCTATTTCTCATAAAGGAAAACGAAAGTAGTTTTTAGTGTGTTTGTTTCTAAGGTAGCTACCAACCTTAGTGGGATTAGCAGCTCTGCATAGACACTATTCCCGATAACACCATCATTAGATCTAATCCCTCATCATCCGCTAAGGTTCATCCTTGGTTCAGATCCAGCACTGCACCATAACCCAATACCCTGCATACTAGATCTCACAATTCATCAGATATTCGATACTTGCACACCATGGCCTAATGATCTTCTCCTCCTTTTATAGTTTTAGGCCTTTCTCAATACCATGGACCAAAACCACTTAGGACCAATACCTTGGACCAAATACCTAGGGTCAATACCTCAGACCAGAAACTTTGGACCAATACGATGGACCAAATACTTCGGACCAAAAACTTAGTTTTCCAAGGTATACGCGCTTTTCCTTCTATGAAAGTGAATGTGTATGTATATGCGACTTGTATATAGTGAACCTACGTGTATACGCAGCTTGGTCAGTGGTGAACCTGCATATACCTCTTTTTCTTCATTCTGTGAAGACTGGTCTGTAATTCTTTGTTTTTTTCCTACTATGCTTTGATCTTTCATCTGAGTGAGTTTCCATCAAGGACAATACCTGAATCATAATGCCAACAAGTACGTATAATCTAAACATAAAAGTTGTGTTGACCAATTTGGAATAATATAATAAACCCTTTTCTGTCAGCTATGTATTTCTTTTCTATTTTTTCATCCATGGACGTTGCCACAGAGAAGTAATAAGCATTCTATTCCTCTTTCATACAGGACAACCTTTCCTATATTTGCAATAAATCAAAGATGAACAATCCATAAAAATGTGTTTTAGGATTGAAAGTCAAAGATAATTGTTCCAGAAAATATATTTTCCCATGTAACTAAAGAATAAAGTGCACTGAAATGTCAGATATGTAGAGAAACGGGAGGGTAGACAATGTTCCAACACAACAAAGTTGTGTTGTGTGATATCTTACATCAAACAACATTACATATCTATAAATCAAGCTTTGTCTTAAGATAGACATACTTTTTATCAAAATCATAACTAGTTGACTGAATATCTCAGCCACACGACAATTTAGTAGCTAATCTAGCTTTATAGATGAAATTTCAAAAGGGTTCTAGTTATAATAATGTGATTAAAATTGGAAGGTTAAATGCTCAAAAACATATAAAATGGATTTAACATGATTGCTTAGGGATACCTAAGGATACTTAAGGGTAACTAGCAGTATGTGATAGCACTTACTTAGATGACCATGGGGGAGAATATAGTAGAACCACGGTTATCATCTCTATATCAGAAATAGTTGTTTACAAGTATAACAAAAGGGAAAAACTTGCATCTATCATTATGCAAATTATGTGTGAGACAAGTGAGAACTAAGAAGGCCCTAAGTTGTGCTAATAAGTCTTAGGTATCGTGCAGATTTTGAAAAATTCAAAATGGTGAATATGTGAAGAAATCAAGGACACAGAGAGTCGTCACAAGGAACTCCTACAAATAACCCATTACCTTCACCATAATTGACTCTCATCTTGTGTTCTCTAGAAGAAATTAATGAGACCTTAATAGGGCGCCAAAAAAATGAAGTAGAAGGGGAACACCCTCCATCAGGGTTAGGGTTAGGGTTAGACTATGATAGAGGACCTCCAATTGAGGACATTACTAGGGAGCTCCAAAAGATTAAGCTCCTAGATTTTGTAGGAGGTCGTGCCAGTGAGCGTGCAGAAGCCTGGTTAGAAGGAATGAGAAGGTGCTTCGCACTAAGGGATTACAATTCAAATTTCAAAGCCAAAATAGCAATATTCCAACTTAGAGATAGTGCTTAAATTGGTGGGGTAACTTGGAGCGTCAACGGGACCTCACTCCAGACACAATTACTTGGGAATTATTTGAGGAGAGATTCAGGGAAAGGTACCTACCAACGTATTATGAAGAACAACAAGTAGGAGCCTTCCATGCCCTAGTACAGGGGATTCATACAGTAGAAGAATATGAAATTCAATTCATGGAATTGGTCAAGTATGTCTCCTACATGGATACTGACCAATGCCAAGCGGATCGTTTTATTTATGGATTGAACCCTAAGATTAGGGCAATGGTGTGGATGTGGAAACCATCCTCAGTTGCAAAATTTGTAGAACAGGCTCGTCATGTCGAAGAACACTTAGACTTAAAGAGTGGAGGCAAAGCCATCTTTCCACGCCAAACTGGGTTTGTAGGGAAGGCCCCTCGTACCTTCCAAAGGGGAGGAAGTCTGAGGCCACCACCAAATGGAAACAGGGTTATACCTAGAGCACCGATAGTGGGGAATTCAATGGTTTCTAGTGCAGCCTCACCCGCAGCTTCAAGGGCGCGTACAAATCAAAGTCATACGCGAGGAGCAACAAGTGGGGGCAGGGGTCCTAGGGGAAGGAACTCTTTCCAAAGAACTCCACCACATTCGGTTCAAGGTCCACCACGCATTACTTGTTGGGGATGCAGAGGACCTCATTACCAGTGGGGCTGCCCTAAGTTACAAACTAGTAACAACTGAAGAGAGGGAAAAGAACTAGTGGGGGGAGTAGGTAGCCATCATCGAATCTATGCAGCAGTTGACAATCAGCAAGTTGAACACTAGTCTGCCGTGGTAGAAACCTCAGGTATGATAAACAAAGTAAAAGTTAAAATTTTGTCTGATTCTGGTGCTACAAATAGTTTCATTTCACCAGTTGCATTAAAAAAATGTGGGTTGGCAGCTTATGGGCACGATGACTTTAAACAAGTTGAGATGGCTTCTGGGATTAAAAAAGCAGTAGGGCATAGTGTTGACCAATGTCAAGTAAACCTCGGGGTGTGTATGACTAAGTTGAAGGCATACATCACATCATTGGGGACGTATGATGTAATTATTGGAATGGACTGGCTAGAAGCTCATCGAGCTTTGGTAGACTGTTTCAAGAAGAAAGTGATCTGTTTAGATGATGAAGGTAGGCCAATTGAGATTTTTGGAATCAAGAGGGGAGTGTCCCTACTATTCATATCCATGATGAAGGTAAAACATTGTCTCGGACAAGGTTGCAAACTATATTTGGTCGAGGCTATAAGTGACCAGAAAGGACCTGCCCTAGATCAACATCTAGTTTTGTCAAAATTAAAGGATGTTTTTCCAAAGGAATTGTCTGGATTAACTCCTGCAAGAGAGATTGATTTCACAATCAGCCTAAAACCAGGTGCAGAACCAATATCTAAGACACCAGAACTTTGTGAGTTGCAAATGCAGTTAAAAGAGCTCCTAGACTTGGGATTTATCAGACCTAGTATTTCACCTTGGGGTGCACCAGTGATTTTTGTCAAGAAGAAGGATGGTTCCTTGCGGCTATGCATAGATCGTAGAGACTTAAATAGATCCACGATAAAGAATAGGTACCCAATACCGCGAATAGATGACCTATTTGATCAAATGAAGGGAGCAGCGATCTTCTCAAAGATCGATCTACGATCTGGATACCACCAATTAAGGATTAAGGAGGAGGACATCTCAAAAACTGTATTTCAAACTTGGTTTGGGCACTATGAGTTTGTAGTTGTTCCATTTGGTTTAACCAATGCACCAGTAGTATTCATGAGCCTCATGACTGGTGTGTTTAGGAAGTATTTGGAACAGTTTGTGCAAATCTTCCTTGACAACATTCTCATGTATTCCAAGAATGAAAAGGAGCATGAAAAGCACCTAAGGGTGGTATTGACTTTCTTAAGGGAAAATCAATTGTATGGGAAATTTTCAAAATGTTCCTTCTTTCAGAAGAAAGTTCACTACCTTGGACACATCATTTCAGGAGAAGGGATTTTAGTTGACTTGGAAAAGGTGAAGGCCATAATGGATTGGCCAGTACCAAAAAATGCCCATGAGGTACATAGTTTTATGGGGCTAGCAGGGTATTATCGCAGGTTTATGGAAGGGTTTTCAAGGATTGCAAAATCCATCACCACATTACAATGAAATGGGGTCAGGTATGAATGGGAAAATGAATGTGATGTTGCATTCACAGAACTGAATAGGTTACTAACTAGTGCACCGATCCTTCAAGTACTCGAGATGGGAAAAGACTTCACTGTCTGCACCGATGCTTCGACGCAAGGATTAGGTGCAATATTGATCCAAGAAGGTAGATTAATAGCTTATGCATCTAGAAAATTGAAGAAACATGAAGAGTTATATGCTACCCTTGACTTAGAATTAGCAGCAGTGATGTTAGCCTTGAAGTTGGGGAGACAATACCTCATTGGGAGAAGATTTGAGTTAAGAACAGATCATCAAAGCCTGAAGCATCTCTTCACTCAAAGGGATTTGAATGCCAGACAAAGGCGGTGGAGCAAATTCATGAGTGAGTATGATTTTGAGATCTCATACATCAAGGGAAAGGAGAACGTGGTGGCGGATGCACTAGGTAGGAGACCACGAACCTTCTCCCTAGTAGCCTTAAAAGTAAATTTAAGTGAACGTATATTGGAGAAAATCTTTGAGGATAGTTGGTATCTAAAAGTCATCTCAGCAATCCAGAATGGGAAGCAAATAGAACCAAAGTTTGAGGGATATGTCCTTGAACCATATGGGCTATTGAGATTTCAAGGGAGAATGTACGTACCTAAGGAAGGGGGTATAAGAAAAACCATCCTCGAAGAGTCACATAGAGCACTCTATTGTGCACATCCTGGAGTAAAGAAGATGTACGCAGACACGAAGAAACTCTTCTTTTGGGCAGGCATGAAGCACGACATAGTCCAGTTTGTCGCCAAATGTCTCGAATGTCAACGAATGAAGGCTGATCATCACCATCCAATGGGACTCCTACAACCACATGACATCCCCACATCTATATGGGAGGTAATTTCCATGGATTTTGTGGTGGGTTTGCCACTCACTTCACAGAGGCACAATGCTATATTGGTTATAGTTGATAAATTGACCAAAAGTGCCCATTTCATCCCAGTAAGAGACACTTACGATGTTACGGATGTGGCACAAGTGTTTGTAAATGAAGTTATTCGACTACACGGTTGCCCAAAAAGATCATTTCTGATAGAGACTCCTAATTTACATCTAGGTTTTGGACAATTTTGCAGTCAGCACTAGGGACTCATTTGAACTTGAGCACTGTATATCGTCCAGAAACAGAGGGGCAGACTTAAAGAGTAAATGAGGTTCTGGAGGACATGCTTAGGATGTATGTCATGGATAATCAGACTTAGTGGGAAAGGCACTTACCATTAGTAGTGTTTGCATATAATAACAGTTACCACAGTTCAATCGGGATGCCTCCCTATCAAGCTCTATATGGAAGGCCATGTAGGACGCTGTTGAGTTGGGAAAAGTCAGAGGATCGAGTAATAGTTGGCCCTGAATTAGTTCAAGAAATGGAGAAACAGGTAAAACAGATTCGACAAAGGTTAAAGGAAGCAAAAGATAAACAGAAGAGTTATGTTGATTCACATAGTATTGATCGCAGTTATGAAGTAGGGGACCAAGTTTGTATTCGTATCCGGCATAACAAAAGCACCATTCGGTTTAAGAAGGGGACGAAATTGTCACCTCAGTTCGTAGGACCTTTTAGGATCAAGGAAAAGATTGAACCAGTTGCCTATTGTCTTGTGCTGCCACCCCATTTGCATAAAACTCATGATGTTTTTCATGTATCTATTTTATGACATTATGTTTTTGATGAATCTCAAAAATTGGATTGGAGGGAATTGCAAGTCTCGGACATGGGAACCGTAGTGGTTGAACCATTACGCATATTGGACCATAGGGTTTGACAGCTCAGACGTCACACGGTGGACCAAGTTAAGGTCCAGTGGGACAAGTATAGCCTAGGATATGCTACCTAGGAGGATGCAGAGACTATATGTCGTGACTACCCCTCACTTTTTGAGCATCTATGAAGCCCATTTTTTACTTAAGTAGTTATCTATGTTAAGGTTCTATTTTGCAGTTCCATGTTATTTATTTATGAACATTATGTAATATTGATGCATTTGGTTGGACACATGAAACTGCTTCTATAAATCAATTGATGGATTTGATATTGATGATAGAAATGGTTGATGTATGGCCTAAATGTATAACTCACTTAGTGATGAATTATCTAATGCGTGACTTATCAAAATTATTATGTTTCATATATGGCTCAAGTGGATATGGTTTGTTAAATGAATGACTTAGTGAATTTATGGTTTATTTCCAGTATGAACTGCAATATTGACACGTGGATACTAGACTTAATAACATGATGATTGTATATCTCGTTGTTATATAAATGCATGAATGAGAGCTAACCCACAGGGGGGGAAGAACTATATGATATCCGAGATCTACTCTTCCATTGAGGGAAGGTCAAGACATCTCATGGGAAGGTATAATGTACATTGTTCTATTACATTTGGTATCTACTTGATATGGGCTCTTATGACATAAGTAAAATGCAAATGACAGGTGGCAAGACGACCTGACTAGATTATTCGATGACAAGTCCAACCAGCACTGTAGTGTGGTCCATATTAGGGCATTGACCCTAGATGTGAGGAGGGGTGGAGGAATTTCCCACCATGTAACCTCCAAACCTAGAATCATGGGAGGGCAGTGGTGGACACGCTCCCCTAGACATGTGATGACGATTACCAGTTTCCTGCTGGGGAAGTTAGGTCGATATAGTCAACGCTTCCGCCATATTGGTTTTATCAGTGGTTAGATTGGTATAGCTGATGCCACCGCATATAGCAGCAGAGGGTGGATATGGTGGGAAGGGAAGTAGGTTAGGATGGATAGGAGGATATAGATCAGTTGGAGACTCTTGATGGGAAGCAATGTCATTGTCTGAATTATCAAATTTTACTTCTATAACTCTCTCTATTTTGTTATGCCTTCGAACTCCTTGTATCTTTTCACTCTAGCTTCGGGACGAAGTTTTCTGAAGGAGGGGTGTATGTAATGCCCCACTTAATCTTATCATGAAAATTTTATTAATATTTACATTACCTGAAATTATTGAGAAATATTGGTGAATAACTTCATTTGGAGAAACTATAGATTTTATTTATTGATATAAAATTCATTATTGTCATTATTCAAATTCCCAACTTATCTTCTCAAATTGAATCTTGGATAGGATATGGTCTCCTTCCATTATTCCAAATTATATATATTCATCTCACATTCCCAAATGTACTCTCACATTTACTTGGGAGAAGACATGGTCCTCTCCATTAATTACCAATTTAAATATTCATCTCTCATCCCCAAAATGTATACTCACATTTACTTAGGAGATGACATGGTTGTCTCAATTAATTACCAATTTATATATTCATCTCTCATCCCCAAAATGTACTCTCACATTTACTTGGGAGAAGACATGGTCCTCTCCCATTAATTACCCAATTTTATATTCATATCACATTTTTAAATGTACTCTCAGATTTACTTGGGAGAAAAGAAGTCAACTGTAAGGATGAAGAAGAAATTATGACATTAATGAGAGGTGGTTGAGGTGGAGAGGAGAGGAAGGGTATAAAAGGGGAAGGAGGAAGGGAGAAAGGGGGAGGTTGGGTTCTTACTTTTGATTATGGTTCGCTGTGCTTTTAAGGAATTGTTGGAGAGAGAGGAAGGGAGTATTGTTTATCTTGGTCTTGGACACACACACTACATCTGGTTAGACTTGGGCTCAGAGAGCTGGGGAACTGTGGAGGTTTCCTGGGCTAGGAATTATTTCCTAATTCGCTAGGAGGTAAATCCAGTTGGTAGTCAAGAGGAGCATTCCAGCAAGAGCAGCAGCTCAAGGACATCTCCACCGGTCCATCGGTACAGGTATTCCTCTATGCATAAATTACTCATGTAAGTGATTGAAATGAAATGTTCATTATTAAAATTATAGGGATTAAAATTTAAATGGTAAATTATCATCGTCTAAATGTCTTGTAAGAAAATAAATTACTCCCTCATATTGCATTTAAATTAAAGAATATAGATCTGTTAGAAGGCCCTTGGAAGAGACCTTACAATACTTTTTTATTAAATTAAAATTTATAGGAGTTAATAAATTAACATAATGTTTATCATTAGATATCAAGTTCAAACTAATTTACTACAATTTGATGGAAAATCACCTAAAACTCCTCGAAAATAGTTAAACCAACTAAAAATAAAAAATATCACATAATATTAAAAAATGTGTAATTTTTTTTAGAAACTTTAAGCTTATTAAGCTTATTCAAGTCCACTTGTAAACTTGTTTACAAATATAATTATATCAAATATCTCACACAATTATTTAGGTCTCGCCATCACAATATCAACCAACCATTAGTTTAACCCTAAAACTAAAAAATTATTACATAATATTAAAAAATGTGTACTTTTTTGGAAACCTTAAGCTTATTAAGCTTATTCAAGTCCACTTGTAAACTTGTTTATAAATATACTTATATCAAATATCTCTCTCTCACAATTATTTAGGTCTTGCCATCACAATATCAACCAACTTCCACTCTCTATTTATTTTGTTAGATCCATCCTAAATTTATATAGTCTACACAAGAAAATACTACATGCACAATAACATTTGCAACCAAAACCATGTACAAACTATATACCCGAATTATTATTTTTACACTCAAAACATAATTGTAGACATTTCACTTCATTTTGTTTTATTATAAAACAAAGATAACATTTAATTATTATCAACCTGAATTACTTTAAATACATAATCTTTTCTTCAATTAAATGATTTATTTGAATAATATTTATAATGATAATTTAAAAAATATATATATATTGTTATAAATAATAATATATTGTTTAAAGCAAAGTTATTGGATCACATTCTTCTACATAAAAATATTCCACAAAATTGGATAATTACCTTTTACCTTTGCTTCTCTAAAAGAATCTGATCCAAGAACTTGATGTACTCTCCTCGTTTTTTGTTGCGTTCCAAGTGAACATTTTATAAAAAGATCTACTTGTTAGTGTATGTTTATTATTATGATAAAATTTTATTATTTTTTAATAAAATGATAAATATATATATAATTTTTAAGATAATTATATTTAATTTAATAAAAATATTAAAAAACGAGAAAAAACAAAATCATGAAAATAATTGTTATGTTTAATACATTTATTGATGAAAAATTATGTTATATTTAGTACCATGTTAACTTTTCTATTACCATGGTTTTTATGATCTTCCTACTATCATGGTTTTTATGATCTTATTCTTAGTGTTTAGTTTTAGTTAGTTTAATTATTACATTATTTTTTTAAATAATGTTATTTTAAATTATATTACAGAGCATGAGGAACGAGGGTTACGGAGCAATATAGCACAAGGGTTTACCAGGGTTACGATGAGTACAGAATTCTAGGAACGCCGTTCTAAGAAAGGGGAACGAAGTAGAGAAACGTCGGTATTCTGTTTTGGTAAAAACTCAACAGGTAATTTACAGTTTTACGAATAGACAGCTCGAGGATAGGCGGTTTTGTCGGTCTGAGTAAAGTAATGGACGTAAGGCAGGGGAGGGGCGAGATCCCCTCCTTTAGGGATGTAATGGCAGGTAATCCCGGAAATAGTAGTGGGAATGGGAGGGTGACGGAATTAACCGAGGAAATACCAGTAATGGGGAACCAATGGCAAGCACGACTGGTGAACAAATGCCTTCCCCGGGCACAGAAAAAGCCCAGGTATGTGATTCCAAATAACAAGCTGGAAAATTATCGATGTTACATGAGAGATCACGCGTTAATTTGTAAGTTTATAGGGTATTGGCCCTCTGAAAGGGACCTCACGAGATGGATTCAACAGCGATGGAAACCAAGAGGACATATAGATCTCAAATTGGGCGCTAAGGGATTTTTTACAGTCATTTTTGCAAATTTACAGGACAAGGAAAAGGTTTTTGAGGAGGGACCACACTTTATGAATAATGCGGGGTTGTTTACACGATATTGGGAAGATCGATACAACCCTGATGACGAGAAAATCATGGCAGCACCGATATGGGTTCGCTTATTTGGGTTACCGGATGAATTTCGGGATCCTGAAATATTGGAAGGAATTGGTAATTCAATTGGTACATTTGTGAAGGTGGCTGAATCCACGAAAAGGGGCAAATATACTTCGTACGCAAGGATTTGTGTATATATGAATATCTCAGCCCCTTTACCAGAATCTATTGAGCTTGAGTATCAGGATGAACTTTGGCAGCAACCTATTGATTACGAACATATACCGTTTCGGTGTAGACGCTGTCATGTATATGGTCATCTAGCAAGGGATTGTCCACAAATTAAAGTAGTGGAAGTGGATAAAGACAAGAAGGAGGACATTCGACCACGGGAAGGGATGGAAGGAGAAGCACATGAGTTCCAAGAAGTACAGAGGAGAAGGAGACCAAATCTTGGGGCTCTTAAAATGCAATCCAAGGAAAGGAATTCATCACTCGAGAGTAAAAACAAGTTCAATATCCTTCAAACGCAAGAAGACGCGCTTGAAGATGGAAAACAGGATAAGGAGAGTAATGAGACAATTCCAATGGAACCGGAACAGGAGATCAATGTGATAGAGCCAATGGAAATCATAAAGGATGGAAAGAGAAATAGTAAAAGCCCAAGTAGAGAGCCGGAAGGGGAGGAGGGAGTACGAGATGATATTCTTACAGATCAATCAAAGAAGGGTAAGGACATTGTAAAAGAAGTGGGAACAGAGGAAGAAAAAATAATGAAGAAGTTACTTACTGATTGGAAAAAACTGGACGAAAGGTTCATCCCAGAAAAAGAGAAACAATTGTATAAGGAAACCTTTCAACGATATAAGGAGAAGAAGGCCGGATTTATAGAACACAGGTCTGATCAAGATAATCAGGACTCCCAAAGTCTAGAAGGCGATAGTCAAGGTAAGAGCGGTAGGAAAAAAGGGAGACGAACGTTAAATGAATCAATTCAAGCAGTGGGAGAGACTCTTGTAAACTCAGGAAGAGTGAACCTCTGTCAGAGGTATTTCTACAAACTCCTAAAAAGTTTTAAATGATTGTTCTAAGCTACAATATCAGGGGACTTAACAGTCAAGGGAAACAGAGATATTTGAAGGAAAGAGTAAAGAAAGACAAGCCAAGTATTATGGTAATTCAGGAAACAAAAATGGAAAGCCAACAGATGACAGAAACTGTAAGGAAACTGAAATTAGGATATGAGGTTATGGCCATAGATGCAATAGCGACAGCAGGGGGATTGGCTATTTTGTGGAACCCGGAGGAGGTAATTTTTGAACATTGGTTTACTTTACCTAGAATACTTTCAGGTCTGTTTAGATTAGTAGGGATGGGGGAAAGAATTTTGTTCACCGGGGTATATGGGCCTCATAATCATAGCGAACGGAAAGATTTCTTGAAGAACCTCCATACTATGAGAAGTCTAATCCCGAACATCCCGTGGATGATAGGAGGGGATTTTAATATGATCAGGCATCTAGGAGAAAAGAGAGGGGGAGTAAGGAGAGAGGATCAGAATATGGAGGAGTTCAACGATATGATTAGGGATCTGAGATTAGTAGATATTCATACATTGAATGGAGTGCATACCTGGAACAATTGTCGAGGAGGACGGAGTCAAATTGCCTCTAGACTGGATAGATTTCTACTATCGGAGCAAATTTTGAATCGGGATGTGTTCATTGAAGCTAAAATTCTCCCTAGCCTTGGGTCTGATCACTGGCCCATTCGGTTAGAGGTTGATATCAAGCAGGTCAAAGGGAAGAAACCTTTTCGCTTTGAATCTTTTTGGCTTAGGGATCCACAATTTATAAAGAAATTGGAAGACTGGTGGAATCAATGCACTAGCAGGGGCAAAGGGAAAATGCATACTATTCAATTGAAGCTTAAGGAACTAAAACAAAGAATCAAAGAATGGAACAGGAAAGAATTTGGGAATATTATGGAGGCTAAGCAGAAGTTAGAAGGAGAAATGGAGGACATCCAGCAAAAAATAATATTGGAGGGCAGGGATGAAGAGAAGAGTAGGGAGGAAGGGCGTATTATCAGTCAGCTAGAGGAGAGAAGAAAACAAGAGGAGATTTTGTGGAGACAAAAATCAAGGGTCCGTTGGTTAAGGGAAGGCGAAAGAAATACAAAATTCTTTCACCAAGCTATGATCCAACATAGGCAGAGGAATAGAATTTTTTCAATTAAGAATGCAGAGGGCGAAAGAGTGCTAGAACAGGCAGATATTGAAAAGACTCTAGTTGATTACTTTAAGGGGGTGCTCACGGAAAATCAAAGGGATAGAAGGGAAGCAATTACTAATATCTGCAGGGAGATACCAAGAATAGTTACAGAGGACCAAAACAAGGCATTAATGCGGGCAGTAACCATGGAAGAGGTAGAAGAAGTAGTGATGAATATGGGTAAGAATAAGGCTCCAGGGCCGGATGGATATACAATCGAATTCTTCCAAGCATGCTGGCACTTCCTCAGCAAAGAAATATTGGAGGCGGTGGAGGAATCACGAATAAGGAAGAGAATCTGGCCAGGTATTAACTCAACCTTTTTTACCTTGATTCCTAAGAGTAATACATCAGAAGAACCACAGGGCTTTAGACCCATAGCCTTGTGTAATGTTATTTATAAGATTATATCCACCTTGATTGCGAAAAGGTTGAAACCTCTCCTACCCAATTTAATTGCGCCTGAACAGACTGGGTTTGTGGAAGGTCGGAAAATTTTGGATGGTATAGTGGTATCTCAGGAAGTGATACATTCTTTAAAGCAGAGAAAAAAGAAAGGGATGCTTATGAAGTTGGATTTGTCTAAGGCCTATGATCGATTGAATTGGAACTATCTACGAGCGGTTTTAGAAGCTTTTGGGTTTGAGAACAGGTGGATTGCATGGATAATTAGTATGATCTCGACTCCGAACTTCTCAATTTTGGTTAATGGGATCCCTACAGATACGTTTAATGCCACCAGGGGCATTAGGCAGGGCGATCCAATTTCTCCATTTTTATTCATACTGGCTATGGAAGGATTAAGCAGAAAACTTAAGACAGAAGTAAGGGAACGACGAATCAAAGGCATTAGATTGTGGGGAAACAATCTAATCATCACACATCAACAGTTCGTAGATGATTTGATGTTGTTTGGAGAAGCGTCGCTTAGCGAGGTAAGAAGCTTCAAACATGTCTTAGAAGTTTTCATGAACGCTTCAGGTATGATGGTGAATAATGATAAATCTTGTACTTTTATATTTAATTCACCTGAAGCAGTCAAGGCTCATTTAACCAGAGTTCTAGGCTTTAGACAGGGAGAGTTACCCACAAAATATTTGGGCATTCAGCTGGATATAAACTCAAACCGCATAAAGAATTGGCAAAGCTTATTGGATAAGATCAGGAAAAGATTAGCCAGCTGGTCGTTCAGATTGCTGAATATAGCAAGCCGAGTTATTCTTTTAAAATCGGTATTATTATCTATTCCCATATACCCTTTGTCCATTATGGCTGGCCCCAAAGGCGTTTTTTCTAAATTGAGAGAAATATTGGGTAAATTTCTTTGGGGGGGTCCAAAGCAGCAGAAAAAATGGACTCTGGTTTCATGGAAGAATGTAATCAAGAGGAAAGAGGAAGGAGGCCTTGGAGTAAGAGATCTGGAAATCGTAAATAAGGTTTTAGGGGCCAAATTATGGTGGAGATGGGTCCAGGGGGGAACAGATGTGTGGAAAAGAATATGGAATCAAAAATATGATATGCCAGGTACAACTGAAGGGCGTCTACGAATAGCAGAAACGCCACGAGGGTCACAAATATGGGAGTTAGCAAGAAATAACAAAGATCTGGTTAGGGACCTAGCTTTCTGGGAAATACGTGAAGGAAGTTCAGCAAGGTTTTGGGAGGAAGGATGGCAACAGCGTGATAAGCTGGAGAGAAACCAACCTCTACATGAAATCCAAGCAACAGCGCAAAGAGCAGGAATGGAATACGTAAGGGATTATTGGAGAAGAGCAGCATTAAATGATATTTGGAGAGTCTGGAAAAGACCGCAGGAATGGGATGATAGTATAAGTCTGGAGACTGCGCAAGTGTATATAAGAGAAATAGATTCGAGGAAAATTAAGATCCGAGAAGGTAAAGATATCCTTAGATGGGGTAAAGCAATGCAGGGGATGTTTACAGTTAAAGAAGCATATTACTGGGCTACGAAAGAGGAAAGGGAGGATGAACCAACGGATTGGAAAAAGATTTGGGAAGGAAAATGGTGGCCAAAAGTAACACTTTTCGCATGGTTGGTGTGCAGAGGACGGATCCTGACTTGGGACAATTTGCAGAAACGAGGAATGATTGGGCCATCAAGGTGTTACCTGTGTAGTAAAGAGTTAGAGAATCAGGAACACCTACTGAATCGATGTATGTATACTCAAAGTTTGTGGGAAGAACTTCGGGTACTCTTTGGTAAGTCAAACAGGGATCCAGATAGCCTTAGAAATACCATACTTCAATGGGGAAAGGGGAATTTTCAAAGTAAACTTGTCAGGAGGATATGGAATTTAGCGGTTGGTTTTGTAATATGGGAGGTGTGGAAAGAGCGAAATCGCAGACTCTTTAGAGACAGAAGCTGCCATGTATCAAGAATTTGGGATGAAGTCTGTCGATTGATCAAAGAAACGGTTTTATCTGAAGTCTGGAGTGAAGACGATTGGAAATTAAACTCGGAAGAACAGCGAATAGTCTCCAAATTGAATATTGACTTTACGATGTTATATCCCAATACAGACAGGAGAAATAGTTATCGCATGCAAAGCCCAAATCATTTTAGATTTCCAGGAGATAGTCGGATCAAATTGAACTTCGATGGGGCATCGAAGGGTAACCCTGGGCAAGCAGGATGGGGAGGTATCTTTATAGATAGTAGAGGGATTTCGCGGTGGGCGTATGCTGAATGGGGAGGGGAAATGACGAACAATGAAGCGGAGTTATGGGCAGTTTATAATGGACTTCGAATTGCAGCACGAAATGGATATAGAAACCTTGAAATTGAAGGCGATTCCCAACTCACGATAGATATGCTAAGGAAATTGAGGGGTGGCAAAAGCTGGGACCATGTGGCGAAGATCTGGCGGACAGCAGGGATTATACAGGACATAGAAGGTTTGATGCGGGCAATTGACTATATTACGATAAATCATGTTTTGAGGCGTGGTAATAGAGCAGCCGATTTCTTAGCCAATTGGGCAAGTGGAGTGCCGAACGGGGTAATGGACGGCAGTTGGTTATCATTTCAGGAGGATCCACGGTGGAATGATTTAAAATCCATATTAAGGCAAGATAATGATGAAGCGATTGCGCATGAAAGGATTGCTTAGCTACCTCCTCATAATGGATAGGAGGGGATAAGACAGGATCATTAATGTTCGCTCAGGGTGTATGAAGGTGAGAGTAGCTCAAATTAAAATCAGGAATGGTGAGTATACTCGAACAATGGGAGGAATGATCATCCCAAGAAGGAATGGGGGTAAGGTACCGAGGAGGAGTGGTGGAAGCGTCAGACGGACAGGGAATGTATCACATCATGATCCAAGACATGAGACGTGTATTAATGAGGAGGATTGGAAGCAGCAAAGTATCAAGGAGGAAAGGTGGCCGAGCAGGGTTATATTACTGAATGCATGCAGTCGACCGGAGACAAGGATAAATTTGGGAGTGCATAGCAGCCAAGTGAGGGGGAGAGTTCCGGATTTACTGTTTGCATACAGTCCACTGGTGAGAACGACGAACTTGGGAGCGAATAATAGCAGCATTGTTACGAATTTGCTGATAAGCATTATGGCAGTGAACCCAGACAGGGGAGAAGGCAGGCGGACGCGAAGCTAGGGGGCGAGTCTGGATACGAAAGGGAAGAGTGCGGTTGAGGAAACACCGCAGAGGATTTACCTTGACATACCGGAGGAGTTGGAGGAGGAGGAATTCGATATACGAGATTATATCGCAGAGGAGGAGCAGCGTCCGACCTCGGGTGGAAAAGTTGGTAAATGGAAGCAGTGCAGCGCTCAAATGGGAGACAGGGGAGATACGGAGGAGGGTTCGGAAGAAGACGAAGAGGAAGAGGGTGGCAGGCGTGGAAGGAGTCGAGGACTGAGGGGCCGTGGTAACCCGAGGGGTCGAGGGAGGCCTGCAGCATGTGGAGGTCGAGGGAGCCGAGCTCAAAGATCTGCATATGAGGAAGGATCAGCCAGTGGGGTCAGAGGCAGGAAGAGAGGGAAAAAAGATATGAGGAAAAAATTGAAGGAGGCAGAGGAAGCTTATATTCATGAAACCAACCCGAACATCCGAAATATTATAGATCACTTAGAGGAAGATGCTATGCAGGAACTCTCTGAACCTGAAATGGAAGATTGGGAGTGTTTTCTCCCTGACCCGGGGCACACAAGAGGGAGAATGTCCTTATACAAGCAGTCATTACATGTCTATTGGGGCATGAAGAGATTATTAGCCAAGGCCATGGAACAAGTGGCCATGGAAATGGTGGAGCTGGCTCAAGGAATGCCCACACTCAAAAGGGAGCTGAAGAATATCCAAGTAACTCTTCTCATGCAGGATAGAAAGATGGACAAGCTGATGCAGATGTTTAAAGCAAGTGGAATGGAGGTCAAGGTAGAAAGTGAGGCCAAGCCAGATGCAATGAAACAGTAGAATATGCAGATGCTAATAGGAGGTTTTTCTATACTTCTTTTTGTCTTTTTGAAATATTAGATGGTACTGCTTCCAGTTAAGAACAGTTTGTTTGTAGTAAGAATAGAGGGGTTTTTAGCATGGTTAGATCGACTGGTCATATACTTGTTTTGGATGGCTGTTAAAAACTTTCGATGGTCACCTGGTTTCCCTTCTGGGCAGGTGGAGACCTGCATATGTATGTAATATCTCTTTTTCAGTAATAGAATATTGCCTCAGTTTACAAAAAAAAATATTAAATAAATTTCAATATCAATTATGGTAATAATGTTAATTTAAATTATATTAAATAAATTTCAATATCAATTTTATTACCATAGGAAAATTTAATATTTAATGGGATTAAATAATTTATAAAGATGTTTTTGATGTATACAAAGTTGTAATCTATATATATTTATTTGTGTTCAGTGTAGTGTGAGATGTATAATATATTTTATAGCCTAGTATAATTTGTATGTGTAATTCATTTTGTATTTTGCTATTATTTTCTTGGGTTGTAAGTGTTGGGTCTTAGTTCCTCAATGGGGTAGTGGTTGGTACTTGTGTATTGATCTTCATTGGGGGAGGTTTTTTCACCAACAACCCATTTCCAAGTTGGGTAGTCATGTCGCATCAAAGGGCTCGAGTTCGACATGGGGTTGCATATTATTAGGAATGAGCCTAGAGAGTAAACACTCATATGCATCACCGTATAGAATGGTTCACTTCATGTTATCGAGAAGTTACACCATACCATATTTAGTAAAAATTTATTCAAGTGGAAGGAGAGTCATCATCCCATAGAACATCCCTCTCTAATACTGAGTTGTTGATGATATGGATAGAATGGATACCAAACAAGGACAACATCAACATCAAACTTGGGAACCTTACTTACAAATATCCCTTGGACTATGACGGTGTTCCATTTAGATGTGGATGTTGTAGAGTTTATGAACATATTGGCGTCAAAAGTTCTTTCATGGAAGATAACCAAAAAATGGGTAAAAAAGACTAGAACACATCGAGGCATGATATCTGGTGCAACTACTCCGGTGGAACCATTTTAACCATTACCGCAAGATGTGGCTCCATAGCCAAAGAACTTGACACAGAAGGTCGGCTTTCCATTGAACCAACCCATGGAGGTAAATCACATCAACAAGGAGCCCAATCTCTTCTCTAACCCATTCTCCTTCTCATCAAATATTTGCAAAAGCTTTTCATGATCCCAACATGCAACTATTAGCCTACTCACTTCAACAGACAATTTTTCAATTACTATAATTGTCGATTCATATTCTGCCACAAGAAGCAAATATCATTCTTTTCTTCACTATGTAATCCAGCAAACCAAACAAAATAATAACTCAAAATTAAGTCATCCATATTTTTACCTTTAGATATGTTCTCTTGTAGCACAATTTGTTTGGTTGAGGCTTCATTTTCTGATTTGTATTTATGGTCTGCTACACCATTCATAGTAAGGAATCTATTTCTTTATGTTAAGTTTATTCCTTCTTTAGGCCCTTCTTCTTTCTTTCCTTTTTGTTGATCTTATTTACCTCTCCATTGTTTCTACTACTATCACCTCCAAACAATACCTCTAGTCTGTCCGAGGTCCTAGGAGATGTCTATGGCTGCACCAACACATGTGCTTTTGTCTTCTTTGGGGATTTCTTGTATTCGATTCCCACTGCACAATGAGTGCAACAATTATTTCCACATGGATCCATCTGCCCTGAAAGATTGCCAAATTCCAATCCCACCAAATTCCATAAATAAATAAGAAGGAAAGGTGTCATAATCTCTAACCCGAGGATCTGACCATTAACGTTGATATCCCTAGGTCAACGAGTCATATATTCTATTAGGGCCTGAGGACAAGCTCGAGAGGAATCCCTCTAGACATCATCTGCATAATGGCGCAAAGTAAAGAGATGTGTATGAGATTCAATATCAATTTTACAAAGAGGGCAATGACTTGGCCTTTCCCATCCCCTTCATTGTATATTATCCCATGTCAAAACGTGATTCTCCAAGGCTAACCACAAAAGTATTTTGGCTTTGAGAGGGCCCACGTCTTTCCATATTTTTTGCCACCACCAATGTTTTTCACTGAAAAAAGTATCTTCTACGGCCATTCGATAACCAATTCTAGCCGAAAAGACTCCCTTAGTATAATTTTTTGTCCAAACCAAGGAGTCTTGTGTATCAAGGTCTAAACGAATGAAATTGGCCACTAGGAGATTCACAAAAAGAGACCATTCAGCTACTAATGTGCCTTGGAGACCTATGTCCCTTGTTGACTTCCAGCCTCTTCTATCCCATTCCTAAGGATGCTAAGCTTGGGCATCGATTAAGACCAAAACTTGCCTCACCTGCAAGTGGGAGTGTAAACCTTCTAAGAGATTAAAATCACTTCCATCTCCTACCCATGGGTCAAGGCCTAATATTATACTTTTTATGTTTCCAATACCCAGGTTGTCCACTCACCTATTAGCGGGAAGACTTGAACTAATGCATTCTAGCAAATTGACTTGTTCCAAAAAAAAATATTCTTCTAAACCAAGCAAAGATTATATGTGTGTGTGTGTGTGTGTGTGTGTGTGTTTTTCCTCAAAATTTATATATTAAATTCTAGAATAAAGTATGACATATACGTATATACTAGTTAAATTGCGAAAGAGAGTATCATATATACACATAAACTAGTTTTTGGTTGATATTGTGATGGTGGGAACTAAATAATTGGGTGATTTATATTTTATATTATTTTGATATGTGTGTGGGGGGGCGGGGGGGGGGGGGAAGGCAACATTGTAAAATATTTGATATAATTATATTTATAAATACGTTTACAAGTGGAGTTGAATAAGCATAAGGTTGGTAAAAGAATACAAATTTTTAATATTATATAATATTTTTTTAGATTTAGGTTTAATTGTTTAATTTTTTTTTTAATAATATATAGTGGTTTAATTTTTGAGTTAGAGGAGTTTTAGGCGTGTTTCCATCAAATTGTAGTTAATTAGTTTGAATTTGATATCTAATGCTAGATTTTATGTTAATTTATTAACCCATGTAAATTTTATTTATATAAAAAGTGTTAAATAGATTATTCAAATTTTGAAAACAATGTTAAAAAATATTTTAAACAAAACAAAAAAAATTAAAAAAATGCATGGGATGTAGAATAGATGGTAATAGAGTGTTATGTTAAGGCACTCAGTGGTGGTGTAAGGGTCGCATGTTATAAACTCTATGTGCAAAAATCCAACCATGCTAAGGGCTCATGTGACCTAGGTGGGATGTTGTCACCAAGTGATTTTGATGAGTTAGATGCTTCTAGGTCGACTGTTCAAGCTTCAACTTAGAAGTGCCAATCATCTCAAAACTTGCATAACCTAACAAAAAAATAAAATAAATGAATTTTATTCTGAAAACATTTTTAAAAATAAAAAGAATTTTTTTAAATAAAATAGTTAAATTTCCCAAGCCCCATCTCCTAAATTAATATTTTAATGAACAAGTTAAAAAAAATTCATATTCATGTCTTCATATTTCATTTTATTCACCATATGTCTTCACATTAATATTTTAATAAACAAGTTAAAAAATTGCCATATATGTGTTTTCATATTTCATTTTATTCGACATATATCTTCACATTTCATTTAATGCAACATTTTCCAAACACACATATATTTATATTTAGGCATGTTTGAAGAAATGTCATTATCTTTCTTACTTAAGTTCAATTTCTATTTTATTTTAATCGATAAATGTGTTACATTGTTTTGAAGGCACTTACTATTCTTTTAAAATTAATTGGGCTGAACAAACTTTCACATTAATAATAAGTTAAAATATAATTTTATAATTAAAATGCAAACATGCATGAACATGAAACTTCACGTCCATTAATAAATGAAAAATATTGAAATTGGATTGAAAGGCATGCCAAAAAATTTAATAGGGATTATGGTTGGAAATTAAGTAAAAGTTGGACTCCGGCTCTCACTTCTTGATTCCTCCGGCTCCTCTCCTTGATTTTTTTTTATTTATAGCTCTTCATTTTATTTGTTCTATTGTTTTCATGAATCTTTTTCTTTTTTTTTGTTTCCTCCTTTTCATTCATTTTATGTTTCTACTTTGTTTTTGCTCTCTTAATTTTCTAAATTTTATAAATTTTGAGTCTTTCTCTTACTTTTGTTTTGATCATTATTATTATCAGGTTTCTTAGCATTATTATTATCAGGTTTCTTAATATATCTAAGAAATGTATATATTTTTTAGATTTAATTTTAATTAGTAACCCTCCCCTTTTCATTTTTATATTTTGATCTCTTTAACTTGGGTTCTCTTCCTTGATCTTAGGTATATATGTGATTAAGGTAGCTCAGTAGATTGTTATAAACTAATAATATCTAATTAATTTTATTTTTTTTGGTAGGTAAGCACTCACGGGGAGTTTGAACCAGTGACCTTTCGCAAGGAGTGTCTTAACAGTGCACCCATTCACCCTCAATCCAAAGCCCCGTGAGCAATAATATCTAATTAATTATTAAAACTTTAACATAGAATATTGACTCAAGAGTAGATTTAAAGACTTTGATATAATGAATAAAATATTTTAAAACAATTAGCTGTAAATAAATATATATTATTTTAACACCTTAATTAATGTTTAAAATCAATATAATATTTATTTAGTCTTAACTGCTAGTTTTTAAACCAATATATAATATTTTAATGATTTATTTTTAATAATTTATAGTTATTTTTATTCTAACAGCTAGTTTTTAGCCCAATATATTTTATTATTTTATTATTTTACTTACCTTTTTAACTCTTTTAACTAATTTACCAACAATTAGTTTTCAACAGCTAATTCTGGGCAATGATGCATCCATACTATTTATTCCTTAAGATCCACTCATTCTTCACCTTGTCTTAAGAATGAACCACATTAATTGGTTCTTATGTGATTAATCCAAAAGACATCTATCTATAATATTGAAATTGTATACATGCATAATGAAAACAAATTGTTAAAAACCTAATGTTCAAGTTGTGATTTGGGTTATGGTGTGTTAGGATGATTAGTTATTGAAGTTCAAGAAACCTAGAAACTCACATAATTGTATATTTACATATATATTTTTTAGAAGATATGTGATGGCTAGGCAACTCTTTCATATTATCTTACAATACCCTTTCATCATAAAAAAACAATTAAAAAACCCTAAACATCTCAAAATCTAACCCTAAATATGAAGTACCAAAATATTTATGACCCCTTAATAAAGTAAATTGTTAGGAGTAACACTCTCACGCGATAGATCATCCATGGACATCGACAAGCTCTTGCATTGAAGTAGCAATATGATATGATAATGCTTTTGATATAGACTTTCATAACATCTAAATGGTAATAGGGAATTATAATCTAATTGATTTCATCAACTTCTTTTTCATAATAATGATGATAGTTAACGTCCACTAAAACTAAACTTTGATCTATCAACCTCTTGACTGAAATATATAAACTTCTTTCATAATGAAATATAAATATTCACTGCGGCCATTTCTAAGGTTTCACTTGAGATAGGACCATTAAATACCTTTATTCCAGTACACTCCAATAGTTGTATTAGCGTTGACATCTGGACTAACCATTAAATACCTTTATTCCAGTACACTCCAAATAGTTGTATTACCGTTGACATCTGGACTAACCATTAAATACCTTTATTCCAGTACACTCCAAAAAGTTGTATTAGCGTTGACTTTTGCACATTTCTCATTGTGCTTGATAGAACCATTAATTACCTTTATCCCATTACACTCCAAAAAGTTGTAATAGCGTTGACTTCTGCACTCTTCTCGTTGTGCGTCAATATATTTGGAAGTTTCAAAGAGATGGCACTGATTTAATTTTATCTAAATTGGCACGGTGGGCTCACAGATGTTTGATTTAATATAATTCATAGGTTACACAAAAGTTTAATATGGTACTGATATTTGATATCGCTGTGTATATGTATACCATTCAGATCACAATCCGTAGTTAACTTCAGCGCATCAAAGATTGAATCGAAAGATGTATATAAGAAACTTTTTGAAATATTATAAATTGATGAGCCGTTAAACATATTGTAAATAGGAATGCATTAATAACAAATTAAATATTTTAATAAAATAAAATAAAATTTTAATTTTATTAAAACAAATTCATTTTAATTTTATTCATTAGATAGGATTTTAGAGTTTAATAGGACAGAAATGTTAAGAAGAGCATTTTTTTTCGTAGAAATTATGTGGAGAAAATTTTGCTAATAAGTTTGGAACTCCCTAGTGTGATTCATTATCAAAATTAAATAAAATTTTGTTACATCAGAAAAGATTTTATTAGATTTTATTACATTAGAGAAGATTTTATATTCTAATAAGATAGAAATAGTCATAGGATTTTACAGTTTAATAAGACAGAAATAGTTTGCTTAACAGTCACATGTTGAGATCATTGCTGCTAACGCTATACATCATAATGTTAATATCATGATACGTATCATATACCTGTCACTCTCACATCATCCCATAAACAGATGGGATTCAATTTAAAAAACATTAAAATTAAAAATTTCTAAATTCCAAATCAAAGAGAATCAACGTAGTTTTTCAGCACGAAAAAAATAAATAAATAAATAAAAAATAAAAATATATATACATATATTGTATTCACGAATCTTTATAAGCATACATGTCTCTGGAAATATTGCCGGTAGCATATTTGGAATGGATCATGCTACATTCTAAAAATTGACAAAAAACTGAAAGATGACCTGTATATGCATTATGATGACTGAATGGATACTTCAGGTCGGCATGTATAGAAAGTAAAAAGATATTCATGACTGCAAAATATGTGAGCACATACCTTTACAGAGAGATATGCCATTGTATGGGGATTGTGTAGAAAACAAAACATACCAAAAATTTACCATTTTGAGAATTATAAGCCTGGGAGACAAAAATCCGGGATCTGGAAGTAGTTGTTGTCCGTTCTGATCTGCATCCTCCATATGCCTTGGGGAGAAGTAAGGCCCATTTTAGATAGTGCATCAGCTTTTTTTTTTTGTTCCTGTCAATGTGAGATATAGAATAGTCCCTCCTGTTGTTCCATAACGCTACAATCTTGTCCAACCATCCAGCAAGTTGAATGTTTTTTATATAGTTCTTTGATAAAACATGATCAATAATAACCCTCGAGTCTCCATAGATTTTCAAATTCGGTATGTCAAGAAAGATGCAGAAGGAAAGGAGACCCGTTAATGCCACTGCTTTGGCTCTGTTGTTGGACCCCGGACCAGCATTCCAATAGATTTCAATGGCCTAATCATTTTCTGTTCTGATGTATATACCACATGCACATATCCCATGTTGGGCAGCTCCATCGAAAAAAGCAAAAGGGGAATCCGTGGAGGTCAATATCGGAGGATCCCTCCCATTCCTAATTCCATTTGTTGTAGTCAAATGGTTCCTTGCATTGTTGTTCCTATTCCTCCTGGACAACTCAAGGGCGTTGTATAGTGATATAATAGATGCTACAATAGAAGCACTTGATTCCACTTTAGAACTGAAGATCCTGTCATTTCTCCATTTCCATATGGCCCACATGGCCAATAAGGGGATGGCCCTCCGTTCTTTGTTCATAGTGCTCCATCTTTTGATAGCTTCAGAAATTGTTGGGAAAGAACAGAGAGTGAGACCATAGAGAGCTGCAATATTCTGCCAGATGGGCTGCACCTATGGGCAAGTGAGGAAAAGATGAGAATTATATTCAGAGTTTTTCCTGCAAAGGGGACAGATGGCAGGTCCATGCCAATTCCGTTTTTGTAAATTTTCCCACGTGAGGTTCTTATTGTAAAATACCAGCCATGCAAAGATGATGATCTTTATGGGACATCCCGATTTCCAAAGATTAGGGGGAAATATGTCTCCAAAATTATCAACCTCGAAAGATGAACTGCAAATATATATGTTTTACCTTCACAGTCGCAGATCCATCCAATCCCTTCCATATAAGAAAATCTTTATCCTCAGAGCGAAATATTCCATGGCCACGCAACAATGTTATAATAGAATTCCATTGAGCCTCCATGTCATGTTGGAGCTGCAGATCAACTGCTGTTTTCCATATGGGGATAGCTCCTTCCCATTTTCGATTGGAGCTGGCCCAGAAGAAGATCCCCTTGTTGTGGAGCGCTCTCATCATACGAGGGGAAACATGAATTTTCCCTGCCCCTCCAGCAAACTCGTCCCTTCCAATCATAATCTTTGCTCCCGTCTGAAATTTCCAGATGAGATTTTGTCTAAAAAATGGTTCCAATTTTCTGAAGCCTCTCCATATGGCAGATCCAAAGGAGGACCCAATGTGTTTTTCCCTGATCCAAAAGGACATGTCCATGTTGTCCATGTATTTAGCGCGGATGGCTGAGCTCCCCCCATGATTGCCTTCCACATAGATTCGCACAAAAGTGCCTTCTTGAAATGGGATAAATCTAAAATGCCCCATCCTCCCATATGCTTTGGCCGCGCCAGCGCTGATAATTTAGTTAGGTGGAAATTATATTGGTCTTTGTCACACCCCCAAATAAAATTGGCAATCATCATGTTCAAATTTTTTATTATAGCAGATGAGATAGAGAATAGGTGTGCCCAATAAACCATTGTTTGGACAAGAACTGCTTGTGTCAGAATCATGCGTCCTCCTTTTGATAAACACAAAAATTCCCATGCTGCAATTTTCTTATAAAATCGATCTACAATCCAAGTCCAATCTGCCACCCAATACCCTACTAATTTCAGATTAAATCCCAAATATTTAAGTCCGTTTCGAAGAGGAAAAGCTTGGATGTTGAACAGGAAAGTAAGGAATTTGATCAAATTCCCATTTATATCTTCAACATGGAAGGAAGATTTTCCTTCATTTACAGTCATACCAGTAGCGCATTGAAATCTTCCCAATATATCATATATTCACATCTAGGAAGCCCTGCACAGAATTGCGGATATGAGGATGTCATCGACAAAGAAGTTGTGGGATATATATATCCCTCTGCATAGAGGAAGGGGCCGACATAAATTTTGTTGAATCGCCTTCTTGATATGGAGGCTGAGAGAATCCATTGCAAGAATGAATAGGAGTGGAGACAGAGAGCATCCTTGTCTAAGCCCCCTGGCTGCTTTAAAAAAGGGGCGGGATAACCATTAATCAAAACAGCATAATTTACCTCCTCCACACATGCCATGATCCACCTGGAACACCTGTAGTTAAGACCAATCTTGGCTAGAAGACATCGGATATAGCCCTAGTCCACACTGTCATACGCCCTTTTTAAATCTATTTTCAATAGAGCAGCTTCCAGTTTCTTAGAATGTATAGAATGCAGAGCTTCTTGAGTGAGGGCCACCACGTCCGAGATATTTCTATCCTTTAGAACGCTCTGCTGTTCCGGAGAAAGATGTAGGGATAACACATTCCTTACTCGAATAGCAATAATCTTTGAGATCGTCTTGTAAAGTACATTGCATAAGGAAATAGGACGATATTCAGAGAAGGATGTAGAGAGTGTTTTTTCGGAATCAGCACAATATATGTGGAGGTTATTCGATGATTGATATAACCATTTAATCTTGATTCCTCTACCATGTTTAGAATGTCAGCCTTAAACAAGTCGAAGAAATGGATGAAGAAATCGATAGACCAACCATCCGGCCCCGGGCATTTATCCTTCTGGAAGGATTTCATTGTCGCCAGCAATTCATCCTCAGTGACTTCAGAGAAGAGGGCATCATTTAGATTTTCATCAAACATAGTAGGGTACAGCTCAATGCCCCAAAGGATATCTTCGATTCGGTTGCCGATATCTCTACTGTAGGCCTTTTTGAAAAATTTAACAGCTTCACGAGATATCTCCTCCTGAGTAAAAAAAGATTTTCCAGCTTCATCCTTTATTTCCCAAATCATGTTTGTCTGCCTCCGCCTGTTAGCAAACCTGTGAAAAAACTTGGTGTTTTTATCCCCCTCCTTGAGCCAAATGGCATGGCTCTTGACGACAAAGAAACCGATTGGAATGGTTTTAACATAATAATATTTTTTAATCTGATAGCTTAATGAGATAAAAAGATTGGAACGGTTCTAACATAATAATAATAATGTTTAATCAAATAGTTTAATGTGTAGTTGTCCTATTCTTGGGAGGTAATCGGAGGGTTTTGGATTCGTGTTAGATCTGGATTCTTTGTGGAAATAAATAATAAATAATTTAATAAATACAAAGGAATGAAAATTTAATGGCGCTCTTTTTGTGTGATTTTTTGGAGTTTGGGAAAATTTTGAAAAACTTTAGGTTACTTCTATTATGCAGGGGTTACCTATTTATTATGGGGTTACCCATCAAACTTGTGATTGCAATGAATTCCTGCCAAATTTTAGAGAATTAGACCGGGAAAATCTACCAAAAAAATTCCAAAAAATTACACTAAAGACAACTCGAAATTAAATTATACATATAATTAATATAATTATTAATATTATATTAATGGTAATTATTTAATTATTCAGAAGCATGATTAGCATTATGTCACGGTGAAACTACTTGAACCTGAGAAAATTATCATTAAACCCTCTCTACTTAGAAAAAAAAAACTAATGGTCCCATGTGCAGAGCCCAAAGTGGAAAAGTTCAACGCTCCAGAGTGTGTTATTCATGCCCTCTCGTCTTCTGTGTTTGAAGTTCTTTGAATCTTTTGGCGAGAGGAATAGAAGATGAAATCATGTGCAAGCTCAAACTGCACATGGTCAAAGAGCCGAAGACCTTGAGATCCTCATTCAGAAAACCCACTTGGTCATGTTCGGAGGATACTAGTATAAAGACACTGAGCAAGAACCCAGAGACGAGTAGTATCCCCAGCCTTTTCTCAAAGGCCTATCCCAAATAACTCGCCAATCTCGGGGACTCTCTCTAGGAAAACCCCAATCTATACAGATACAAAGAACTCTCAGAGGCCACCGACCAATTCACCTTTGGAAGGCTGGGAAACTCATCTGTCTTGAAGTGTGTTCTGAGGGGAAAAACGATGGCCATCACTATGAGAAGCCAGAAGAGAAAAATGTGGATTTAGTTAATTAAATTGGGTTGATAATATTCATCCCTTTGGTTTAATATTTTTCCAAACAATAGTCAACCATAGTAAACTATAGTCAACCATGTTTATTTTAGGGTTTGTATACCTTGGGTTTATAATATTAATCCCTTGTATATAATATCCTTGGTCAACCATGTTGTAATGTGGCATTGTGACAAATTTTGTCTCAATATGGAAATCAACCATGGTCAACCATGATAATTTTAGGGTTTACAATATCAATCCTTTGGGTTTATTAATATAAGGGTCCATATTCCTCTGTTGTATTATTATTCATATGGTTCATAATATAATACTCAGGTTTAATATAAATCTCATTGATTTAACTAATTAAATTGGTTGTCTCAATGTGAAAATCTCCCATGGTCAACCATGATAATTTTATGGTTTAGAATATATATCTTAGGGTTTATATACCTTAGACTTATAATATTTATCCCTTGACTGTAATATTGCATAGGGTTCATAATATTAATCCTTAGGTTTAATATCAATTCCATGAATTTAATTAATTAATATGGGTTGATAATATTCATCCCTTGGGTTTAATATTACTCTCAATCACAGTCAACTATAGTCAACCATGTTTATTTTAGGGTTTATAATATATATTGTAGGGTTTATATAACTTAGGTTTATAATATTAATCTCTTGGGTTTAATTTTTTTAAGATGCTCTGATCTCACATTATTCCCTTGGGTTCATAATCCCTTTAGGTTTTAATATTAATCCCTTGGGTTTATTATTCCTTTGGGTTTATAATATCAATCCTTTGAGTTTATTATTCCATTACGTTTATAATATCAATCATGGTCAACCATTGTCAATCATAGACAACCATGGTCAACCATGGTTGAATGTCGCGTTGTGATAATGATTGTCTCAACATGAAAATAAACCATGTTTATTTTAGTGTTTGTGATATTTATATTAGGGTTTACCAATGTTGGGTTTATAAAATTAGTGTTTTAGGTAACTTAATATTATTCCCTTGCATTCATAATCCCTTGGGGTTTTAGTATTAATCCCTTTGGTTGATGTTTCCCTTGGGCTCATAATATCAATCCCTTGGATTTATTATTAACTTTGGTTTATAATATCAAGCATGGTCAACCATAACCAACCATGACCAACTGTGGTCAATCGTGGTTTGATCTCGCATTATGACAAAAATTGTCTCCACATAGGGTTTATATACCTTGGATTTATAATATTAGTCCCTTGGGTTTAATATTATTCCCTTAGGTTCATAATCCCTTGGGGTTTTAGTATTAATCCCTTGGGTTTATTGTTCCTTTGGGTTTATAATATCAATCGCTTGGGTTTATTATTCCCCAGTCAACCATATTCCTACATGGAATTGTGATAAGGATTGTCTCAATATGAAAATCAACGATCGTGAATCATGTTTATTTTAGTGTTTCTAATATTTATCTTAAGGTTGGTTTCATAATCCCTTAAGGTTTTAGTATTAATCCCTTGGGTTGATTATTCACTTATCACAATTCTAATTATTATTGGACCATTGTTATTATCATAAGTTAATAATAATAATAATAATAAGTGTTATTATCATTATTATAATTTTATATTATTATTATAATATTAGAATATATTATTATAATAATAATATAATAATATAAAAATAATAATAATAAATATTATTATTATGCTAATATAATATTATTATCCATTATTAAGCTTACTAATTATTAATATTAATATTAATAGGAGTTAATAGTATTATTATAATAATATAGTAATAATTATAATATATTATTATAATAATAATATAATATAATTATTATTGAATCATAGTCAATCATGCTCCAATGTCACTTTGTGACAAAGGTTGTTTCAATATGGTCCAACATCTCACATTGTGAAAAAGAATTAATTATTATTATATAAAAATGAATTAATTATTATATTTTTATTTATTTAATTAATATTCATATTATTATTATTTAATAATATTTAATTAAGAAAATATTATTATTGTTTGACAATAATTAACTATTTAACTATTATTTATTAATTTTTATTAGTAAATTATTATTATTATTATTAATATTATTATTGTTATTATTTTTATTATAACTTATAAAACAAAATAAAATAAAAATATTTCTATATTTTCTAAAAATAATATTTGAATTTATTTATTTTTAATAAAATAAGTAATTACTTATTTACATTTTATAAAAAATAATAATTAATTAATATTTATATATAATATATATATATATATATATATATATATAATTTGTTTCATAAATAGAAATAAAGCTTTATAGGTATATCAGCAACATTTACTAAAATAATTATTGTTATTATTAAATAATTATTATTATGAAAATTATTATTGTTAATTAATATTGCTAATATTATTATGAATTAACATAATAATATAATAATAATAATTATATTATTATATTAATATAATAATTATATTATTATATTAATATAATAATTATATAATATTATTATGAAATTTTATTATTATTAATTAATATTATTAATATTAATATTATTATAATATTAATATAATAATCATAAATATATAATAATATGATTGTTATTATTTATATAATTAATTCTATACCTATAATAATTATTAATGTGATTGATATAGTTTATCGGCATATAATAATCAGATTGGAAAATGTGGTTGTATATCAAAACCTATATCAAAACATTAGTAGATATCTTTGTATTAGTTATTTAATTATTCAAAAACATAATTAGCATCATGCTGTGTTAGTTATTTAATTATTCAGAAACATAATTAGCATTATGTCACTGCTTGAACCTGAGCAAATTATCAAATTATCATTAAACCCTCGCTACTTGAAAAAAATACCAAATGGTCCCGTGTGCACAGCTCAAAGTGGAAAAGTTCAACGCTCCAGAGTGTGTTATTCATGCCCTCTTGTCTTCTGTGTTTAAAGTTCTTTGAATCTTTTGGCGAGAGGAATAGAAGATGAAATCATGTGCAAGCTCAAACTGAGCATGGTCGAAGAGCCGAAGACCTTGAGATCCTCACTCAGAAAACCCACTTGGTCATCTTCGGAGGATACTAGTACAAAGACACTGAGCAAGAACACAGAGACGAGCAGTATCCCCAGCCTTTTCTCAAAGGCCTCTCCCAAATCGCTCGCCAGTCTCAGGGACTCTCTCCAGGAAAACCCCAATCTATACAGATACAAAGAACTCTCAGACGCCACCGACCAATTCGCCTCCGGAAGGCTGGGAAAATCGTCTGTCTGGAAGTGCGTTCTGAGGGGAAAAACGGTGGCCATCACTGTGAGAAACCAGAAGATAAAAATTAGGGATTTCAATGCAGGACTCAGAGAAATCTACAACGCCCACCACGCCAGCCTAGTGAAGCTATTGGGAGGTTGCTGCGAGGGGGATTACATATATCTGGTCTACGAATACGTCCAGGGATCGAGCCTTGCGGACTGTCTGCGGGGCAGCAAGGTGCCGGGATTCACCGTCCTAAGCTCCTGGATTTCGCGAATGCAGATCGCAGTAGACGTGGCGCAGGGGCTGGAATACTTGCACCACTATACCAAAATCGATTACAACCACAATTACATAAAGTCCAGCAGTATTCTTGTAACGGAGCCGAGCTACAAAGCGCGGATCTGCCATGTGGGCGCCTCTTATCTCGCCGGAGAATACGAGGCCCGCGACAATAATGAGATCCTAGGGGATTCGAACTCGAATATGCAGGTCGGAGCTTTGCAAAGAAGCAACAGCATGAGGATCACTGGCACGCAGGGTTACATGGCGCCAGAATACCTAACCAGTGGCATTGCTTCTCAGAAGACGGACGTTTTTGCCTTGGGGATCGTGCTGTTGGAGCTCATGTCCGGCCACGAGCCGATGAGGTATGTGGTGGACAAGGGCGGCCGTGGTATTACTTGTATAGGGCTTATAGAGACTTTTAATACTGTTCTTTTGGAGGCTAATACTGATCGCGGTACAGGGAGTCTGAGGTCGTGGATGGATCCTCGGCTAAAGGACTCTTTTCCCGTAGATTGCGCAGAGAGGGTAGCCAGGATCGCCGCTTCCTGCGTGGATCCAGACCCGGGAAAAAGGCCTGATACGAGAAAAGTTGCAGGGGAGCTGTCTAGAGAGTATATCTTGTCCGAGCAGTGGTCTGAGCGAATGAAGGCGAACAAAGGATGGGTTAGTAGCACCTTCGAGGCCAGATAGAGCATTTCCGAAGATTTGTGTTCCTGGCCGGCATTTTTCTGTTATTTCAACATTCGAAAGTGCCTGTGCTGGGTTACACTGGTTCATATTTGTTTCTTGTACAGCGAAACCCTCGTAAAATGGAAAAATAAAATTTAAAAAGGCAGTTCACAATCATTTTCTTTGCATATCTGTTCAATTTATGCCTCGTGCATCTTTCGCTTTTTATGTGGATGTTGGAATTTTGCATCGATTCAAGCATGAAATCAGAAATTCGAAGATAAAAGAAAATTGCAGAAGATTTTTTGGGAAGTGAATTGAGTTTAAATTTGGGAAAATCAATGGCAGTTAAATGTGAAATGTGCCAGTGAACATTCTAATTTTACTAACAAATTAATTATAATTTCAGAACAACAAAAAAAATGGTCATTACTAAACATTTAATTATACATTTAGATTCATATCCGTCAGGAATGGTCCAGAAGAATCAAATTTTAATCATTTTTTTAAAACCTGTAAACCTACCGGCAACATACAACACGCCAGATCCTCCAGGTCCAAAGGAAAAAGAGTGTGGCTCACACGAAGTCTTTTCGTTTGAAACCATGACCGCTTTACAGCGACGAATCGAGCTCGGAGCTGCAAAATGTCGATAATGAATTTCGGACCGCTGTTCCTGTATCAAACATCTTTCAGACGGGTGATTTGACGAAATTCGACGATGGAAACTTATTACTTTTCAAATTCAGGTTCTTTTACTTCTATTTGGACGATTTATTCGCACATAGCGCTAAAATTTCTATAAATTCTGTAAAAAGCATCACCCAAAGATCAAATTTAACTGTGGAGCGGGAATTCGTGACATGATTTGAATTTTATTTTCAACGCATTCAAGGAGCCCCGGATACATCATTCCATTCCACTGTAAAGGTGCAGAGGAAAAAGAAAGGTTAAATACCTGTATCGCGATTGAATATTTGTGTTTTCGTGGGCGCTGTGGAATTCAGGGCATAAGCAGTGGCTTCGCCGGCGACTCCAAGACCCAGAGCGCCCCCGAATGCGGGGGTTCTCATGCATTTATTAGTGGCTTCCACGGCGTATTCAGCCGCCAGTGCTTCTGCCCTTTATAACAGCACAAACCTGTCGCAGGGGCAGAAAGATTTGCGAAAACCTTCTGGGCCCCGAAAGCTGCTTCTCGCCTCCACATATCACCTGCGAAGATGCGAGCTTTCTCGCCTCCACATATCACCTGCGAAGGAGCTTAGCTCGCATCTTCAGGAGCCATTGAAACCCTAATTAGTGCGACTTTTGCATTTCTTATTTTCCAAAAAGAAAAAACAGGACCATTGCTATTCCATTAAGAAATCAAATGATACAACAGTAAACGAGGACATTGCCTAAAAAAGAAATTTCTTCACACATGAATCTTAATAGAAACCCCCAAGACCCTGTGGAACCAACAGTAGTATTTCTTTCGATAAATTTGAATGTCCAAAAAAAATTGAGCTAGATTATGTCCGCTGGTGAATAGGAAGACTGCCTCTTTCAACCAGCTTTGTAGAATGCCATTTTTCAAAGAAAATAATTCCAAAAGGAAGGGTGAGAGGTTTTTTTTTGGGATAAAGAGTCTGCCTTTGAATTCCGGATCCTGTAAATACTCTGAAAGGAAAGTTTTCAGAAAGTGGGTGGAAACTTTCTTTTATTACCAGTAACCTGTCTTGCTAGTAGCATAAGTTTGAGTATATGTAAAGAACACTTGCCAGTGAGCCATTTTATAATGTGGTAGTCTAATGATTATGTTTTTTGCTCTGAAAATTATGGAAATTTCAGTCATATTTTGAAAAAATCTGACAGTCATTTTTGTAAATCTAAATAAAAGCTATCAAACTCCATAATTTTAGGTGCTCTAAAGGTGGTTTTTGATGGTGTTGAATTCATTTCCACCATAAAAACATGATTCAAACACTACATCTACAAGATCTTTTGAAATTTTTTTACCTAGATTCCGGCCACTTTTGGCAATACTCGTTGAGCGACTTTATAATATACATAAAACCCAGTAAACTTGCAGATGAAATATCTTTTCTTTTGAAGTGAAGTCAAGGAGAGTAATTCAGCTTTGGTGTTTGTTCCTTGTTCTATATTAACCCATATTTGATAGGATTTACAATCAAAGTAGTTTGATGAGAGCACCCTCACGGCACACACCTCCTTGAGAGGCTCCATCAAGGAACCCTATTGGACCATTTAGCTCGAAAGCTATATAGACAGGCAAAAGAGGTTGGTCTCGACCTAAAATACTCTTGGAAGAAACAGATAATTCTGGGAATTACTACCTCCAAGTTCAGCATTCTCCACAAACCCCCAGAAATAAAGACGGGAAGTCTTATGACTGTCCATATAAAAGTCATGGGAAACAATTTTCAAAGAAATTAATGTACGTTGATACATGTAGGTCAGGAATCTGAATAGTGTTTTGCCAAACTTGGAAATTAATGTACGTTGATACATGTAGGTCAGGAATCTGAATAGTGTTTTGCCAAACTTTTTTGGGGACAGAGTAATGAACAAAAAGATGATTAGTTGTTTCTCCATCAAATTTGCAAAGACAATAGATATGGAAATGCAAGAAACCATTTTTGAGCAAATTATTCCAGGTAAAGATTCTATTCTCTAACAAGAACCATCCAAAACATCTTAATTTTTGTGAAAGATTTCAGTTCTATAATTTTTATGCCAACTGATGCCAAACTCATGGGGAGAAAAAACTAATGAATTATAAACTTCTCTAGTTATAACTTGGCCATTAATAATGTTTTAGTTCCGAAAAAAGGGAATCCTCTCCTTTCAGGAAAATACCAATATCCCATCCTAAAACGATACTTCCAAAAAGACCGAGGTCACCAACATTCAACCAATACCCATTTGAATAAATATTCTGTTCAAGATTTTTGATATGGCTGATCAAATAAATACTTTTAGAATTAAGTATATTAATTAGCTCAAGAGAAAGAAAATAGTAATCAGAACCTCCAACAAAAGGATACTGACCAAAGGACCAGACAAAAAGTAATCTAATTCCCATCTCCTATTTCCCAGACAATCCAGGAGGATAGCTCCAAAAAGGAGTCTATAAGGCCTTTCCGGAGGGAATAGAAAAAGATAATGTAAGCCAATCAGTAACAAATCTGTTCTTTAAATACTTGACCTTTATAGTTTGCTGTCACAAGCGGGAGCCATTATTCTAGTGGTCCGAAAAGGAGTCCATGAGGCCTTTCTGGGAGGAAATAAAAAAGGATAATCTAAGCCAGGCAGTAACAAATCTGTTATTTAAATACATACTTCGGTTTTGTTGCCACAGGCGGTAGCCATTATTCTGGTGGCTTTTGCATTTATTCTTGCAGCTCTAACGATAGGATTATATACGACGGTAATAACATAGTAGATTGTAACAATGCAAATTTAAATTCTATTGGTTTAGAATCCGTTAATTAATATAAATCTAAAACGTTAATAAGTATAAATTTAAATTCATTTAAAAAAATAGAACTTTAAAAACTAATTTATAATTTTTAAAATATAGTAAATTTGAGTTTATTATAATAATAATTTTTTTTAATATTAAATAATAAAATATTTTTGTGGTTAAAGGTAGTCATCATATAAAGTTGCATTTAAAGAATATGGTTTTAAGTTTTAAATTCTGTGTTTATTTTTAGGGTTTATAAATTTACTTAGGGTTTTATAAATTTACTTATAAATTATTATAGTCATATAAAACATTATGTAAACAAGTGCTATATACAAAAAATCTTTTTACTGGGCCATGTACAAAAAAAACATGATTATTATACATCACTAATTATTCCCAAAATAAAATCATGTTTAAAAAAACATGATTATTATACATCACTAATTATTCCCAAAATAAAATCATGTTTAACTTTTGTAAGACATTCTATGAGGATACTAATTGCATTCACTTAAGAAATAGTAAGAAGTGACTCCATGTTACTTTAAAATTTATTATATAAAAGTGTAATAGAGTAAAATTTATTTCACATTAAGATTGTTTTGAATCACAACTTGAATTTGTAAAATATTATATATATATATATATATATATATATATATATATATATATATATATATATTATACCCTTAATTTCACTAGATTTTATTATTTTTAAAAGAAAAGTAAAAATTATATTAAGCAAAATATTTTATAACAACAATAATTTTAATATATATATATATATATAATTTGTTACCATAAAACAAGTAAAAAAGTGAGACTAAAAAAGTGGTCATTGAAATTAAGATATACTATAACAATATCATTGAATTGATTGAACTGTAATTTGCATTTGACACATACAAATAAAGTTGTAGTAATAAAAGAGACACGTGTGTAATTTTATTGATAGATTTTGTCTTTTTCATTAATAGATTTTGTCTTTTCCAGTACTTCTTTATTTGTATTTTCCTAGTTGTCGTAGCTGTTTTTAATCCATATTGAGCCTCTTCCATTGCTACATAATGCATGTCTTCTAAGAGTCTTGACTTGAGTTTGATTTTGTAGTTGTGTTTGACTGGGGTGTTGGAGTAATTGTCATGTTCACCTTATTGGAAATTAATTACATGAACTAACTACCACTCTAAAACATGAGACTAACCACACATCAAAGTAATGGTAAGAGTTTAGAAATTTACTATTGACTAACATGAGACTAACCCCAGAAATTTATTCACAATTATAAATTTAGTGTAACTAAAAACCTCATACTATCAAAGAGAGAATAGTTTATTTGTATATTAGATTTATTAATAAATATAAAATATGAACAAAATATAATAATAATTTTAAATTCATATAAAATAAAATAATATTTATAAATTTTATTTGAAGTTAAGATTATTTAAATTTTAAAAAATTTAAGAAAAATCTACTATTTTATTTGGCTCATAAACATAGCATTAACGGTAATGAATGCTCTGCACCATCATCGTTCGAATAAGGAGTTGTTTTTAGTGTGATTTTTTGGACTTTCCGGTGCTGGAATTTAGTGGAAAAATTTGAGGTGAAATCTTGATTTGTGTTATTTAAACTGGTTTTTTGACTCTATATATAGATTCAGTGCCATCAAAAACCCCTAGGGCACTTAGATTAGAGCATCCATTGATCTTTAAGAAATTTGTAACTCATAAGCCCGCTTGAAAAACTAATTCCGAGTATAATTTTATTATGAAGTGATGATTTGCCACTCTTGGCTTGGGTGGTGGTAAAGCCCAAGTGGAGGGATAAAGGGGAAAATGGAAGAAAGGAAAAAGTATTAATTCCTCATTCTCAATGGAAGGGGTGGGAAAGCACTCCTTTGATTAATACTACTCTTTTTTCTCCTATGATAATCCTCAAGGGGTTAGCGATAATTATTATAAGGCATAAATTTATGATAAAAGTAATAAAAGGAAAATGTCATTATGATATTCACTCCAAGCTTTGGGATGAGATTGGTAGGAAACCATCTAGGGGTTTAGGGTGTAACAACCCTCATGTTTACCCCAATTTTTGTAATGTGATTATAATCTCAGCATGGGCACAAGAGCCATCGTTGGATGATACAATGTGGTTTAAAAATTTCATTTCACCGCTTATTACTATTGAATGAAGGAGGGGATGACCTTACAAATCCCAATGTCTAAGGGAGTTTTCTTGCTTGCTTGAAACGCTATGAAACAAAACCCCAAAATTAAATGTTGAGGTTAATGAATTACGATTTGTAGACCTAGGTGAGCTATTAGTTAATAGTTGAAGTTATGAGATGTGGTTGGGGCAGTGGGGCAGAGGGCAGTGTCCACCCCACTCACACATCGAGGAGAGAGGCCTGTGGCCTCTCAAACACATTGCAGGGACACTATGATGAAGGAGGAGGAGCGCACAACTGGGAAGGAGAGTTCTTTGTCACACAAATTGGTTTTGTTGGATGACTCCCTCTATTTGGGTTGGATTTTCGTGGAGAATAGAGTGCACATGTTGCTGATTGTTGAAGCACATGGAGTTGGGTAGTGTCAGTAGAATACTGAGTTAGTGAATCCCCTATGAATTGTGTGAGGCCATTGGATTGTGTCGTCTAAGCCTGTGTGGTCATTGGGTGGCTTAGTGGATGATTGAATCATTGTGGTTCTTGTTGTACAATCATGTTGTAGCGGCTACAACCACCCTCCAAAATTTTGAACAATTTCCAACAGAGGATCCAACTGTATCAGGTTGTCAAAGTCGGCTAGCTCCTGCACCTAGGTAAGTGGCTCACCAAGGACCAATTTCAACAGAAGTTTCTCCCATTAGAGAAACTTTGAGGTCTAAAATGGGCCTCAAAGCAAAAATGTAAAACCAAAAGCAACTTTATAAGAACCATTATGATTCAATATGATGATGTCAACCATGGAAGATGATTCACCATTTTTGGAGTAAAAAACTAAAAATATTAAAAAATTAAAAAACCTACTTTTTCAACTCATATTTTCAACTTATCTCCCTACGATTTTTACTCAAATTTCGAGTGGGAGAACTCATTGGATGCAACATTTAATTCCTCATCCAAGGATTACCCCTGTTTCCTACTTTCGATGGATCGATGATACACGAAAAATGAGAAATACATGAAAAACGTGAATGCAATCACATTTTTTCGTGTATTTCTCATTTTTTATTTAGCAGGATCCATAAAAGGCATGCATCATGGGTACTCCTTAGATGATGAATTAAATTATGCATCTAATGAGTGCTCCCGCTCAAAATTTGAGTAAAACTGTAGGGAGATAAGTTGAAAATATGAGTTGAAAATTTAGTTTTTTCTTTTTTCCCTCTAAAATTTGATGATGTAATCTAATATTATTTTATTATTTCCACTATTATTTTATAATATTCCTTAGGAGGCCCATTTTAGACCTCAAATTTTTTCTAATGATCTCATGGAGACACTCAACGCAATGGACTCCATTGCTTCCTAAGGGGGGGAGGACTGATCCGGGTGGATATTGGTGGCCACCCGCCTATTGCACTTGGAACCCCAACACTATTTCCATTCAGTTTCCTAATTTCTAGCACAATTTAATATTTTTAGCAGTTTTTCAGGTCATGAACTTTTGAAGTTGTTTGAGGCCCTAAACAGCTTTATTTTGGAAAATAGGCAAACCCATTTACTACAACAAGGGATTGCAGTCGAAATTTATTTTCCTGATATAGATCTTTCTAACGAGATATCATACATGTCAAACATAGATTGTATTCCAAAACTATGACCCCGAGAAGTTGATGTACCAACTAACCCCAACAGGGCCCACAAACTTTTGGCGCTTCAACTCCTATGGTTAGGTTTTTGGATGTTTCGGGTTTTCCATTGTTTCTCAATAATAAAAAGCCACTGAGTCTCTTTGTAACAAAGTTCATAAGGCATATAACCTTCACATATCTTCTCAGAGATAAGCTACCATGGCTTGAGCTTGTTTGTTTCTCTTATGTATGAAAACAGTTTTCAACAGTTGTTATTTTATTGAAATTTTGTTTCTTTGTATCTTTGTGTTTTGGTTTGAACTTGTATTTCATTTCGTTCCTGCATAAATACAGATCAATGACACTCTGCCATAATTTTGGTACCAGAGTGAGGAATATGTAATGTTGTCAAAGCCTGAATGTGTAAATGTGAGCCATAGGTGCATTATATTGAGCCATACATGCAAATTTGGACACGCTACATATTGCTAAAAGCGCTAGACGAGTTTTGATTCTTGGGTGAATTGAACATTGCTACAGAATTGCGTAGAGGTTGGAAGTGTCATTATCAAAAGTCAACATTGACAAGAAGAATTTTATTGAAATTATATAACATTGTGACCTGGAAGGTAATTATACGTGGATGTTGTATTGAATACTACGTGGATTTACATTGTGGATGTTGTACAGTGCAATAGAAACATGGTAATACATTGGAAGTTACACAAGATTGTAAAAAATATGGATATGAGAAGGAAGAGATTAGTAAAAGAAGATGCCAAGAATAATGAGAAATATATAGTTGAGCTAAAGGAAATATTGAGTATTTTGACGAAGTTGCTAAGAGAGAGCCTAAATCGTGGTTGGAAGCTTTAAAAAAAGAGTTAAATGACCTATTGTGCAATTATATGTAAGAAAGGTGATTCAAAGGGTGAAAGTGTGGGTTAGAATAGAGGAGAGACTTCGTAGAGTTGCATATGGACAGAGATCCACGAAAAGGTAAGGAGTTCTGATTTGTAAACTAAATCAAGGAGCAATGCTCGAAGAAGATGATAAAGAAGATGAGGGATTGGACGAAAGTCTTATGGAGTGTTGGGAGGATTTAGACCAACATAAGGAAGAGATGCTAGAGGCATCAATAGAGACAAAGGAGTCTCATGATTTTGAAACTAAGGATTTGTGTGTGTATGTGAGTTATGAAGATGGACAACCACTAAAATTTATCATAAAGGAAAAGGAAAATGTAGAATTGTCTCAAGTGGACAAAAGTGAAAAGGCCAAAGGCAATAAAATATTAGCATATGGAATAAAATGTAGCAACTTTGTGACAAAGAAATAAAATGTAGATGTTGAAGCATAAGGACAACACTCAGATGCAGTGCTAATTGATTATGACAAGGAATTAAAGCTTCTAGAAGAATTGAAACAAAACCAAAGATGAATAAAAATTATACCATAAGGGTAGATGTAGTAGATGAACAAAGTGACATGATGAAGTGATTCAAAAAGGATGCAGCGGATGAAGCCATGAAAACAAAAATGATGAGTTTTTATGAAAGAATGAACCAACAACTTCAAACCAGCAAAGAACATAACTAGATAATTAGTTGAATGAGTTATGGAAGATTATGATGAATATCCCTAGGTGGAGGTGCAATGAGGTAAAGAATATAGTCGACAATAAAATATGTTTGGCTGAAAAGACTTATGTAAACAAGGCTTGTGGACAACAACAACATAAAGCATGTGATTCAGGTAAAATGCAACAAGGATGAAGACTTATGGTCAAGATCCCATGAAATTTTTGTACCTTAGAGTTTGATGCAAGCGCATCTCACATATATCTTCAAAATGTAATTTTATAAGTCTAGGAGGTGTCTAGAATTGCTATATTATGTAAGAAGTCTAGAAATAATTTGTAAAAAAATTGTTAAATGATAGGTTTCTCAAATCAAGAGGTTTTTTTCTCAATTTCCAAAAGTCTATGGGAGGCATTATCTTTTGAGAATAGATCTCTTATTTTCTAAGTATATATAGGAAAACGATGCATTTGTTGGGGCAAGCAAGAAAGAGCAAAGGTCCCAAGCTCTTTAATAAATAAAATTATGAATAAATTGGTGTTTTAAGTGTGAATTTTAGTTTCTTGTGACTTTATATCTGAATATTGGTTTATAGAGTGTTATTTTTATATTGAATGTTCTAGATATTAATATTATTTGTTTCAATTAATTTTTGTGTAGTTTCCATTGTGGCACTTTGACATCAATATTAAAAGTGTTTATCAACACAACCGGCAATGAAACAATAATGTTACCAACTTAATGAGAACTATAATGCCAAAAGGAGAACTTTAGCTCAAAAAACCCTTATTTTTGAGCAAAAAAACATGAAAACACATTGAAATCGAAAAGTGATGATGGTGTATCAGCCTTCTCTTTAAGGTTAAAATTCCAATATTTTTAGTCATGACATTAAAAACAAAAATCATGATCATCAAAAACCTCAAAATTCCAACAATTTTCAACAATAGCATTAAATATCAAATAGCATAACTCCAAAAAAACCTTAAAATTCTAACATTTTTCAAACATGGAATTAAAACCAAATATCACTAATACAAAATACTTTAAAATTTCAACAACTCATGACATTATCATTGAAATATTATGACTAAAAAAACCTTAAAAATCAATATGTAAACCAAATGATCATTCTACCAAAAACACATTTTTAAGGCTAAAAGGATAGTTATTCTGACATCATGTGTTAAGACAACTTGACCCATTTTCAATGTGTACTAAAATTGTAACATTTTTTTAATGATAGCATATAGATCATCATTAGTTTCCACAAAATCACAAAAAACACTCTAAAAATAAAAATATTGATTTAATCCAAAAAGAAAATTAATTAAAAAATTGAATTTTTTATTTTTATTAAATAATTAAAAAATACAGTTTCCAAGATAATTTTTTTAAATAAATAAAAATTAATTAAAAACCAAAAATTTGAAACAATTAAAAAACAACTAAAATGCAATAATTAAAAAAATATATATTAAAAAACTATAATTAGAAATCTATATAGAAATTATATATATTTGAAAATTTTAAGGATACAAATTTCTTTTGAAGTTTAGAAACCTTGGTTATTTTTACTAGTTGCTACCATGCAACCTATAAAATGTTTGAAGATACTTTTGTAGAAATATTCAAATTTATAATGATTTTATATAGTGCTTATAAAATTATTGCAATTTTTAATATATATTATAAAGTTTGGGCTAATCATTATTAGAAAAAAATGGAAATTGGTGAATATTTTTTCTTGAAAAAACATGGAAAATTAGCCCACTTGCGAATATTCGACCCCAAAATTTTCCCATATATATATATATTCTATATGAGAAATATATGTATACTATTAATGCTATCAACATCAATCATGTCACTTGCTAGAATTAAACATGAGTGGGAAGGACCTCATTCTTTCCTCCTGACCACCCAAAATAATGCCCATTGATAATATATAAACAAAAAAAATTTAACACAAATTAAAAAAATACATATATTTCATTTAGTTTTTAAATACAATTAAAATATAAAAAAGTAACATTATAAAATAAATTTAAAAAAATGCATAATTAAAATAAAAATCAAAATGTAATATGTGATATGGTGCAAAGGAGGGTCATCATCTGTATGTCTATGAAGCTTCCAAGTGCGTGGGTTGTGACACAACCACTTGGTCAACTCTGGGTCAATTTAGTGGGTGGAGGGTTGCCCAACATGGTCGTCTCCCACACATAGTAAAGTGTTTTGAGTGGGAAAAGATTATACAAAGCATCGCTCGTGACATCACCCTTTTACCCATGCAACAAATAGTCGCCGCAAACCCCACATGGGTTGTGTGAAGCAACCTGGTAAACCACATAGGCTAAGGGGCAATACCTACCATTGCCCTACCCAACTCCATATATTACATAAACATCTCTCATTATTTTTTTTAAAATATTTTAACTTTGGTTATTTTTAATGTTTTTTATTTTTTAATTGAGTTTATTTTATGTTTCAAAATTTTCAAATTTTTTAATTATTATTAGTTTTAATTATATGTTTTATAAATTTTTAATATTAAAATTATAAGTGTTTTTGTTTTATAAATTTTTAAAATAGTGGTAGTGTTTATTTTTGTTTGTGTTTTATTTTATTTTTTAATTATTTATTTTTTTAATGTTGTATTAGTTTTTTTTGTTTTTTAATTTTGTAGCTTTTAATTTTCTTATATTTTAAATTTCTAGAGGTATTTATTTTCTTTTTATTTTTTTTACTTTATAATATTTTTTTTAATAAAATAATAGTTATTATTTTTTATTTTTTTAATTGCTATTTTTAGATTTTTTTAATAAAATTGTGAATTATTATTTGTTTATTTATTAATTGATTTTTCTCATATATATCACTGTTTTTGTATTTATTAGAGTAAAAAGTATTTATTATCTATTTATTTTTTCAATTGAATTTTCTCCCTTTTTATATATACTTACAATTTTCCCTAACTTTTTTTATGGTAGATTATTTAAAAAATAAATAATTTATAATTAAACAAAACTTATGTCATCTCACTTTTCCTCGATGGGGGTGTGGCTTGAGGAATTTGGTAGTGTGGGTAGCTGAGCCCACCACCTTGTGGAATGAATACCAATAAAAGTTAGGGGTGACATGACCACACTTGTGCTGACAACCACATGTGAAGTCAAGTTCATAAGGCCCTCCAAATGTTTTGTAGTGCTAGCCAGAATAGGCAGCGATAGTATCGACCACGTCTCTGCATGGTTGCAAGTCGGTATGTTGTTATTTTTACAAGGTTTTGGCTAGTATGCTGGGATGTTGGTGGATTGATAAGAGGGAAGTGTTTCAGCTGGTTTAGGAATTATGCCAGTTTACTAAACATGAGAAGAAGCTTGGGGATTCAAAGCCTCAGAGCATGTTTCCTTACTAGTAATACATCAATTCACACTGTGGATTCTCGGGACTATGTGACAACAGAGACAGATGGCAGCCTGGAATATGTGTTGGAAAAAGAATGTTGGGGGCAATCTATCATCATCATTCCTAGGTTTTTTGATAACAGTAATCTCATCTTGCATGTAGCGCATGGAGCCTTGCCTTGGTAACTCTGAAACCGCTTTGTTATCTTAATCTAGCATCTGGTCTATTCTACAACATCAGATTTATTAGCTTGGCTGTAATTCTAGGTTGTGACATTATAAGTAGACTTGTTGCTTGGCTTATTTAATTTATCTAGGTTGATTGTGGCTTTATTGAGATTTGTTTGAGGTATTAGGGAGGATTATTGGCTAAGGTGGTTAGGTCTTATGTGAATTCTTGCTTAGTTGTCACATATTGTTGTTTTGCCCTCGGTAAAAGTTGTGTTGGCCATCTTAGGAGTCTGGTCCACAAAGTCCGACCAATATTTGAATAATTGTGTCTTCCCTGTTTTGTTTTGATTATGGGTCACACTTGGGTTGTCCATTGCAAGCCAACCCCTATGTAGTGTCAACGCATGAGGAGCAGAAGAGGGGGAAGGGGCGGGAAGGGGGGCAGCGGTCGAGACCCCCAGGGCCATGACCGAGTCTAACAACAAGCCTAGGAGGCTACTAAATCTTTTCAGTCGGCCATCCCCATTGACATTCAAAATGAAATTCAAATCGTTGAAAACATGGTATGCCAAGACAGACATGCCTTCTTTTGACTCAAAGCTAATGGAGGAATTTAGATAGTTGATTTTGGACCCCAAACATACTAGGACCCAAAAAAAGCAATAGCTTCAAGCATTATTACTTTACTAGAAAATGAAAATCCTAATTGACCATGTTGTGATGGAGAAGCAGGCTCACCAATATAATATTTCCGCCATTTTTACAGATGTGAAAAGAGAATATAGGAATATGAGGTTCCATATTGAAAGAATGAATGCTGGCATGGCTCAAATTGAGCACCATATTCCGGGCATAGTCACTTCATTTGCTCCACTAGGGTCTAATGTGAGAGATTTGACACGAATCACTTTGTCTAATTTCTAGCTGCTATATGTTTGTTGATAGTCTTTTGTGGTATGATGATTTTGTAGACTATTTAGTTATGTTGCAAATGCTTCAATTTTTGCACTTTTAGAAAAAAATTATTGGTAGATGGTAAAAAGCATTTGGTTTCCCATTGGACAGATTAAGACCATTTGTTGTAAATGTGGTTAACGGTGGATGGTTGAACTATATACTGAAAGCTTTGATTTTGTGAGATAATACGATCTTAGCTTACAATTTTTTATTATGTCATCTTACTTTTAGATTTATAGATGGCTTTATGATTTTTGTAAGGTCAATTAATTGGTAATTTTAACCAGAAAATAAGATAAAATAAAATAAAAGTTAGACAAATTTGAAAAACACTTAAAAAACAAGCAGCAAAAAAAACAAGAAGGTAGACAAACTTTAAGTGTTGATTTTTAAGGTTTTTCGTAATTATGATATTTGGTTTTTAATGCAATAGTTAAAAATGTTTGAATTTTAACCCGAAAAAACCAAGAAGGTAGACAAATTTAAGTGTTGATTTTTAAGGTTTTCGTAATCATGAAATTTGGTTTTTAATGCAATAGTTAAAAAATGTTTGAATCTTAACCCTAATGCATTTTTTTTTTATGATTTTTATAATCATGAGAATTGGTCTTTAATGCCATGATTGAAAAATATTTGAATTTCAATGCACAAGAGAAAAATACTTTTACATTTTAATGCATTTTTTAAAAGTTTTTCATAATCATGAAAAATAAATAATATTGCATCACCATTTTTCAAATTCAACATGAAAATTCTCTTTAAGCTAATAACATTGTTAAACTAGTAACACATCTAAAATCAAATAAGTATTCTTTATTAGTAATTCTATTTCATTCCTTTAGCTTATTTTTTTTTATATAATTTAATTTTTACTTATAAATATTTTTAATATTAAATTTTTATATAAATTTTATTTTTAAATTTAACTACTAATATTTATAATTAAATTAATAAGCATTTCACATATTTTATAATTAAACAATTTATAAATATATATAAAAAGTATTTATGTTCCTTTATTACTAGATGCTCTGCTATGTTGGGTTGGGGCAATAAGATAATACTATGGATATTGAATTTGGTAACATCTAAACCTAGCAATGGGGAATAATATAATTAATCCCATCAACTTCTTTTCATATTAGTTGTTTCCATCAACTAATTTTTATACTACATTGTTTAGAATTCACAATCTTAGCCTTACTTCTATAATTTCCTCAACAAAAGAAACTTTGGTTACCTGAGAATCACATTGCCCCAACAAAAACTTTCCATCTATCTGTACTTCAACTTAGTACCATCTCTTATCATTACTTACAACTATTGATGTGCTTGAAAAAATATAATGAAAACATTAAACTGTATCAAAATCCATGATCATTATAGAGACTGTGATGTGTAACCTATGTTACCAAGTCTTTATATTTTAATGATCCCCTCACTTAACAAGGATCCATTATCATATGATAAATAAAAGATCTTACTCGACTCGTTGTTACATCTTGGTTTTAATTTGATTAATATTTTTATGTTACAATGTAATATTGAGTATGACATTTTGGTTTTAATTTAATTAACTTTTTTCAGGTTACCGTGTAATATTGACAAATTCAACTTGATAGAACCATTAGTAATGCATATCCATTGTGGAAATTTTTTGAGAAAGAATTTTCACTAGAAAATTCACAACACAAATTCTTATAATTCCAACCCATTCCAATGCATATTAAAATGAAAAAAAAACTTAAAAAAAAACTGTAACATATATACTACAGCGGGTCATTAATAGCTTTATTCCAATATATTGCAAAAAGTTGTATTAGTGTTTGCTTGGGCTACTTTTGGTTGTGCGTTCATATTTGAAAGTTTCATGAAGGTGCTAATTTAATTTTATCTAAATTGACACAGTAGGTTGATAGATATTTGATTTATATAATTATAGATTATATAAATTTTTAATACTGTATTTATGTTTGATATTTTTATATTAATATATATTATTTAGGTTATATTTTAATCAAAAGATATCAATTAATATTATAAATTGATGAGTGGTTAATTATTTTTTTAAATAGTAGGAAAATCTATTATAATTTAATTGTCAAACTAACAGTGAGGATAACCATCTTTGTCTAGTATCCACACTATTATTCAAGGAAAACTATGTCACTTGGAATGACCAACTAGTTTGTAATGGGGTTGGAGAACCATGCCACCTAGAATGACCTTAGTAATCTGTAATGGGGTTGGAGAACCATGCCACTTGGAATGAGTGGTCTGTAATGGGGTTGGAGAACCATGCCACTTAGAATGACCTTGGTGGTCTGTGAGGGGTAGGCTTTCCCTCCTCAGATGCCTTTTGGCCTTGGACTATTAATCTATTTCCTTAAGTCCTAAAAACTTGAGCTCTTAGTCAAATAAAAGCAGTTTTAAGATATTGAGAAGCTAAAAAAATTGTAAATAAAAATGTGTTAATAAAAAACAAATTTAACATTTTTAATAAAACTTTATTTCAAGTTTATTATATTGAATATGATTTTATAGTCTAATAGGAAAGAAATATAATCACCTTATGTAAAAAGAATTGATAATAAAAATTTAAAAGTACTACTCATTTCTAAACCTATCCTATAAGAGAAACACAGTGAAAGAGAAAACCTTATATAAAGTGAACATAGTGTTACCAAATTGTATATCTATTTGGTCTTCATCATAACTGGACTAGAGGAAGCACCTTTAGAAAAGTAGGGTTGGATAGCTACTTCAAAGTGATTTATATTGTAAAAATAATGATATCTACACTACTTTGTAAATAACATCAACTTTCTTGTTTAAGAGGTCTGGTTTTGATCAGGTGCTCATGTCCTAAGTGTCGGAAAATGCTCAAAATTTAAAGTGCTTAGAACTAGTTCAAAGTTAAATGACTGGAAAGTGCTCGTCTTCCTGATTCCGGCGCCACAAACGGTTCGAAAAACGGTCGCCGTATGAGGAAGTTATGGCAAAAAGAAGAATTTGTCCATAACATTAGAAATTTTAATTTTTCAAAAAAAAAAAAAAAAAGGAATATTCTGCCTGGCACGAAATCCGAGGCAACCACCAAACATTAAATGTAACTGCAGTTAAGTTGGTAGAATTTTGGCAGGAGCGCCAAATTTGGTGGACCCGCCATAATTGGCGGAGCTATCTGGAGTTAACTAAAGTGCTGAAGCTCTTTTGTTCATTTTTACAATGACAACTTCATAAGTGAGTTCTCAAAATCGTCCTCCTTCACAAGATTCTTTGATGAAGGTTTGAAGCAAGAATTTTTCATCATGATGAATATGGTGAGAGAAATGTATGAGGATGAAAGAAAGAACTCTAGACTTCAAGAGCAGTTGAATTCCATGAGGGAAGAGAATCAGTTGCTTTTTAACCAATTGCAGGAAATGGAAGGCCAACTTCATATTGCAAACATGAAGCTGGAAAGGATGCATGAGTTGGAGACACAACTCCTTGTTGACAAAGAAGCCTTAGCCAAGTATCAGCTTGAAGAAGAGGTAAACAATTCTAGTTTGTCTTCAAATTCGCATAAGAATGTTTATGTTGGTTCTTTTGAGAAACATACCAGAGGCATAGGGTCCAAGTTGATGTCCAAAATGGGATATGAAGGAAAAGGATTGGGCAAACATGCACAGGGTATAGTTGAGCCAATAATGGTTGAGGTAAGGCCTAAGAATTTGGGTCTTGGTTATGGACAATCTTATGGAGAATGTTCCAAAGTAGCCATGAAGGCAATTGAAACAATTCCTAGAAGGAGTTTCATTTCAGGTTCTTTATCTCAAGGTTGTAAAGGTTGTATTCTTGATGAATGCAATAGTTTGAAACATACCTTGCAAGAAGAAGGTGTGCATAAGCATGCACTTGAACAAGAGAATTGTGAAAGCTCTAAAACCATTGAAGGGATTCATGGTGTTCCAAAAGGAGCTTCTTCTTCATTTGATTCATCTCCTCATGAAGGTAATGAAGGTGAAAGGGAAAGGTATAAATCTGATTTCAATCATATTTACTTTGATCATGTAAAACATGGAAAATTTCCACATAAGCATTGGAAAAGAATTGCATGTTCTTTTTGTGGTTTGTTTAACCATAGTGTTTCTAGATGTTGGAAAAGAATGGCAACATACATGAAACTTTTGAAGGAAAGGAGGCAAGAAGCCAAAGTTCCATTGAACAATGCAAATCATGTTGTCAAGAAGATGAACATGTGTTGCACTTATTGTCATAAGCATGGACATACTGCTGAAAGGTGTTGGACTCTGAATCCAACAAGCTTCCACGAAAGTTGAAGAAACTGGAGAAAGAGTATGGCAAGAATGGGAAGGAAGTTTACATCATTGATATGTGTCAGGATGATACGCATGTTGATATTCATGTGCAGTTAAAGGAAGCACCTTTGAAATGGATTGGTAAGAAATGGTTAGAATTCTTATCCAATTAAAGTTGCATGTCTTTTGATTGAATGCATTTCTTGGTTAAGGGAATGCAAGTTGCAGGATGGAAAAGCTGAGTATGAGACTCACTCTATTGCAGCGAAAGTTATATTCAGTTCAGCTTTGAAAGTACATGTACATGTGATCGAGGATCTTGTACTTATATGATTGTACTTAAGAGAAAGTTGAAGGATAAACTGCATGCATGAGAATGATATGCATGAGCACAGGGATCATGATGATTTCCTTGTATTTTAAATATGTATGTGTGATTAACTTGAAGGGTTGATTACTTTGTTTTTAACCATGCATGTATTGTAATATTGACTTGTAAAAAGTTAATTTGATCTCCAAGATTGTAAAGAGGAGAAATGATGAGGTGTTTCATCTTTGTAAAAGCCTTCTCATTTGGGAGGCAACTCTTCTTTTGGAGCGGAGGTGCCATGGATGGGCATCGTGACAGCTGGCAAGCCCAGATATTCAGGGGAATATTTCAGCTCATATATCAGCAAGTTTCATTGTTGGTTTCTGCAAACTTTCAGTTTGTCTGGCGAATAAGCTTGGTCGGGATTCGACGAGTACTTGGTTTATGCAGCAACATTCGCCATGACGACAGTTGATAAGGCAGGACATTTTGGCATCAGTATGCTCTTTTGGCTGAATGGAAGAGGATATTTCTGTTCCTCAAGTGCTGTACAGTTCAGTTCAGAAATACAGTGAGCTTTTGGGGACCAAAAGCCTTCTCATTTGGGAGGTGTGATCAGGTGTTCATGTCCTAAGTGTCGGAAAATGCTCAAAATTTAAAGTGCTTAGAACTAGTTCAAAATTGAATGACTAGAAAGTGCTCGTCTTCCTGATTCCAGCGTCACAAACGGTTCAAAAAACGGTCTCCGTATGAGGAAGTTATGGCAAAAAGAAGAATTTGCCCATAACATTAGAAATTTTAATTTTTCAAAAAAAAATTAAAAAGGAATATTCCGTCTGGCACGAAATCCGAGGCAATCACCAAACATTAAATGTAATTGCAATTAAGTTGGCGGAATTTTGGCAGGAGCGCCAAATTTGGTGGACCCGCCATAATTGGCGGAGCTAATTGGAGTTAACTAAAGTTAGCTCGAGTTTTTCTAGGGGAAAACTGGAGAAACTTTAAATAGCCATAACTTTGGCTAGGAAAGTCGGTTTTGGATGAATTTTTTTTTGATTTTGGGTACTTTCGACCTTCTGAAGCCATTGGTGTAGGTCTCACAGCGATTTGAGGTCATTTGCAGGTGTTTTTGCTTCGTGGAAGTTCTAGGAGCCACTAGGGCCAAACCAGTTTGGGAGCTGCATTGGGAATTGTGCAGCCAGTGAATGTGGAAAGAAGGTCATTCCTGAAGGTTTTCAGCATTCTAAATCCATTTATACAGCTCGTTTTTCCTTTTGAGGCATTCTTATCACTGTTTAGCTTCAGGGAAGTTTTCAGGGCCATAGGGCCATTTCAGGGATTGAGCTGTTTGGGGGCTCTGTTCATCCATTTTTGGTGATTCAAAAGCCTATGTCTGCTATTTTCGACCTCTTGAGTCTAATGGCAGAGGTTTCAGAACCAATTGAGGCCATCTTTACCTCGAAATTCTCCATGCAAGTTTAAAGGGCCACGAGGGCCAATGGGGAAAGCACTGTGTAAGGTACAAAATTCACTGTTTAGTGTTTGGGAAAGAGCATGTTTGGCTAATTCCTATCTTCTAATTCTGTATTTACAGTCAGATCTGTCCTTTGAGACACCCATATTCTTGTATTAGCATTTGTAGCAATTTTAATACAAGAGGACAAGTCTAGTTGGAGAGGCTTGGTCCAGCAGATGTAGCCCAGAGGGGGGGGTGAACTGCTTTACCATTTTTATGTCTTTATTTGCTGAAGATGATATGCTAAACAAAACTAATCTAAAGTATTAAACAACAAATAAATATAACTTGCATACACACCTAATCACCTGTTCAGCTGCATAAAGTTACTTGTCTTATTCCGCAAGACCTTAAACTTCAAATATTGGTATGTCAAAGACTTCTAAGTGTTTACTTTGTTATTTCTTTAGGCAGAGCCTGTAGAGGGCCAGGTAGCCTCTGGAACTCATCCTCTTTTTAGAGGTGACATGTCCGGTGAATGCCCCTACAGTCTATCTCTGTATAAGAAATAAGAAGTTTATACATTTTTAGAGGTCATTTGGAGTGTCTAGCTCACAGTTGAAATTATTGGAAATGGATACCTTGCACCCTTAAACAAGTACATTCCATTTTCAGATCAGGTTTCAACATCAAATTTGTTGTTTAAGGGGTTTAATTTCTATTAGATGGCTTAATATTAGTGTTTTTTTCCCTTTATTGAACTTGAAGATTTTAGGGTCTTTAGAACTAGAAACACCATGCTTGGTATCCATTCCTTAAAATTGATCTCCAATGCTTAATTGGAAAATTTTTATTTTTATTTTTTTATTAATTATTCATTGATTCTTCCTCGGTCTTGGTGTCTTTAGAGAGGACATTGTGTTAGTTCTCTCCAACACTCATCCTGTTTAATTGTGTTCATGGGATACACTAAGAATGTTTTGTATTAGGAATGGTTTTTGATAGTGAAAGTTAAGCCTTACATGTTAGTTTCAGCGTTCTTCATTGTTAGCGCAAAGAGTGAGATTAAATATTAATAATAAAATAAAACAAAAATAAATAATAATGACTTTGTATAATAAAACACTCATGAAACTATTGTAAATCGATTCCAAATATCAAAACTCCAAAAGCTAAAATTAATGATGAAACTTGCTTTTATATTCCTCGCATTCTTTTACACCATATCAATATGAATAAGCTTCGAGATGTTTGAACACGGTAAAACTACAACTACAAATCTACTTTGCACTTCACAGTTTTAATATCACGATACGTGTCATATGCCCTGTCACTCTCGCATCATTCCATAAACGGATGGGATACAATTTAAAAAACATTAAAATTCAAGATTTCTGAATTACAATCAAACTAGTTTGACGACAAAGAAAGCGATTAGAATGGCTCCAGCATAATAATAAATTTTAATCACATGGTTTAATGGGAGAACCAGATTGGAATAGGTTCCCGCATAATAATAATTTTTAATCACATTGTTTAATGGGCAGTTGTCCTGTTCATGGGAGGTAATATGAGAATTCTTTTAATGAAAATTCAATATTAATGTAATTAAATAATAATAATAATTTTAAAAGGGTTGCATTCCGAATTAATGATGTAAATGTATTGGGCTTTTGGATAACGTGAATTTTTTTTTAATTATAAATAAAAATTAAAGAAAAGTTACTAGTCAAGATAATTATGTGTTCTTAATAAAATAATAATTATGTGTCAGAATAAAATGTAAATATAAATAAGGAGATTTTTATTAAACCTTTGCAACAATCCAAATATATTTAAGTGACCTTTTTAGTAGGATGACTATCTATAATTATAATTTAAATAAAATAAGAATAATAATTATATTTAAGTATGATTTGGAAATTATAATTAAATTTTCTTAGTTTCTTAAATATATTCAGTTAATTTTTTAAAGTTTATTAACTAAAAAAATAAAAATAAAAATATTTTGGATCTCATAATCTAAATAATACTTTATAAATAATTTTTCTTACATTTGAACAAATTATTCTTACATAATTCTAACCATTTCTCAAAATTTCTATCAAATATGTAAAAAGCATAACGCAAAGATCAAATTTGACGGTGGAGGGGGAATTCGTGACATGATATGAATTTTATTTTCAATGCATTCAAGGACCCCCGGCTACATCATCCCATTCCCCTGTAAAGGTGCTGAGGAAAAAGAAAGATTAAATACCTATATATATCGCTATTAAATATTTGTGTTTTCGTGAGCACTGAGGAGTTCAAAGCATAAGCGATGGCTCCGCCTGCGACTCAAAGAGCCAGAGCGTCAACGCGGTGATTTAGCAGCGTTACCTTCGCATACCGCGGAACTATTTTACAGACTTGAATTTGGTGGACCTTGATTTTGTGCAGCTATTGCAAGGACTTAATAAATATACATAATTCACTTATGGAAAAAAACAAAGTAGAACCGTGGAGCCTCACAAATAAAACTTAGGATTGATTTATAAATTTTGCAAATACATTCACATAAACTAAGGTTTATACTGATTAATACGCGCAATAACGCACAATAAAACACTGACTGTTGTTTTTACGGGCCTACCAAAACTTGCTCCACCATTTTCCCCTCAAAGACTTGGGCTCTTTTTTCTTTCTTACCCTCTCACTCTCTAACCTGTCAAAATGAGTTTTATATTCATGTTTAACTCAACATACAATTTTACATTTAATTCATGACAGAGCAAAAATAATTAATATTATGTTGTTGTTGAGTGTGATAAAAAAAGTGTGGACAATATTAGCACAGTAAATACTTGCCCATATCTATTTACCAAAATACATTAAATTCTTTAAATTCCTTGTTACCTTTTGGAATGGTTTGCGCTTGGCTTCAATCCTTCAATCTTCAACCTGCAAAAATATGTCTGACAAGTATGGCTGCTGTCACGCTGTTTATTGCGGTGGTTGGGATTATTATTTCCAACACTCCCTTTTAATCACAATCGCCGCCATTGACAATTCTCATACTGTCTCTGAGATAAACAAAACTTTCAGCTGCCAATGGCTTTGTGAAAATATCTGCAAATTGTTCATGTGACCTACAGTGCTACAACACAATTTCATCATTGTTAATCAACTCTCTAATAAAATGATACTTAGCACCAATATGCTCCATCCTTTTGTGGAAGATAGAATTATTTAACAATGCAATTGCTGAGGTGTTGTCACAGAAAATAGTTGTCGCTCCCTCTTGGTCATGACGAAGATCCCTCAACATCCTTCTCATCCAAGCTGCTTGACACGCTGCTTCTATTGCTGCGACATATTCAGTTTCTGTTGTTGACAGTGACACTATTGGCTACTTCTTGGAGGCCAATGAAATGGCTCCAGAACCCAAATGAAAAACATATCATGGCATGCTCTTTCTGTCATCGACATTGCCTGCCCAATCATTGTTAATGTAACCAACCAACATGAAATCACTTGTTGTTGTGTACAAAACGCCACACTGTTTTGTTCCATTGACATACCTTATAATCATTTTCATTGCTTGCCAATGTGTCTTCTTGGGTGTCTCCATGAACCTTGACACCAAACTTACTGCATACATTATATCCGGCCTAGTGGCGGTCAAATACATCAAATTGCTTATCATGTTTTTGTATAATGTCGGATTGAAATTGTTGCTGCAATCTTCTTTGCTCAACTTCAACCCTATGATAGTTGGAGTTGGTGCGGATTTGTTGTTCTGCATTTTAAACCTCTTCATAATTTATGCCACATACTTTGCTTGAGAGATAAAAATGTCATTTTTTGTTTGCTTCACTTCTATGCCCAAAAAATATCTTAACAATCCCAAGTCAGTCATTTCAAATTCACTCTTCATGACTTGTTTGAAATCAGTGATGAGGAAATCATCACTGTCTGTAAAAATCAAATCATCTACATATAAGACGACAATGAGAATCTTACCTTCGCTCTCTTTGATGTAGAGAGTAGGCTTACCGTCACATTTGTTGAAACCATTGTCCAACAAGTAGGCATCTATCCTGCTGTACCATGCGCGCGGTGCTTGCTTCAATCCATAAAGAGCTTTCCTCAACTGATACACACTGTCTTCTTGGCGTTCAACCTCATAACCAGGTGGTTGTGCAACATACACTTCCTCTTCAGTGCTCCATTCAAGAACGCTGATTTTACGTTCATCTGATACATTGTCCATTTACGCTGTGCAGTGATTGCCACAGCTGCGCGCATTGTCTCCATCCGTGTGACTGACGCGAATGTCTCTACATAATCTCTTTTATACTGCTGCTTGTATCCTTTGACAACTAGTCTTGCTTTGTGCCTTTCAATCTTTCCCTCAATGTTGCTTTTGGTCTTATAAACCCACTTCACTCCAATGACATGTTTTCCTTTCGGAAGGCTCACTAACTCCCATGTGTCATTCCTTTCTATTGCTTATATTTCTTCCTCCATTGCTGCACCCATTTTTTCTTTGACTGCATCTTCAAAGTGGATTGGGTCATCTACATGACAAAATAATGCAAATAAGGAATTCAGACCTACGGTACCATCAACTTCATCTTGCTCATAAATTTCATTTAAATTTCTGAACTTTGGTTTTCTTGTGCTTGCTGAAGATGGGCTTGACATGTCACTTGGTGTCGCGCTTCGCGGTGTGCTTGGAGAAGCACTTGCTTGGCTGCGCGAAACTATGCTATTATTTGTTGATGGCGTTGCTTGTTGCCTGCTTTGCTTCTTCCTCAACTCATCCGGGACATGTGCATAAGCCACACATCCAAAAACTCTCATGTGAGTGACACTATGCTTTCTTCCACTCCATGCCTCTTCAGGAACTATGTTCTGGACGCTTTTGGTTGGACATCTATTCAAGATATATGTTGCACAAGCGACAACTTCAGCCCAATAGTCATTTGGAAAATGCTTTGCCTTCAACATACTCCTTGCCATCTCCATAATGGTCTTATTCTTCCTTTCTGCCACACCATTTTGCTGTGGTGTATATCTTGTTGTAAATTGCTTGTGAATTCCATGCTCCCTACAAAATCGAAGGAAGTCATTTGAGATGTATTCTCCACCTCTATCAGTCCTAAGGACTTTGATTGATGTCCGCTTTTCTTCTCAACAAGAGCCTTGTATTGTCGAAAATGCTCAAACACTTCACTTTTTTGTTTTAGGAGAAAGACCCATGTTTTCCTTGTGTAGTCATCTATGAAAGTCAATACATTGTGGCTACCACCAATTGATGGTATTTGCATTGTTCCACATAAATATGAGTGGACAATCTCCAAATGTGCCTTTGCCCTTACTGATTTTCCTGCTGGAAATGTCTCTCTATGTTGCTTGCCCAAGATACATCCTTCACATATGTTGTCTGGTTTTTCTATGAGTGGTAAACCCTTCACCATGCCTTTCCTATGCAGCAAATTCAGACCTCCAAAGTTGAGATGTCCAAATCTCAAATGCCATAACCAATTTTCATCTTTTACCTCTTCTTGAAAGTTTACTTATATGACAGCTGCCTTTTTTCGTGCAACTTCTTGTGAGTTCATTGAGAGTTGTGCTTGTGCACCTTCTTTCTGCAAATCTGATATTATTTTTAAGGGAAACATTCTATTGTTTTTCATCTAAACCTTTGAAATCAGCTATCTGTTTGGAGGCCTATCCAAAATTATGCATACATCATTCTTAAAGAAGACATTGTAGCCCTTTTGCATGAGTTGTCCAATGCTCATGAGGTTATGCTTCAAACCGGGGACAAAGTAAACATCTGAGATGTATTTCTTCTCCCCCTTCTTTGTTAGGATATTAACTCTTCCTTTTTCCATGATAGAGACTTTGCTATCAATGCCTAATGTCACTTCAAATTTCACACTTTCATCTAGATTAGAAAACATTTCTATGTTTCCTGACATGTGGTTGCTACACCCTGAATCTAGATACCATATATCACTCTGTTTTTCTTGTGCTAGATTACAAGCTAAAAACATGCTATCATGGTTTTGATTTTCTCTTGTGAAATTTACACTTGGTTTGTTACTAATGGCTTATTGTTGCTTTCTACATTCATTTGCATAATGACCATACTTCTTACAGTAACGACATTGAACTTGAGATTTGTCATACCTCTGACCTTGTGCTTGATTTTGGCTTGGGCCTTGACTTGGATTTTGATCGCTGCCTCTTCTATTTGTGCTTGAAGGGATGTTTCTTCCACCTCTGTGTGGGCTTCTTCCTCTTCCTCTAGCATATGATCTTCCTCTGCCTCGACCTTCACCAAATGATACTTGTGTCTTGAAGGCATGTTCTAATGAGGAGCTTGCTGCTCTATTTAGTCTATGTTCATGAGAAATCAATGATGCATTAAGCTCATCCACTAAGAACTGTGAGAGATCCTTTGTCTCTTCTATGGCGACAACGATGGCCTCAAACCTTGCTGGCAAACTTCTCAAAATTTTCTAAACTATTCTTCTTTCCTCAAGTGTCTCACCATGAGACCTGATTTGAGTAACCATTCCACTTACATGTGTAAAAACGAGTCTATATTCTCAGACTCTTTCATATAAAGTGTTTCAAAATCTCTCCTCAACATTTGTAGCTTTGTTGTCTTGACTTTTGCCATGCCTTGGTAGGATGTCTGGAGGGTGTCCCATGCTTGCTTGGACTTTGTTGCTGCTGCAACCCTTGGGAAAATACTTTCATGAACTGCTTAAAAAATATATAACAGGGCTTTTGAATCCTTCTTCCTGTTGTCCCTTAACAAATCTCTTTCTTGTTGAGATAAGGCATTGTATGCTGTTGCATTTGCGGATTCTTGAAAACCATTCTCCATTGTAATAGGCCAACATAATTTTTGCCATTAAACTGAGGTATTTGAGGATTAGTCAAGCTTGTGCTTGATGTTGCGATTTCTGAATGTAAAAAAAACTTTCTACCTATTGTAAATATCCAAAAAACAATCAGCCTTCAAAACAATTCTTATTGCTAGTAAAAACACTTCTTTCTACACTGACAATATTTAACCGGCTCTGATACCATGTTAGAAAATTTACAAAATTTACGCTGAGAGAATTTTGGCCGAGGGGCAGAGGTCTATGACTCTTGCGAAGCTACTAACTCATTTAGTGCAACTACCTTCACTATTTCACAAACTTGAATTTCGCAGACCTTGATTTCGAGGAGACCTTCACTATTTCACAAACTTGAATTTCGCAGACCTTGATTTCGAGGAGCTACCTTCGCTATTTCACAGACTTGAATTTCGCGGACCTTGATTTCAAGGAGCTATTGCAGGGACTTAATAAATACACAGAATTCACTTATGGCAAAAAAACAAAGTAAAAGCTTGGAGCCTCACAAATAAAACTTAGAATTGATTTATAAATCTTGCAAATACATTCACATGAGATTGGGGCTTATTCACCAAGTAAAAACTAAGGTTTATATTGATTTATATTCACGCGGAATAACACAGTAAAACACAGTAACTGTTGTTTTCACGCGCTCACCAAAATTTGCTCCACCATTTTCTCTCCAGAGACTTGGGCTATTTTTTCAATCTTACCCTCTTACTCTCTAACTTGTCAAAATGAATTTTACATTCATATTTAACTCAACATACAATTTTACATTTAATTCATGATAGAGCAAAAATAATTAATATGATGTTGTTATTGAGTGTGATCATAATGACACATTTGTAGAGTGTGGGCAATATTAGCGCAGTAAATACTTACCCATATCTATTTACCAAAATACATTAAATGCTTTAAATTCCTTGTTGCATTTCGAAATAGTTTGCCCCTCGATTAGTCCTTCCATCTAACAAGTATGGTTGCTGCTTCAGTTCTTCCATGTAACAAGTATGGTTGCTGTGAAGTTGTTTATTGTGATGGTTGAGATTATTATTTCCAACAATTATTATAACAATACTTTTATCATTATAATAATATTTTTAATTATATAATATTTTTATCAATTTTATTTTTTTAATATATTAATAATTTTTTTCAACATTAAACTTTTACATTTTAATTGAAAACATTTTAATTAATTAAATAACTTTTTCTTATAATGTTTTTGTTATATATAAGCATCTTTTATGAGTCTTACCTATCCTTACTTTTCATTTATTAATTTAATATTAATTTCTTCTTCCCATACATTTCAAAATTAAACTTTTAAACTTATTAATCGCGAATAAATGTTTTTATTAATTAATTATTTTTTTCATTAAATTAACTAAGCTTGATGGGTGAAGTGTTCATATAAAAGGTAGCACATCGCATTTCTCCGCACATAGTTTTTCTAAAATCTTGTCTTCAACACAAATTATAACTGTAAAAAATTCTATTTTAATATTATTAATTTTTTAAAATACAAATATTAAAAAAATAATAATTTTTTTCCAATATATAAAATCAAAATATAAAAGTAATATAAATAATAATTGAAAAAATTATATTTATATATATAAATAAATAAATGAAATTCTAGGAAAAGAAAAATAAGATGAAGTAAAAGAGCACATATTATATCCATTGTAGAGTGATTATTGAAGTAGAGTCTTAAATAATAAGTAGAGATATTTTAAACAAAGGTATAAAGAAGTGGATAGTTTTAGGTTAACAATGAGATTAAAGAAGTTTAATTAGTGGATTATTTTAAGGATATATGTGTTGGGATAGTGTTGTTATTGATGACCATTAATGTCATGCTATTGATGTTAAAAGAAGTATGATGCCTTGAAAGTTAAAGAAAGAAGATTGTTTTCATTAATATCAAAGGAAGTATGATGTGTTGGATGTCAAAGGAACAAGATTTTTGGGCATACAGTGTCTTGATGCCAAATGAGGTACAATATCCTGATGTCAAAGGAAGTATGAGGACTTGAATATTATTGAGTATTTGTTGAAGATATGATGATCAAATGAGTATTTAGATGGTTTGGATGGATAGTCCTCTCCAAGGGCTTTCCAACAATATACTACACTTAGTAAAACTTCTTCGAAATGAGAAGATAAGCCAGTTTGAAAGTAAGATTTGTGAAAAGGGATCAATACACCAAATTTGTTAAAGTTCGTGCATGTTCAAGGTAGATTTGTGCACTTAAGTGCAATTGATAGTTGTTGGCGCACAAACATGTGTGTTGTTTAACGGTATTAACCATCGTGCATTTAGGGTAGATCCGATGGTTATGGGCGTGATGTATGATAGACAGAGCACAAACTTGCGCAACAACTAATTAAGGTCATACGCCCGCATGTCTTTCGACCTTCGCCACATGAACCCAGTAGAAACATGACACATTGCCTAAAACTGGATGATGTGGACCTAATAGAAACACAATGTGTTACTTGACATGGACCCTTCAATGGAAGATAGAGCTAATGATAGTTTAACACATCAGCAGGATGACACGTCTGACATGGATGATGTAGCAAGTTCATCCAATGGTAGGTTTATAGGTGTCAACATGAGATTATGTGGATGATGACATCGCTAGATCATCCAATGGCAGTTTGACAGGTGGCATCGTGAAATGACGTGGAGGATGACGTAACAGTACATTGGTAATGATGTGGTAGCACGATAGTGTGCCATGTGGCATGTCCAGTCATCATTTTTTGGGTATCTAATTGGGCCAAATCTAAGCGCCACGTGGCACCACTCAGAGTACGTTACGTGTCATGATAGTGTCTTGCTGACATCAACATCAAATTTACCATGGACCCTTAAGAACCAAGTCACATGGCAAGGGTTAATGGAGGAAAAGGGAGAGGTGAAGGGGCTACCCTAGTCACGGCTTGAGCAGTTCAAAAGGTTGTATGAAAGCTTCTCCATAGCCCCAGATTTAATTCACATCGGTCCCAACCATGGTTCGGTGGAATCCACACATATTTATATGTGTCTTGGTGCGGTGCAATACAATGAAGCATCTGTTCTGAGACATAATATTGTCTGTTTTTGTGGTTTAAGCATGAAGGTTTTCGCGTAGTCAAGTCTTAATGGTTTAAGCACGAAGGTTTTGGTGTAGTTGTGAGGCCAAGTCTTAGCTTCCCGTTGGCATATGGTGTGGATTTGATTTTAACCAAAAAAAAATTGGCATAGTCGTGAGGTCAAGTCTTAGCTTGTTGTTTGCATATGGTGTGACTTTGAAATTAAACATGAAGGTTTTGGTTCTATCATGAAGGCAATTTATTGGCTTGTACACTATGGCGCAGTGGTTTAAGCGCATATTGTCTTTGGCTGTGTAATAAGGTCGAGTCTTGGCTGATCATTAGCTTGGTTCACTATTTAACATACAATGTATGGCACATTCATCTAAGCACATATTGTTTTCAGCTTTGTTGTGAGGTTAAGTTTTGGCTCATCATTGGCATATGAGATCAAATGTGTGGCACAATCATGAAGGTTTTGGCTCAGTCGCGAACTCGAGTCTCAACTTGTCATTGGCATATGGTGTGAATATGTGGTTAAAGCATGAAGGTTTTGGCTTTGTTGCAGGGTGGAGTTTCGACTTATCATCAACATGGTTTATCTTTTCAACCACAACATGTATTGTGGCACAATGGTGAAGTATGAAGGATTTTGGCTATGTCATGATGTCGAGTCTAGGATTATCATTGGCTTTCAGTCTCCATATGAACTTGTGGTTTGACTCATATCGAAAAAGTTTTGTGACCCCATGCATAAAAAAAGGACACCATAGCAGAGTTGGTAATTGGTTTGGTTACACCATGGGTTTTTGAGTCTTGTCAATCTTACTAAAATATTTTTTATTTAATTGAAATGCATCCTGTCGAATCTTTAGTCAAACTGGACGAGTGAATTATATCAAATGCAAACCATAAAAGTGCATTTTGTAGAGCGCGGATTGAAAATCTGCACCTTATTGATCAATTAATTTTTATAATGTTTTATGGGTTCTTTTGAGGTCCAAATTAATTTTTGAAAAGGGGCGGATGACAAGAATTTGTTTGTAATATGAAAGGAGGACATGAAAATTCATGAAGATAAGATTTTGAGGGAAAGAGGCTATTTTTTTTGTCAAAATGTTATGGGTCTTATGAACAAGTACAAGAAAAGGAAAAGATGCTCCTATTGAAGATTGAAGAACATGTTGAATTGAAATGAAAATCTTTTTCTTCAGCTTGTGGATCCAGGGTGAAATATTGTGAAAAGTTTTCCACTATATTTTGGTGAACGAGGTGGGTGCCTCAATCAAATCGGGGCCTACAACAAGCCAATGCTTGCATATTTTCAAGGTTGGTGCCTCAATCAGGTTGGAGCCTACAACAAGTTGGTGCTTGCATATTTCAAAGGTTGGTGCCTCAATCAAGTTGGAGCCTACAACAAGTTGGTGTTTGCATATTTCATAGGTTGGTGCCTCAATTAGGTTTTAGCATACAACAAGTTGGTACTTGCATATATATTTCGGGGTCGGTGCCTCTGGCAGGTTGGTATCTACAAATCTATTTTGGGGATTGTTGGCTCAACAGGTTGGTGCCTGGAAATTGATGTAATTAAAGATTGAATAAGATAAAGGTTTGTTGTTTTCTTGTGCAATGGTTTTCACGTACATCTAGTGTTCTCATGTGTCGATGTGATGATGGTATTTATTGAGTCACTATTATGTTTACAGTTATGATCAATTGTGAAATTGTTTAAATTGGTTAAATTAGCCATTACACTAATTCACCCCACCCTCTCAGTGTAGTCATTATTCTAACAATTGGTATCAGAGAAACTTCCTTCAATAAAAATTAATCAGTGGAAGGCTGATAATAGGGAACATGGCTAATCTCATATCTTTAGGAAATTTTCCTCAGTTTGATGGAAAGAACTATGCTTTTTGGAATATGAGAATGGAAACCTACATCATGTCTTTGGGAACTTATATATGGATGGTTGTTGAGAATGGTTTCCAAGTGCCTACAACTCCTCCCAATGATGTAGTTGGTAAATCCCTTTATATGTTTAATAAAATAACAAAAAATACCATCTTAGGTGGTTTATTAGATATTGAATTTATCACAGTGATGCATTGCAAGTCATCCAAAAGAACTATGGGACAAACTCAAAAGTTGTTATGAAGGGGATGACAAAATAAGGGAAGCCAAGTTGCAAAATTACAAAGGTTTGTTTGAAAGCTTGAAAATGTAAGACGATGAAAATATTGATTCATATTTCCTTCAAGTAGATGGTATTGTGAACACAATTAGAGGTCTCGGTGAAATAGTCAAGGAAGCTGATATTGTTCGTAAAATATTAAGATCACCTCATTCAAGGTTTAATCCTAAAGTCTCATCCATTGAAGAGCTATCTGACATTCAAAAGTTAAACATGGATACCCTTCATGGAACAATTTAACATATGAACTAAGGAAATAAAAGGAGAAGGCATGATCCAGAGAAGCCACATTCAAAGATGCCAAGGAATGAAGCAAGCATGGGACTCAAGAACACTCTAGTCATGAATTAGATGAAAAAAAGGCCAATTTTTAAAGAAAACTAAATAAGGGAGTATAACTATAACCACATTACATGAATCATTTACAGGAGAAGAATTTATCTACAGAGAGAAATCTCATTCATAGCTGGAGCAGGTCCACATGAAAATAAAACAACAGTTGTGAAGTATTAGCTCTAAATAAGCATCAATTTTCAGTAGGTCCCTTGGCCATTGACATCAAAGGCAGAGAGAAAGAATGCATTGACTAATAAGAGAGAGAGAAGACATTGGCCAAAGAAATAGAAAGAAATTTTTACACCAATAACTTAATAGGAGGAGTTCAGTCCATTTCCATCAATGACCATCAATGTCTGGTGGTGTGCCATCAATGGTAAAGGGGGAGATTGTTGGGCATAGTATTATCATTGATGGCAACCAATCTCTTGTAATTGATGTCAAAGGAAGTACAATGTCATGGATGTAAAAGGAAATACAATGTCCTAGATGTCAAAGGGAGAAGATTGTTGGGCATACGATCACATGTTGTAAAAGTAAGTATGATGGCTTCAATAATATTGCGTATTTGTTGAAGTTATGATGATCAAATGAGTATTTAGATGGTTTAGATGGACATTCATCTCTAAGATATTTATAATGGTATAGTACATTTGGTAAAACTCCTATGGGATGAGAAGATAAGCCAATTTGAAAGTAACATTTGTGAAAATGGATCACAACACAAATTTTGTTAATGTTGAATGTTGTGCATATTTAGGGAAGATTTGTCCACTCAGTGAAATTGGTGGTTGTTGGAATGCAAACATGTGTTTTGTTTAATGGGATTAACAATCATGCATATTAGTGAGGATCCAATGGTTATGGATGTGATGTATGGTGGATGAAACACATACTTGCACAATGGTCAACATAGGTCATGCCCCTCCATGTCATCAGACCTTCATCACATGGACCTAATAGAAACATGGGGCATTGCCAATAGTTGGATGACATGGACCCAATAGATACATGACACATTGTTTTACATGGACACTTTAGTGGTAGGACACATGGAAGATAGAGCCAATGGCAGTTTGACATGTTAGCAGGATGACACGTGTGACATGGATGAGGTAGTCAGTTCATCTAATAATAGTTTGATGGGTGGCGATGTGAGATGATGTGGAGAATGATGTATCCAAATCATACAATTATAGGTTGATAGGTGGTGGCATGAGATGACATGGAGGATCATGTAGTAGTAAAGTGGTAATGATGTGGAAAAATGGCAAGGTGCCATGTGGCATATCTAGTTAGCATTTTTTGGGTAGCCAGTTAGGAAAAATCTAAGAGATATGTGGTACCACTCAGAGAGTTCCACATGACATGATGACATCATAATGAAATCAACATCCAATTGACCATGGACCCCTAAGGACCAAGTCACATGGCATGGTCCTATGGAGGAAAAGGGTGAGCCCCAGGGGCTACCGTGGTCATAGCTTAAGCACTTATATAGGTAATATGGAAAATCTTGGTCAACCCCAAATTTAATTCACATTGGCCCATAACCAAAAACTAATGTCGACCCCAATGATGGCTTGGTGGAATCCGCACCTATTTGTATGTGTGTTGGTGTTGTGCAATGCAATGAAGCATCTAGTTTGAAACATACTATTGTGTGGTTTTGTGGTTTAAGGAAGAATTTTTTGGTATGGCTAAGTCTAAGTGGTTTAACCATGAAGGTTTTGGTGTAGTCAAGTCTCAGCGGTTTAAGAACAACGGGTTTGGCATAGTCATAAGGTTGAGTCTTAGCTCACCATTCGCATACGTTGTGGCTTTGAGGTTACGCATGAAATTTTTGACATAATTGTGAGGTTGAGTCTCAGGTCATTGTTGGCGTATGGTGTAACTATATGATTAAGTGCAAAGGTTTTGATTCTATCATGAAGACAAATTTTGGCTTGTGCATTGTATTGTGTTATGGATCTAACCTAGAAATATATGATAATATAAATAAACCCATAAACAATAAGAGAGAAATAGATAGAAATGATTCACTTTATTGATCAAACCCTTAAGGTAGGGCAAAACCATACATTCACTCCTTAAGGAAGGAGAACACTCCACAAGCCATATGCCTGTTCATACAATAATCCTTCACTATCTCCCATGTGGAGTCTTTAGCCTCTATATAGGCCTCATACATACAATACCATGGGTCATTACCATGGTTCCCTCATACCATCAACTAATACCATGGGCCCATTACATTATTATTAACTACTTGTGGTCCCTTACATGATATGGGCTAACCACCTTATTTATTACTATGGCCCCTACCATTATTACATTATTACCTTGGGTACCTCCCTTGGTACCCCATATTATCCCCCCTAGGTATATAACAATTGCGTAGTGGAACTGTATGTTATAGCCATATCTATTGTAAGGTCGAGCCTTTTCTTATCATTGGCTTGGTTTACCACCTTACATATAACATATGGTATAGTTGTCTACGTGCATATTATTTTCAGCTCTACTGTGAGGTCGAGTCCTAGCTCATCATTAGCCTATAAGATAAAATGTGTGGCACAAGAATGAAGTTTTTGGCTCAATCACGAGGTTGAGTCTCAGCTTGTCATTAGCATATGATGTGACTCTATGGTTAAAGGATGGACGTTTTGGCTCTATTACGATGTGGAGTTTTGGCTTATCATCAACATGTTTTACCATTTTGGTGACAACATGTAGAATGGCATAGTGATGAATACAAAGGTTTTCAACTTGGTGAGGTTGAGTCTTGGATTATCATTGACGTTTACTCTTGGTCTCAACTGGTGGTCTGACCCATATAAGAAGAGGATTTTGATCCCATGCATAAACAAAGCACACTTGAGCAGAGTTGGTAATTGGTTTGGTTACATTTCCGGTGGTCACGAGTTCGAGTCCTATCAAGTTTTTCGGATTGGAAAGGCACATTTTGTTGATCAATTATTTTTTATAATTTTTATGGGTTAGTTTGAGGTCCAAATTAATTTTGATAAGGGAAAATGGTAAGAATTTGTTTGTAATCTGAAAGGGGGGCATGAAAAGTCATGAATATAATTATTTGAGGGAGAAAGGCTATTTTTTTTGTCAAAATGTTCTGGGGTTATGAATAGGTACAAGAAAAGGAGAATATGTTATTGTTGAAGATTAAAGAACATGTTGAATTGAAATGGACAAATTTGTCTTGAGCTTGTTGATTGAGTTTGAAATATTATGAAAGGTGGTCCATTATGTTTTAGTGAAGGAAGTGGGTGCCCCAATCAAGTTGGATCTTATAGCAGGTTGGTGCTTGCATATTTTAGAGGTTGGTGCCTCAATCAGGTTGTCCAACCTACAACAAGTTGATGCTTGTATATTTCATAGGTTGGTGCCTCAATTAGGTTGGAGCCATAACAAGTTGGTGCTTGCATATTTTAGAGGTTGTTGCCTCAATTAGGTTGTAGCCTATAGTAAGTTGGTGCTTGCATATATTGTAGAAATTCCCATTGTAGATCACGTGGTAATGTAATGTACTAAAGCAAAACACTTGATCTACTTCTACAAACAATTTAGCGGAAGCTTAACCGAACATAAGCAACATCAAGCATGAACAGACATAACTGAGAATGAGAAGTAATCAACCATAACACAGAAGATATATCACTGGGGAAAGCACCAGCCTAAAACCCCAACTTTGTATTATCATACAAGTGAAAATCTTGTTCAAGTTACAAAAAGATCAGCTCTCAAGCTATCCTGCTCTCTCTGTAATCAAACAATCCCTCTGCTGCTCGTAGACAGTCAAAGGCCTCTATCTAACCTCTGGTTTGCCCTCCAATCCTCTTATTTCTTTGCACAATTTTGATTGGGGTCCAGTGCAACCACTTGTGTGAATTGGCCTCTTCACACACTCACTAACCTATGATCCAACTATGCAGTCTTGAAGGAGATAAATCCTTCTCATGGATGAGCTTCCTTTATAGGAAAAACATTCATCCAAATGATAGTACACTATCCCTTCTCTGATCTCAACTGGGTCTCTGTCTAAATTGACATGCATGAGTTATTCATGAGAGAATCTTCAGATCTGAAGTGCAACAGTTATATGCAAGCATGCATTAACTAACTAAACTTACTTAATTTAAACAAACTGTTTAAATCAAATAGAACTGGACTTGACTCAATTAACTGAGCCAAATAATTACTACTCAAATTAGAACTCATCCTTATCTCTTTAACTGATGGATAAATTCCTCAATTAATAGATAAACTGTTGCATGTCCTCACATAGACTTCAAGTTTGATTTTCCTTAACTAATTAACTCAAGATGAATTAATTAATTAATTTTAAAACAACTGTTAAGTTCAAATTTGAATTTTAATTCCTATTTTTAGTCCAGGGACCGACTAAAATAGGAATCCATCCTAAACTTCTAAAAATAGAATGCTATTTTTAGCACTTCCAGTTTTCATTCCCTATTGCCCAATCCAGCATTGGTACTCAAACTGCTATTTTTAGCATTTCTTGTTGCCATTTTCAACACTCCCTCTCAACAAGAAAGGCTTCTTCTCGAACCCGATCCTGTACCTTCAGAATGTTCTGCATGTAACACTTCTACCAAGTGTGGTTGCTCCAGCAACTCTCGGAACAAAAAAAACTCCCAATTGACCTCTCTGTTGGACTAGAAACATACTCTGATGCTGAAGCTCTACCTACTGCTGACAAGTGCTCCCTCTCTCACCTCTGCGCTACTGCAACATCTCCATGCATCTCGCACCATTGCACACCTCTCTGTGCCATCCTGCATTAGTGCAACACACTTGTGCCTCTCGCATTGCTACAGCCTACTAGCTCTGCGCTGTCTTGGGATTCCTGCACTGTAGCTCTCTCTGCCGCTCCATCCACATTTGTCTCTACCCAATCAGTCAATCTTGCTACTCCTCATCGGGGCTCTTGTAGCAAAGTCGAATCAAAGAGGTTGGATACCTCAAGGATCTTGCCCCTCCTCCTTGGGACAATCACTCCACATTGCCCCACCTCCTTCCTGGAGGTATGGCTGCATGTGATCCCTCAGCCCACCTGGCTTGAAGTTTCCCCCTACTGGAGGTCTCTGCATGAGTAGATGTCTCTACTCGATCTCCTCTCAGCTTCTCTAGTTGTGGCTGCTCCACAACCTTCTGAAGTTGCTTCACCAATCGTGGCTCCTCCACAATCGTCTGAGACTTCTTCTGGTGTTGCATGTTGAGAGGTAATGTAGTCTCCCTCTCAACCACCAAGTCTCCATCAGTTTCCTTGTTGCTTAAGGCTTTGCATGCATCTTGAACCTCAAGAGCATATAGGTTCTTGACCTGTGAACTGATCTGCTTCACCTATCTAGTGATGATGTGTCTAAGGAAAACCTTTCCCTTACTGAAGACTACATCATAGCCTTTGTCTTCCAGCATCACGATCGACACCAAGTTTCTCTTCAGTCCTGGTACATACTTGACATTGGTGAAGGTAAGGCAAGCTCCATGATCCCTTTGAAAAATAACCGTGTCTACACCTGAGACGCTGTACTTTTCATCATTACCCATCGCTATGAGTATCTGGAGATCTTTCTCCTCCAAAGTATTGAACAAACTCTTGTCACCGGTCATGTGGAAGGAAGCTCTAGTGTCAAGAAACCAACCACTTCCCACCATGGATGAAACCATGCATGCAAAGAGTGTGAAATCCAACTCGAACTTTGAAGCAAGTGCCTCACCTTCAGCCTTCCCCAGATCCCTTCTTGGATTTCCTCTATGGACAATTTGTAGCAAAATGGCCCACCTCATGACAACGAAAGTATCGCACTTTTGATTTGTCAAACTTCTTCCCACCATGGGAAGAACTGGATTCGGAAAGAGAACCCTTCTCCTTCCCCTTCTTCTCCTTACTCACTAAGACATAGTTTTCTTCATCCTCCATGGATGAAGAACTATCTCTGGTGCTTCTTCTTATCTCCTCCTACATCAAATCCGACCAAAGTCGTTCCCAATCTGGCAGTTTCTCTCTTCCATTAACCGAGTCCTGGTAGCTATGCCAGCTCTTAGGAAGACCGAGGAGTGCAAGACTCACCATGTCATCATTAGCTGTCACGATCCCTACACTTCCAAGCTCATCCCTACATGAGGTGAGCTTGTTCAGATACATAGAGATCGTGTCACCCTTTTCACACTTGATCTTTTGAAGTTTGTCCTTCAGTGCCAGCTTCCTCTGATCACTGCTATTCTGATAAAGATCTTTCAATGTTTTCCACATCGAAAACGGAGTCTCCTTCCCATGGAGGCTCAAGACAATGTGATCTCGAACTCCCTCCAGGAAGATTATCCTTGCTCTAGCCACACACTTTTTCCATTTCGCCAATTGAGTAGCATCATTTGGCTTCTGGACTTCTTGATCAATGAAGTCCTTTAGACCGTTATCTTCTAATACTGCCTCCATGCGATCCTTCTAGGCTATATAATTCGAACTGCCATCAAGGGCATATTCGAGTCTCAAACCACTGAATTCCATCGGTGAAATAGATGTGATAAGAACTCAATTCAATATTCAAAAACCACCAACTTCTCCCTTCTTGTATATTGTTCTTCCTTGATCACCTGTGCTCTGATAGCATGTAGAAATTCCCACTGTAGGTCACCTGGTAATGCAATGTACTAAAGAAAAACACTTGATCTACTTCTACAAACAATTTAGCGGAAGCTTAATCGAACATGAGCAACTTCAAGCATGAACTGATATAACTGAGAATGAGAAGTAATCAACCATAACATAGAAGATATATCACTGGGGAAAGCACCAACCTAAAATCACAACTCTGTATTATCATACAAGTGGAAATCTTGTTCAAGTTACAAAAAGAATCAGCTCTCAAGCTATCCTTCTCTCTTTGTAATCAAACAATCCCTCTACTGCTCATAGATAGTCAAAGGCCTCTATCTAACCTTTGGTATGCCCTCCAAGCCTCCTATTTATTTGCGCAATTTTGATTGGGGTCTAGTGCAGCCACTTGTGTGAATTGGCCTCTTCACACACTCACTAACCTCTGATCCAACTACGCAGTCCCGAAGGAGATAAATCCTTCTCATGGATGAGCTTCCTTTGTAGGAAAAACATTCGTCCAACCGATAGTACATTGTCTCTTCTTTGATCTCAACTAGGTCTCTGTCTGAACTGACATGCACAAGTTATTCATGAGAGAATCTTCAATTATCTGAAGTGCAACAGTTATATGCAAGCATGCATTAACTAACTGAACTTACTTAATTTAAATAAATTGTTTAAATGAAATATAATTGGACTTGACTCAGTTAACTGAGCCAACTAATTACTACTCAAATTAGAACCCATCCTTATCTCTTTAACTGATGGATAAATTCCTTAGTTAATAGATAAACTGTTGCATGTCCTCACATAGAATTCAAGTTTGATTTTCCTTAACTAATTAACTCAAGATGAATTAATTAATTAATTTTCAAACAGCTGCTAAGTTCAAATTCGAATTTTACTTCCTATTTTTAGTCTAGGGACTGACTAAAATTGGAATCCATCCTGAACTGCTAAAAATAGAATGCTATTTTCAGCACTTCCATTTTTCATTCCCTGTTGCCCAATCCAGCACTGGTACTCAAACTGCTATTTTTAGCATTTCTTGTTGCCATTTTCAACATATATTTGGGGGTCAGTGCCTCCAATAGATTAGTGCTTTCAAATCTATTTTGGGGGTTGGTGTGTGCAAATTTATGTAATTAAAGGTTTAAGAAGATAAAATATTTGTGGTTTTCTCCCACAAGGGTTTCCATAGACATATGGTGTTCTCATGTGTTGATGTGATGGTATGTTTATAGTTATGTTCAAATGTCAGATTGTTTAAATTAGTTAAACTAGCCATTACATTGATTCACCTCCCCCCCCTCTAAGTGTAATTATTATTCTAACAACAAGAAAGGAGGAGGATCCATTAAATATTTTGGTTAAAATGGATGATAGGTGTTGTAAGGTGGTGTATAGGAGGTATTTTGAGATAGATATAATTTTTGTTTGCTTTTTAATGAAAAAACATAAAGTTGTTAATATAGATCCAATTTCCATTTGTGTCTATGGGACCAATGGTTTAAGGATTAATGTTTTACATAAAATTAGTTAGGTTGATAATGATGCCTTGATTAAGGGTCATGGGAATAAGAGTTTGACGTTAATCACTCCCCAAAGTGCTAAGCAAGTTGAGAGATACATTTTTAAATATTTCCTTGAATTGATGGGGGAGAGTTGCAATCAAGATTTCTTTGGAGATAGGGTGGAAGTGGAAACTTTATTAGGTGGGAAAAGGATTTTGATGTGTGCAACTTCAAATGATGTAGAGGGTAATTATAAAAAGGAAAAACAAATTGTTTAAAATATAAGTAAAAATTCCCAAAGATGATGGTTGGTAGGATGTGAGGGTGAAACAAATAATGTCCTGTGTTGGAAAATTTTGGAAGGAGGTATATTGGTAGGGAAACACTTAATGCCTTTTTCAAAAACTATTGGGGCTCAATTTTCGATTATGTTCCTAATTATAAAATCTTTACTAGCTATTGAATAAGATTTGGTTTTCAAACTAAGAAGGTTGAATATTCCATTATACACGAGAATTGTTTTTGGAGGTATTCATTTATGTCATTGAAACCATGGAATATGTGCTTTGATCCATGATTTCAAGTTGATAAATGCATACCCATTTGGTTAAAATTCCCAAGTTTACATATGAAGTTATCGTTAGATAATTTAAAAAAATTGGCTGATCTTCTTGGGAATACAATAATGGTGGATATTGGTTACAAACATATTGTACATCATTCTACGGCTAGGATTTTGGTGGAAAATGACATTAGATTGAGGCTAACAGAAATTGTAAAAGTTGTCACAGGTGTTAAGTTACATTTATAGGTTCTTGATTACATGAATATTCCATTCATTGTTCCACATGCCACAAATATGGACATCTTGTTGTTGATTGTGGGAAGCCTAGTTATTTCTATGTGGAGAAAGAAATCCAAAACAATCAAACTTAGTATCCAAAAATGCATCTAAGTTGGTGGGGGCATCTAATCCAAAATTTTTATCGTTAGTGGACTTGGTGCGAGATTTGAAGATGAGTGATAATATACAACATTTAATTCCATTTATGAGTCAAAATATTTGAGGCATTATGAACCTACTATTGAGGTTGAAGGGTGTGATTATAATAATATGCGGCCAATTCTATTAGGGTATCCATCGATTTTTAAGAAATTGGTAAGTCCATAAACCCATTTGAGAAATTACCTCCAAGAATAATTTTATTATGAAGTGATAATTTACCCCTCTTGACCTCAATAGTAGGTTCATAATGCCTCAAATGGGGGAAAGGACAAACTATCAATTCCTCATTCTCAAAGGAAGGGGTGGGAAATCACTTCCTTGATTAATACTACTTTTTCTCTTATGATAACTCCTTTAAGGATTGACAACAATCTATCATAGGGCATAAAATTATGATAAAAGTAATAAAATGAAAAGGTCATTATGATATTCACTCCAAAATTTGGGATTAGATTGGTGGGAAACACTATATGGGTTTAGGGATTTATCTAACTAAGGATATAGGGGCATACATTATGGGGAGGAAATATTTCCTACGTCAAAGGAAATTATCAAAATATAGTAAGGAAGGTATTGTTTAATCACTGAGATTCTTAGAGGCCATAACCTTCAGAGGTATTAAATGATCATTTGTTCCTTGAACATCAAAGGATTATGAAGCCAATAAAAAATGTTAGCCTTGTCTAAACTAGTAGAATTTGAAAAACTAGACATTCTACTACTACAAGAAACTACGGGAAGGGGGGGCTAGTTGATTAGTTTCTTTAAGAAATATTTGAAACATTGAGACTTTTCATATATAGACTTTATTGGGCTTTCAAAGGGTTTTATTTATTCTTAGATGCTAAGCATTTTTTTAACAAATTTGTTTGCTACCTTTTCAATTATGTGCATGTAATTTCATAGTAAGAACTTAGACATGCCCATCACTATGTTGAATGTGAACAATCATTATAAGGAGAAGAAACACTTTTGGGGAAAATTTTTCTTTTGCTTGGTGTGGGGTGATTATTAGGGCAACTAGGATTTTTTCATTAGTAAAAGAGAGGTATGGGGTGACATTACTAGAATTGATAGACATTTGGATTATTTTTCTCATTAAATTGAATAAGTATTTTTGGTTTATGTTGAATCCATCATTATGAAGCTAACTTGAAGGAATAATCATAATGCAACTGACGCGGTGTCAAAATGATTTTATTGATTTCCCTTTTTTGGAAACTGATTCTGTGGGTTGAAAAATATATATCCTAGATTAGGGATACCCATCCCTAATCACAACCCCATTTTTATGCATTTGGAGCATAATATTGACAAGCCATCATATCATTTTAACTTCATTCTAGTATGGTTGTAAGAATTTTTTTTTTGGATCTAGTAAAAAATAACCAAAAATACAATGATGTCATTGTCAAAATATATCAGTGGCAAATTTTCAAAATCATTAAAACATATAAAAGCGAAAGTGGTGGTATGGTCAATGAATAGATATGTGAAAATGGATTGACTTTTGAAAGAAGTAGAGGAAGCAATAAATTTGTATGGTGACAAGTATGGAGAAGCTTTTATTGATAAGGGGTTATTAAGAGCTAAAGAATTAGAAGCTAGAAAGAAGAAACTATTGCATGAACATGAAGCACATTGGCGTATGAAGGGTAGAGCCATATTTATTGAATTAGGAGATGAGAATACTCAATATTTTCATAAGCATGAAAATTTTGGTAAAATTTCAAATACCATATGGGAAATGAAGAATGGTAGAAGGGGAGGTGGTCCAAAGTTTTAAAGAATGGTTGAGTGTACAACATTCCAATATGATTTACAAAGAACCTAAAGGAGTAAATATAGTTGAAATAGTGAATTTGGCCTCATATTTCCCACAACTTGTCTTAGACGAGAACAATATAGAATTATATGAAGAAATATTAAAAGATTCAAGTTAATGACATTGTTATACTTGTTCCAAAAGGATATACTACCATCCCCAAATGACTAAACTATTGAGTTATTTTTAGGAATTTTTTATTTACTAAGTGATGATATTTTTAGAGTTATTGGAGAGATAACACTTTTAGTTAAGGTCCTAGGATCCTTCAATATTTCTTTCTTTTCTCACATTCCAAAAATTAATAAATTAGAGTCATATGATAAATTTAGTTAATTAGCCCTTTCTAAGTGTACTTATAAAATCATTTATGGTATTGAAAATAAGGGTGAAAAAGGTATTACCAAAGGTAATTTGTTGGGTCCCTATAATACTAGTGATTACCCCATTACTATTGTAGTTATACCCCTTATTTATATTATTGTGCCCTATTACCCCCATATTGTTATTTCTGTGCCCCATAGTATCCCTCTATTGTTATTTTTGTGGCTTTATATTATTATTGTTAGGTCGGCTGGATTATATTGTGACTCCTTAGACTCCTATATATAGAAAGGAGGTTTTGTCATTTGTATCATCCAAGAATTGTTCATTTATGTAATGTAAAGGAGGTTGCCCCCTCGAAGAGCCTGAATTCTAAGGCGTTGATCTATCTTTTCTATCTTTCCTTGAGCTGGTTTCATAACATTTGGTATGAGAGCTTTGGATTCTAGGGTTTCGCTGCTCCAAACAGGTCATCGTGGCATTTTCTCTATAAATGTTTTTTTTCTGTGACGTTTCAGAAGTCGTAAAAAAAACCCATTTTAGAAGAAATCGCGCTGAACCTTGGGTCCGAATTTCAGAGCTTTTCGCGCGATATTTGCGGAGATATGATCTGAGGAAGTTGGTCTTTTTGTAGACTCCTGAATTACATTCAAAACAGGTGACCTGGGGAAAATAGTCATAACTTTCTTTCTGGGGATCAGATTGAAATTTCGTAAGAAGGTACAGAAAGAGGACGGACTGTAGTTTCTTGTGTGTATGTTTCAGATTCAAAGGTTGAAACAGTGACTCGTGGCACGTCGTACAAGTTCGCTCTACTGAACCAGTCTAAAAGCAAGTCACTGTGGGAGATTTCACATAACTCTTCCTTGGAGAATCCAATTTGGCTCAGACTTGTGGCATTGGAAAGAGGACGCAGAAGGCTACTACAGGTAGCAAGTTAAGAACTGGATGATCCAAAATTACAGAGATACATCAGATTCAATGTCAGGCTTCTATAAAGTGAAAAAAGGTGTGTAGTTTTTTTTTTTAAATTTTTGTGTAAGCTTGGTTTAACGAAATTCAAAGGGCATAGTAAAGCATTATTATCGGTAACTGATGCCCCGAGGAAAGAAAATGCAAACACCTAGTAAGGAACCTGAAAGCTCTAGCATGACTCATGAAGAAGAGGAAGAAATGCTACATGATATATCAAAATTACAAGAACAAGTGCAACAAATGTCACGCTCACAAAAGCTAACAGAAGCTAAGATAAGTGGCGTGGAATCTAAGATAAATGGCGTGGAATCTAAGATAAAGGGCATGGAAGCTAAGATGGAGGATTTGATGGCAGATTTGAAGATAGATTTGAAGACAGACATGGAAGAATTGAAGAAGTTGCTACAAGAAAGGGTCACTAATGGTGAAAAGGTAGTAAAGGAAACTCATGATGAGAACAAAAGAAATGTTAATCATGATTCCATAGACGCTAATCTTGGATCTAAGAATCACCATATTCCAAAAATCGATATGAGGAAGTTTGATGGCAAGGATCCCGCCACATGGATATTATAGATGGAGCAATTCTTCGATCTCAATAATGTGCAAAACGCACAAAAGGTACGTATGGAAACTGTATATTTGGAACCAAATCAGTTTGTATGGTATCAATGGCTTTTCTCTCGTAAAAAATTTATCACTTGGGCAATTTTTACGGAATAATTGATAGCACATTATGAAGATATAAAAAGCAACACTTTTTTTAGCCAATTGATAAGTCTCAAACAAAAGGGTTCAGTAATGGAGCACATTGAGGAGTTCCAAAAATTGAACATAAGGGTAAAATATATTCCAGAGGAGCACAGGATTGATGTGTTCATAGGGTCTTTAAAGGATAATATCCAACATGATGTTTGCCTTTGGGAACCTGATTCATTAGAGAAGGCATTCAGGTTAGCAAGAAAAATGAAAAGCAAAATTATGGAAACCAGGAAGCATACCACTCACAACTATAAAGACGGAAGTGTTGTTGCCCCTAGTCTTCCACAACCTATAAGGTTGACACCACAACAATTGGAAGAAAAAAGAGCAAAAGGGCTTTGTTACAGTTGTGATAGCAAATACACTAAAGGTCATAAGTGTGCTGAGAAGAAATTATTCTACATAGATTGTGAAGAGGAAGAAGAAAAGGAGCAAGAAAGGTCAAAAGAAGAAGATATACTCCAGGAACAAAGCCTAGATGAAGAAAAAATAAATCCGACCATATCTTGTAATGCATTGGCGGGAATTACCACTCCTCAAACCATCAAGATAGAAGGAAAAATCAAGAAGAAAAAGGTAATAGTGTTGATTGATTCAGGAAGCACCCACAATTTTATTCATTGTAGGGTAGAAAAAGAATTGAATTGCTTCCCATATCCAGCACCAGAGTGTCAAGTGATGATTGCAAATGGAGGAACAATAAATTGCTCTGGAAAGTGCCATAATATCAAGCTATCCATGGGAGAATATGTATTGACTAGCCCAATGCTTTCCATTCCAAAGGGAGGTGCTGATGTTGTACTAGGAGTCCAATGGCTACAATCCTTGGGTACAATAACTTTTAATTTTCAAGAACTTTTCATCAAATTTTCTACGGAAGGAAAGGAAGTTGAATTAAGAGGTGTAATTGCACAATTATGTTCGCTAGATGTTTCCACATTGGAATCATCTATTTCTCCAGATCTCCAAAATGTCCTGGACAATCATTCCAAGGTATTTGAGACTCCCAAAGGTCTCCCACCTATGCGTGATCATGATCATGCTATTCATCTGGTTCCAGGAAGTGTTCCTCCAAACATCAGGCCGTACAGATATCCCTATGCCCAAAAAAGTGAAATTGAACATATGGTTGCAGAAATGCTAGAGGCTGGTATAATTCAACCAAGTCAAAGTTCTTTCTCAGCTCCAGTAGTATTGGTGCACAAGAAGGATGGATCATGGCGCATGTGTCCAGATTATAGGGAGCTCAACAAGCTCACTATTAAAGATAAGTTCCCCATTCCTGTTATTGATGAATTATTGGATGAATTGCATGGATCAATTTACTTCACCAAGTTGGATCTTCGTTCGGGATATCATCAAATCAGAATGAAGATTGAAGACATTCCGAAAACAGCATTTAGAACTCATGAGGGTCATTATGAATTTTTGGCCATGCCTTTTGGCCTTACCAATGCACCTTCAACATTTCAAGGTTTGATGAATTCAATTTTCAAACCATTCCTTAGAAAATTTGTGTTAGTATTTTTTGATGATATACTAATCTACAGCAAGTCTTGGAAGGATCATGTTGAACATGTTGACAGGGTGCTACAACTATTGGAGGAGAAACAATTATATGCAAAAAGATACAAATGTTTCTTTGGAGTCTGTTGAGGGCCCCGAAATCGGGTCGACAACAAGGGGGATACCCACCCGGTCCGGAGCCTGGTTGGCGGCTCCTTGCCCGTTTGGAGTAGCGGGTCCGACTGGGGATAACGGGACCAGCTTCCCGATGCAAGGGGTGTGTGTGTGTGTAAGTTTTGATTTATGCTGTTTCTAGAGAGCTTTCGAGAACTAATTTTAATCTAACTCATCATCTGGCTATAAGCTGCTAAAATCAGAATAAAAATAACATATACAACCTACGCTAACCCGGGATATATCTTTTCCATCATGCGATCTAAAAAGATTTCATATAATAACTGGTAATGAAGATTATTCAGCTACTATAAGAATATAAACCATTTAAGATAAACCATTCTGCATAAGAAGTTAAACAGGACAGTTGTGGACTTCATATCACATGATAAATCATTCATATGTCAAACATAAACAGATGATTCCACCGTAAAAAAGTGCCAAATGGTAACCATAAATCTATATATTAACATACAAATAACATCAGCTGCATATCACTTCAAGCAAATTAATAGAAATTCGTCAAGAGATAAAAGTACCATTTATGACTAATTTCTATTCACAAACTTCAAGCAATAATGATCTACTTCTATTTACTTCGAACGCCTACGAAGAGTACAGAAATGCAACATCAGTAGCAGACATTAAAATGCAAATATAAATAAATCCGATCCTTCCATTCATCAAACCCTCCTCTGAGGTGCAGAAGTGCATTTTCTGAGGACAAGTTTTTGACAAATTTCTGGACCCTTCTCCAATGCAATGAGAAGGGTTGAAATACTACTACCTAATCTTAATAATAGTATGTTTACAAAATTGAGGATACGGTTCTCAAATGACCGCCCTTTTTCTAATTTAGTTAAAAGAAAAAAATCAACATTCTAAATGAAATTACTTCTTAATTTGGTCTCTGAAGTTGCAGCTGTCAAGCATAGGTTTGAGAAGAGTAGGCTGGCTGATTTCTGTGCTTAGCTGGGCTGCAAAAACAGCATCCATAAGAGCTGGCGCTACTTTCTCGGCTACGTTCATGATGCATCTTACTGTCATGCATTGGCTGTGAGGCTTAACTAAGTAAGTCCAGTAACTTTCCCAGTTTAGTCTAGCCAATGCCTGGATTGTCGTTCTGTTTGCCTGTGCTTTCTACTTCCATTCTGCCTCCAGTTGCAACGTGCTTGGTAGGTACCCCGGGGTGGTTTCTGAAATCAAATTAGCTCTATGTAAATTTTCATTTACACAGTCGATAAGGATGCTCGCTTGTGTCACCGCTGTCTCTGCTGCTTGCTCTGCCTGTGTGATTTGTTCGTCCCATTTGTTAAAGAGCAGCTCCTTATGATTTTCATTAATCTTGGGTGCTCCTGCTCTTTTCCCCTCCTCGTCATTTTGCCAAGTTAGATATTCTGTTACTCTTTTGTTGGCCTGGTCATAGTCGTTCCGCAATTCCACCACCTGGCTGGTGATCTTGTCGCTTATTTCACAAAAATGCCTCCATTGTGATATTCTACGTACCATATCTTCCTGTTGCTGTGACAGTTGGTCGTTCAAGCCGATGGACTCTGAAATGAACTCTGACAGCTTAGGTTCATCTTTATGTATTTATTGCACCGTCTGCAGCTTCTTTTCTTTTTCTTCAAGACTTGTTTGATAGCTCACCTGAATCTGGCGAAAGTCTTCTTGTAACTTCTCGAGCTGTCTGGAGGCTTCAGTGTTCGCATTGGCTTGCTGCAACTGTTGTTGTAGCAGTTGTATTTGATTTTCATGTTCTTTTAGAAGTTGTTGAACTTCAGAGGCCTTGTCGATAGTTGCAGAAGCATATGCTCCTGCAATCTGAGACAATTTCGTGAGATTCTCGGTTGGATTACTGTTCGGGTCTTTCCATAAGACATCTAGATGTTCAGCATCTTGAGATAATGTATTCTCAAGTTTCCTCTTCTTTCTTTGTCTTCTTACAACTGCTTTGTGCTGGGGGCTGTAGAATACGTCTAGTGGAGGAATTTCTTCTACGCTGAGTAGAAGTTCTGAGGATGGAGCGATAGGGAGATGATCCGTTTCTACGGCACTACTGACTACGGTTGAGACGACCTCTTGCACCACCTGTGTATTGCTCACAGGTGTCTTTGGGGTTTGACCTTCAAGATTAATTAATTCATTGAAGGTGTCCCATTCTTTATCCAACTCTACTGTGACAAGAGGTGTTTCAACGACAGGAGGGGGAACCTCTCTTGGTGGCGAGGCGATAACTTGCTGCTGAGCCATCGCACTTGATTGAGCTGTGTCTTTGATTGTTTCTTCGTTCAGCTCTTTTTTATGCACAGGCTCTTCAAGATGTTTAGATATTTCTTTTGCGGCGCTGGACTTAGATCTGGAAGCGCTAGAGTTTCCGCTAAGGCTGATGCTCGGAGTCGGTTCTCTAGTAGCTACTCGCAGTCCTTCCAGTGGAATACTAGCCAGTCTTCTTTCTCTGAACAATGTGAATTTCCGAAGGTCGTCTGGAGACAATCTTGACTGAGCTTCTTGCAAAACTTCCTTGAGCGAGTTCTTGTTCAGGAAGAGATCATCAAACAGATCTTTCTTCCCAAAGAATACCCTTGTCTTGAGATTGGTTGTAAATTCCCGGGCCACTTTATGTGGGTCGAATGGTCTCGATGAGAACTTAAATAGTTGGAGACATGTCACATTTTCCACTTCATCAAAAGCGTGTCCCACATTGAACAAAGAGAAGACCCCACAAGTGACGGGAAATGGAGGCCAAATGGCCTTCTTTTTGTCTTTTAGTTCCTTTGTTAAGCCGCCTTCAGAACAAATTTGATAAGCAATTTCTCGGGCCAACAATTTATCAGGAACATACAAAGGTAGGACATGTGGAGGTACAGTGCTTCCAAAAACTCGAATATAGGTAAACCATTCTTCCCCAAACCATCTCGCAATGGGGAGGATGTCAATTTGGGCCTCGGGGGAGCACCTTGGGGGGTCCTTATCATATATCATTCTATGTATGGGCAATATGAGCCCATGGCAAATCTGGTAAAAATGAGGGGCAAACTGGGAATCCCATAAAACTTTATGATAGACGTGAATGGGCAATGGGTCTTGGGTAGTCCATTGCCAGCCCATAGTAGGGAATTTCGATACAAGACAGACAGAGTCCATTATATAGGCAGACAGATAAAACGGAGGATAGACCCTTTGGGAGAAGGATCTCTTAGAACGGTAGTGGAGGACCGCCGTGTATAGAGTGTCAGAAAGGATTTTGGCCCAATCCACTATCTCAGAACTAGTCGCGGCATCAATTAACGGTAACCATTCAGATGAGAACTTATTGATATCGGGCTTACCAAAAAGCCTACAGAGCATGGCTGCAGCAAAACAATATGGAGAGGTGAGGGAACCAGTGCTATACATACCGTTCTTATATTTTTTCAACAGCTCATCTCTTCTTGACCATTCCTTAGTAGTGTCTGATAGGTCCGGATTCTCCACTGTAAACTTCCTAACAAACTCTGCATTATAGGTCGCTTGTGGTTCAGGAAGATGATACATGAGCTTCAGGTCTGAGGTAGCAAACGATCCCGCGAGTCCATGCCCCTGAACTTTGAACTGTCTATGATGCAATTCCGCATCATCTAAAATCCACTTGATCATGTCTGTATACGGTAGGATCTTCGGCCTTGCCGCTATTCTGTGGAGGAAAGAGCACGCTAGGTCTTCCAGAGATGCCTCTGAAGGACGTGATGCACCTGCGACGGCAGCAGTTACCTTAATTATTCTAGGGTTCTCTTCTTCTAACAGCCTATACATGCCTTCCCATGTTGAGATGCCTGCATCTTTATTGCATGTAGTATCTGTGTACAGGGGCGCCATCTCCTTGGTCTTCTCTCTTGTTTCTGAGCTTTGAGCTTTGTTCTTCTTCCCCATCTCGCTTAGCGTTTCTGTTTGATTTTGCCTTCGCACTTTGCTCCTGCAGGTTATGAGTGAAATGGAAAGATTGATCAGAAAGGTGATGGGAGAGTTTTAAATGCAAGAGATAAATCAGATACGCCACCTTACGTGAAGCAAATCCGCATTAAGGCACGCCTCTTTATTCCACTTAATAACTGACAATCAAATTATTACTATCATTAAAAGCGCATAACTCCAAGTCAGGTTATAGTAAGTGGCTTTTCTTTGGGTGGTGCGCCTGAGGGATTCGTATTAAGGTGCTTTTATGATCTGCCATCGTACCCTTGCATGTCGCGCAATCGCAAACAGTAGTGATCGCAATATCGCAGATCGCAATAACTCAATGCTTGTTAATCTTCGCCTGCCTCATTTCTGCGATATGCGATCGCGCGATCGCAATATTGCAAATCGGCAGGTTTGTAAGATTTTCTTTATGGGTACTAGCATGTTGCGATGCGATGTTGTTATTAATACTGAAGCGGTGCGCATATTGGTCTTTAGAAGGGAAATGAAGGTGTTTCTCATTCTTTTGTAATGCAACCTTAAAGATTTGCTTCCATGAACACTGGTTTAGGCTTAAGTCACTCAAGAAACCTTTTCTAAGTGCATGTTTGTACTTTAGAATGAAATCTTTGCTTTTCCAAAAATTAACTAAGGGTCCCCATTCATTCTAGCATCGTGGCTGATACTAGATTGAACAAAAAGGGGGGGGTTGTTGCTGGCCACAACAATTGGCGACTCACTTGGGAGAACCAGTTATCTCTGTTCTTTTTCTATTGACGTCTTCAGACTCCTACAAAAATTTTCTCGGGAATTTTGAACTTTATTATAAAAAGATAAAAACAAATGATACCCCAAAGCGTCAATGATGTTTCGTTTCAGCCCCATTTTACTTCAACTATTTGCATTCCCAGATTGTTTTCGAATTCAGGTCAGTTATTACTTGGTCTTGTAAAAAAAAACATAAAAATAAAGTGTTCTCTATGTATTAACCCTTTTTAAGAATGCTCCTTTGTCGCAGGTAGAGCCACTGCTGCCAGCAGGCATCCATAGTCTCGACAGGGTTACCTATTATCCAGGAATGATCCTTTATCCTGCTTAAGGTTATTTACAACTCTTTCAGAAAAATCCCTTTCTTGATGCCTTTTCCTTTTTTATTCTCTAAAGAACAATGTCTTGGTTTGGTGGCCAAATTATGACACAGTCATTCACTTGATTTACACTTTTGCTGAACAAGTTGGCTCGTGATGAGACCCCTTTTCTTTTGATTGCAACAATCTCGAGTCATTGCCCTGTTTTGGTAGACAGTTTCGGCAACGTCAGCAAGTTATAATATCTGTGATCATGATAAGTCGGCTCGTGATGAGACCTCTTATTCCTTGAGATATAGCATATTTTTAGGTCATTCTTCTGAATGTCGTGTTTTCCTTCAGCAGGGAGGAAATCAAATTCTCTTTCCTTAAGAAAGTTCTGGGCGAAAATGATGGGGCTGCTTTTGGTAGTGGCTGTTTTCACAGAGAATCTTTATTTTAATATTGATACCTTTCATTGTGCTGACCTAAAACGAATTCTTTACTGAGATAGCTTTCTTTTTCTTTTTCTAAATAAATTGGAGCCAAAACTATCATCATTTCTGGGTTAAAGTTCTATTGATAATAAAGATCAAATTCTCAAAAGACTTGCCATTCATAGGAGCCGAAGTTCAAAATCTTAAACAGAGACGAGGCGTCTTTAGTGAATGTCAAATACTGTTTAGTCAGAACAAACTTTATTTGAGAGAGGCAAACATTCTCTAGGGTCATGTAGAGAATTTGACTAACGTTGCCTATCAATTATTTTGAAAGCAAAACTAATAACCTAGCTAAACTACTCCTACTCCTATTCTAATTATGTACAGGAAATAACTAAGTAAAATGATATTTCCAATGGAACCAACGATTCATTATTATCCCTAGCCGCATGAATTTTCCAAGCATTGGTAAAAAGAATCGAATTTCTCTTGGATTGAATTTGTTGGCTAGGGAATAAGAACTTACAGACTCAATTGGAATTCTGTCTGACTTTATTTTCTCATGAGAGGTTTCTTCTAACTGAGTACCTATTGGATCATGAAAATCGGGATGGATTTCTTTTGTGATTTGATGATCTTTCAATAGGAGGGATAACAAGTCAAATTGTGAAACGGGTTTTTCGGTTTCGATGGTTTGTAACCCATTGCTTGTTGACGTTGCGTTTTTAGCGATTTGGTTTGAAATGAAAGTTCTTATATGTAAATCGCTGAAACCTAATCTATCAAAAATTTGAAAATTTAAAAAGAGATTGGATTTTGTACAAAATGAACTTGAGTGAGAAAGAAATGATTGGGTATCTATACAAATTGTGGTATCGCACAACTGGGAGTTATTTGTGATCTTTTGATTTTCACAAGAACTGGCCAAGTTTTGTGAATCAGGAACTGAGTTATGATCGCGAACAGGGATGAAACTTTCCTCTTGATATGAATCATAGATTGGAGTATCGTCTTGCATAGTAAAATTATTCAAATGAGCTTTTGCTTTGAGGTGAGGGTCAACTGGTATAATTCATGATCTAAGACGTTTTTTATTGTCTGACCTTAGTTGAGTTACTTGTGATAACTCATCACCATCACGATCGGCAAAGCAACTATCACAAAAGACCTTACAGTGTCCCCTAGGTTCCTCTTTTTCATTATATATTTTCAGACGAGGGAGGTGAGGCAGCTCTCGTTTAATATGGGTCAAAGGCTGTGTTAAAGTGGTCTCTTTATTTTGAAAACCCAATGATGGTTCGTTTGAATAACCCTCTGTGTCCGTTGAAATATGCTTAATATTATGAGGGGAAAAATCGTCATCACTAAAAACATTGGGGTAAAGAGAAAAATGTAAATCTAGAACAACGCATTTAACAGAATTAACTAAATCTCGTTCATCAGATTCACTATAAGCATCGGGTTTTAGATCATACCTTTTTGTGCCGATACTTTTCGGAAGAGAAGCAGTAGGGGGATCTAACCTTGGCATTAGCATTTGTTGATTTGAAATGATATTGTCTGACTCGATGTCGAAGTCATCTTGTGGTGCTAAGGTATTTTCCCTTTCGGTATTTTCGCCTTTGTTTTCTGGTGTCAGAGCATGCAATACTCCTAGGCTGAATTCTGTTTGGTCAGGTACAGGAGGTAGGAAATACTCATCATAATCTGAAGATTCTTCATCTGTGAGCTCGTTTTCGAGGTCATATTGCAGACACTTAAGATGAAATCGCATATTGAAATCCCTTACGGGTTCGTCTTCTTTCCGCAGATAGTCGATTTCATCATATACCTGGTCGTATTCATAGCAATCAAATTCCAAGATGAAAATCCTAATGAATTGGTCCCAGCTGTGAACTGATGCAACTGGGAGGCTTCTGCACCATTTTCTAGCTTCCGCTGTGAGTGTAAGAGTAAAAATCCTGCACACAACGCCTTCGTCAATTTTTTGAATATCAGAACTCAAAACTCTTTGAATGAATTGCAGGGCATGATGAAATGCAGAAGAATTATTCTTACCATTGAATTTTACCTGAGACAATAGCCTTACCACATCTGGTGGAGTGTTGGAAGAGGCAGGAACATGGATGCAACTCCAAATAGGAATTCTGTGAGTAGCCATCCCGTTTCAAGATTTATAATTAAAAACATTCCAATCAGACAATGTGCTCAGGCCCTCCTTCTAGCGCCAAATATGTTGAGGGCCCCGAAATCGGGTCGACAACAAGGGGGATACCCACCCGGTCCGGAGCCTGGTTGGCGGCTCCTTACCCGTTTGGAGTAGCGGGTCCGACTGGGAATAATGGGACCAACTTCCCGATGCAAGGGGTGTGTGTGTGTGTAAGTTTTGATTTATGCTGTTTCTAGAGAGCTTTTGAGAACTAATTTTAATCTAACTCATCATCTGGCTATAAGCTGCTAAAATCAGAATAAAAATAACATATACAACCTACGCTAACCCGGATATATCTTTTCCATCATGCGATCTAAAAAGATTTCATATAATAACTGGTAATGAAGATTATTCAGCTACTATAAGAATATAAACCATTTAAGATAAGCCATTCTGCATAAGAAGTTAAACAGGACAGTTGTGGACTTCATATCACATGATAAATCATTCATATGTCAAACATAACCAGATGATTCCACCGTACAAAAGTGCCAAATGGTAACCATAAATCTATATATTAACATACAAATAACATCAGCTGCATATCACTTCAAGCAAATTAATAGAAATTCGTCAAGAGATAAAAGTACCATTTATGACTAATTTCTATTCACAAACTTCAAGCAATAATGATCTACTTCTATTTACTTCGAACGCCTACTAAGAGTACAGAAATGCAACATCAGTAGCAGACATTAAAATGCAAATATAAATAAATCCGATCCTTCCATTCATCAAACCCTCCTCTGAGGTGCAGAAGTGCATTTTCTGAGGACAAGTTTTTGACAAATTTCTGGACCCTTCTCCAATGCAATGAGAAGGGTTGAAATACTACTACCTAATCTTAATAATAGTATGTTTACAAAATTGAGGATACGGTTCTCAAATGACCGCCCTTTTTCTAATTTAGTTAAAAGCAAAACATCAACATTCTAAACGAAATTACTTCTTAATTTGGTCTCTGAAGTTGCAGCTGTCAAGCATAGGTTTGAGAAGAGCAGGCTGGCTGATTTTTGTGTTTAGCTGGGCTGCGAAAACAGCGTCCATAAGAGCTGGCGCTACTTTCTCGGCTGCGTTCATGATGCATCTTACTGTCATGCATTGGCTGCGAGGCTTAACTAAGTAAGTCCAGTAACTTTCCCAGTTTAGTCTAGCCAATGCCTGGATTGTCGTTCCGTTTGCCTGTGCTTTCTGCTTCCATTCTGCCTCCAGTTGCAACGTGCTTGGTAGGTACGCCCGGGTGGTTTCTGAAATCAAATTAGCTCTATGTAAATTTTCATTTACACAGTTGATAAGGATGCTCGCTTGTGTCGCCGCTGTCTCTGCTGCTTGCTCTGCCTGTGTGATTTGTTCGTCCCATTTGTTAAAGAGCATCTCCTTATGATTTTGATTAATCTTGGGTGCTCCTGCTCTTTTCCCCTCCTCGTCATTTTGCCAAGTTAGATATTCTGTTACTCTTTTGTTGGCCTGGTCATAGTCATTCCGCAATTCCACCACCTGGCTGGTGATCTTGTCGCTTATTTCACAAAAATGCCTCCATTGTGATATTCTACGTACCATATCTTCCTGTTGCTGTGACAGTTGGTCATTCAAGCCGATGGACTCTGAAATGAACTCTGACAGCTTAGGTTCATCTTTATGTATTTCTTGCACCGTCTGCAGCTGCTTTTCTTTTTCTTCAAGACTTGTTTGATAGCTCACCTGCATCTGGCGAAAGTCTTCTTGTAGCTTCTCGAGCTGTCTGGAGGCTTCAGTGTTCGCATTGGCTTGCTGCAACTATTGTTGTAGCAGTTGTATTTGATTTTCATGTTCTTTTAGAAGTTGCTGAACTTCAGAGGCCTTGTCGATAGTTGCAGAAGCATATGCTCCTGCAATCTGAGACAATTTCGTGAGATTCTCGGTTGGATTACTGTTCGGGTCTTTCCATAAGACATCTAGATGTTCAGCATCTTGAGATAATGTATTCTCAAGTTTCCTCTTCTTTCTTTGTCTTCTCACAACTGCTTTGTGCTGGGGGCTATAGAATACGTCCAGTGGAGGAATTTCTTCTACGCTGAGTAGAAGTTCTAAGGATGGAGCGATAGGGAGATGCTCCGTTTCTACGGCACTACTGACTACGGTTGAGACGACCTCTTGCACCACCTGTGTATTGCTCACAGGTTTATTTGGGGTTTGACCTTCAAGATTAATTAATTCATTGAAGGTGTCCCATTCTTTATCCAACTCTACTGTGACAAGAGGTGTTTCAACGACAGGAGGGGGAACCTCTCTTGGTGGTGAGGCGATAACTTGCTGCTGAGCCATCGCACTTGATTGAGTTGTGTCTTTGATTGTTTCTTCGTTCAGCTCTTTGTTATGCACAGACACTTCAAGATGTTTAGATATTTCTTTTGCGGCGCTGGACTTAGATCTGGAAGCGCTAGAGTTTCCGCTAAGGCTGATGCTCGGAGTCGGTTCTCTAGTAGCTACTCGCAGTCCTTCCAGTGGAATACTAGCCAGCCTTCTTTCTCTGAACAATGTGAATTTCCGAAGGTCGTCTGGAGACAATCTTGACTGAGCTTCTTGCAAAACTTCCTTGAGCGAGTTCTTGTTCAGGAAGAGATCATCAAACAGATCTTTCTTCCCAAAGAATACCCTTGTCTTGAGATTGGTTGTAAATTCCTGGGCCACTTTATGTGGGTCGAATGGTCTCGATGAGAACTTAAATAGTTGGAGACACGTCACATTCTCCACTTCATCAAAAGCGTGTCCCACATCGAACAAAGAGAAGACCCCACAAGTGACGGGAAATGGAGGCCAAATGGCCTTCTTTTTGTCTTTTAGTTCCTTTGTTAAGCCGCCTTCAGAACAAATTTGATAAGCAATTTCTCGGGCCAACAATTTATCAGGAACATACAAAGGTAGGACATGTGGAGGTACAGTGCTTCCAAAAACTCGAATATAGGTAAACCATTCTTCCCCAAACAATCTCGCAATGGGGAGGATGTCAATTTGGGCCTCGGGGGAGCACCTTGGGGGGTCCTTATCATATATCATTCTATGTATGGGCAATATGAGCCCATGGCAAATCTGGTAAAAATGAGGGGCAAACTGGGAATCCCATAAAACTTTATGATAGACGTGAATGGGCAATGGGTCTTGGGTAGTCCATTGCCAGCCCATAGTAGGGAATTTCGATACAAGACAGACAGAGTCCATTATATAGGCAGACAGATAAAACGGAGGATAGACCCTTTGGGAGAAGGATCTCTTAGAACGGTAGTGGAGAACCGCCGTGTATAGAGTGTCAGAAAGGATTTTGGCCCAATCCACTATCTCAGAACTAGTCGCGGCATCAATTAACGGTAACCATTCAGATGAGAACTTATTGATATCGGGCTTACCAAAAAGCCTACAGAGCATGGCTGCAGCAAAACAATATGGAGAGGTGAGGGAACCAGTGCTATACATACCGTTCTTATCTTTTTTCAACGGCTCATCTCTTCTTGACCATTCCTTAGTAGTGTCTGATAGGTCCGGATTCTCCACTGTAAACTTCCTAACAAACTCTGCATTATAGGTCGCTTGTGGTTCAGGAAGATGATACATGAGCTTCAGGTCTGAGGCAGCAAACGATCCCACGAGTCCATGCCCCTGAACTTTGAACTGTCTATGATGCAATTCTGCATCATCTAAAATCCACTTGATCATGTCTGTATACGGTAGGATCTTCGGCCTTGCCGCTATTCTGTGGAGGAAAGAGCACGCTAGGTCTTCCAGAGATGCCTCTGAAGGACGTGATGCACCTGCGACGATAGCAGTTACCTTAATTATTCTAGGGTTCTCTTCTTCTAACAGCATATACATGCCTTCCCATGTTGAGATGCCTGCATCTTTATTGCATGCAGTATCTGTGTACAGGGGCGCCATCTCCTTGGTCTTCTCTCTTGTTTCTGAGCTTTGAGCTTTGTTCTTCTTCCCCATCTCGCTTAGCGTTTCTGTTTGATTTTGCCTTCGCACTTTGCTCCTGCAGGTTATGAGTGAAATGGAAAGATTGATCAGAAAGGTGATGGGAGAGTTTTAAATGCAAGAGATAAATCAGATACGCCACCTTACGTGAAGCAAATCCGCATTAAGGCACGCGTCTTTATTCCACTTAATAACTGACAATCAAATTATTACTATCATTAAAAGCGCATAACTCCAAGTCAGGTTATAGTAAGTGGCTTTTCTTTGGGTGGCGCGCCCGAGGGATTCGTATTAAGGTGCTTTTATGATCTGCCATCGTACCCTTGCATGTCGCGCAATCGCAAACAGTAGTGATCGCAATATCGCAGATCGCCATATCGCAGATCGCAATAACTCAATGCTTGTTAATCTTCGCCTGCCTCATTTCTGCGATATGCGATCGCGCGATCGCAATATCGCAAATCGGCAGGTTTGTAAGCTTTTCTTTATGGGTACTAGCATGTTGCGATGCGATGTTGTTATTAATACTGAAGCGGTGCGCATATTGGTCTTTAGAAGGGAAATGAAGGTGTTTCTCATTCTTTTGTAATGCAACCTTAAAGATTTGCTTCCATGAACACTGGTTTAGGCTTAAGTCACTCAAGAAACCTTTTCTAAGTGCATGTTTGTACTTTAGAATGAAATCTTTGCTTTTCCAAAAATTAACTGAGGGTCCCCATTCATTCTAGCATCGTTGCTGATACTAGATTGAACAAAAAGGGGGGGGTTGTTGCTGGCCACAACAGAGTCCAGGAGGTGGAATATTTGGGTCATATTGTATCTCATGAAGGAGTTAAGGTAGACCCTAGCAAAATTAAAGCCATTAAGGAATGGAAAATCCCCACATCCATAAAGCATCTGCGAGGATTTCTTGGGTTGACAGGGTATTATCGCAAGTTTGTTAAGAATTATGGGAGAATAGCAGCACCTCTAACAACATTATTGAAGAAAGATTCATTTTCATGGACTTCGTAAGCAACAAAGGCCTTTGAACATCTTAAAGAGGCAATGTGCCAAGCACCGGTCTTAGCTACGTCGGACTTCACAAAAACCTTTATTGTGGAATGTGATGCTTCAGGAAATGGAATTGGTGCTGTTCTAATGCAAGATGAAAGACCCATTGCTTTTGAAAGTCATCCAACCAAGGGAAAGTTTTTAAGCAAAGCTATTTATGAGAAGGAAATGTTGGCAATACTCCATGCACTTAAGAAATGGTGACCCTACCTAATGGGAAGACACTTCAAGGTAAAAACAGATAATGATAGCCTTAAATACTTTTTAGAACAAAGATTATCCTCTGAAGAGCAACAAAAGTGGGTCACAAAAATGTTGGGTTATGACTTTGAAATCATCTACAAAAAAGGGAAGCAAAATGTGGTGGCAGATGCACTCTCAAGAAAGGATGAGGATGTGGAAGCATTGTTGTGTGCCATTTCTATTATCCAACTAGATTGGATAAACGAAGCAAGGGAGGAATGGAAGAATGACGAAGAAGTGTGGGCACTTATTCGAAAGCTACAACACGATTCCAGTACTTCAGATACATTTAGCTGGCAAAATGATTCGTTATGGTACAAAGATCGCTTATACCTCTGTAAGAATTCCCAGCTAAAACAAAAGATTCTTATGGAATTGCACAATTCTCCCTTAGGAGGGCACTCAGGATTTTTAAAAACTTACCACGGGGTTAAGAAGGAATTTTTTTGGGATGGCCTTAAATCAGATATTCAAAAGTTTTTGGCGGAATGTTTGGTTTGCCAGCAAAATAAAGTTGAAACAATTAAGACACCGGGTCTATTACAACCTTTATCCATTCCAAGCCAACGTTGGGAGGAGGTTTCAATGGATTTTATCACAGGTTTACCCAAGTCTGAGGGAAAGAGTGTCATCATGGTGGTAGTTGACAGACTTACCAAGTATGCACACTTTTGTGCATTATCACATCCATTTAAAGCCAGTACAATTTCTACTGCATTTATGGAAACAGTTCAAAAGCTACATGGAAACCCAAAGATTATTGTAAGTGACAGAGATCCCATTTTCACTAGAAATTTTTGGACAGAATTATTTTCTTGTCTTGGTACTCAGTTAGCTCATAGCTCATCTTATCATCCTAAATTTGATGGGCAAACTGAGATAGTAAACAAATGTTTGGAAGGATATCTTCGTTGCTTTGTATCTGATAAACAGACACAATGGGTCAAATGGTTGCCTCTGGCTGAATGGTGGTATAACACTTCCTTCCATACAACAACAAAAATGACCCCATTTATGGCACTTTATGGGTATCAACCACCATCCGTCACATCATATTTAAGAGAAAATTCTAAGGTTCAGGCAGTGGAACATCACATCGAACATCAACAACAAGTCCTCCAACTCTTAAAGGATAACCTCATGTTGGCACAAAATAGAATGAAACAACAGGCAGATCAACATCGCAGTGAAAGAAGTTTTGATGTAGGTGATTGGGTGTTCCTACGGCTACAACCATATAAGCAAATGTCCCTAAAGCAAGCTAAGAAGGATAATAAATTATCACCAAAGTATTATGGTCCGTACAAGGTGTTGCAAAATATTGGTACTATGGTATACAAATTGGAGCTTCCTGCAGCTTCTCGATTGCACCCAGTTTTCCATGTTTCATGTTTAAAGAAGGTTATAGGTGACAAGCTCCCAATTCAAACAATATTGCCAGAACTTGACGAGGAAGGAAAAATTATATTGGAACCGGAAGCAGTCACAGAAACAAGAACTCGACAGCTACAAAATCGATCAATTTCAGAGTATCTTATCAAGTGGAAGAACTTATCCGCTAAAGATTCCACATGGGAGGATGAGAATTTTATGCAGAAGTATCCAGAACTACTCAAGCGTTGAGGACAACACTTTTTTGAAGGAGAGGGGCATGTTGGGTCCCTATAATACTAGTGATTACCCCATTACTATTGTAGTTATACCCCTTATTTATATTGTTGTGCCCCTATTACCCCCATATTGTTATTTCTATGCCCCATAGTATCCCTCTATTGTTATTTTTGTGGCTTTATATTATTATTGTTAGGTCAGCTGGATTATATTGTGACTCCTTAGACTCCTATATATAGAAAGGAGGTTTTGTCATTTGTATCATCCAAGAATTGTTCATTTATGTAATGTAAAGGAGGTTGCCCCCTCCAAGAGGCTGAATTCTAAGGCGTTGATCTATCTTTTCTATCTTTTCTTGAGCTGGTTTCATAACATAGTTTCTTCTAAAAAATTTGGTTTCCTATAAGGCCAACATAGACGTGGGGTTATAGGTCCAACTCAGAAGGGAATTCACTCCATTAGAATAAATAGCATGCATACTATGGTTGTTAAACTTATCCAAATCTTAATGATTGGATTACTGGTAATATTTGAGGTTGGGAAAATTTGATCCATGTGGGAATTTGGTTATTCTTAGTAAATTAGACCATGGGATGTGTAAGATCTATATCTTTTTCTATTATAATTAATGGAGTTGCATCTTCCTTCTTCATAATCGAGGATTAAGACAAGATGATCCCTTATCCCCTTATTGATTTTTATTGGTAGTAAAAGGATTAAGATGGTATATTTCGAAGGCATAGAGAGGAAAGTCATTGCATGGAGTTCAAGTTGGGGGAAATGCACATCTTGCTCATTTACTATTTGTGGATGATGTCCTATTATTTTCTAATGGATTAGTGGTTATAGGTAGGAAGCTCCATGAAATTCTACAATTAATTTTCAAGGCCATTGGGATGGAGATAAACTCCTTGAAGTATACAATATACTTTAATTCTTTGAGACAAGAGATTGGACACTACATAAAAAATTATTTCCATTAAGGAATTTTAAGTTACAATATGGGTTGAAATACCTTGGGTTTAGACTCAAACTGAATGGTTATGGTAAAAAGGATTGTTCATGGTTACTAAGAAATATTGATAAGAAAATATAGCATTTGTATATTTGATGGCTCTTAAGGGGTGGTGGACTTGTAGAAATTAAAGTGTAGATTCAAAACTGCACATGAAATGTACTAAATCACAAGATTTGAAGTTACTCTACTGATCTGGGGAAGTTAATTCACCATCTAGAACACAAATGATAGACATGCAAAAGGAAACTTCACACATACACATAGATTTATCTACGGGAACAAAACTACTAAAAACCCCTTACTATCTATATTGCATTAATCAAAGAATAGAGAAGAAATACAATGCCTTCTCAAGATTGAGAACACCATGCAAGTGTATATTCTATCCCTTTGTCTGACTGATTGAACTTGGCCCAACGATTAGCCAATTTCAAGCCTTACCAAGCTCCTATTTCGTTGCATTGGTCCCTTGGGGAAATTTCCCCTATTTTTTAGGAATTTCACATCAAGTGATCTGGAATTTATCCAGGACAAAGACTTAAAGGTATTATAGACCCATGTGCATGGATGTGCCTATGTTACTTTATGCAATGGATCAATAAGATTGTGAAATAGATAGACACTGAAGCAGTGAAGAAAACATAACAGGCAAACATGTAACGCAACAAGTTTAATAAGGAGTTCACCCAATGCTCCTGGGCTACGTCTCCTGGTCTAGCCTTTAGTGGTGGCCTCTCAATTATGTTTCAAAGTAGAGTTTTTACAACAGTGAGCTCAATTTGAGCCTCACTCAACAGATATAAATTAGTGGGACTGGACTTGGATCCCCCAAGTCTCTGGAGTACACAGACTCTCCTTACTGAAACTTGACCTCTGTTGGTCACAATAGTATGAGCCCAATCTGAGACTCATACATGACAGGCATGTACAGAGGAGTTCACTTGAACCTCTCAAACCTTCTCTGGAGTACACAGACTCTTTGACTCTCTCTGGCTCTGTTTGGATCGATGCTGCATTTAGGTCAGCTCGGCTTCTTCCCTATGTTCTCTACTCTTAGATTTATTAACTCACTTTTCTCTTTGCTTGCTTTGTTTCTGTCAGTTCGTGGCTTTAAAGCCAATATGATTTTTGACTGTTCATTTTTGCTTCCCGGCGTTCTGGTTCTCCAGCCTCTGCCCATTTGAATTCTACTGTTCTGCATCATGTAACACCTTATAGGGAGGTGGCCACCCGTTTCATAATGAACTGAGTGTCAGTTCTCTTGGAAATGTTTGAATTGCCATTATTTCCATTTAACTCCCAGAATGCCCGCGAACATGATTCCTCTGCCAACTCATCGTTCATGCCAGACTTCAAACCTTTATACAACTCATATCTGTTTACCCTGTTGAATCTGGTCATCCATTAGATCGAATTTCCGCCATTGATCTGGGGCCTCCAGATCCTATGGTCTCCATCCATATCGAGCGGGTAAGTAGCGTGACGTTTACCCGTCCGATGTGAGCGGTTTTATCTCTCTTCCACCAGATGCGTGGCACCCAGCGTGTGGCATCGGGCAAGACTCGGTCGAAACCGCTTACCGCTCGAAGCCCTTCCGATATCTTGCCAGTTTTTGTGTGGGACCCTATTTTAACGGGATTGCCGAATTCTGTACGATTTTATGACTTTTCGGGTCTGGGTCGCTCGGGGCTTTTCCCTCTCTGAGGGGTTTGCCCGGCGATAATCGCATATCAGAAACCTCCCCTGTTTTTCAAAAGGACTTCCCATTTTGGTGTTTCATGGCAGTGTGCGTTACCATGGGCCAACGGATTGCGCGCTTGACTGAGGGTCCTCATTGCTCAGCGTTGCTCACAAATTACAACTATTCGAGGATATTTCTGATAAGCTCAACCTTTGTAAGACTTTGAAACTTTGGCATGAATTTTATAGAGTTATTGAAACTTAGAGAGTTTTTTAGGATCCAATTCGGATCACCAAGGAATTGTGCAATAGCCTTAGGTCAATCTCTAACTAGATGCACCACCTGTGCACATGGGAATATTCTACCACTGATAGTACACTTCCTTGGAATCTCCATCTCAACTAGGTAACTCGAATACTATGCATGCTACAATTATTTTGGGTCGATTTATCAGTTAACTAGCTGATCACTAAGTGTGGATGAAGTTCCACATCCACAACTTGAACTCCAATAGTTCTTCTAATAGTTAGAACTAGTTAAACTGATAATAACTCAGCTTAACTGAAATAGATTGCTACAAATTAGCAATCAATCATGTAGAACTAAACTGAAGTGTCTCCAACTCGATTTTACTGAGTTAACTAAGTGACAAGAGCCATGTCACCTCAGTTAACTACCTCCAATTTTTCCAATGAAACAGAAATTTGAATTTTAATCTAGTTTGACCACGGAAAAGTCAAAACTAGATTTTCTTGTTGCATTTTCAACACTCCCTCTCATTAAGAAAGGGATTGTCTAATACCCCAATCTTACTTCTATGGAACTTGAATTTTCCTCTTGACAAGGCCTTTGTAAAAATATATGCATCTTGTTGTTGAGCTTTGAAACTACATCTCTTCTACACACTTTTCTAGACTTTTTCCCCTCACCAGTGCCTCACAAGCTATAAAAAATCATTACATATTGATTCTAAGAGTGCATTTAAGTGGTTTTCTAACTATGTTTTTGTGTTTTCTATTTGACTTAGATTTTGCTCATCAGCTGCAGAATGCAGCCACTTTCTGCAGCTGACTCGACTTTCCACAGCTGTTTTTGTTGATCTCTAGGTTACAGGTGTCATCAAGAAAAACGAGGCACGTGGGCAGTTTAGAAATGATCTGGACATGGACCAGGTCCTATTGGTTTAGCCAGATTCGTAAAGGAAAGCCTTGGTCAAACGGTGGTCAACGAGGAGTTCTACGGCAAGCAGGTCTCTGTTTTTCAACATGTGAAGGATCCAAGACCGTTCCTAGATCCGTGGGTTCATTTTGACAGCTGTAGACTGCCTCCATGACGCAAATCCAATAGCCACCTTTTGGTAGATTGAATGATCTTGGCAACCATCATGCTAAGCTCACAGATGCTGTCTTTTTACGTGTCTTCTGCTGAAGTAGTTCCATAGGAAAAATAGTTATGTAATTTCCCTTATAAATAACGCGTTTGCAAACGCATGTGAGTTAGTCTTTGTTGATGTAATTTTGTTGTTAAGTTTATGCACTGTGTCGTGACACTGGTCCTGCTGTGGTAACGAGAGGGTCCTTCCTCTGTTTTGCAATACAATAAAACTTTGTTTTATATGACTGCATGAGCATAATCTCGGATTGACAGCGTGTTAACCAAGGCCGTGCAGAGGGCCCCTACTGGCTAAGGTTTCGTTCTTTTATTTCTGTAAAGTTTTCATGTGTTGTTGTTTTATTTCCATTGTAAATATTTCATAGTCTGTGCACTTGTGTATATTTCACATTTCAGTTATAGTGTTAATGTTTCATTCCTGTACATGATTTTCCAAGCATTGTATATTTTTGCAGACACTGATCAGTGTGTTTCAGGTTAGGATTGGCTCGGGCATTTTCATACAATTTTTGCAGTAAATATTTACATGAGATTGTCCTCTCTGCTGACTTTGTTTTTTCTCAGCTTTCCATTTCAGTTATGCTTTGATTTCAGCGTTATTCACGTGCTGTTGACAGTTAGTTTAAATATCAAATACTTCATGTCATTTAACGTTATCTCCAGAGCCATGGCTTAACCCCGAAAAGCTACTTGGCGAGCTATCGGATTTTGAGTGAAGTGATTTGATTCTTCATGTTATTGACGTTATCTCCAGAGCCATGGCTTAACATGGAAAAGCTACTTGGTGAGCTATCAAACTATAAGTGAAGAGAATTGATTTTATTTTTATTTGCAAGTAGATAATTTAGATATCAATTCCTCATGTTATTGACGCTATCTCCAGAGCCATGGCTTAACCCCGTAAAGCTACTTGGCGAGCTATCAGACTATAAATGAAGTGAATTGGTTTTACTTTTTAGTTTGCAGTTTTTTATTTGTTTGAGTGCAATAGCTTTACTTTTATTTCTGTATTTAAATGAGTAGCAGAGATAGAGATTTCATGATCAGTAGTTCATCCTTTGTTTAATTCAAATAGCTGCACATTTACATTCTTGTTTAGCTGCACATTTACATTCTTGTTCAAGTATTAATTTTATCACTAGACTGTTTTGAGATCCTCTGAAGTGTTAAGTTCTGGAAGTCATCATAAAGGACATAATTGCCTTAAATCTATACCCAAACTTGCCTTCTAAAGTATTCTTAAAACTTAGGAATAGGATTTCCATTTGCATTAGGAGACAAACCAAGATAAAACCCCAAAAACAAGATAAAATTGAAAACAATAAAAAGTAAGAAAGAGGTTGTCTTGCACATATAGTGCGCCACACTTCATCAGTTTATGACTCCCGAATTGATAATTAATGAAGCAATTTAGGACATACTAAATTGATTAAACATTTTGGCGCCGTTGTCGGGGAAGTGTAACTAGGTAGCCGATCTCTTAAAAAAAAAAAGAAGGGAAAAATTGATAACTTCTTGAAGTATGCTCTCCTCTTGCACCTAGTGTGATCTGGAGGATCAGAAAAGAGAGTTATTAGTTTAATAATTTCTTGATTATGCTCTCTTCTTGCACTTAGTGTGACCTGGAAGATCAGAAAGAGAATTATTAGCCCGACTTAAAAAAAAAAAATAAAAAATAAAAAAAAAAATGACATGCATAGAGCAAGAGATTCTAGGGGAAGGTTTATAGCTAGGGCCAAAAGTTCGATTTTCACAACTCCAACTACTCCAAGGCATAGACAAGATACACCTCCATCATCTTCGACTCATACTCCCAGCCTTAGGATTCCTGGAATTCAAGGGGCAACATCTGAATTATGAGATTCTCCTACAGTATTTACTAAATCTGATCTAATAGAAGAACCTTTCTTCACTTCTACAGGGGAACATATTGTAATCAAAGAAGTAGAATCACCTGAAGAAGAGGAGGGAGAAACTCTTCCTCGTTCACCATTAATAGAAGAACCAGAAGAATCTGAGGAAACTATCACGACAGAGGAAGTAGTAAATGGATTTGGAGGAGGGGGTAGAGGTAGAGGAAGAGGAAATAATGGAGAAGGTAGAGGTAAGAATGGGGGAAATAGGGATGGAGATAACTCATTTGGATTTCCTATAGTCGATGAGGAAACTCATACAAAAATGAAAAACATTTCACCATCTGTCCTCCCAAAATTTTATGGGTTGCGAAGTGAGGATCCTGAAACATTTCTATTTGAGTTTGAAGTCTTGTGCCAAACCTATGACTATATGGAAGACTCTCAAAAACTCAAACTGTTTCCTTCAACATTGAAAGGAACTGCTTTGAAATGGTTCATGGGATTAGTCACTCAATCTATTAGGACTTGGAATGATATGAAACAAACATTTTTGGATAGATACCTGGATTATTGTATGTCCACCAATCATAAGGATGAGGTATTCAAGATGATGCAAAGAGAAGATGAAAACTTGGAGGATTTACTTGAAAGATTTCAATACAACTTAAAGAGAGCAAAAACGAGTAATTTATATGAGGAAACCTTGAAAGCCCTTTTATTGAAAGCCATTAGAGATGAATGGATAGATATTTTAAGCATGACGGGGAAGGGAGATATTTCTCAACTTCCACTTCATGACATAACAGAACTATGTGTCCATCTCTCAAGAGGAAAATCTAAAACTGGAAAAGGGCCAAGAGATCCTTCTCTTATTAGAGCAAACAAATCTGCAACTGGATCAGTAAGTAGGGCAAAGATTGGCAATATGCTTGATGAGTTCAAAACTGATATTCTAGGGAGCCTTAATGAACAACTAGACACCCTTAAAATACAAAACAAGCAGAAAGCAGAAGCTGATGCCTTGGCCATCTTTTTCCAAAATGTAGAAAGAAACACGCTCTAAGGGAATGCCCCTTAGATGCAAAAGTTGTAGAAACATGTATGATTTGCTCAGAAAGCCATGAGACCAAGGATTGTCCTTCAATTCTTGGGCTCAAAGCTGTCTTTCAGGAAGATCCAAATTCAGTAGGGTCCCTTTGTTTTGTTTCAAGAATACCATGGCAGGGGCAAAATAATCAAGGATTTAACAATCCTATGAACTTTCAGCTCTCGCCAAATTGGAATTCTTGGCAACAACCTTGGCCCCAATCTCAAAATCCATACCAATCATGGGCACAAGGGATGCAAAATCCTTATGGGAGATTTTCTCAATTTTATCAATATCCTCCATCTTTTCCAAATCAACAAAATCCACCAATTCCAAATCAAAACCCACAACATTCATTGCCATTCCCACAGTAACAACCTTCTCAACAAAATCCAAATTCTCAACTCTTTCTTCCATTTCAACAAAAGACAAATCAACTACCAGCCCAGCTATTGCCAAATCCCAACAACAAAAATCCTCAGAATGCTTACATGGTAGAAGGACAACAATTTCCTACCTATATGATTGTTCCTCTTAATGATGTTCAACTCAAATCTGGTAGAGTTTTAGAAAAACCTTCTATAGATGTTCAAGAGCAAGGTACCTCTGAGGAGGATTCTCTTAAAGTCAATAAAGGTTCTGAGGAAGCATCTCTTCAAAACCCAACCATCCAAAAAGAAAAAGAAAAAGAGTCAACCCCCACATCTCCTATAGTTGAGCAACCTTCATCTTCATCCACGCCTCCTTTCCATGAAAGATTACAAATTGACAAAGGGGTGGGAAAACAAATCTTGTTGCCTGACTATGATTTTCTAAATGAATTAAAGAATGTCTGTATCAAGATTCCCTTGCTATAAGCCATTTGAGAGATTCCTATTCTAGCGAAAACAATAAAGGAGTTGAGTCTTAAAAAACCACGAAGGAAACCAAGAGATACAAGAAGAATCCACCTGGTAGGAAAAATTGCAGATATCATGATGGGAAAAATTACCATGCAGAAGTATGTAGATCTAGGTAGTCCAATTGTCAAAACACATATAAATGGGATAGAAATTCCAAACACTTTGATTGACTTAGGGGCTGCTATCAACATTATGAGTAGACAGACTATGGAACAGCTTAAACTTCCTAATCTTCTTTTTACACCCACCTTACTGCAACTTGCAGATAGATAAATAATCAAACTAGATGGTGTATTAGAAGATATTTCAGTCTCCATAGATTCTTGGGAATATCCAGTAGACTTCATGATTTTGACTCCCAAGAGTAATTTAGGAGGACATCCACTCATCTTAGGAAGACCTTGGCTAGCCACAACTGATGCTTTCATTAGTTGTAGATCTGGAGATATGTACATTTCTTATGGTAGTTCAACAAAGAAATTCAATTTGTATCCTCCAGCAAAGGCAATTACAGAAGTAGGAGACGACGAATGGGCTGACGATGAAGATATTATACAAACTGTCTTTACTGTCTCTGAAATTCGTGAAGATAGTCAAATTTTGAACACATTAAAAAATTTGAAACATCTTCAGAATATGACCACACACAATTTCATTTAGATTCTAATATTGAATATCTATCATCAAGACAAATGTCTCTTTACTCTATGGAAGAGTTTGGTAGCTCTACCATTGAAATTTTTCTAGGTAAAACACTGAATATCAACAAAAATTTGGAAAAGTCACAACAGGAAGAGCTAACCAAAATCTTGCAAAAACATTCTATTGCATTTGCATGGGAGTATACTAATATGAAAGGTATTGACCCTAAGACTTGCATCCATCATATCTATATCGAGGAAAACAGTAGACCAATTAGACAACCTCAGAGAAGGATGAATCCAAATCTTAGGGAGATAGTGAAAGAAGAGCTCCAAAAACTACTCAATGTAAATTTCAATTTACCCAATTTCAGGTAGCCGATGGGTTTCTCCTTTGGTTATAGTACCCAAAAAGAATGGTAAATGAAGGGTATGCATTGATTATAGGGAATTGAATAAAGCAACTTTGAAGGATCACTTTCCCTTGCCCTTTATCGATCAAGTATTAGATACATTAGCAGGCAAAAAGTATTTTCATTTCTGGATGGTTTTAGTGGTTATAATCAAATTCAGGTAGCACCTGAAGATCAGGATAAGACCACATTTACTTGTCCATGGGGAACTTTTGCTTATCGAGTGCTTCCTTTTGGATTATGTAATGCACCCACAACATTCCAAAGAGCAGTACTAGGAATTTTTTCTGATCTAATCCATGATTGTGTAGAGGTTTATATGGATGATTTTATAGTTTATGGTGATTCGTTTGAAGAGTCATTAGAAAATTTGGAAAAATTCCTTATAAGATGTAAAGAAACAAACCTTTCACTAAACCATGAAAAATGCTTTATGATGTTTACTGAAGGCATTGTTTTGAGACATCATATTTCAGGGGATGGGATTAAAGTTGATAGATCAAAAGTTGAAGTCATCTCCAAGTTACCTATTCCAAATTTTCAAAAAGATGTTAGAAGTTTTCTGGGATTTACTGGATATTATAGAAGATTTATAGAAAACTTCACCAAAATAGCATCTCCACTCTTCAAACTGCTTACAAAAGATTGTGAATTCAAATGGGGTCCTGATTTCAGCATTTGAAACTTTGAAAACAAGAATATCTGAAGCACCTATCTTGAGAGGAACAAATTGAAAACTCCCCTTCCATATTTCTACAGATGCTTTAGAAATAGCTCTAGGGGTTGTACTGAGAAAAATGATTTAGTTCCTTATTCCATTTACTATACCAGTAAAAATTTAACTCCTACTGAGTTGAACTATACTGTGACTGAAAAGGAGTTCTTAGATGTTGTTCATGCAATCAATAAGTTTAGACATTATATAACAGGCTATGAAACTTTTATTCATATTAATCATTCTGCAATTAGATATCTAATGAACAAACCCATTACTAATGGCAGAGTTACAAGGTGGCTCTTACTTTTACAAGAATTCAATATTACTGTGTTTGATAGACCAAGGAAACAAAACACAGTAGCTGATTTCTTGTCTAGGATTCATAATACTAAGGAAGATTCTCTGTAGAGGATAAGTTTCCTGATGAATATTTATTTGCAATAACTACTAAGACTCCTTGGTATGCAGATATAGCTAACTATTTGGTTACAGGGAAACTACCTCCACATTTATTTCCTGGTGGAAGAAGAAAGATCATTTAGGAGAGTTCAAAGTATTCATGGATTTCTAACGAATTGCTTAAAATAGGGCCAGATCTTGTGATCAGAAGATGTGTTAGGGAAGATGAGATGCCTGATATTCTCAAAGCATGTCATGATGAACCATGCGGTGAACACTTTGCTAACAAAATGACAGCCTATAAAATCCTCTCTTTAGGATATTATTGGCCATCCCTCTTCAAAGATGCAAAACAATATGTCAGAAGATGTGATAGCTGCCAAAGAGTAGGGAAACCTACCCTCTCAAATGAAATTCCATTACAACCATAGGTACTCATCGAACCCTTTGAAAAATGGGCTTTAGATTTCATTGGACCTATTAACCCACCATCTAAACAAAGAAATTATATATCAATATGTACTGATTATGTCACTAAATGGGTAGAAGCCAAAGCATTATTTTCTGCTACTGAGCATTCAGTTGTTAGTTTTCTTTATGAGGATATTTTTACTCGCTTTGGTGTTCCAAGAGAAATTGTGACAGATTAGGGAGGTCAATTCACATCCAAACTGGTGGAGAAGCTGATGGAAGAGTACAAGGTCAAGCACAGAAAATCTACTCCTTACCATCCGCAAGCAAATGGTCAAGTGGAGTCTACAAACAAAGTTCTTGAAGGCATCATTACCAAGACTGTTCATCTACATAGAAGAGATTGGGCAGAAAGGATTCCTGAAGCCTTATGGGCCTACAGAACTACATGGAGGAATACAACAAGACATTCTCCCTATGAACTTGTTTATGGGAAAGAAGTTCTGCTCCCCATTGAGTTCCAAGTTAGAACCTTCAAGATGGCAGTTCAATTGGGAATGGATCTATCAGAAGCCCAAAAGCATAGAATGGAGCAGTTGAATGAGCTAAATGAGATCAGACAGGAAGCAATCCTAAGAACTGATCTAGTTCAATATCAAAGAGCTAAGTGGCATGGCAAATACATCAAGGAGAAAAAGTTTCAAGAAGGAGATTGGGCATTGCTATTTGATTCCAAGTTTAAAGATTTCAAAGGTAAATTTCAGACTCATTGGCTTGGGCCATATGAGATTGACAAAGTCTTTAGCAATGGAGCGGTAAGAATCAAAACCATTGATGAACATCAAACTCCTCTTATTGTGAATGACCACAGATTAAAGATCTATCATAAGCCACTCTCAGAGGAGGAATTTGTCAAAATATTTCAAGATAATTCTGCAATAAGGTCGGTGAAGAAGAATCCTTCTTCTCCACCAGCCTAGTCTTTGTTCTTTTTTGTAAAAAGAAAAAAAAAAATATTGTATAAGCCTGAAAACCAATCACTGATTGGCAATCTTATACAGAAAATACAGGGCAAAAATCAGAAACTTCTGACGCCCTATATTTTCCAAAAAAAATTTCTTTTTATTCATAGTTTCATGCCATTTCACTTCATTTCGCTTCACTCCATTTCATTTCATCATCTCATTCCGCCAATAAAATTCCTTTTATGACCAGTTTTCATATATCATTCACTCAGTCATCATTCATTTCCATCCATCTCCATTCAGTCATATGTTCAATGTGTTAGTTTCTGCAACTGAATTCAGTTTCCACAACTAGAAACTAATTCTGTAGCTAACACTCTATTATTCAGCACTGACAGTCAGATGTTAGCCAAATAATGATGGGAACCAAATGCAGGTATGACAAAGGAAAATATTTTGAAGATATAAAGCACCTAAAGCACCAACAGGAAGCAGCTAATCAAAGGTTAATGGATGGAAGTGGCAAAAATTCCAAGGTATGAGCAAGATTCATTTCAAATAGCATTTTAAAGCACATTCTATATAGTTATGAAACCACGGCTCCATTATGTGTAATGATTAACATTGATAGCTTCCATAACCGCTCCATGACCTTTACATGATTCCTCCATGAACCTTGCATTAATTTTTAACGGCCTCATGATTCGCCTACGAATTTAACTCGTGTTTATTTGTACGTTGCCTTCCACCTGCTGAACCGAGTAATTATGAGGACGTAATCTATTTGATCACGGCTCTGTTTCGCTGCACAAATCCGCAGCCATTTATTCTGCAGCCTTCTATCTCAAAAGTCGAGCTCACTCTATTCCCATACTATTCCGTTTGTTATTTCTGGCTGTTTACATCCCTGTAAACTCATTCTCATTACCTGTCTCTGCTCTTTCGTTTACGACTACTGGTTTTTCTCCACAAACCTTCTCCATTCCCCGCTAACATAGCCATTTCACCTCCATCAATCCATTACTCACTCAGACGTATTTTAAGGCAGGAGGAAGGAATGGGTCTTTTTCTAAGAGCAGAACCGGAAGGGCCCAAATTCATGGAGGGGTATCCACAATTGAAAAGCATACTAAGGAAGGCACGGTGGCTACAGTTCATCTAGAAATTCAGAGGCTACAATAAAGAAGTTACGAAGACATTTGCGAGGTCTTTTAATGGCGTGGAAGTTGAGGTTGGAGATCTTAAATTTTTAGTTACAGAGGCATCTATTGCTATAGCAACGGAACTCCCACAGGAGGGGCAACGATGGTTCAAAAACAAAAGCTTTGATGAGAGGGCCTGGAGGGTTATCCTACGCAATCTAGGTATGGATGTAACCATTTTCAAACGTGGAATCTCTGTCTCTGCTTTAGAAGATAAGTGGGCTAGTCTGTTATTGATAATCTAGAAGTTTATTACATGTGAGGGACAGTTTGGGTCCATTTATATGTACCACACCCAGTTGCTAATGAATTTTCTAGAAAATCAAATCATCAATTTGCTTTACTTTTTATTGAATAGCCTGAAAAAGATGTCCATAACTGTACAAAAGAATCTGGAGGACATATAACCCCACCTGTACAAAAGAATCTGGAGGACATATAACCCCACCTGTATGATCACGACCTTGTAAAAATTTTGATTGAAAAACAATTGAAGGAAAAGGACACCTAGGAACAGTTTTTGGTTAGAAACTTCTTTCAAGATCCACTTGAAACACTCAAGAGCAGCTCAGCAAGGAAAAGAAGGAGAAGGAAAAAAACTGCGAAAATTCAGGACACTCCTACTAACATAGTTAAAGAAACTAATAAGGAAGAGAAGTTGTCTGAAAGTAGGAAGGAAAGAATTGAGGTTAGGAAGCAAATAAAATTAAAGGGGAAAAGAAATATTGAAGCTGTCTATCAAACCCCAGAACCTTCCTCAGAAGAGGACCACCAAATACTTTCTGAAAGACTAGTTTACCTTCAAGAAAATCAACTACAGCAAAGAGGAAAGGGAAAGAAAAACAAAGTGTGGAGAAAGAAGACACTAGCTCACAAAATCTAAGGAGGAGCTCCAGACTTAAAGGGAAACTGAGGAAAGTAAAAACTAAAGGGCCCCACTTCATTGATTTAGGAGGGGAAACACTGGAACAACCTCCAGCAATCCCTCCTGGCTGTAACACACACCATACTCCTATTCCTCAACCAAATTTTGAGATCAGTCCTTCTCAGCAAGATTTTGAGATCAGTCCTTCTCAGTAAGATTTTGAGATTAGTCCTTCTCTACCATATTTGGGGACAACCAAAGAAAGACTACACTTGAGATAGCTCCAACCCAACAAGAAATGTATGATTATATTGAGACGTTGGAGAAAACTGCCATAGATCAAGGCACTTCATCTGCCCATCCTAATACAGCCTAGGAAGCTCTAATCCAATCACTAAAACAGGAAGTTTTTGAACTGGAGGTCCTAAATAGACACATCAAAAGAGAAAATGAAACATTGAAAGGAGATTGCAGGTTGGATAAGATTATTCACGACAACACCATGTTGCATCTTGGGCTGTGGCAGAAGAAAAATAGAAAATTGAAGAAAAAGAGTAGGAGGTTGAGCAGAGCTCTCATCAACCTCAAATTCAAGTGCCTAATGAGGAAGCCTAGGATGACAGGGGTACTAAGAAAGAAGAAAAGAAGGCTGGATGTTTTGGTAGAGGTCTCAAAACACATGAACTAAAGGGAAGATGATCACAGTTTTGGTTGCATGAAGACATGCAACACCTTCACAGTGGGGGTATGTTGAGCTCTGAAACTACATCTCTTCTACACACTTTTCTAGACTTTTTCCCGTCACTAGTGCCTCACAAGCTATCAAAAATCATTACATATTGATTCTAAGAGTGCATTTAAGTGGTTTTCTAACTATGTTTTTATGTTTGCTATTTGACTTAGATTTTTCTCATCAGCTGTGGAATGCAACCACTTTCTGCAGCTAACTCAACTTTCCGCAACTGTTTTTGTTGATCTTTAGGTTACAGGTGTCATCAAGCAAAATGAGGCATGTGGGTAGTTTAGAAATGATCTGGACATGGACCAGGTCCTATTGGTTTAGCCAGATTCGTAAAGGAAAACCTTGGTCAAACGGTGGTCAACGAGGAGTTCTACGGTAAGTAGGTCTCTGTTTTTCAACATGTGAAGGATCCGAGACTATTCCTAGATCTGTGGGTTCGTTTTGACAGCCACCTTTTGGTAGATTGAATGATCTTGGCAACAATCATGCTAAGCTCATGGATGTTGTCTTTTTACGTGTCTTCTGCTGAAGTAGTTCCATAGGAAAATAGTTATGTAATTTCCCTTATAAATAACGCGTTTGCAAACGCATGTGGAGTTAGTCTTTGTTGATGTAATTTTGCTGTTAAGTTTATGTACTGTGCCGTGACACTAGTCCTGCTGTGGTAACGAGAGGATCCTTCCTCTATTTTGCAATACAATAAAACTCTATTTTATATGACTGCGTGAGCATAATCTCAGATTGACAGCATGTTAACCAAGGCCGTGCAGAGGGCCCCTGCTAGCTAAGGTTTCGTTCTTTTATTTTTGTAAATTTTTCATGTGTTGTTGTTTTATTTCCATTGTAAATATTTCGTAGTCTGAGCACTTGTGTATATTTCACATTTTAGTTATAGTGTTAATTTTTCATTCCTGTACATGATTTTCCAAGCATTGTATATTTGTGCTAACACTGATCAGTGTGTTTCAGGTTAGGATAGGCTCGGGCATTTTCATACAATTTTTGCAATAAATATTGACATGAGATTGTCCTCTCTGCTGACTTTTTTTTTTCTTAGCTTTCCATTTCAGTTATGCTTTGATTCAATCTTATTCATTTGCTGTTGACAGTTAGTTTAAATATCAAATACTTCATGTCATTTAATGTTGTCTCCAGAGCCATGGCTTAACCCCGAAAAGCTACTTGGCAATCTATCGGATTTTGAGTGAAGTGATTTGATTCTTCATGTTATTGACGTTATCTCCAGAGCCATGGCTTAACCTGGAAAAGCTACTTGGCGAGCTATCGGACTATAAGTGAAGAGAATTGATTTTATTTTTATTTGCAAGTAGATAATTTAGATATCAATTCCTCATGTTATTGACGTTATCTCCAGAGCCATGGCTTAACCCCGTAAAGCTACTTGGCGAGCTATTGGACTATAAATGAAGTGAATTGGTTTTAATTTTTAGTTTGAAGTTTTTGATTTGTTTGAGTGAAATAGCTTAACTTTTATTTCTGTATTTAGATGAGTAGAAGAGATAGAGATTTCATGATCAGTAGTTCATCCTTTGTTTAATTCAAATAGCTGCACATTTACATTCTTGTTTAGTTGCACATTTACATTCTTGTTCAAGTATTAATTTCATCACTAGACTATTTTGAGATCCTTTGAAGTGTTAAGTTCTGGAAGTCATCATAAAGGACATAATTGCCTTAAATCTATACCCAAACTTGCCTTCTAAAGTATTCTTAAAACTTAGGAATAGGATTTCCATTTGCATTAGGAGACAAACCAAGATAAAACCCTAAAAACAAGATAAAATTGAAAACAATAAAAAGTAAGAAAGAGGTTGTCTTGCACATATAGTGCGCCACACTTCATCAGTTTACGACTCCTGGATTGATAATTAATGTAGCAATTTAGGACATACTAAATTGACTAACACTTGTTCCTCTGTCAAAATGTACTCCAACAACATAATCCACATCTGCACACAATCTCGTAGATGGTTATACCAGATATCGATATGCTTGGATCGATCGTGAAATACAGGATTCTCAGAGAGTTTGATACGACTTTGATTATCATAGTAAATCTTAGTAAGATCCATCTTCTGACCAAATAACCCAACAAGAATTTTTCTCATTCAGATAGCCTCACACGTTGCTTGAATTGCAGCCATGTACTTTGCTTTTGCTGAGTTGAGTGCCATAGATCTCTGCTTCCTGCTATACCAAGAAACCCTGCTGACGCAACACTGAAAATTGCTCCTGATGTGATATTCCTATATGATGGAATCCCAGCCTAATCTACATCTTTGAAGCCTTGCAACTTCACTCTTTCTATCTGTCTGTACCAAAGACCAAATTGAGTAGTGCCTCTGAGTTATCTCAACACATGCTTTGTTTCCTTCCAATACAGTTTGGTTAGCTTAACCATTGCTTGACTAAGATGGTTAGCTGCATAATACATGTTTGGTCATGTGTTCACCAAATACATAAGTGAACCCACAAGATGCTTGTAAATGGTATCTTCCACTACTTCACCAGAAGTATCATCCTCTTTCCTCTAGTTTCCTGCTAGAGGAGTCTCCATGGGTTTTCACCTGTCCATGTGGAACCTCTGAAGTATCTCATTGACATAATTTCCTTGAGAGACAAAAATTTCCCCATCTCCTTGCCATACTTCCAAACCAAGGAATTAGTGCATGAGGCCCATGTCCTTCATCTTGAACTCTCTTGTAAGGTCCTCCTTGCAAGATCTGATAAACTACTCATCACTAATAAGGATCAAGTCATCAACATTGAACACAATAATAAATAATTTACCTTATACCACAATGTGATAAAGGTTTTAATTTTCTTCACTGTTGGTGAAGCCCAAACTGGTGAGATAACTACCAATCTTGGTATACCAATCACAAGGTGCTTTCTTGAGTCCATAAAATGCTCGCTTGATTCTGCACACATGCAACTCTGTGTCAAAAGTATCAAACACCTCTCACTACTCAATATACACCTACTCTTAAATAACTCCATTGAGGAATGTTGTCTTCACACCCATCTGGTGGATCTTCCACCCCACCTATGCTGACAGTGCCAAAATTGACCTTATGGATGAGTACGTTGATACCGGAGAAAACGTATCCTCATAGTCAATTCCCTCAACCCGAGAGAACCCCTTAGCCACAAATTTGGCCTTGTGTTTCTCCATGCTCCCATCTACTACATGCTTTACCTTGTAAAGCCATCTCGAACCAATCACTGTTTTGTCTTCTGGTCTTCGTACCACTTCCCAAACACTGTTTCTGACAATGGAATCATATTCCTTTACCATAACATCAACCCATACTAGCTTCTCTATAACTTCCTCGAAGGAGGATGGCTTAGTATCTAAAAAGCTCATTCATCAAAACCATGTAGCGAGTGTATAGATTCGGTGACCTCCTCGGCCTCCGCTGTGATGTGGGTGCTCCCACATTCTCTCTAGCACCCTACAATAATCTGTCTGATTCCTTGGTTCACTTCCTTATTTCTCTTGATGTCTTTTCTTGAGTGGATGTCTCCACTCTCTGCTCCTCTACTCGTGGCTTTTCTACAAATTCCTGAGGTTCTTCCTTTGTATCCAAAAGCTCATGATCAGGCTTCAACTGAAGCTCCCTCTTAAGAGAACCCCTCATTGCCTTCTTCTCATCAAATTTCACATCTCTTCTGACCATTATTATCCTGAGACACGGAAAGTACACTCAATAGTTGTGAGGTGTGTCCACAGATATACCCAACTCTATTATTGGCTCTAAATTTTTCCTTGCTTCCTTAGAAACATGATAGTAAACTGATGATCCAAAGATTCGAAAGTGTGACACATCTGGTTTATTCCCTGAAAATGCTTCCTTCGGAATACTCATGCCAAGAATCCCGTGAGGACTCCTTTTCTGAAAATACACCATTATGTTGCAATCTTCATCCCACAAGTGTATAGGTAGGATTTGGTTATGAAACATTTCCCTTGATGCTCTCACAATACTTCTGTTCTTCCTATCGGGCATCCCATTCTGTTGTGGGTTATGAGGTGTTGTCAACTCCCATCGAATTCCTTCCTTTGCACACAAATTTTTTAACTCATTCGACATGTATTCACCACCGTTATCACTCCTAAGAGCCTTCACGTTCATGGAAGTTTCTTTCTCAACAATATCTTTAAACTCAACAACTTTGGAGAATGTCTAGACTTTCTTCTGCATGAAGTAGATCCAACACTTCCATGTGAAATCATCTACAAATATAACATAATACCTATTCTTGGTAGTCGAGGCTTCTGAGAAAGGTCCACGAACATTAGAGTGGATCCTTTCAAGGAATACATTCACCTTCTTGTCCCGATCATTGAAGGTGGATTTTGTGTACTTCCCCAATGTACACCCTTTGCATGTATTCCACTGCTCTAATGATCCTTTTGGGAGGCTTGTAGAAATATGTTTCATGATCTTCAAAGCACCATGATGCAAATGGCCAAGTCCTATATGCCATAATTGCCAATATCTCAGATCTGCACCTTCTCTGCTTTTGTGCTCAATGCTGCAAAGTCTTCCACACCTAATTTGTAGAGGTTTTTCACTCAAACCTCTATCTTATTCTCTTGTATCGTGGTGATGTGTCTCAGGAAATCCTTCCATTTTCATAATATCACATTGTAGCCATAATCTTCCAACATAGCTACGAAAACTAGATTCTTCTTCAAACCTAGTACAAAACTCACATCCTTGAGCCTGAGAGGGGAGTCAAACTCCCTCTAAAAATTAACTGTACCAATATTGGTCGTGTTATACCTTCCATCATCTCCCATATCTATGTGCATCTCGAGATCCTTCTCCTCCAAGTCATTGAAAAAATATTTGTTCCCTATCATGTGGAATGAGGCACCTCTATCCATATACCACACACTACCCATTATTGTGCTTGCCATGCATGCAATGAGGGTAAAATCAAGTTAAAACTATGAAGCTAAAGCTTCACCCACTTCTCCTTCTGTGGTATTCTTGCTTTCCTTCTTGTGTGGACACTTGCATAGTGCTCAATTTCATGATAGTGAAAGAACTTGATTATGGAAAAGTCTTTATTCTTGCCCCCTTGACTCGAATCTGCTTTGGATTGGGAATTATTCCCCTTCCCTTTCTTTGGATTTCCAGCCAAGGCACAATTCTCCTCATCCTCACCTTTGGATGATGTCCCATCTCTGGTGTTTCGCCTTATTTCTTCCTGCACTAAATTAGACCGTAACTGCTCCCAACTTGGTAGTTTCTCTCTACCATTTACTGAATCTTGATAATTGTGCCAAATCTTGGGACGGTCCAAAGTGATAGAGCTACCAAGTATTCTTTAGGGATAGTAATACTCACCCCACCAAGTTCACCACGACACAGTGTAAACTTGCTCGGGTACCGTGGAATTGTGTCGTTCTTTTACATCTTGATACTTCAAAGCTTTTTCCTTGAGTGCCATCTTCCTATGGTCACTATTGTTCTTGAAAATTTCAGTCAATTCATTCCACATTATGAACGTAGCCTCTTTTCCATGGAGATTCAAGACAATATGATCCTGAACTCCCTCCAATATGATTTTCCTCTCTTTGGCAACATCCTTCTTCCACTGAGCAAGATTATGGGCATAATATACTTGGGGGTTTTCTATATTTGTCTTGATGTATTCTAGTATCCCATTATCATCCAATAATGCCTCCATCCATTCCTTCCATGCACCAAAGTTTGAGGTACCTTCCAAGGCATACTCAAGCATGAGTCCATTGAAAGCCATCTTCTCAATCCTGAAGAAAAGCTGGAACATTGATCTTCAAATTTGAATCTCTTGCAATGAAAACTTTGAAATCTCTTCTCTACAGTGATTACAACTTTGATACCATGTATAAATTAATGTGTAGATTCAAAATTTCTCATGAAATTTACTAAATCACAAGACTTGAAGCTACTCTACTAATCTATGGAAGTTAATTTACCATATAGAACAAAAAACATAGACATGCAAAAGGAAACATCACACATGAAAAACTATTTATCTAGGGGACAGAAACTTATCAAAACCCCTTACTATCTATACTGCATTAATAAGAGAATAGAGAAGAAATACAATGCTTTCTCAAGCCCGAGCACACCCTGTAAGTGTATAGTCTATCCCTTTGTTTGATTAACTGAACCTGGCCAAATAGTTAGCTAATTTCAAGCCTTCCCAAGCTCCTATTTTCTTGTGTTGTTCCCTTGGGAAATTACCCATATTTTTTTAGGAATTTCACACCACGGAATTGCGCAATAGCCTTAGTTCAATCTCTAACTGCATGCACCACCTGTACACATGGGAATATGCTACCACTAATAGTACAATGCCTTGGAATCTCCATCTCAGCTAAGTAACTCGAACTCTCTACATGCAAGAATTATTTTGGGTTGATTTATTAGTTATCTAGTTGATCACTGAGTGTGGTTGAAGTTCCAGATCCACAACTTGACCTCCACTAGTTCTCCTGATAGTTAGAACCAATTAAACTGACAATAACTCAAATTAACTGAAATAGATTGCTACAAATTAGCAGTCAATCATGTGGAACTTAACTCAAGTGTCTCCAGCTCGAATTTTCTGATTTAACTGAGTGACAAGAGCCATGTCACCTCAGTTAACTACCTCCAAGTATTCTGCTGAAATATAAATTTGAATTTTAATCTAGTTTGACCAAGGCAAAGTCAAAACTATATTTTCTTACTACATTTTCAACAGAACTAACCTTAATGAAGTTTGTTTTAGAAGAAATTTTTGTTGTACTAGCATAATTTGACATACATCGTTAAAGGTATTTTTGAGAGGAGAAGAAGGATATGTTCTAAATTGTGTGATGCAGAAGGAAAATATTGAATAAAATCTAACAAAGTGGTATTCAATAATAAAGCCCAAGGAAGAAAGAAGTTAGGGACTTAATAATATTTATCACTTTGGTAACTCATGTAGGTTTTAACCTTGTACAATTGATTTCTTCAAATGGATTCTTAATAAAAGAGAAAATATGCAATGGAAAACACACATAAACATAACAATTTTATCCTAGTAACCCAAATTTGGTAAAACTAGCAAGATTTTTCAATATATATTCTTTTGTACAATATTGCAATACAATATATATCTCGTAGTATCCATGAACCACCAATCCATGTTCCTTGGATTATTATACAACCGTAGTTCCTTAACCGAAAATACAAAACCATGGGAAAAGCCACCATGCACCAAAAAACCACTTTTAGCAAAATCCATGTGTTGAAAACCCCAAAAACTAATGCAAAAAAATAGTCATGGGGATAGTCATGAAATGAATACACATACCCAACATTCTCCAACTTGTTATTTTCTTTGCATATAGGCAATTTTAGGAGTACATGATCAAAAATCTAGGGCACTAATGCCCACCCTTTGTCTACATCAAGAGAACTTCTCAGTGTTCCCAGATTTTGTTAATGAATTTGCAACATTCTTCAAAGTTTCCACTTTTTCTAGTAGCACCTTCTTGTCTTCAATCATATGTCTCATGAAGTGATACTGAATATCAATATGCTTTGTCTTTGAATGGTAAGTTAGTTTCTTTTTGAAGAAGGATGAACTCTGATTATCACAATCTATACTTATAACTTGTTATACCAATCCAATACCCGAAGACAATCTTTGTAATCATATTGCTTCCTTGCTTGCATGAGTGACTACCATATATTTAGCTTTTTATTTGAGAGTGCCACTGTAGATATCCATTTTCTCATTGATCTTATTGCTCCTCCAAATAGGTTAAACATGTATGCACTTGTAGTTATTCCGTGATCTAAATCTCTAACCCATATTGCATGAAGAAAGTCATGTATGTCCAACATTCTATACAATCCCGGTCTTGGTAGCACAATCTGCAGCTAGTAATTCCACACAAATACCTAAAAAACCTATTTACTATTGTCCAATTCTCCTTCCCTGGTTTTGACATATACCTGGTCAATACTCCCATTGCATGTGAAATGTTAGATCTAGTAGAAACCATTATATACATCAAGCTTTCAAGTACATTAGAATATGGAACACATGACATGTTCTCTTCCTCTTCTTGTGTCTTGTGACACCAATATGTAGATAATTTTACACCTATATGAATAAGCACCTTTACCGATTTACATTCTTACATATTAAATCATTGCAATATTGTCTCTACATACTTCCTTTGACTTAACCAAAGTTTCTTGTTTTCTTGATCTCTTTTAATTTCCATTCCCAAGATAAATTTGCAACATTGAGATCCTTCATTTAAAATTTAGAGGACAATTGAGTTTTCACTTTGTGTATGATTTCTTGTCATTTCCAATAGCAACATATCATCCATGTACAAGACCAAATAAATAACGTGATCACCAACTAATTTGAAATACACACAATGATCTTCTTTGCTTCTCGTGAAGTTGAGTCTCAATATATAAGTATCATATTTTTCATACCACATCCTTGATGATTGCTTTAATCCATACAAGGATTTTTTCAGCATGCATACTGGCTCTTTATATTTCACAGCAAAGTCCTCTAGTTGCTTCATGTATATTTCTTATGTCAGATCCCCATATAGGAATGTTGTGTTCTCGTCCATTTTTTATGCTTAAACATCAAAAGCAAAAAAAACTGATAAAATAAATCTAATAAAATTTAAATTGGCAATAAGAGAAAAAAATACCAATGTTAATTCCCTATACCTAGGATTATCCCTTTGCTACTATCAAGCTTTTTATTCCCCACTCTACCTTTTGCACTCAACTTGTTTTTAAGCACCCAATTTTTGCCAATGGGATTTCTTCTAGTCGAAAATTCCACTAAAACTTAAGCCAAATTCTTGTTCAAGGATGTCATTTCTTTAACCATGGCCTTTTTCTAGAGGTTTCCCTGCTTTGAATCCGCTTCCTTCATAATAGTGTAGAAAATCCTGTAGATTCACAAGCTCATGCAATGTACTAAAGCAAGAGACAAGAATCCTCTTCTACTCTTTACAACGGAAGCACATAAGAAGAGAATCAAATACACATAACACAATAAATATCTGGGGAAATACACAACTCAAAACCCCACTATCTATATTACATATATCAGAAAATCAAGATGATATTACAATGCTTGTTCTGATAAGAACAATCCCAACACTTAGTAAAATCAATCTCCAACTCATAAGAAAACTCTTGGCCAGCACTTATCCAATTCTGCAGTGCTCCAAGTTCCTATTTCCTTGCGCAATTCCTATGGCTGATTAACCCATCTTAAAGGGAAATCAGTGCATCCAAAACTGCGCAATCCCCTCTAGGTTCAGTCCCTGATTGCATGCAGCATCTGTACAACTCATAAAATTATACAAAAAATAGTACATTGTCCCTACACTCTAGTCTCAACTGGGTATTTCTCAAAATCAACATGCATGAGTTTCTGATGAGGGAATCTTTAGTTAATTGGAGTAGCACTAGTCAATGAATTAGTGCACCAACTGACTGTTAACTCACTATTAGTTCCTCATACAATTTGGAACCAGTTTAACTGGACTTAACTCAGTAAATTGAGTTAACTAATTACAACTCATACTCAACTCATCTTGGACCCCTATAATATAGGGAGAACATATACATGACTTAAGAAAGACTTCCAACTCGAAATTCCTAAGCTAATTAAGTTAATTAAACTTAATTAACTATTTACAAGTTGCTATGAGAATAGAATTCGATTTTAATTCACTGTTTAATTCAAGGACAAATTAAACTGGAATTTCTTGTTACCATTTCTCAACACTCCCTCTCAACAAGAAAAGGATTATCAGCTACCCTGATCCTGGCTTTGTGAAACTCGAATTTACATCTTGACAATGCCTTTGTCAAGATGTCAACATATTTCTCCTCCGTGGGAATGTAATCTAACAACATGATCTGCCTCAATACATAATCTTTGAGATGATGATATCAGATATCAATATGCTTGGACCGATCATGAAAAAATGGATTTTCAGAGAGTTTGATACAACTCTGATTATCGTAGTAAATCATAGTAGGATCCTTTTTGACTTGCAGCCATGTACCCTACCTCTGCCAAACTGAGTGAAACTAATCTCCATTTCCTACTATGGTAAGAAACTGTCGCTGACCAAATACTGACGATCCCTCCTCTTGTGCTCTTCTTGTCGGATGGACTCCCTACCCAATCTGCATCGGTGAAGCCTTGAAGCTTCACTCGCTCTGTCCGTCTCTACCATAACAAAAGCTGAGTAGTGCCCTTGAGGTATCTCAATACATGCTTTTCTGCCTTCCTATATATCTTGGTAGGCCTAACCATCGCTTGAATAAGCTGGTTAACTACATAACACATATATGATCATGTGTTCACCAAGTACATGACTGAACCCACAAGCTGCCTATAAACAATATCTTCCACTACTTCCCCTGAAGTAGCATCCTCCTTCCTCCAGTTACCAGCTAGAGGAGTCTCCATGGGTTTACTGTTCTCCATGTAGAATCTCCTTAGTATCACTTTGGCATAATTTCCCTGAGATACAAACAACTCTCCATCTCCCTGCCATACCTCCATGCCAAGAAAGTAATGCATGAGCCCCATGTCTTTCATCTAAAGCTATCTTGCAAGGTCCTCCTTGCAAGATTTGATCAACTTCTCATCACCTGTTAGTATGAGATCATCAACATACAGTACAATGATAACCAACTTACCTTCCACCATGTTATAGACATATTTGGGCACTGCAACCCAAATCTTATATGTCGATAAACTAAGGGCCCTTTAACCCCTAAAAGTGTTGTTTCACACCCTAAAAGATCATGGTCAACTGATTACATCATTCCCCAAAAGTTCCACCTGAAAAACCATCCAGAACTAGCCAAAATAGGACCATATTGACTGCTCCACTGTCAGGGTATGATGCATACTGACTCCTACACTAGCCAGGTGTGATGCATACTGATGAGGCCTTTTGTAGGGTACGATGAGTGAGGATGGACAAATGTCTGAGACAGTTTGCTAAGTGGATGCTCATGGAATCTTCTAGAAACTTCTCCTATGACACTTGCCTCTTTGAATTCGCCCAGGGATGAGTAAGAGATCCAAGAAATCTCCAAGTGGAACCAAATGCAACAAGTGGAATGACACTAATCAAAAACCCAGAGATGACTCACACCCTTGCACACATCTATAAATGGATCCCTCATCTGAGAGATCTAGGGGCTGGAATTTTGTAATTTGCAAGGAAGTGCTGATAGTTTTTGGTTGAGAAAGAGTATTGTATTGTTGGTGTGATCTTGCTTTTCATGAGGTGAAGAGGGATTTGATGCCGGGAGGATGATGCTGGATCAGACAACTGGGTTGTAATTCTTCCTTCTATTTAATAAAGTTCTTTGAGTTTTCTGCCATATAATTGTGAAATTTTGAATGTTATTGTTTATGAATGCCATTGTATGTTCATTACATTTATGATCGTATAATTCTTATGATATAATAGATCAAGATGCTTTGACGGTTTTCGTTACTGTGTTTCTACAGGTACTCTTCAAGTGGGATAAGTGAGGAGAGGAGTTGCAAGCTCTGTCAAAGGGGGAGAGAGATCAAGCAAGGATTTAAGCGGAAGATCCAGGTTGGTTCCTTCTTCTCTCGCTTATCTATCATACATAGAAGAAATCTTGAATTGCTTTAAACTGTTTGTTTCTAGGGTAGCTGCCAATCCTAGAGGGCTAGTCGATTGAAAAGACACTAGTTTTCCCAGAAACAAAATGGCAACTCTGTTGGGGATCAAATAGATGTTTGTTTGTTATTATTGTTTGCTTTATAAACTATAGACGGAGCCTCAAGTTAGCCAGATAGCCTTCGAATTGCTCTTGCTCTGCAATTGCATAGTAGATGAATGTTGCTTCAGTCAATCTTCGGTTTAGTTTATGAATTGAACATTTGACTTGCAAGCATTCTAGATGCACTTTTGGTATCTTAGTAACCTCCCGAGATCATTACTTTGTACTTTTCTCTTTACTGTCCATCATAGCTCAGCTTAAATCACTGAAATCAGCTGCAAATTTGAGCCAAAACCCACCTCAGTTGCGCTCCCTGGCCCATCGCACTGTCTGTCACTGTCAACCAGTATGCATTGCACCTCTCGAGCCTGAAAAGTGTGATTCATCCCTATTTCTGTGAAGCCCAGGTGTGATGACTGACTGAGCCTATTTCCCTTCTTGAAATTTGGGTTTTTTGTCCTTGTTTTCAGCTCTGTTTAGTTGATTTGCTGCTTATGAACAGTGCCTCATTACTGAAGCCTACTTGCATTACATAGATCAGCCTCCATTGATTAGGATTAGTAAATGTTTTTATGTATTTTTCCATCATTTACAATCCTTTGTCGAAAAGTTGCTTAAATTGATCTGTCATTTTGTGTCAAAAAAGAGAAGTGTTGTTGAGTCTTCCTTCTCTGAATAGTCGATTGAACTTTTTGTCATGTATTTGATTTGATTTGTTGTTATTCAAAGTGTCGAAAGCATTTTCTATTTGAAATTGAAAAGTGTCGTTTAGTCTTCCTTTCTATTTTGAAAAAGAAATTGTCGAAATGTCGCTTTGAATGAAATATTTCAGATCTTTGCTATACTTAGTTTTCCTTTTTGGCATTTTTCACATTAAGGGGAACGAAAAACAAATACATGCATTTGCATTTGCATTTAGCTTGTGTGCAAAAAATGATTTAGGAAAGTGCATTTAGAGTGTGCTCTTTGCTCTTTGTTTGAAAGAATCGTAATTTTCTTTCCCTAGTAGCTAGGATTTTCATTGATCAAAATAAACAACGATTGTTTATCATTGTAGATTGCATTTTTAGGAATTTCAAATCAACATCACGCGGTGAACCATTGAAAGGCAAACTTTAAACAAGATCAACTCTAAAATAAATCTCAATGAACCTAACAATGCTTTGGAACCTAACACAACACATCTAGAGGTCTAGGCTAGAGATGTGTTCTGGCGTCGTAAAATCTAGTAACTATCATTTTCATCAAAGGTTGGGTGATTCCTCCTCTTTGATATGACAAGTTCTAGCACAGACTTGTGCTCCCCGTACCGTCGAGTATATATTGGGAGACCACAATAGGCTTACATCCTTTATCCATAGGAAGCCGTGTCTGCCGCCCTATCGATCGCAATGCACTGAACACAACATTCGAGAAGATTGACTACCATACATAAGTCCTTGGTAATTTCTCTTTAATTTATCACCAAGGTGTATATTGCAGTTTTGCGATTGGTTTGGTAATCCATCTGTATAAATTTCACTTTCGTTCCTTTTCGACTCTTTAAAAGAAAAGGTCCATCTGAGCACTTGTCACTTCAGGCTCATTAAAAATCGAAGGGGACTAGAGTCATCTTTAGCTTTTTTCTCGACTCTTAAAAATTGAAAAAGCAAAGTTGCGTCAAAGTGTCATTAAAATTTATTAAATTTGGAATAACATCATTTTCCCCTTAATTTTGAGTTGATCAAGTAATCCACAATCGTGGAAGAAAGTCAATCAAAACCCCGTCGTTCACAAAGACTAGCGAGTCAACCGTCTTTGACTCCGGAAATGAAACCATTCTGGGCAAAACGGTCTCGTTTAACTGAGTCCAATTCATTTGGTTTATTTGAAACTTTTGTTTCAACATCATCAGAGACTACAGTTACTCTGATCATTTCTGGTACATCTGCCTCTAGAGAAGAAGTTCCGCAGTTACAAGAGGACATTAGAATTGATCCTAGTGTAACGGTAGACACTTCTATACCTGAAACAGCTCCATCTAGAGTTGATCCAGAGACTGAAGTTCACTTACCTAAACATCTGGAAGTTGAGTTCTAGAATTCAGAAGGTGTCACCCCTTTGGTATCTGTCACTGCAGAAGCTATACCTTCTTTGGCTCCAGAAATATTTTACAGACTTGACGGTCTACCTCTTCCACCTGGACTGATTGCTATAGAGGAGATAGTAGAGGATCCTCCATCTAGTACCCCGTTACCTTTTGGAACTAGGATTCATCTGCATCCTTCTACTCCTAAAGTTGGTTCTTTTAATCATCCTTCATCGCAAGTTCCTGTCGAATCGCTAGGAAATATTTTGGATAGACTAAACATGTCTAAGAAACCATCAACATCTAGGACTGTGTCATCAGATACAACCACAACAGAACTTCCTGCCGCCACTCCTACAATTTTTTGCTGGTATACCATCTATCCCAGCTAGTTATCAGTCACTAACTGGAGTCCACTCAGGGGCTGTTTCAATGACATGGTTTGTTCCTATTTATTCATCCAGAATCCCATTTGGTATTTCTTATGTTGAAACTCAGAAAATTGATCCTACAGGCCAGTATCAATTTGGGCAGACCAGTCTTCAAATACTGATATATCCTTTGAACACTGGACTACCACCATATGGATAGCAGTATGATTTTTCATTGTTCCCTCTTGGAGAACAACCATATGAGAGTTTACAACAAAATTCAGGTCAAATTGGAATTACATCCAGTGGTTGGGTACCAATACTGCCTCAACAACCAAGGGTTGTATATTCAATGCAACTGACCCAACCTGTGTCAAATATTCCCACTACCCTTGCTATTGTGACTGTGTCGCAAGTACAAGAACTGCCTGTTGTGTGTCAACCTCAAGTCTCTCAGGTTGCAATACAACAGCCTCTTGTCTCTACAGCTCAATCACAACCTCAGGTTAGTGCTTCCTTACCTAGAATGACTCAGGCTCAAACGGGTATTATCACTCCACATCTTGGTCAATCTTCCAGTATTGGACAACAACAAATGGTCCAACAACCATGGCTGGTACAATACCAACAACTGCAATTCCAGCAAACCTACCGAGGACCTGAGCAACAAGGCTTTGTAGGTAATGGACAGCTGCATTTTCAAAACGGTTATCAACAACCACATTATACTGGTTATGTCCAACAACCTTATCAAAGTTACCAGCATCAGATACATTATGCTGGTATGCAAAGACCTACTGCTCAGGCAATCCCATCTTATCCTGGGTATGCTTCACCTAACCTGAATCAACAATTGCCTTTTGTAGCAACTCTAGAATTACCAGATTTGAACCGATTGATGAATGATCCAATTGCATACGTCCCTTGGTGGCCAGCAATTCCTCATAAACTTCCCTCCGATATTCCTAAATTCAATGGAAATCCAGGCAAAGATCCATCAAATCACGTAATGACTTTTCATTTGTGGTGCTCATCTGACACCCTAAATGATGATTCAATTAGACTTCACCTTTTTTAGAGAATGCTCACTGGTCCGACAGCGAAATGGTATATTGAATTGCCTAGAGCTTCGTTTGATAACTTCAATGCCCTTGCCACTACTTTTCTAACCCACTTTCAGTTACCCATAAGGTACGAAACAGGAATAGAACTCCTTACCAACTTTAAACAGACCACGGATACTCACATATCTGATCATATTCATGAGTGGCGACGTCGTCGTCGAATGGTAAAGACGTATGTCCCTGATCAGATTTTAGCTGAGTGGTTTATTAAGTCCTTATTACCATCTATAATTGAGGACGTGGCGAAAGGAGGAGTTGTCACTGAAGAGAAAGTCATTGCTTGTGCCCAATATTTAGACTTGATCTATACTCAGTCTGGCACACTCTATGACAAAATTCTTGACGCTCCCAGACCAGAATTTTCTGTTCCTCCCCCTCCTAAATCGAATAGGGACTCTCATGCCAGTGATGGCGTGATCGGTACCTCAAGCACGCAAATCGCAAAGGCTCCATCTGGTAAAGCCCTTGCAATTTCTAGTCAAAAAGAAAATGACAAACCTCTTGCCTTGGAGATTAATGCCGTGTCATCCGACAAGGGCAAGAATCCAAAGCAACTAGGGGGCAAGAAGAAAGGGAAAAATAATAAGAAGAAACAGGAGAATTCAACTCCTGAAAAATCTTCTGAAAACCCTGCTGGGCAAAAGAAACCTCATGTTCCATGTTACATATGTAATGAGGAGCATTGGATGAAAGATTGTCCACATCGAGTTGAGGTCACGAAATTTTTAAAAACTTCAAGTACCTCAGCGGTGTTGACTGATCCGTTTCCAAGCCTAGAAACTAATCTGGTTGCTATCGATCATGCTTCCACATCCCAAGTCCTTATGCTATCCATCTCAAAACAGCAAAATTATGCTTTTATATCAATAAGGAACAAAGACTACAAGAATCTACCATCATCAAACAACAAGGCTACAGATCAACCTAGTAGTTTGACGACAACTTCACTAGAAGTTGTTCCACCCGTTATTCCTGAATTAACTATAAAGCCGCCAAAGGGAGTCGTACATAAATCGACATTTAATCCTCGTGCTCGAGCTGCACAGAATTATAATATAGTGGAGGACCTGGCTCAATCGCCATCCGCTATGTCGACACTTGAAGTACTGTAGAATTTCCCCTCCCAAAAGCAGGCTTTGTTATCAGCAATAGGTGGGATTGATCCAGCAGATTCCAATCTTGTGGCCTTTAACCATAAAGGATACGCACCTCAGTTACCGGCCCAACTCGCTTTCCTTATACAGGTAAAAGCCCTCAATAAAATTGTTCATCGAACAATCATTGATGAGGGGGCATCTACCTGTATTATGTCGATGAGTTGTTGGAAAAATCTAGGCTCACCACCCCTGTCGTGATCTTCAACAACATTAAAAGCATTCGATGGAAGAACATACACGCCGTATGGGATTTTAAGTAACTTGCAAGTCGAACTGGGGGACAAGATAGTAGAGATTGAAGTCAAGGTCATTGATGGAAACCTTGACTACAATATCTTACTGGGAAGGCCCTAGATTTATGCTATGGCTATTGCTGTGTCTAAATATTTTAGAAAGATTGCATTACCCTTCCAAGGTGGAATTACAATTGTTGACCAACTAGCCTTCTTTCCTAACAGTTCACAAGCGGCTGGAAGCATTCCATTGATCCATGGAAGTTCTCAATCGCTTCAAAATGTTGGAGTAGGTCTCCTAAAAGACCCTTCCTTAATGGGTACTTTTTCCCTCCCGCCTCCAACTGGACTTGCGGAGGTGGCCACAGTGGAAACCTGTCATATGATCTCTTCTACATCATCTAAGATTAAGAAGAACTCTGACCACTTTGATAGTGTGGATCACTGCGAGGTGTTTCCCCCAAGCTCCATAAAATCTTTGTAGCAATCAATATTCTGGGCCTGGGCAGCAAACCCAAATTAGCACTCAACGAGTGTTTGGATAGATAGGTCTCTAGAATATGGTACCTCTTCCGATCCTTGGTCTCGTATACATTCTATAGACGAAGGAATCATCCAATCGATGATGATAGGAGAGACGCCGTGGGAAGATTGCCACCATCGTTCCCACCTTCAAGATAACAATGAAGATTATTCAAGTGACCTTAATCATCCCTCAGTTTTTGATTTTCTATCAAATACTGTAAATACAGTGGATTCCGAGCGAAATCTGTCCAATATTGAAGAAACTATTGCCATTAATATCTCGACCAAACCTAATGTCGTAGAGAATATTCATGTTGGCAAATCTTGTTCTCCATCAGAACTAGAAATTTACTGCGCTCTTTTTCGCGAATTCAGAGATGTCTTTGCATGGTCATATGAAGAAATTCCAGGCATTGACTTGAGAATTGTTGAACATGAAATCAAGATGTATCCAGATGTCAAACCAGTACGACAACGGCTTCGACCTGTTCACTCGAAGAAAGCCGCTGCCATTAAGGCAGAAGTTGAAAAACTTTTGCATGCTGGTTTCATTTACCCTGTTCCTCTCACTGATTGGGTATCGAATATTGTTCCTGTGATGAAAAAGCAAGGAAAAATTAGAGTGTGCGTTGATTATAGGGATGTAAATCAAGTGTGTCCAAAGGAAAACTATCCTACACCCTTCATCGACCAGATAATTGATGAATGTGCCGGATGCAAAATCTTTTCATTTATGGATGGATTTTCCGGATACAATCAAATCAATATCCACCCACAGGACCAGTCAAAGACTACATTTATATGTCCGTGGGGCACATTTGCATATCGTAAATTACCTTTCAGTTTGAAGAACGCAAGGGCAAATTTTCAGAGGGCAATGAACTATGCCTTCCATGACATCAAATACATCGTTCAACCGTATCTCGACGATCTACCAGCTCATTCGCGAAAGTGGACATAATTTTTTAGTGAATTAAACATTTTTGACCACCAGCTAAGCATATGTTATCGCATGGTTCAAGCTCGTTAAAAGATAAACCTACCACCGAGCATGGTTCCCCACGGTTCAAGCTCGATAAAAAATGAACCCACCTTTAGTAAATAACCTTTGTGATTGCCATGTTATTAGCCTTTTAAGCCTTGGTTGTGTTCTTGCCATCACCTCCATTCTTTTGGCCGATAATACGCTTCCACTTGACTATTTACCCTTCTTGAGGAACAGCTGTGACGAGTGGTTTTGTTAGCCAACCTCTTCACATCACCATGCTTTAAGAAGTTCCAAACACACCCAGAACTAGTTGCTACCCTAAACAACACTCGTTCCTCAAAAACGAGTCTCCTTTAAACTCTTCTTAGCCTCATTAAATATGAAAAGATTGTCGATTGCTTGTCCTTTTCGGCTCGTTAAAATGATCGAAAAGTCATCCCTTTCGTATTATTTTATCCTTTTTCGGACTCAAGGGATTATGTTATGAAAAAGAACTGCTGGAGTTTCCTTTTCATCCCTTTTCAAACTCTCTAAACATGAAAAGGACCGAGTTATCCTTGTCGTTAAACTCATTAAAATAATAGCGATAAACTTGTCCACCTAGATAAGAACGAGTTTCACTGTCGCTAGACTCGCTAAAAAATAGCGACAGGTTTGCCCAAAGGGTAAATTATAGAACAAGCATATGTTATCCTCCTCAAGCTTGACAAAAATAAAGAGGTACTGGTCAGAAATGACTAGGGAAAAAGGGAAGAAAAATTGAAGAATTTCATGGTAGCAGGTTGTTCTTGAACATGACACTTTCACTCCATCACCATGATTGAGTTGGGTTGGGTTATTCCGTTCACTGGTCATTTCACCATTGGTCTTCCACACCATCCATCTATTGGGGTTAATGCTACCAATCCATCTCAGTGTCGCCGATATGTTCAAGAGAAGTCATTCAGTTGAGAAACCACCATCCAGTTAATGCCTCATCCACTGCAATACCTCCACCCTCCATTTTTCATGATCGCCATTCCTGAACCTTGTGTCGTCAGATCGTTTTCACCTCCAGAAGATCATTTGCGTCATTTCGTGTCGTAGATATGGGATACATTAAGGCCCTCCAACGACGGGTCACTTCTTGTTGACATCAACTCATTATCTGAGAATTTGACTTAGAAACACCCCTTTCAGTACTTTGAAGCTTGCATGCCTCAATGGCAAGTTTCTCACTTCCGGCAACAGGTTGACATCAATGGCCTTCGACCGAAAGATTTTGCGTGGTGTTCGACATCGGATCATATATTCACTCCACGTGAATTGCATTGTAGTACCTTGAGGGTCATTATCACTATCGTTGATTCCTCTCACGTCTGTTAACAACTCACATTATTGGCTGGTAATTAGGCGACGTCTTTCCATGTTCGACTTCAGAACATCTCTTCACATGGATCGACTTATATATCGGGCGAAGATTGAACGAGATTGAAGACCCCGGATCTAGTTTCATCCGCTCGGGCTACGATATATTCAGGGATATAAAGACATCAAATGTACACGGAAGCTGCACAGATGGTCATCCAAGCTAGGGATGATGAATCTACATTTGAAGAATCATCAGTCTGCATATGCAGGTGACTATATTTTCTATGTACATGAAATGAATTTATAAAGTTGAGCATGGGAATGCCCACCTCAACTAGATCATGAAAATTATATTATGATGATGTATTGTATTGTATCTTATACAGGTCACCTTCCAGTTTCGAAAACCTCGGATCCTCATGATAAAGAATTTCACCTGACATCAAAGATTTACGACTTCATGCTTTAGGGGGCAACTGATATAGACATATTTAGGCACTGCAACCCCAATCTTATATGTCGCTAAACTAAGGACCCTTTAACCCCTAAAAGTGTTGTTTCATACCCTAAAATATCATGGTCAACTGATTACATCATTCCCCAAAAGTTGTAGAAATTTTGAATAATATGACACATATTCACAGAGATTATCCTGATTATACACTTATAAGCGGAACATGCATAATACATAACCTCCTCTACGTTGATCATCGATTTACAGAAGCAGAAACATTAACATGCGCACATAGAAGCATCAATCACACATATCAACACAATATTTTCCCGGGGAAAGCATCTCGCTAAAAACCCCAACCATCTGTATATTATATTGATTGAATCATGTAACAAAACATAGTACAATACTCCTCACAAGTACTCAGTACTATCTCCACATGTTACACACAATACAGCTCAGATTTGATCTCCAAATCTCCCCCGCTGCTTGCCTGCCTCCACTGCACAATACCTGCAAGAGAATGAATGAATCCAAACTCGTTCCAAGTTCTCTGTTCAAATTCTCATGGGCATACTCAATCTTGTGCAAATCTCATGCACAACTGACAGCTACAACTCACCCTTTCACTTATCTCTACCACCTGTCTTCACTGAACTGTCCATGCACTGAGTTAACTGATGTATTCTTCAGTTGCATTATGAGTTAATAATTATGAATTAATTAATAACTAATTCACCCAACTCATCTCTAGTCTATTGATCAGTTAGACTAAATACAACTAATTCAACTAAGTCAAACTAAACACAACTCCATCAACTGCTCCTCCAACTCCACAGAACTCAATCACTGAAGTTCTAACTGAAGTCCTTCATGCAATAGATCAGTCATCCCATAGGTTACCACGTGATTCCTTCTGGGATCTACATGTGCCACATCCGTAGCTCATCCTGAAGTGCTCCAAGAGAATAAGATAATGTTTAGAGTCCAAATATTATTAAGGGCTAATAATATTTGACTATTCTATATTTAGACTGACAGTCACTCCGCTGTGATCTAAAAATATAAGTCCATCTATTTTTCCCAACATGACCAATCATCCATAAATAGCATCCTGCAACTCATAGACCATGATCCATATGTCTAAAAATAGACATAGTCTAAAAATAGACTTTGCGCCAAAACTTGCCTACGGGACCACTTAGTGAAGGTGAATCCTTTCCACTAAGCTCCATCATCTTATTGCATTCTCAACAATCATTTCTTGTTGCACACTTTTCAACAAAAGTTCCACCTGAAAAACCATTTAGAACTGGCCAAAATAGGACCATACTTACTGCTCCACTATCAGGGTGCGATGCATACTGACTCCTACACTAGCCAAGTGCGATGCATGCTGATGAGGCCTTCTGTAGGGTGCGAAGAGCGAGGATGGAAAAATGTCCGAGACAGTTTGCTAAGTGGATGCTCATGGAATCTTCTAGAAACTTCTCCTATGACACTTACCTCTCTGAATTCACCCAGGGATGAGTAAGAGATCCAAGAAATCTCCAAGTGGAACCCAATGCAACAAGTGGAATGACACTAATCAAAAACCCAGAGATGACTCACACCCTTTCACACATCTATAAATGGATCCCTCATCTGAGAGATGTAGGGGCTGGAATTTTGTAATTTGCAAGGAAGTGCTGATAGTTTGTGGTTGAGAAAGAGCATTGTATTGTTGGTGTGATCTTGCTTTTCATGAGGTGAAGAGGGCTTTGATGCTAGGAGGATGATGCTAGATCAGACAACTGGGTTGTAATTCTCCCTTCTATTTAATAAAGTTCTTTGAGTTTTCTTCCATATAACTATGCAATTGTGAATGTTATTGTTTATGAATGCCATTGTATGTTCATTACATTTTTGATCCTATAATGCTTATGATATAATAGATCAAGATGCTTTGACGGTTTTTGTTACTGTGTTTCTACAGGTACTCTTCAAGTGGGATAAGTGAGGAGAGGAGTTGCAAGCTCTGTCAAGGGGGAGAGAGATCAAGCAAGGAGTTAAGCGGAAGATCCAGGTTGGTTCCTTCTTCTCTCTCTTATCTATTATACATAGAAGAAATCCCGAATTGCTTTAAACTGTTTGTTTCTAGGGTAGCTGCCAATCCTAAAGGGCTAGTTGATCGAAAAGACACTAGTTTTCCCAGAAACACACCACTATGTGGAAAAAGTTTGCATCCACTTCACTCTTTGTGAAGCCCAACCCAGTGAAGTAGCTATCTATCCTGGTGTACCAAGCACGGGGTGCTTGCTTCAACCCATACAACACTCTCTTGAGTCGTCACACATGCAAGTCACGGTTAAAGGTTGCAAAACCTTCAGGTTTCTCTATGTACACCTCTTCCTCAATCATGCTATTGAGGAAGGTTGTCTTCAAATCCATCTGATGGATCTTCTAACCCATCTGTGCTAATAGTTCCAATATAGATCTGATTGACGAGTACCTTGCAACAAGAGAAAAGGTCTCATCATAGTCAATCCCCTCTACCTATGAAAAGCCACTGGCCACCAATATGGCCTTATGCTTCTCGACACTACCATCTGCAGCTTGCTTTACCATGTAAAGCCAACAGGAGCTCACTACTGACTTTTCCTATGGTCTTGGGACCACATCCCAAACACTATTACGAACTATGGATTTATACTCCTCCACCATCACATCAACCCAAACTGGTTGGTGCACTTCTTCCTGAAAGGAATATGGCTCTATCACAACACATGCACCCATAAGAGCCATGTATCCATTGTACCTCTCAGGTGACCTCCTTTGCTTGTGCTGAGAAGTGGGTTCTCCCACATTTTCCCATGCATCATCAAACAATTTGTAAACCTCTCTAGTGCATTTTCTTCCTCATTCGCATCCGCATGCAGCTCAAGCTCCCTCTCAAGGGAAACTCGCATGGCCTTATCCTCATCGAATTTGATATCCCTGCGAACCAATGTCATCTGACTGGTCGACATGTACACCTGATAGTTGTGAGGTGTATCAGTGTACCCCACAAATATCCCAAACTCTTTTGTCAGGTCAAGCTTCTTCCGTGCATCTTTGGTCACATGGCAATATATCGATGATCCAAAAATCCTGAAGTGGCCAACATCTGGCCGCTTACAGGAATAAGCCTCCTTTGGTGTCTTCATATCAAGTATCCAATGTGGGCTACGGTTCTGAACATAAACCTTCGTATTGCATGCCTCAGCCCACAAGTGTAGTGGAAGGCCCTGATCATGCAACATTTCCCTCGCTGCCCCTATTATGATTATGTTATTCCTCTCGGCCACCCCATTTTGTTGAGGGTTATGGGGTGCCGTCAACTCTCGTTTAATCCATTTCGTTGCACAAAAGTTATTAAACTCATTTGAGACATACTCACCACCATTATCACTCTGTAGAGCTTTAACCTTCTTTCTTGACTCTTTCTCTACCAATCCTTTTAACTCACAAAAATTTGTGAAAGTTTGATCCTTTTTCTGCATGAAAAATATCCAGCATTTACGAGAATAGTCATCAACAAATATAACATAATACATGTGTTTTGCTGTGGATGCTCTTGAGAATGGTCCACATACATCTGAATGGACTCTCTCTAGAATAGAATCTGCTCGACTGTCTCTGTCTCCAAAGGAAGACTTGGTGTATTCTCCCAAAGTACACCCCTTGCATGTATCAAATTACTCAAGTGTACCTTTGGGAAGACCGGTAGAGATATGCTGCAATATCTTCAAAGCACCATGATGCAAGTGGCCCAATCGCATGTGCCAAAACTCACCAACATCTCGACTCTGCACCTTTTTTCCTTTTGAAATCAAAGTAGCACACTCCTCTACCTCCAACTTATAAATATTCTTCACCTGAATCCTTATCTTCTTTACTTGACCCATGGCTATGTGTCGAAGGAACACCTTTCCTTTTGAGAAGATCACATCATATCATCTATCCTCAAGCATGGAAATAGTTACCAAGTTATTCTTCAACCCGGGTACATACATAGCATTCTTCAAGGTGAGTGGAGGCCCATCCTCCTTCTGAAAAGAAGTCGTGCCCAATCTAGTAACACTATACTTCCCGTCATCACCCATCTTGATATGCATGTGGAGGTATTTCTCCTCCTGGTCACTGAATAATTCTTTGTCACCAGTCATGTGGAATGAAGCTCCATTGTCTAAGTACCATACACTTCCCAACATTGATGACACCATGCATGAAATGATGGAAGAGTCCAATTCGAATTGAGAGGCCAAAGCATCACCCACCACTCCTCCTGAGGACTTCTCCTTGGACTTCTTGAGTGGACAATTTGTAGCAAAATGTCCCACCTTATGACAATGAAATCATTTAACTTTCATCATATATTTCTTCTTACCTCCATGATAAGAATCCGATTTGGAATGGGAAGCTTTCCCTTTCCCCTTCCTTGCCATAATCGCTATGGCATAGTTCTCTTCATCATCAGTCTTTGATGAAGAGCCAACCCTGGTGTTCCTCCTGATCTCATCCTACATCAAATTTGACCATAGTCATTCCCAATTTGGCAGCTTCTCCAGACCATTGACAGAGCCTTGATAACTATGCCAACTCTTTGAGAGTCCAAGAAGAGCAAGGATCACCATATATTCCTCAACAACCGTGATTCCAACACTTCCAAGTTCATTATGACATTCAATGAACTTGGTCAAGTATTTGGAATCATCTTGCCTTTCTCCATTTGATTTTTCGAAGTTTATCCTTTAGTGCCAACTTCCTTTAATCACCGCTAATAAGTCTGTCAATGTTTTCCACATAGCATGCAGAGTTTCCTTTCCATGGAGACTTGAGACAATGTGGTCTCAAACTCCCTCAAGGATTATCCACCTTGCTTTTTCCACACACTTCTTCCATTCGACCAAGTTCTGTGCATTCGTAGCTGTTGGCTTAGGAATTTCCTGTTCAACAAATTCCTTCAAGCCATTATCCTCCAGCACAACCTCCATCCTATCCCTCTAGGCTATAAAATTCGAGTTTCCTTCCAACGCATACTCGAGCCGCAAACCGTAGAATGCTATTTTCTGATCTTGAAGTATGTATTGCAAATTCGAATTTCACATGTAACCTAGAAACTCAAAAGTTTGAAATCTCCTCTAGGATACTATTCTCAGCTCTGATACCATGTAGAAAATCCTATAGATTCATAAGCTCATGCAATATACTAAAGAAATAGATAAGAATCTACTTCTACTATTTATAGGGTAAGCACATAAATATCGAGCAAAACAATAATCGACAATAGGAAGAGAATCAAATACACATAACACAATAAATATCTGGGGAAAACCAAAACTCAAAACCCCACTATTTGTATTGCATTAAAAAATCATGATTAGATTACAATGCTTGTTCTCGCAAGAACAATCCCACCACTCAATAAAATCAGTCTGCAACTCACAAGCAAACTCTTGGCCAACACTTAGCCAATTTTGCAGCTCTCCAAGTCCCTATTTCCTTGCGCAATTCCTATGGATGATTAGCCCATCTTAAAGGAAAATCAATGCATCCAAAACTGCGAAATCCCTTCCAGGTTCAGTTCTTGATTGCATGCACCATCTGTACAACTTAGAAAATTATACAAAAAATAGTACACTATCCCTGCACTCTAGTCTCAACTAGGTCTTTCTCAGAATCGACATGCATGTGTTTTTGATGAGGGAATCTTCAGTTAACTAGAGTAGCACTAGTTAATGCATTAGTGAAACAACTGATGTTAACTCACTATTAGTTCCTCAAACAGTTTGGAACTAATTTAAATGGACTTAAATCAGTAAACTGAGTTAACCAATTACAACTCATACTTGACTCATCCTGGATCTCTATAATACAGGGAGAACATATACATGACTTAAAAAATACTTCCAACTCGAAATTCCTAAGCTAATTAAACTTTAACTATTTACAAGTTGCTATGAGAATCAAATTCGATTTTAATTCACAGTTTAATTCAAGGACAAATTAAACTGGAATTTCTTGTTGCCATTTCTCAACAAATAATTCTAGGATCATCATTAGTAATAAACAAAGAAAAAATTAAACAAAAATAAGGTGGAGTATACCTTTTTGGCTACCTTCTTTCTTGGATCAATCTACTCAATTCCCAAGTTTGTGGTTCTTCTTCATATGATTCATATTCTTTTGTAGAGTCTGATTCATCATCCTTCAATTGAAACTCTATATTTTCTGGTTCTTTCTCCCTTGGTAGGAATTTCTGTTTGAAAACATCTTTGATTTCTCTAAATACCACATCTCAAATATACACAATCTTCTTATTTTATGGGTTCCAAATCTTATAATGTTTTAGACCATCTTGATATCCAATATGTTGGAAATATCTTATAATGTGTTGTCATTGATGTCAAAGGAGTTGTTGTGTAGGCCCTTTTTGGAAATGTGTTTTCATTTATGTCAAAGGAATTTTTGAGTAGGTCCTTGATGGAAATGTGATGTCATTGATTATTAAATGAAGTATTATGTTACTATGTAGTGTCTTTGATGTCTGCACATGGAAGCACATGTGGATGCTTGTCTAATATATTGCAGTAGAGGACCAAGTAGGAAACTGTTATAGCAAACAAAAACCCCATTTTCATTTATATCATAATAAAAAATGGGGACCATTTTAAATTTTTAAATTTATATTTTTCATTAAAAAATCAAAAAAAATTTTAATTTTTATATTAATGTTGATGCTGCGATAAACACCATCCAAATTTTTTCCTACATGTGAATTTTGGAGCTTACTGAGGATCTAACGATCTGACATTCCATAGTTTCTTCATGATCATTGAATTTTATGCTAAGTGTTTAAGTATTCCTCTTAGTTTCTAAATGTTTAAGTCACTTGCATACACATGTTCAATCCGTAATAAGTTCATGAGCGCAATATTTTATGAAAGCTTGAAAATCCATAGCATATTCCATTAAGGCAGTTCCTGTGCAATTTTCAACCTATGTTGACAGTCAGTGCACACTTTCATTGACAATCTCTCACTTTTGGTTGCGATTGTACTTCTATTTCAGTGAGTTTTTCCAACTGTCGCTTTGTGCACCTTCACTTTCGCAAGTGTCTCTTTCATGTTTATGACTGTCGCTTTTTTTTCACTTTAATAAGTGTCATTCTATTGTTATCTTCACTATTACATGTGTCACTGTCAATGTCGTTCGCATTTGCAAGTGTTTTTTTCACTTTTCTCTTACTATTGCAAATGTTGTCTCTTGGGCATGGGAGGCATCGCACAATGTAAAAGTAGGGTCATGGTTAATTTCAAGAGGAAAATTTGGTACCAATTGGTCCTATCTATCATATATACATGTATTAGACTCATTCCCAAAGTTTCGTGCATTGTCGCACTAGTGTCATCACTGTTGTCACAAAGTGTATCTTAAATGTCGCAGCTAGTCGAAGGGTGTCAATTGTACATTCTTAAAGGGTAGTCATGATATATTATCCTACACTACTATGTCCTATTCATCATAAGGAAATACATCAGACATATTCCCCAAGTATTGAGAATTGTTGTACAAGTATCGTCATTGTCGTTGCAAAGTGTACCCTAAGTGTCGCCCTTAGAGGAGGTTGTTGTATTACCATTGCATTGAGGGGATCATGATTGTTCTTGTGTACTGAGCATTTAATGATGTGTCACCAGTTTTTATGATTGTGTGTGATCATTATTAAAGTCCAAAATTGGTTTCACTTCTATCTCACTGATCCCACACTTAGTTAAATTCTAGAAAATTCTTTCCCAACCAACCTTGAACGAACTTAGCCTCCTTGAATTTTGCATTACACAGTAGAAAGCCAAAAGCTGGTCCATTTCCTCCTGGAACTGTATAATGCATATTTATTGTTGGTGTTTAGATATGAATCGTACAATTCACCCTATTCCACATTAATTGTCAACTTGTGGCTCGATTGGTTATTTCAAGGCTATGATGCAAGGTATATGCAGGCCACAGTTTCCCTACCCAATATTGAACATTCAATCATAAACATAACAATGTGTAACAACAAGTAATAATTGTAACAACAATCAGAGTAACAACAAGTTGATACTCATAGAAAAACACTTGATAAATCATTACAAAAACAAGGAAATAACGCAACACAAATAAACCTATGCACACCACTAATCCAACAACACCTGGTTAGGAGAGTGGGCCAACCTCCCTGATCAGGGCTATGGCAAGATCAAGAACTAGAGAATGCTCAGAAGATAATAAATTTCATTAATCAAAATGAAATTACAAAGGTCTATTTTTACAAGCTCATAATTCTTTTATATCTCTTAGCAGTGGCTTTCCCATCCCCGTAACCTTACTTATACATTTCAATTGACAAATGATAATTCCTAAGATTATGAAAGTTTTCTGCCAACAAATACATGTCGATTCTCAAAATACAATAGAATACAAAGATAGAAATTGTGCTTGTCAATAAGTTGAACCACCGTTGCATCCGATATCCAAAGATAACGCTGCCGGCTCGATAGTAACCATACACTGAATCATGGTCTTGATCATCATTCCTTTGAATCTACAAGGAAAGTTAAGTTAGGAAGTCACTTTAGGAAATAATCTCCTATGAATACGCTTCATCAATTAATAATTCACAAAGACATGACAATAGGTGTACCTTTTCTATTTAGAATACAAATTGACCCAACAAGGACATGAAATAGGTACATGAAAGGGATAAAAAGGCAGGTAAAAAGTAGAAAAATTTAGCAACAAACATCTACCCCCAAGTATCCTTTCTGCATGTCCTCGTGCAGCTCATCTTCTACGCAGATCTAGGTTGGAGCTACTATGTTGAGCATGAAGCTGCGTAGGGTCATATCTTGTGAGCATTTTTGTTCCAGGAATTTTAAATCCATCTGTTTGAAGGACATCCTTCCACCAATCCTTGTCTACCACATAAGCTTGTGTGTATTGCTCAGCCAGCAGCTAAATAATGAGAAACTGTAATCTTAGACCTATCCATTGGGTCCCACAATACTGAATACACACGATATATCGTGGTATTCTTTCCAAAGCTCAAACAAAATTAGGGGCCCCAAAAGGTTCATGTACCCTCACTGCTGATGACAACAACATCCATCATTTCTGACAACTGTCCCGAGCCTCCTTATGACAAGTAAAAATATGTTTTGTACACATGTCAGTGCACCAATTTTGTGTTGTCAGCATTTGACCCTTCCCTCCTTCCGTTTCCAAGAAGGTATGATGTCTGTTAAAAATATCCACAACCTGACAATGCTCCATTCTAATTACAAGCGGCTTGTTCACTTGATTCTCTTTGAACATGTCGAAGGCTTTATTCCATTTAACTTGCTTAATCGTGAAGGAGGTAAAGGCTCTCAACTAAACATCCCCCACATATGGCACTGGATTGAACGATTGATCATTCCCCAAAAGATAATCGTGTGTGTATGGCTCACACATTAAGTGCTGGTTCAGGATATTATGAGCCCATAAAGATATGCAGAAACTGTACATATCCTTCATTTCATGGCTTATTTCATGATGGATGCTCTCCAGAAATGAGAACATGTATTTTTCATGGAGGAACAAAGCATAACTATTAACATGAGGTTGGAACGCCATCTCCTGATGCGTTAGGGAAAGCATTTCATCTGTGTCAGCCTTCAATAGATGCACTTTCTCTTCTAATTCCTCGACCTTTCTTTGTTGCTTCTCATGTTTCTGCTTTTATTTCTTTATCTAGGTCATGTAATCAACTACCACTCTCAAATCTTATTCTAGAATTCTTCTTCTCCTTCCCGGTGGGCTTCCAAAGGCATAAACCCTTGCTGAAGGCGAGACGCAGTAGTCTGCCATTTCTAAATTTCTATGGTTAACAATAATTCCATCAACTCAAATAGATGCAAAAATGACTCAGTCTATGTGGCTACTGAAGTCGTAGGCCTGTCTTCAACTTGCACTGTTGCTAAAGTGGTTTTGACTTCAGGATTCACAACAGCCTAACTGAAATTTCTCTTTTGCTTCCTCACCCGTCTCTGTAAGCACAACACTTTCTTCCTTAACTTAATAATTTCCATTTTTAATTGCATGTTCTCTTTAAACTGTGACCGGTACCTGTCCTGGATGGGGTCCCTTCTCTTTGCACATTGTTCAACAAATTCTTGTTTAATAGTGACCTCCTCCATTAGTCTTGGATTTAGCAGATTGACGTCAGTGAACTTGTCAATCGTCTCCTATTTCACCCTTATTTCTTTTGTTTGCTCCAACATTTGGGGGCGACCCCAACATATTATTCCATAGGTCTTGGAACCTCTGTATCTTCCTTGAATGGCTCCGAAGTAACATCTTCAACATCATTTTCCTATGGCTGCATTGTTTCTCGGTCATATCCTTCCATTAGCTCAGAGATTGGTTCTAGCCCTTGCGGGTCGGTACCAACAACAGTGTTTTCTTCCAACAAATCTGTGAAGAACATCAACCATGCTTTCTTCAACTTCCATTTCAGTCGACATTGGTTCTTGTGTGACAGTGTCGACCATCAACTCTTCAATTTGCCCAATTTTCCCACTAGTTAATGCTGGTTCTTGTGTGACAATGTCGATGATGGTGCCTGTAGCTGTCCCTATAAATCTTAATATCAGGGGAGATATATTTTCTCTTACCGAGTGATTAGGGGAGTGAAATTTTCTTGCCCCTCTTGGCAGGGAAGCGAGAAGTGGAGAACGAGGGATATCCTCCTCAATCTCCATCCTTTCAACACTTGCTACCTCAAGTCCTTCAATTCTATCTCTTTCCCCTTTATCTATTGGTTGTTCTGCACTCTCCTTCTCCTTTCCTTCCTATGCTTCTTCTGCCACTTGTTCTTCTATCTCACCTGCTCTCTCGACAATCGACACTGGTTCTTGTGTAACAACGTCGACTGCAACTCCTGTTTCTGCCAATGGTTCCTCCACCACTTCGATAGGGCAACACTAGTTCTTGTGTAACAATGTTGCTTGCAATTTCTTCCACTTTCGATAATTCTTCCATCAATTCAGCAGTCGATGCTAGTTCTTGTGTAACATCGCTGCCTAAAATCCCTTCCATTTCTATTACTTTGCTTCCACGTCCGTAGTTGACGCTAGTTCTTGTGTAACAACGACATCTGTAGTCCCTTCCTCTGTTGGCAATTTTTCTATTGCATATTTCATCATCAATTCCTCTAATTGTTAAACAACCGACACTAGTTTTTGTGTAACAATGTCGTATGTGACCTCTTTCTCTACCACTGACTCTTCTTCCTCTCTTGTCGGCATCATTTCCGCAAGTTCTTCTTCTGCTAATTTAGTGAATTTTAGCCAAGCCATAGAAGTCTGTGATAGGGGATGCACCATCAGCAACTTGACAAGCTCGTGGTTTGTGAGGACTGCTAACACTTGGCACGACTGATGAACAAACCATCCCATTGATTGAAGGTTATTCCATAAGAAAAATGGCATATCCAGAGAATTCACATGATGGAACGGAAGGCATGCAAGAAGTTTAAAATGATATTTGAACAAGGTAGAGAGCCGACCTTCGCAGGTAATGTATCACATAATGAAGTATGCGACCTTGGTCCATGGATGTGGCAAGGATTTCTAATCGTATCCCCTTCCCCTCTGAACCATGGTTTCTCCTCCCTGCAATAATAATTTTGGAAATTATGGTAAGGGAAATTTCTAGGCAAACAATTTTTTTCCTCCTTGTGGCAATCCGCTGACATTCGATATGATTTCATCAGTGATGGGAATGTCTAGCCCATGGACTCTGGAATAATTCCCCTCCAAATTCAATGAAAATTCAACTATAATGGCTTCATCGAATCCCTGCAACCTCTCAAAATAGGTGTGCCATCCAACATCTTTAAAAAATTGCCATACATCTGGATGGCATTGGACCTATGTTGTATCTTCTAGTTCATTCCTAGCATCTTGCCCACCCATTCTTCCATTTGATCTGGTGTCGCACTCGGAGTAGCAACAAAACCATTGAGGAGAGTGTTAGCCTGTAAAGTTGCGATGACAGGGATTGCGCTGGAAAAGGATGTGGTGATAGGGAAATCCAGACAAAGGTTATGGGGAAAATCCATGGTAGATCGTGATAATTATGGCAATTATTCCAATAGATTGGAAACAAACTGTAATTTAATGCTATCATACATGCTTCAAGTTCCAATGCATATGGATAAATGTGTAAGGTATGATGGGGATCAGAGTAATGATCGTGGGATGTACGAGTTAGCATGAGGTTCAACAACAATGATGATCCATCATTATTGCTATTAAATACGACATCTTTAGCATTAAATGTGAAACCACCCTTATCTAAGGGATGACCATCCATGGTCATGTATAGTCATGTAATAGGTGAAATACCAATCAAATCCATGAATTCGGTCGGGGATGTACCTAGTGACCTACCTTGACGGAGTAACAACATCGGAGGAGTAACAACACTAGAGGAGTAACTGCACTAGTGAAGTACTTAGACGAAATTGCCACGAAAAGAGTAAAAACACCAGAGGAGTAACAACACTAGTGAAATACTTAGATGGAATCGCTAAGAATAGAGTAACAACACCGGAGGAGTAACAAAACTAGTGAAGTACTTCGAAAAAATCAGCCTCAACGAAGTAACAACACCAATGGAGTAACAACATTATATATGTGTGTGTGTGTATTATTATTATTTTGCATTAAAAAATAGGTGCATGGGAAGAGTTCTTTTCACTAACAACTTCAAAAATAGAATTATTAGAGGGATGTTTAATAAAGGAGTCTTTAGACGCTGGATGATGATACGATCTGAGGCGATGTCCATTTACAATCAAGGGAGTATGTTCCTCATCGATTGTTACAAGTCTAACAGTCATGTTATCAAACACCGTTTCCACTTAATACAACTCCATCCATCTAGAGCAAAGATTTCCCTTAAAATATTTGAACGAAGAGTCATAGAGAAACACCCAATCTCCTATTTTAAACACCTTTTTCTTGATGAATTTGTCATGACATTTAGTTTGCTACTGCTGAATCGCAATAATGTTCTGGAGAACTATCAAACGAATTTCATCCAACTCATTTGACTATTCCAGTCAGTGTTTCTAGGCTTCTAAGAGATCCAAACCTACTTCAAGGGCTGTCCTGAGCATCTTAATTTCGAATTCTACTGGAAACAAAGGAGATTCCCCATAGACAATCTCCTATGTTGAAAATCATGTTGTGTTTTGCCATGTTGTTCTATACGCCCAAAGTGCCTCAAGAACCTTTTCGGCTCATATTCGGTGATGGTTTGATACAGTCTTCATAAGGATATTCTCCAACACCTTGTTCATACTCTTGACTTGACCATTCACCTGAGGATGATATGGAGACATCACCCTATGCTTGATTCCATACGTCTTCATAAGTCCTGCTATCAGATGTGATGTGAACTGCACCCCTCCATCTCAAACTATCTCTCTAGGAGCTCTGTACTGAGCGAAAATTTCTTCGAATAAGAAGTCTGAGACAACATGTTCTGTTGCATTTGCAATAGCCTTGGCCTCTGTTAGGGTCCTATAATAATAGGATTCATAATTTTGAATTGGATATGGTTAGTCTTGTAATATTGTACATACTTTTGCTTTCTACAAAATGTTTTCCCATATTAAAATAAAAAATGTAAAGAGCGTATGTCCTAAAAGAATAATCAAAGGACAAAAAGAAACGAAAAGATAAAAAAAGTAAAAAATATGAACCCCAAAAAAGAAATAAAAGTAGACCATGAAAGTGTGCAAATTCAAATGCCACTCCTTTTACTTTACTTTGCAAAATAATATTGTGTGTAGCTTGTCAAAAATGCCACAATCCATGATGGTCAAATAGTTTAATCTTGACTCATTCGTGCTTTAAATTTCATGTTGAGAGATAGACAATAAATATATAGCCAAACTGTTAAATATCCGCAGATCGGTAGTTAGGTAGAGAATAAAAATGAGCTCAATAGTTTAATCTGAGCCATTGGAAGTTATAAGGTTAGAATTAGATAGTTTTTTTATCAAAAGAAAAAGAAATAAAGGGCCAGCAAGCTCAAATGCACCCAATAAATGAAGAGAAAATGCTAGGGTAAATGAAGGGTAGGTAGAAGAAGTTTTGCAAGTGCACAAGGTTGCTAAGTCAAAATCATATTCATCATGCTTAATCTTATGTTTCATGTGCAAGAGGAATTGTAAAAGAGAAATGACATTCACTAAAGCTTATTTACTAATTTCCCCTCATTTCACTACACCCCCACATACTTATTTGCTAATTTCCCCTCATTATCCCTTCATAACTTATAAAAATCCTTTTCCCTTCATTTTGACCCTTTTCCCCTTGGTTTCACACATTTCCCTAGACCTTACCCTTCAAAAAATCATCCCCCCTTCCCAAAACCCCTTTCCCTAGTGTGAAACCCATTCCCATTACAAATACTACATTCCCCCCTTATTAATTTCCCCTTTTCCCTTTAAAAACCCACAAAACCCCTTTTATCCTAAGTTATTTCCTAAAAATCCCGCTTTATAAATCCCCCACGTATATAATTTCCCGACACCCTTTTTAACCCACCAACCCTTGGTGTATAGTTAAAAACCCGCCATATAACCCATGGTCCCCACCTTTATTAACCCATTCCTTATGTTTTAAATCCCATCATTACCTTTTAATTAATTACAGTTCATTGTAATTAAACCCTCGGGCCTCGCCAACCACCTTCCCAATTCCGTCTATGCAACCTCACTTCGTGATATCCCTCCGATCTCCCACCACAAGATCCAACGGCACATAGCCATATCATGCGGATTCATTGTCTGATAGTTAACAGCTCGAGAGCATGCGAGATTTTCAGATTTGGCCTAGCGTTGTTTGGCTACGTGGTGGCACTAGGTTATATTACGTGCTCGTGAAAAATACCACCCTCCATCCAAAAGCGATGCAATATCACCGAAAACCACCTCCCCGCCTAAACCAAAACTGCCCACTGTTCATTCAATAAATCTCACACCAAAATGTAACCGTTATTGGTTAAAAGGCCGAAAAGCCCTCTTTTGCTCTTTTCACTCATTTTCACTGTAAACCTCTGCTAAACCAATTCTGACACCCTAAACCTCTGCGTGACCAATTTAACCAACTTTGCCACCCGAAGACGTTGTAGACACCAAATTGAAGCAACAAATTGACAATTGAAGCCTCAAAAGCCTCTGCTGCCACCACAGAACCCTGTCTGCGCACCAAACCATCTTTCTCCAGGTATTCTTTGAAAGAACTAGAATGACCCTGTGATTCAATCTGTGCACAGTGATTATTAAAAGATTAATTAAGTAAATTAATTAAAAAACCTTGCTAAATTGAAGAGAAACCTATTGTGCATCCAAACCCCTTTTTTACAGATTCAAATTACCCTCACATTGTTCCAGACTTTTAAACCTTACTCCCAAAGCCACAGAAAAGAGTAATTCAATTCAATAAACCATATTATGGCTTCCCAAAACTCTCTGGATGTAAGACCTCTACAAATCCCTCACCTGTATATTGACCACCTTCCATTAGCTGACAAAGAATTTCAAATCAAGGATACTGTTTCCACTAGCTACCTACTGAAACTCCATTGCTGGAATAAAGACAAGTTTTTGAACCAGAATGATGAAATTCACCTTTGGGAGTCAAATTTTCCCAAGTACTTGTTCCCACAGGTACACCCATTCCCAGAAATCATCCACTTCTGCCAAGCATGCTATATTCCAAGTCAGAGAGCCATAGTCACCCCTGATCAACAGGTTTTGTTCACCATTACAGCAGAACCTATAAATCAAACGCTGCAAATCCAGTCAAGTCCAAATGAAACCCAACTTTACATTGAAGGCTTACTTGAAATCTACACCAAGCTAGATATTCCAAAGAAAGCTTAGATCATTCAAACTTTCATCATTAAAGAGTCTCACACTCCAACAGATTGTCCTCCATATGTTGCCACCATTTTCTCTGAAAGAGGCAGAAATTATTACCATGCTCTCTTGCATTCTAGGGTACACCATAAATGAACATGTGGATGAGGTTGTCCTTTCTTTTCTTTCTATCTTTTGCCCAAGCAAGCATCCTGCTACAATTTAAAACTATGCTCAGTTCTTGGCAAATAGAATCCATGAACAACTTATCAGATTGCCAAATGGGAGAGTATTCAAATACTCATTTGTATTGTTTCACATGTTCCTGTACTTTCATTCAGATAAGTTTCCTGTCAGCATCCAAAATTAGACACCAAGGGCAATCCAAGATCTGTCATATTTTGGACACCATTGATCCAAATGTATTCCATTGTATTTACTTATAAAGACTTCATTGATTCATTTGTTCATCCGGTTATAAACATGCTAACCAGTAGCTATCAACCCAGGATCAATCAGGATATTAAAAGAGTTTTACAGTTGGCAAAGAACAATAGATTGGGAGACTGGTATCTATACTAGGACCACACAGAAATTAGAATATATGGATGCCAACTTACTCCCTACAAATTGGCCAAACACCTCCCCATGAGGATATTCACATTAGAGTATTTCAGGCAAATCATAAACTTTGATGAAGTAAATTTCTTGTCAGCTAATAAGAAAACCCAATTTAAGATCAAAAACCAATTGGACCCTTTTATTTGTAATAATAGGGAAGATGGACAAGAGGTAGAGAAACTCTTTTAGGAGATGAATTTGAAGAGCAGTTTTATGTGGCAATATGACCCTCATGGAGTCATAAATAAACTTAGGCTCAAATTCAAATTGAGTCCTCTCATACATGATCCTAGGCCAGACATTGAGAGATTTACCAACCAGTTAGAATGGTTGGAAAATACTTTGATAGGTGTGGAAAAGAAGATTGATACTAGTTCCTTTCTGCAGGTTCCATCCCTAGAAGAACAGATGAATATTCCTCCTATTTCGTAGACTCCAACCAATGAAGACAGAAATGCAAAAAGAACCAGGGAAGAAGGTTTTAGCTCAGCAATGGACACTACAGATGAAAGATTTGAGATCATTTACAGGAAGAGGCCCAAGCTTAATATTGTAACTGAACAAGAAGACACCATTAACACAGTGGAAATCATTGACACTGAAACAATGGTTGGAAGGAGTAAAGGCCCAGTAGCTTCAGAAGAAACACACTAGCCTTCTACTTCAAACACTCAACTTATTGAGAAACAAATCAGCATTGAAGTCTCTTCATCCAGCAAGCCTATGGATAAAGAGAAAGATATAAAAGAAAAATACAAGAAAATCAAGTTGAGGAATGAGGCATTGAAGGTTGAGACTTATACTCAGTACTTCAAGCAAACACCTGCCAATTAAAATAGGTTAATGTCAGCATTTGACATTAAGACTGGGAAGAAGCAAATGACATTCATGCATCCTATCGTCCAGTAGCCCAGATCATCAATGGACTACAAGAAAACTAAATTTGAAGTTTTGGCTAGGGATGTTCACCCTATTGACCAAATTGAATTCCATGAGCAGGCAAGTGAGATGATTTATTGCACCATGAAAAATAAAGCAATGGCTATGCAGAAAATCCAAAACTCACTGGATAATATTAGAACACAATACAAGTTGGAAAAGGCATCCTCACAGGTGAAGGACAACATAATCAAGTCACTGGAAGCCATAAGAATAATCCAGTTACTTAACTCTAAAAATAAATATGAATTGCAGGATCTAGACATAGTTGACAGGATTGGAACTATATTAAAGGTAAAGAAAGTGCTCACCAAAAGGAACTTAATGATGAACCTTGAGGAAAAATGCCAAACCATGGAGCTGGCTATAGGCAAGTTCATGGTTAAGTTGATGCTTTAAGGCAGAAAGGTCTGGCAAATCCCTTGGTGATAAATGATAATTTAATGCCACAAGAAGACTACAACAGGAGAATCAGAGAAGTGGCAAGGGATCAGGAAAATAATTGTTCTATGATGGGGATGCCTGCTGGAAAGGTTCTATACCAGACATTTGAGAACCTATTTTACCTCCAGCATGAGGTAAAACATCTTTTTGTGAATAGGCCCACATTTGAAAAGTACACAGAAGCAGATGAAATCTACAAAAAAATGGTAAATATCAAATTACCAGATGCAAAGACGTGGGAAAAGTTAAGTGACTTGCTGTAAAAATGCAAAGTAAAAGTGAAAATAAAGTAGTAAAAGAAAAGCAACAGGTCATCCAGATGAAAGAGTATTAGGGTAAAAAGTATCAGCTAAAAAGCAAAGTGAAAGACAACCAGCGTGGAAGATCAACAAAAAAGGAGAAGAAATAGAAAAAGATCAAAGCATAAGAAAATAGAGCCTAATAAACAGGGACAAATTGCAGCAGTTGAATATTTGTCTCTATCTTCTTGCATGAAGATATTTATTTTTCCTAGATTAATTCCCAAGACTGTTCGAGATATTTTGTAAATTATTTTGGTATAAATACTTCATAATTCGAAGTATAGAGTGTGGATTGCTTGACATTACTATAGTTGTATTGATCTGTAACCTGAGGGTTCATTGTACCAATTTTTCAAGTCAGTAGACTGGACTGAGTAATAAAGAGATTGCATTACAGGATTCATGTGTTGGGCCACTTTAGTGAAGTATTTTCTTTTGTCAAATTGTTACTTTCTTTAAGTGTTTCACAAACTTGCATGTTATCTAAATTGAATGAATTAACTGGAATTATATTATAGAATTTGTTTAAGTACACTCTCTCTTGAATAGTTAATCATTTTAATGTTTTCTTTTGATATCCAAATTAGGGAATCCTTCATTGCTCCCTAGTTTCGATTGACCCCTACCATTTCCTTCATTATCCGGTTTGAGGAACCCTTAATTTCTCCTTGACCCCAATTGAAAACCACTTCACCATCCAGCCTTAAGATTTGAATTTACTCATCTGCCTTGCCTTATAAACATTATCTTTAGAACTTGATCCAGTCCTATTTGCTTGACACTTGACCCCTTAGCCCAATGGTAAAAGACATCCCTCTATCCATCTAATTCAGTGATTCCACCACCAAATCCAAATCAAAACCCAAGTACAATCATAACTAGCCTAAAATCAATTAACTAAACAAAGTTAAATCATAAAGAGAGAGCCCTCTTTGAGCATTAGGAAGGCTAGATCCTAATCTCCAAAGTAGGTTTGTGGTTACCTCTATTATTTCTTTCCTAACAACTCTAGAGAAATTTTGGAGTGATAACATATTGGCGACCATACTGGGGAACAGTCCTTAGTTTAATAAAACTTTAAGGAAATCTTAAATTTCATCTTTTGCACCTTAAGATCATTTTAGAGTTGTTAAAAAGTTTCATAAAACACTTAAAAAATTAAAATTCTTGCTCCCAAAAGAACACAGTATACTAGGGCAAATCCAGATCCAAACCCTGCTACAATAGTTGATGATCGTGACAGAACTTTAAGGAAACCAAAAAAGGTAGAAACTTAAGTAAATAGTAGTCAGCTAATTAAAGCAAATTCCCTCCCTAAAGAATTATCAAGTTTAGAGGATATTCAATTTGATTTATCATTTGAGCTTTCTTTGTTTAGAACCAAATCAGAAAATTCAATTCATGAAACTGTAATAGACCCTAATTTTATTCAATTTATTGAGTTAAAAAAGGTGCTTATACATCTTGATTTAGATCAACTTGTTTTGGACACCTTTGATAAACTAGAAGCTTTAACCTCAACCTTAATAAGCCATATAGATGATGCCTATCTTCAACAATCAGTTGAATTAGCTGCCCTGACTGCTACTGCCTCTAAAATTTCTACAGAGTCTTCAAAAATTGTAGATACAGTTTCATTTACTACCACCTCACCTATAATATCCACCACAGTTCATTCCCCTAAACCAATTATTCCTCAACTTCCTCTTCAACCAAACATCTCAAGCTCATCTAGTTCATCCACAACCATCTCAAGTTCTTCTCCAAGCACCACTACTTTACCTCCTAGCCAAACTAGAACCTCAGCCATGGCAGACAAATATGCACCTTTGGTCTTACCAGCTCAACTACATGGCATGCCCCAAGACTACCAAAGTAAAATCTTTTTGTTTGATGCTACTGGTCAATATACTTCCCAACGGTATGTGAATAAAATGACTGACTATTTTGAGTTGCATGAGATTGATGAGCCTGATGTCCAAATGAGGTTATTTGCCCAAACACTGGTAGGGGAGGTCAAGAAATGGTTTAAAGGTTTACCTGCCAATCATATTGCTTATTTAGCTACTTTCCTTAGATTGTTTATTGATACATGGGAAAGAAAGAAAAACCCTTTACAAATATTGCCTAAATATGAAAACATTAGAAGAGCTCCTAATGAGTCTGTTTAGGATTACTATACTAGGTTCAACAACATCTATAATGCAATCCCTGCAAATATTAAACCTCCACCAGACTTGGCACTAATTAAATTTCTTGATGGTTTTGACACTAATATGTCATACCAATTGAGAGAAAGAAACCCTAAAACATTGGAACAAATGCAAAGTAATTATGTTAGTGTAGAAGCCAATTTATTGGCTAAGAAAGCTAGGATGAGAAATGAGAAAAGAGTTACCATTAAAGAGGAACCATCCACTTCAGATGGTAAAATAGACAGTTTAGCTAAAAGTGTAGAAAGGATAATGGATAGATTAGAAAATATGGAAAGAAAAACTCAGTGGGAAAATCAACAAGCACCCCCAATTAGAAACCCCAACTTTAGGAAAAATCTCAATACTGGAAAAAATGTTATACCCGATCAATAGGTTAGACCACCTTTCCAGGAAAACTATGCTGAGGGTTCACAAAACCATGAAGAAGAGGATGACACTTAGATAAACCTATTAGGGATTAACAACGGAGATCTTGTTTTTCTTACTCAGGAAGAACAAGAATTGTACATATTACAACAATTACAATTAGAATCTGGAGAGTCTTTTGGCTTCAAACAAGGCTATGAATCTGCTATCTATTAAGTTCACAAACAGTATAACCTTAGAAGTAAAAAGAATACTGAAATTCCCACTAAGAAATCAATCCAAATACAAACTAAAAAAATAACAGAAGCTCCTGTGAACAAAGTGCTACAAATCCTCCCTAGAGGAACTCAGGAGGCTTCTAGCCCAAAAATTGTAGTTATAACTCACCTGAAACTCAAACTGAAATTGTTAGTCGAACTATTCCAAATAAGAGAATTCAAAACAAAACTGCCGGTACACAAAATGAATCACCAAGTGCTGAAAAGGGAGATAAAACTACAAAGACCATAATTGCTCAAGAAGATCTTACACAATCAGGAAAAACTCAATTGCCATTCAACATTAAGATTGAGATAACCAAATTGAAAATATTAGTTCCTTTGACAGAGTTAGTGAAAAATGAATCATATAAAGCACAAATCATTCAAACACCAAACATAGGAGAAGGAGAAGATGTTGTAAACCTTAGTGATGATCAACCTGAGTTATTATTTGGTCTAGAAGTAAATGACACCCATCAGCAAGGGGGTATCCCTCCATTCTACATTAGCTTGAATGTTCATGATAAAATCTTACATAATGCTATGCTAGATTCAGGGGCATCCCATAACTTAATGCCTAAATCAATCATGGAGAGATTAAACTTGGATATTACTAGACCCTACAAGGACCTGTTTTGCTTTGATTCTAGCCAAGTCAAATTCCTTGGCCTGATTAAATATTTGTGTGTAACTCTAGTCCAGTGCCCAAAAAAGCTTATTGTTATGGACATAGTAGTTGTTGATATCCCACCCAAGTATGGAATGCTGTTATCTCGTTCATGGGGAGAAAAATTGCAGGGATCTCTATAGTTAGACATATCATATGCCACCATATTTGTGTTTGGTCAGCCAAGAAAACTTTACAGAGAGATCTTGATGAAATACATGGTGAGTAGTGCAAAAAAACCACTGAATTTTCCTATATACTCCATGCATTATGATATGGACTCTTTTATCTTGTATAATTCAGACGATGACAAAAATGAAATCATAGATGTAGAAGAAAAATACAAATCACCTGATAGTGAAAACATATTTCATGAGTCTCTATGGCATTTGGATTTTGATGGCTCTGTAAATAGATTAGGAGAAGGTGTAGGAGTTTGGATTCATAACATGGAAAATAATCATTTTGAAGGTCATGGCTTTAGCTTAAACTTTAAATGCACAAACAACAGGGTAGAGTATGAGGCTTTAATCTTGGGATTGCAAATTGTAAGAAAACCTAGAGCCAAGAGAGTTTATATCATGGTAGATTCAGAATTGATCATAAAACAAATTAAAGGAGAGTAATCTGTGAATAATCCTAGACTTAGCCAATACAGAGAAACTGTTCTAGATCTGATTAAGGAACTCCTTGAAACTGATTTTGCTACAATTCCTAGGAAACATAACATGCAAGCTCACAGTTTGGCTACTTTTTCTAGCACTTGTAGATTACCTTTTCAGCCCAACCACCAGTGCACTGCAGAATGAGACACAAACCTGTCATACCCGATAATCTGAAATATTGGTAGATTTTTTCACAAGATTCTCAAATCTATGATTTCATGAATACAGAAGGAGAGTTTCAAAACTGTAACATAGATACTGATTGTACAGTACATAACATCATAAATAGTGAGATATATATAAATGATTTAGATGTAGATAAACCCACTAAATTCACTAAAGCACAAATAGATAACTTAGAAAAAGTAGAAATAGAATAAATAATCAATGATGGTTATGAGATTTTAAATCTTAAGAAGAATTTTTTGCCTAAGGGATTAGTCCCATTAGAAGATTTGTTTGATTCAAATGATGTAGCTAGAAAACCAAAAAATTGAGCCTTTAAGAGCAGACATAGAATAATGTAACATAGGAATAGAAGAAAAACCCAAGCTTATCAAAATCTCAAAAGCATTGCCTCCAGATGAAAAGCTGAAATACATAAGTCTGTTCAAAGAGTTTCAAGATGTCTTTGCCTGGAGTTATGAAGACCATAAGTCTTATGATACCAACATTATTCAACATAAGATACCCCTCAAAGAAGATCAGAAACCCTTTAAACAAAAGCTTAGGAGAATTAATCTAGTTCTTATGCCATTAATTGAAAAGGAAGTAAAAAGGATGTATGATGCACAAATCATAGCACCAATTAGATATTCAGATTAGGTCTCTAATTTTGTCACTACTAGAAAGAAAACAAGAGAAATCAGACACTGTGTTGATTTCAGGAACTTGATGTTGGCATTATGACACACGTTTGGCACTATGGCACAGGTGTTGTCCTTTATGGAAACTCACTCAAAGGGCAGATCACAGTTCAGGCTCTTAGAATGAAAGAAAATGAGGTATACGCAGGTTCATCTTATTAAAGTCGCGTATACATGCGGGTGTACCGATCCAAAAGCGCGTATACATATACATGCACTTTCATGCAAAGAAAAGCACGTACATGTGGGTAAACTTATGGTTGGTCCATGGTATTTAGTCCGACATATTTGAACCTATGGTTTTGGTCCTTGGTATTGCATTTAAAGTGTTGAACCCAAGTATTGGGTCCCTAGTATTAGTTCAAAATGGTTTTGGACCATGGTTTGAGTAAGGCATAAGAATATAAAAAGGGAAGGAGATCATTTGGCAAGGGCATTGACTTAGGTGTTGAATATCTTGAGAGGAGCAAGATCTGGAATACTGGTGATTGGTTGGTGAGTTATAGCTAGATCTGAATCAAGGAGGAACCTGAGCATTACACGATGGTTAAGATCTATTGATGGGTCCATATCTCAAGGCTTGAATAGTAGTATCATTGTGTGATTTTGATCTATTATATTTGGCACATGATTAGATCTATAAATCTGATAATTTCGGTATAACTGATGTCTGATTAAGTAAAAGGATAAATTATCTTTTGTAGATCTGTACGCAAGTTCGATGTAGCAGAAGCGCGTATACATGCAGGTTAAGGAAGTAAAGACTACATATATGCTGGTGGGCTTTGGCATAGTTGCGCATATACGCATGTTTATATTGATGAAGTAGCGTACGTCTCTTGAAACATGTTTTAGCTGCTTCTGTTTATTGCTGTAGTGTTTTGGGTTCAGAATTGGTGTTTGGTCACTGGTATTGTTTTCTGGTTACAACATTCTAAAAAGTTATTGGTTGATTCAGTATTTGTACAAAGGAGATTGGTTGTTGCAGATCTACTTGATGTTTGATTGATATTCATGGATCCAGTCTGAAAATTTATGAAACGTGGTCCTTGGAAGAAAAGAGAAGGTTGAAGCCTTCTGTAGGTCAGCACCTACGTACTAGTACCTCAGCTAGTACAAGAGCTAAGGGGGTTGTAGCTCCCTTCCAGGAGAAGCTGGAAAATGAGAGAAGGTTGTAGCCTTCTGCAGGTTGGAGCCTGCGTACTGGTATAAGACTGCACCAGTACAAAATCATTGTAAAAAGAAGTTTCTAATTGAAAGAAGATAGAGACATATTGCAGCAGGTGGTTTTCACCCACATTGGGTTTCCACCTTATATCTTGTGTTCTTTTGTGTGACTGTCTGCTCTACTTTTCTGTTCCTGCTTACTATTATATGGTTTTGACACACAGATTAATGATCAACATCTGAAGAATAAATTAAATTATAAGTCTGGAAGTTATACGTGAGTTTCATTAGTCAGAGTTGCGTATACACACTTTTTTCATTCACTGAAGTAGCGTATACAAATATTTGTATAAATTGAAAAAGAATTTGACTTAATAATATTGATTCACCCCCCCCTCAGTATTATTTTCAACAATTGGTATCAGAGCAGGTCCTTCAGAAGAAGCTTGATCACTTGAAGGAAGATCTATCATCATGAGCAACTACGAAAAAGAAGCATCAATCAGGCCACCGATTTTTGATGGAAGCAACTTCGTCTATTGGAAGGTAAGAATCACTACCTATCTTCAATCTCTTGGTACAGAAGTTTGGGATATTGTGGAAACAGGATACACTTTTCCATCAACAACTCCTACAGATACGGTTGGTAAGAAGCAGTATGAAACAAATGCAAAGGCGGTCAATACTTTATTAGGGAGCCTATCTCAATCAGAATTCATTAAGGTTATGCAGCTCAAAACCACAAAAGAAATATGGGATAAGATCGTTCTGAGCTATGAAGGAGATGAACAGGTAAAATGAGAAAAACTACAAACTCTTAGAATTCAATATGAAAATCTTAGAATGTACAATGATGAAAGTGTGGCTAACTATTTCCTACATATAGATGAGATTGTAAATTGTATGAAAAATTTGGGTGAAGAAATAAAAGAATTCATTCTAGTTGAAAAGGTTCTAAGATCTTTGTCTTCTAAGTTTGAATCAAAAGTTTCTGCCATAGAAGAAAAAAATAATCTACAGAGCCTTACCATGTCACAGCTACACGGAATCCTAACCACTTACGAAATGAGAAAAGGGAGACCATCAGACAAGAGAGAAGCCACGTTCAAAGCCTCAGGAAAAGGAGACTACAGTGACTCAGGACATATGTCAGAAGAAGAGGAAGAGTCAAATTTTGTCAAAAACCTTCAACGGGGTTCTGGAAGATTTAGAGGTAAGCTCCCTTTCAAATGTTTTGCTTGTGGAAGAGTCAGTCACTATGCTTCCAAGTGTCCTCATAAAGATAAGCTTGATAAAGGTAAGGAACTAGTTAGATGGAACAGAAAACAGAATGTAAGTAAGAAGAGCTATTACACACATGAAGACAGTGATGGGCTTTCAACTAGTGATGAAGATGAACGAGGTAATGATTATATACTTTTGATGGCTTTTGAAGATGATGATTTCTTGGATGCTATAGATGAAGAAAGTCTTTATGAAGAAATTTCTAAACTCAAAATTTTCTTAGAGGAGAAGAACATGATTATAGATACTCTGACATCCCAACTTGCTGAAATGGAGAAACACAATGAAAAGTTAGAATGTGAAATTGTGGGACTTAGAAAGGACATTGAAAAAACGAAAGCTCTTAATCTTAGATTTGCTAAAGGATCTGAAACTTTAGATGAAATTATCAAAGTACAGCGTTCTCCTCTAATCAAGACAGGTCTTGGGTATACCAAAGAAACATCTCAAGCACAGAAGCCATCTACCTCCAAAAGTTATCTTGAAGCTGCAAGGAGAAGTGAGCAGGTTGATAATCGACAGCAAAGGCCCAATGGAGATCACCAGGGAAATCAGGGACAATTTACCTCAACAATGAACAAATACTACCAGGTAAATCAGGGGCAATCTACTTCAAGGATGAACAGAAGCTACAACCAACCGCAGGTAAATCATTCCCAATTTACCTCAAGAATGGATGTCAATAGAAACTACAATCATTTGGTTCGTAGATTTGATAATCACAAGAGTTTCTTCAATGGCCAATGTTTCTCTTGTCATAACTTTGGTCACAAAGCAGCTCAATGTGTTGCCTACAAGACAATCATGACTAGAGAAGCTCAAAAACAAAGGAGTATGGCTGGGATCATGAAAAAGACCTACAATAACTTTTCTGCTCTTGAGAAAGAAATAGAATGTTCTATTTGTAACAAATTTGGTCATGAAGATTCTGAATGCAAGAGTAGGTTTCGACAAATAACTCAGAAGGAGCAAGCTTCATTAAGTCCCAAAACATGGAAAAAGAAAGAACTGCTACCAAAAAGATGTGGGATAGCCTTATATGCGGAAGGACAGGAAAATCAATGGTACATCGATAATGGATGCTCAAAACATATGACAAATGATAAAGATAAACTTCAGTCATATAGTGCCTTAGAAAAAGAAAAGAAGGTCTCATTTGGAAATGACACCCCTGCACTTATAAAAGGTAAAGGTTCTGTTCTTTTGAAAGAAAAGGTCAAGGCTGGAAATGTTATGTATGTTGATGACTTAAAGCATAATTTATTAAGTGTCAGTCAAATGTGTGATCAAGGAAATGAAGTAATATTTTGATTAAATGGATACATTGTTCGTGAACTTGATATAGGAGAAACAATGATCAAAGGCATAAGAACTCCAAATAATTTATATATACTCAAGGGAGGACAACAACAATGCTATCTGAGCAAGAATGATGAACATTGGCTATGGCACAGAAGATTGGGGCATCTAATCTTCTCATAGATAAGGAAAGCATGCAAATATCAAGCGGTTCGTGATTTACCTGACATCAGAATTCCAGATAATACAATATGCAAATCATGTCAATTTGGTAAGCAAACCAGAACTAATTTCCCTGAGAAGGAAGGATCAGCTAGCAGGCCACTTGAACTTGTCCACACTGATGTATGTGGTCCATCTAGGAAAAGGTCACCTCGAGGAGAAGAATACTTTATATTGTTCGTTGACGACTTTTCCAGGATGTGTTGGATAGGACTTATGAAGCATAAATATGAAGCTTTCAAAAAAATCAAATCATTCAAAGCCTTGGTGGAAAACGAATCAGATCGCAGAATCAAATGCCCCAGGTCTGATCGAGGAGGGGAATTTACCTCGAATGAGTTTTTCAATTTTTGTGAAGAACATGGAATAAGAAGGGAATTCTCTACTGCAAGGACTCCTCAGGAAAATGAAGTAGTGGAAAGGATGAACAGAATGGTTCAACAAATGGCTCGTGCTATGCTTGATGAGTTTGGAACTCCCACAACCTTCTGGGGTGAAGCCACATTTGCTGCAGGTACTATTCTGAACAAGACAAATGTCTGGGTAAATAGCACTCAGACTCCTACGAACTATGGTATGGTAAGACTCCCACGGTAAAATACTTCAAAATTTTTGGGAGCAAATGCTACATCAAGAAGACTGATGAAAATCATGGCAAATTTGAACCTAGAGCAGATGAAGGCATTCTCCTTGGTTACTCTCTCCACAGCAAAGCATACAAGTGTTACAATAAAAGACTTGGAAAAATTGTTGAAAGTATTGATGTAGTGGTTGATGAAGAAGGAAACACTCCTAGGCAGGTAAAATCTGAAGATTTTGAAGATGATGAGGACTATCCATCAACATCAAACCAAATTCATGATGAAGAAGAAACCCATGAGGCACCAGAAGAATAGATAAGGATAGAAGAAAAGACTCCATCCAGGTACGTTCAGAAGAATCATCCAGAAACTCAAATTTTGGGGCAAAAGGAGGCAGGTGTACAAACAAGAAGAACCATTTCAGAAGCTTCAAGTTATCTAGCATTACTCTCCTCCACTGAACCACAAAATGTAAGAGAGGCATGCAAGGATGAATGCTGGGGCAAGGCCATGGATGAAGAACTTGAGCATATTGAAAAGAATAACACTTGGGAGTTGGTTCCTAGACCAAAAGATAAGAATGTCATAGGAACAAAATGGCTATTTAAAAATAAGTTGAATGAAAATGGAGATGTGATTAGAAACAAGGCCAGACTTGTTTTCAAAGGGTATGCTCAACAAGAAGGGATAGACTTTGAAGAAAATTTTGCACCAGTTGCTAGACTTGAGGCCATAAGGATGTTCCTTGCCCTTTCTAGCTTTCAAAAGTTCAAAGTATTTCAAATGGACGTGAAGTCCGCTTTTCTAAATGGAGACTTGGATGAAGAAGTGTATATTGAGCAACCAGATGGGTTTATCCTTGGAAATGATCCAAAGCTTGTATGCAGACTCAAAAAGGCTCTATATGGCCTTAAACAGGCTCCCAAGTCTTGGTATTATCGCTTGGATAAGTACCTCCATCAACAAGGTTTCACAAAAGGTTCCACAGATAGAAATCTGTATATAAAAGTTGACAATGATAAATTGCTAATACTTGTTGTGTATGTTGATGATATCATCTTTGGTAGCAATGAAGAAGACATGAGTCAAAATTTTGCCTTGGTGATGCAAAAAGAGTTTGAAATGTCTATGCCTGGTGAGCTCACATATTTCCTTGGTTTACAAGTCCAACAAAACAAAGACAACATTTTTTTATCACAAACCAAGTATCTCAAGCAGATCTTGAAGAAATATGCGATGGAGGATTCAAAACCAGTATGTACCCCTATGGTAATAGGATGCAGCCTCAATGCAAATGATGAATCAGCAGAAGTACATCAACCAACCTATAGATCCATGATTGGTAGTCTGATCTATCTAACAGGTACGTGACTAGATATTATGCATGCAGTGGGAATAGTTGGAAGGTTTCAGGCAAATCCAAAGGAAACTCATCTTCAGGAAGTTAAGAGAATTTTTAAGTATCTTCAAGGAACTCAAAACTATGGCTTATGGTAACCTAGAAGTACAGATCTCACACTTCATGCATATACAGATGCAGATTGGGCAGGAAGTATGGGTGACAGAAAAAGCACTAGTGGTGGTGCATTCTTCATGGGTCCTAGGTTAGTATCTTGGTTCAGCAAGAAACAGAGTTCAATTGCATTATCTACAGCTGAAGCAGAATATGTAGCTGTTGCATCTTGCTGCACAAAACTCCTTTGGATGATGCAGACATTGCAAGACCTTCAAATCACTTGTACTCCACCTATCTCCATTTTTTGTGATAATACAAGTGCAATCAGTATTTCAAAGAATCCTGTCATGCATTCAAAGACTAAGCACATACCGATCAAGTATCATTTTCTCCGGGAACAAGTTCTTGAACAAAAGGTAAAATTGGAGTATGTTCCCTCTAAGGAACAAGTTGCTGATATCCTCACCAAACCACTGCCCAGGGAGACATTTGAATACCTCAGACAGAAGCTGGGGGTAGTTGATGCATTATCTTGCTGTTGAATCTTGTCTGTTTCAGAGAAAAGTGGTTGTACGCGAGTTGAATGAGGAGGATCCACGTACATACACTAGTTTATTAAGGTACAATCGCGTATATGTTGGTTTGAAGAAAAGCAGTGGGGCCAAGCTCAGGATGAAAAGAGTATGATATGGGTCTGACAGAGACCATCTGGCACAGGTTTAGGGGGAGCATATATTCTTCTAATAATGCATTGTTGGCATTATCTTAGAAGATCTTGTTTCAAATTCACAGTTGGTTTGATTTCAGGTGGAACAGGTGTAGAAGGAGAACATGGGTGTTGGTCTGAATAATAATTGACAAATGCTGCTGATATTGGTTGTTGATAATTGTCAGAGTCTTGTTGTAGATATTTTTTCTCTATGTCTTATATTTCTTTTATCACGGTCATGTAACGACCTATTTTTGTTTCCCCACTATGCCTGGGATGAATGATGTAATGTTCTTCTTTTTGGGTGGCTGAGTCAATACTGGTATATTCCCATTTGGATGGGAGATGGATGTATGTATGAGTCTTTGGTGATAGGAAGGTCATTTATGATGTATAAAGTCATGTTTCTTTTATAGAACATCTTCTTGCATACCTTGCCTACAAGTCAGGGGGAGCTTGGATAGCACAGCAGAGCAGAGATTTCAGCATGGACTCAAGGGGACCATAACCCTTTGCCCTTGATGTCAAAGGGGGAGAATGACTTTGAGTGACCTTGGGTTTCCATCAAGTCCAAAGGGGGAGATTGTTGGCATTATGACATAGGTTTGGCACTATGGCACAGGTGTTGTCCTTGATGGCAACTCACTCAAAGGGCAGATCACAGTTCAGGCTCTCAGAATGAAAGAAAATGAGGTATACGCAGGTTCATCTTATTAAAGTTGCATATACATGCGGGTGTACCGATCCAAAAGTGCGTATACATATACAAGCACTTTCATGCAAAGAAAAACGCGTACATGTGGGAAAACTTATGGTTGGTCCATGATATTTAGTCCGACATATTTGAACCTATGGTTTTGGTCCTTGGTATTGCATTTAAAGTGTTGAACCCAAGTATTGGGTCCCTAGTATTAGTTCTCAATGGTTTTGGACCATGGTTTGAGTAAGGCATAAGAATATAAGAAGGGAAGGAGATCATTTGGCAAGGGCATTGACTTAGGTGTTGAATATCTTGAGAGGAGCAAGATCTGGAATATTGGTGATTGGTTGGTGAGTTATAGCTGGATCTGAATCAAGGAGGAACCTGAGCATTACACGATGGTTAAGATCTATTGATGGGTCGAGATCTCAAGGATTGAATAGTAGTATAATTGTGTGATTTTGATCTATTATATTTGGTGCGTGATTAGATCTATAAATTTGATAATCTAGGTATAACTGATATCTGATTAAGTAAAAGGATAAATTATCTTTTATAGATCTGTATGTAGGTTCGACGCAGTGGTGGCACGTATACACGCAGGTTAAGGAAGTAAAGACTGCGTATACACTGGTTGGCTTTGGCATAGCTGCATATATACGCAGGTTTATATTGATGAAGTAGCGTACGTCTCTAGAAACATGTTTTAGCTGCTTCTGTTTATTGCTGCATTGTTTTGGGTTCAGAATTGGTGTCTAGTCACTAGTACTGTTTTCTGGTTACAACATTCTGAAAAGTTATTGGTTGATTCAATATTTTTACAAAGGAGATTGGTTGTTGCAGATCTACTTGATGTTTGATTGATATTCATGGATCTAGTCTGCAAATTTATGAAACGTGGTCCCTGGAAGAAAAGAGAAGGTCGAAACCTTCTGTAGGTCAGCACCTACATACTAGTACCTCAGCTAGTACAAGAGCTAAGGGGGTTGTGTAGCTCCCTTCTAGGAGAAGCTGGAAAATCAGAGAAGGTTGTAGCCTTCTGTAGGTTGGAGCCTGCGTACTAGTATAAGACTGCACCAGTACAGAATCATTGTAAAAACAAGTTTCTAATTGAAAGAAGATAGAGACATATTGCAGCAAGTGGTTTTCACCCACATTGGGTTTCCACCTTATATCTTGTGTTCTTTTGTGTGACTGTCTGCTCTACTTTTCTGTTCCTGCTTACTGTAATATGGTTTTGACACACAGATTAATGATCAAAATCTGAAGAATAAATTAAATTAAAAGTCTGGAAGTGTTGATGCCTCGAAAATCGCTGCAACAACAGTGGGGGATAACCACCCGGTCCGGACCTTAAAGCAGCTCCTTTTCCATTTGGTGTGGTGGCTCCGACTGGTTTAACTAGGTCCAGTTACCTTCTCCCTATCGCTATTGGTTTATTATATATCTTTAACTACCAATAGACAGGGATATCAGATCAATTCTTCTTGCTGATCAGGCAAGAGAATGACCCTTAAGCTGATTTGGGTTCAACCAAGCGACAACTAAAATTTTTCCTCTTTGAGGAGAGGACTTAAAAGAATGTAGAATTTACTCTAAATGCAAGCTTAGTCTATGATGCAAGCAAAATAAACTAATCTAAATCCTATCTTAATTAGGCAGATATAGATCTAACCCAACTAAGAGCAAGATAACTAAAGTATTGAGATTTTAAATATGTCTTGCTTATAATGAATATCAAGTTAATGAAGTAGTTCAATTAACTGATATTATGAATATCAAAACACATTCTATTGAGACCTCTTAACTGAAATAATAAACCAACAACACTCAGGAAGTAGTTCACAAAAATGATATTAATTATCAAATCAGTAAATCCAATAATTAAACAATAATATGTGGAAGTAGTTCACAACACATTACCATTCAATAAATCAGTTTTATAAGACAGATTTCTGAGTAAATAGTTACTCAGAAATCAGATTTTAATTCATAAGAACAGAGATACCTAATAACAATATTGAGACAAATTACCCATATTGACAATAGTGCACAAACATGAATAAAATGAGACATTCCTGTTACCATAAAAATGAAACTGATATTTGAAACAGTAGTATTAGAAATACCAATTTATTGCATCCATTTCTCTGTCCTTGGTCTCCAACAGCTCTTTACATTGCTTGAACTTCTACTTTCAAAGCTAAAGCCACAATAGTGCAATCTTTGCCCTTCATTCATAATTCAAGATACAAAGGGAAAATCCTCAATAATCCCCAGATCTGAGATTTTCTCTCCTCCCTCCTACAACTCTAAATTCCTATTACAATAGCGCTTTTTAGAAGTCTAGAATTGCAGAGGAGAGCAGCCCCTAATTCATTCTGCAATCCGCTATTTATAATTTTTGCAAAGGAATTCTTGGGATGAAAGTTTGTTGAAGAGAAATCTGCTCAATCCAATTTTATTTGCTCCAAATTTCCATCTTTAATTGTTGGAGCATTCTCATTGATTGAGATCTTTTTCTCCATATATCTTCTACTGTTTTCCTGCAAAAAGAAATCAAAATGAATTAAAATGTAACAATAAAATCAAAATACCATTTCTGGCATTAAAACAAATCCAATCAAATTCTATTTAAATAAATAATTGAAAATAAAATATAAGCTCTTTATTGATGCCTGGGATGGTTTGATTGGCCAAGGATATTATTGATGAGCGAATCTACAATTTAGAAGAGGCTTGGAAAAATGAAAATGCAGAAAATAACTCAGAAAATTGATTTTGTTTTTAGAAATTCAGAGCTTGATCTTCTGCATGATTTTTGACCCAATTTATGACTGAATCTATTAATGAAACATCCTCAGAAATGTTCTCCTTGATTTTATCTTTTCAGTGAGCTGTCCTGGGCCTCATTTGGCCAAGTAAAACTCATTCTATGAGCTTCCAAAGTTGATAAGTCAAATCTGGCCTAAATCTGGAAATTCTGTTACTAGGCTAAAAAATGAGAATTTTAATTAAAAATCTAATCCTAAATTAGAATAATAATTAATTCTAAATTAATAGTTAATCATAAACTAAACTAATTGTTAATTAATATTAATCTATTTATTAATTAATATCTAACTAACTAAAATATTAACTATTTATAAACTAATTAATATGAATATAAATAATAATTAAATTTAAATTAAATAAATATTACCTATTCATTAATTTAATTAATTTAAAATTAGTTATTTAAATATTAATATTTCAACTAATATTAAACTAGCACTACTTACTTTCTTTATTCATATGGTAACATACTCATATAAACCATTAACATAACGACTCATATGGTAACATAACCATTTCTAAAAATAGAATTAATACGTGAGCCCAAAACTAATATCAAAGTTTGACTTATCGCATCGGCGGAAGTGTGGTGTCGGGGGCATAAAGTTTGTATAGGATGAAGACTCCCGATGCGATGGAACATTCGTATTGAAACTTAACACACGTTTTTAAAACTTTGGTTAATGCCCCATTGCCCTTTGGTTAATCGGCGGTCGACATCGGGAGGTGTCGGGGGTTTCAAAACTGTGTCATTTAAAAAGTCCTGATGTGATTACCATCTCCGATCCGATCGCCCGATGCGATTAAGATATCTCTCTCTCTCTCTCTATATATATATATATATATAGTATTAAATTTTATTTTAATTAAATTAATTATATTTTAAATAATAATTAATTTAAGATTTAATATTAAAGATCAATTTTTTATTTGGTTTTATTTTATGAATTTTAGTTTCTAAACTACAGCCACTTGGATGTTTTGGTTTCCGAGATTAATGATTTATTTTGAAAATTGGAATAAATTACTAAAATCCCGATGCTTCATGATTTGGCTGTATAACTAAAAATGGAAAAATGTTAGAAAAACTCACTACGGGTTAATATTTAAAATGCATGCATTATTGAACTAATTTATTTACAAAATGCAATATTGTATTTTTAACCCAGGCCAGATAAATTATGAGACTTCAAAGGAGTACCATTTTCAATCCAGTTGACCAAATGGGGTGAAACAAGCATCAATGGGAAGCTTATAAAAAATCGATTTTAACAAATCAATCGAAACAAGAATACAAAGAAAATGAAAAATTAACAAAAGCGTAGGGTAATCAACTAAATAAAAATCTTAAAAGGTGTTTAGCCAAAATTTTTATAGGAAGAGTCCCCATTATTTGAGTTGAGCAAGTAAAAAATGGGGGGATTGTGTTTTTACCACAACAGGAAGTTATACGCGAGTTTCATTAGTCAGAGTTGCGTATACACGTTGTTTTCATTCACTGAAGTAGCGTATACAAATCTTTGTATAAATTGAAAAAGAATTTGACTTAATAATACTGATTCACCCCCCCTCTCAGTATTATTTTCAACACTTGAACAAAGTGTCATTAAAATATAACTACCCTCTCCCTAAAATGGACCACATTCCCTAGAGGGTAGTAGGCTCATCCAAAATTTCATTGCTTGATGGATTCTCTGGATACTACCAAATCTTAGTTCAACCAGAGGATCAAGTAAAGACTGCATTTACCACTCCTTGGGGTACTTTCATGTATATGAAGATGCCTTTTGGAGTAGTGAATGCAGAGGCTACCTTCCAAAGAGCAATGGACATAGCTTTTGTAAAGGAAATCCATGAATTTTTAGTTGTTTACCAAGATGACATTACAGTGTTTTCCAAATCAGATAATGAACATCTAGATCATTTGAGAAGAGTTTTTATTAAATGTAGGAAATTTGGCATTTCCTTGAATCCCAAAAAGACACTCTTTGGTCTAGAAGAAGGTAAACTCTTGGGACACATAATATCAAAAGATGGAATCAGAATATATCTAGCCAGAATAGAGGCAATCTTGAACATCACTCATCCTAGAAACATCAAAGAATTACAATCATTTTTAGGCAAAATAAATTTTCTTAGGAGATTCATTTCTAACTTAGCAGAATTAATCAGAGAATTAAATAACATGTTAAAGAAAGATTCAACACTTAAGTGGATAGTAGAGGCTAAAAAATCTTTTGAGGCAATCAAAGAAGCCCTTACTAAAACACTAGTCCTCATAAGTCCTAATTTCAAAAAAGATTTTATAATTTTTTCTTTTGCTTCAGAACACACTATTGAAACAACCTTGTTGTAAAAGAATGATCAAGCACTTGCTTTAGTGAAAGCTATTAAAGATTTCAGAGTGTACATCTTATACTCACACATCATTGCTTATGTTCCAAATTTAGTAGTAAAGGACATTTTGACACAAAATGGGCCTGAAGGAAAGAGAGGCAAATGGATTGCCACTATTTTGGAATATGACTTAGAAATAAAGCCTACTAACCTTATTAAGGCTAAGGTTTAGCTAAACTCATGGATTAATTGAACTGCCAGGCCTTAGATATAAATTTCATTTGTTCCCTAAATGATCAGGAAGATATGGTGACTCCATAGATCAGTGAAGCTTTCACAGATTCACCGTGGTATGCAGATATCATATTTGTTTTACTAAACCTACAAGCTCCTCCTGGTTTATATAGAACTAAAGCTAGATTTTTGAAAATGAAATCAATGAAATATTGTATCATGGACAATGCTTTATTTTGGAAAGATAATGGTGGAATTTTATTAAATTGTTTATTAAAAGATGAGGTTGACAAAATTATGCAAGAATTTCGTGCAGGAGATTGTGGAGGACACCTATATTGGAAAAAAAACTGCTGATAAGATTTTGAGGGCAGGTTTTTACTAGCCCACCCTTTTTGCAGATGTCAAGAAATATGTGACCTCCTGTCATAAGTGCCAAATATTTGAAGGCAAAAGGAAACTCTTGCCATTACCTTTCAAACCCATCTCCACAGAAGTGCCTTTTCAACAATGGGGTTTAGACTTCATTGGGGAAATTCACCCATCTTCCTCAGCCCAGCATAAAGGGGTTTTGACAGCCATTGATTACTTTATTTAATGGATAGAAGCCATCCCTTCTAAACAAGCCACAGACTCTGTCCTCAATTCATTCCTTGAGAACAACATCCTCTCTAGATTTGGATGCCCCCAAAAGCTCATTACTGATAATGCAACTACTTTTAAATCCAAGAAAATGGTAGACTTTTGTAACAGATATCACATTACCCTTGGACATTCCACTACCTATTAACCTCAAGGTAATGGACTTGAAAAATCCTCAAACAAAAGCCTTGTTAATATCATCAAGAAAATTCTAGAAGACAACAAGAAGACTTGGAACAAAATGTTCGTTAATGCCTTATTGGCAGACAGACTAACTACCAAAAATTCCATTGGTACATCTCCTTATCAGCTAGTATATGGAATGGATGTTGTTTTTCCATCCTCTTTAGGAGTACTAGTGATGAAAATGATTCAAGAATTTCAAGTAGAACCAAATGATATCCAAAGGAGGATAAATCAAACAATACACTTGTAGCAAACCAGAGAAGAAGTCTCTGTCAAATCACAAGTGATCCAGGACAAAATAAAAAATATTTTTGACAAGAAAACCAAAGCTGATGATTTTTACATAGGTGACAAAGTACTTAAATGGGATTCTAGAAGAGAAGAGAAGGGTAAACATGGTAAATTTGATTTCCTATGGTAAGGCCCTTATATCATTTATGGTTACAGAGGTAATAATGCATTTTTCTTGAGACAGTTAGATGGAACAGATCTACTAGGAGGACCAGTCAGTGGTAGAATGTTGAAGCATTACTTATCCACAAATTAACATTATTTCATTTTACTTTGCTCATTGTATATAACATTGGAGAGTTTAGATTGGATTGGATGGTAATATTTTAAGGTTGAAGCTCGAAGAGAAGGCCCTAAGATTTGAAAGGTCTACCATCATAAGTATGAATAAAGCAGATCACAGAGGAGTAGTTACAAGCCAACCACAGTCAAAGTTTCAAAGGCTACTGATCTTAAAGTTCTTGACATTTCACCAGGAAATGCCATCCCCATGTGGAGCCACTGTTAGGGTCCTATAATAATAGGATTCATAATTTTGGATTGGCTATGGTTAATATTGTAATATTGTACATACTTTTACTTTCTGCAAATCGTTTTCCCATATTAAAATTAAACAATGTAAAGAGGGTACGTCCTAAAAGAATAATCAAAGGACAAAAAGAAAGAAAAAGATAAAGAAAGGTAAAAAAATATGAACCTAAAAAAAGAGATAAAAATAGATCATTAAAGTGTGAAAATTCAAATGCCACTCCTTTTACTTTACTTTGCAAAATAATATTGTGTGTATCTTGTCAAAAATGACACAATCCATGATGGTCAAATAGTTTAATCTTGACTCGTTGATGATTTAAATTTCATGTTGATAGATAGAGAATAAATATCTAGCCAAACTATTCAATCTTGGCAGATCGGTAGTTAGGTAGAGAATAAAAATGAGCTCAACAGTTTAATCTGAGTAATTGGAAGTTATAAGGTTAGAATTAGATAGTTTTCTTTTCAAAAGAAAAAGAAATAAAGGGTCAGCAAGCTCAAATGCACCCAATAAATGAAGAGAAAATGCTAGGGTAAATAAAGGGTAGGTAGAAGAAGTTTTGCAAGTGCACAAGGTTGCTAAGTCAAAAACACATTCATCATGCTTAATCCTATGTTTCATGTGCATGAGGAATTGTAAAAGATAAATGACATTCACTAAAGCTTATTTACTAATTTCCCCTTATTTCACTACACCCCCACATACTTATTTTCTAATTTCCTCTCATTATCCCTTCATAACTTATAAAAATCCTTTTCCCTTCATTTTGACCTTTTTCCCCTTGGTTTCACACATTTCCCTAGACCTTACCCTTCAAAAAATCATCCCCCCTTCCCAAAACCCCTTTCCCTAGTGTGAAACTCATTCTCATTACAAATGCTACATTCTCCCCTTATTAATTTCCCCTTTTCCCATTAAAAACCCACAAAACCCCTTTTATCCTAAGTTATTTCCTAAAAATACCACTTTATAAATCCTCCATGTATATAGTTTCCCAACACCCTTTTTAACCCACCAACCCTTCGTGTATAGTTAAAACCCCTGCCGTATAACCCATGGTCCCTACCTTTATTAACCCATTCCTTATGTTTTAAATCCTGTCATTACCTTTTAATTAGTTACAGTTCATTGTAATTAAACCCTCAGGCCCCGCCAACCACCTTCCTAATTCCATTCATGCAACTTCACTATACGATATCCCTTTGATCTCCCACCCCTAGATCCAACGGCACACAACCATATCGTGCAGATTCATCGTCTGATAGTTAACAGCTTGAGAGCACGCGAGATTTGCCGTTTTGGCTGAGCGTTGTTTGGCTACGTGGCGACACTAGGTTATATCACTTGCTCGCAAAAAATACCACCCTCCATCCAAAAGTGGTGCGATATCACCGAAAACCACCTCCCCACCTAAACCAAAACTGCCCATTGTTCATTCAATAAATCTCGTGCCAAAATGTAACCGTTATTGGTTAAAAGGCTGAAAAAACCCTCTTTTGCTCTTTGTGCTCATTTTCACTGTAAACCTCTGCTAAACCAATTCTGACACCCTGAACCTCTGCGCGACCAATTTAACCAACTTTTCCACCCAAAGACGATGCAAACACCAAATTGAAGCAGCAAATTGACAATTGAAGCCTCAGAAGCCTTTGCTGCCACCACAGAACCCCATCTGCGCACCAAACTGTCTTTCTCTAGGTATTATTTGAAAGAACCCGACGACCCTATGATTCAATCTATGCACAGTGATTATTAAAAGATTAATTAAGTAAATTAATTAAAAGACCTTGCTAAATTGAAGAGAAACCTATTGTGCATCCAAACCCCTTTTTAACGAATTCAAATTACCCTCCCACTGTTCTAGACTTCTAAACCTTACTCCCAAAGCCACAGAAAAGAGTAATCCAATTGAATAAACCAGATTATGGCTTCCCAAACCTCTTTAGATGTAATACCTCTGCAAACCCCTCACCTGGATATTGACCACCTTCCATTATCTGACAAATAATTTCAAATCAAGGATACTATTCCCCTAGCTACCTACTGAAACACCACTGCTGGAGTAAAGACAAGTTTTTGAACCAGAATGATGACATTCACCTTTGGGAGTCAAATTTTCCCAAGTACTTGTTCCCACAGGTACACCCATTCCCAGAAATCATTGACTTCTTCCAAGCATGCTATATTCCAAGTCAGAGAGCCATATTCACCCCTGATCAGTAGGTTTTGTTCACCATTACAGCATAATCTGTAAATCAAATGCTACAAATCCATTCAAGTCCAAATGAAACCCCACTTTCCATTGAAGGCTTACTTGAACTCCACACCAACCTAGATATTCCCAAGAAAGCTCAAATCATTCAAAATTTCATCATTAAGGAGTCGCACGCTCCAACAGATAGTCCTCCATATGCTGCGACCATTTTCTCTGAGAGAGGCAGACAAATTATTACCATGCTCTCTTGCATTCTAGGGTACACCACATCTAAACATGTGGATGAGGTTGTCCTTGCTTTCCTTTCTATATTTTTCCCACGCAAGCCTCCTGCTACAATTTACAAGTATGCTCAGTTCTTGGCAGATAGAATACATGAACAACTTATTAGATTGCCAAATGAGAGAGTATTCAAAGACTCATCTATATTGTTTCACATTTTCTTGTACTTTCAGTTAGATAAGTTTCCTGTTAGCATCAAAAAGTTAGACACCAAGGGAAATCCAAGATTTTTCATCTTTTGGACACCATTGATCCAAATGTATTCCACTGTATTTACTTACCAAGACTTCATTGATTCATTTGTTCATCCGATTATAAACATGCTAACCAGTAGCTATCAGAGAAGGATCAGTTAGGAGATTAAAAGAGTTTTACAGTTGGGAAAGAACAATAGAATGGGATACTGGTATCTATACTAGGACCACACATAAATCAGAATATATGGATGCCAACTTACTCCCTACAAACTGCCCGAATACCTCCCCATGAGGATATTTGCATTAGAGCATTTCAGGCAAATCATAAACTCTGATGAAGTAAATTTCTTGTCAGCTAAGAAGAAAACCCAATTGAAGATCAAAAACCAATTGGGCCCTTTTATTTGTAATAATAGGGAAGCTGGACAAGAGGTAGAGAAACTCTTATAGGAGATTAATTTCAAGAGCAGTTTTATGTGGAAATATGACCCTCATGGAGTCATAAATAAACTAAGGCTCAAATTCAAATTGAGTTCTTTCATACATGATCCTAGGCCAGACATTGAGAGATTTTCCAACTAGTCAGAATAGTTTGAAATTACTTTGATAGATGTGGAAAAGCAAATTGATATTAGTTCCTTTCTACAGGTTCCAGCCCTAGAAGAATAGATGAATATTCCTCCTATTTTTCAGACTCTATCTAATGAAGATAGAAATGCAAAAAAAACCAAGGAAGAAGGTTGTATCTCAACAATGGACACTACAGACGAAAGATTTGAGATCAGTTACAGGAAGAGGCCCAAGCTTAATCTTGTAATTGATCAAGAAGACACCATTGACACAGTGGAAATCACTGACACTGAAACAATGGTTGGAAGGAGTAAAGGCCCAATAGTTTTAGAAGAAACACACCGACCTTCTGCTTCAAACACTCAACTTATTGAGAAACATCTCAGCATTGAAGTCTCTTCATCTAGCAAGCTTGTGGATAAAGAGAAAGATATAAAAGAAAAATACAAGGAAATCAAGTTGAGGAATGAGGCATTGAAGGCTAAGACTTATGCCTAGTACTTGAAGCAAACACCTACCAATCAAAATAGGTTAATGTTAGCCTTTGACATTAAGTTTGGGAAGATGAAAATGACATTCATCCAGCCTATAGTCCAGCAACCCAAATCATTAGCAGACTACAAGAAAAATGAATTTGAAGTTTTGGCTAGGGATGTTCACCCTATTGACCAAATTGAATTCCATAAGCAGGCAAGTGAGATGATTTATTCCACCATGAAAAATAAATAAATGGCTATGCACAAACTGCAAAACTCACTAGATAATATTACAACACAATACAAGTTGGAAAAGGCATTCTCACAGGCCAAGGACAACATAATCAAGTCATTGGAAGACTTGGTGGTTGAGCTTGGACATAATCCCAATGATGTCAAAGCTGCAGAGAAATTGATAAAAAAGAAGAATGAGGATATTGCTGCTTTAAAGAAACAATTGAAGCTGCCTCATTTAGAACATCCACAGACCAAGGAGGTCTTAGAAATCCAAACCCAGCAGGAGGAAATGACAAACCTTGTTCTACAACTCAATGATCAATTGAAAGAAATGGAGAAGTTGGACAACTTAATACAGGTGAAACAGACAAGCCTTGAGACAGCCACTGCCACTGCCATTCCCACAGTGACTACAATAGTTCCATCAATGTTGGCAGCTTCATTGGCCCCCACAACTCCACTGGCTACGACACTTCCAGCTGCAACAACATCTACATCAGCAATAGGTTCAATAACAGTAGCAACTCGACCAAGTGATGAGGCAAGCAAATTGGTCAAAGCAATGGAGATAAAGAGACTCAAAGAATAGTTAAGGAGTCTAGAGGATGAGAAGAAATTGGCTCAGATTATGCACAAAGATGAAATTCAGAAGTCAACCAGGATGAATGAGAGGATAAAGAACTTAGAGAAATAATTAACATTGAAAGAGCCACTTGCCCAAGCTAAAGAACAACTATGGGCCAATATCATTGACTCTGTCAATGATATTTGGCCATCTATACAAGTCATATTTGAACAAAATGATTTAGTCAAAGAGGCTACAGAAGCAATTCAACGAGTTAAGGCTGAACTTGGAGACATGCCAGAAGAAGCCACAAGAATAATCCAGTTCCTTAACTCTAAAAATAAATATGAATTGCAGGAGCTAGACATAGCTGACAGGACTGGAACTATATTAGAGGTGAAGAAAGTGCTCACCAAAAGGAACTTAATGATGAACCTTGAGGACAAATGCCAAACCATGGATCTAGCTATAGGCAGGTTCATGGTTAAGTTTGATGCTTTAAGGTAGAAAGGTCTGCCAAATCCCTTCTTGATAAATGCTAAATTAATGCCACAAGAAGACTACAACAGGAGAATCAGAGAAGTGGCAAGGGATCAGGCAAATAATTTTTCTATGAAGGGGATGGCTACTGGAAAGGTTCTATACCCAACATTTGAGAACCTATTTTACCTCCAGCATGAGGTAAAACACCTTTTTGTGAACAGGCCCGCCTTTGCAAAGTACACAGAAGCTGATGAAATCTATAGAAAAATGGTAAATATCAAATTAAAAGATGCAGAGACATGGAAAAAGTTAAATGACTTACTGTAAAAATGCAAAGTAAAAGTGAAAATAGAGTAGTAAAAGAAAAGCAACAGGTCATCCAGATGAAAGAGTATCAGGGTAAAGAGTATCAGTTAAAAAGAAAAGTGAAAGACAACTAGCGTGGAAGATCAACAACAAAGTAGAGGAAACAACAAAAGATCAAAGCATAAGACAACAAAACCTAATAAACAGGGACAGATTACAGCAGTTGCATATCTGTCTCTATCTTCTTGCATGAAGATATTTCTTTTTCCTAGATTAATTCCGAAGACAATTTGGGATATTTTGTAAACTATTTTTTATAAATACTTCATAATTCGAAGTATAGAGTGTGGATTGCTTGACATTACTATAGTTGTATTGATCTGTAACCTAAGGGTTCATTGTACCAATTTTTCAAGTTGGAAGATTGGACTGAGTAATAAAGAGATTGCATTACAAGATTCATGTGTTGGGCCACTTCAGTGAAGTATTTTCTTTTGTCAAATTGTTATTTTCTTTAAGTGTTTCACAAACTTGCATGTTATCTAAATTGAATGAATTAACTGGAATTATATTACAGAATTTGTTTAAGTACACTCTGTCTTGAACAGTTAATCATTTTAATGTTTTCTTCTGATATCCAGATTAGGGAATCCTTCATTGCTCCCTAGTTTCAATTGACCCCTACCATTTCCTTCATTATCCGGTTTGAGGAACCCTTAGTTTCTCCTTGACCCCGATTGAAAACCACTTCACCATCCAGCCTTAAGATATGAATTTACTCGGCTACCTTGCCCTATAAACACTATCTTTAGAACTTGGTTTAGTCCTGTTTTCTTGACACTTGACCCCATAGTCGAATGGTAAAAGACATCCCTCTATCCATCTAATTCAATGATTCCACCACCAAATCCAAATAAAAACCCAAGTACAATCATAACTAGCCTAAAATCAATTAACTAAACAAAGTTAGATCATTAAGAGAGAGCCCTCTCTGAGCATTAGGAAGGATAGATCATAATCTCCAAAGTAGGTTTGTAGTTACCTCTATTATTTCTTTCCTAACAACTCTAGAGAAATTTTGGAGTGATAACAACCTCTACCCACTTTTTTGCATAATCTATGCATATGAGAATGTGAACTTTCTGATGTAAAGGCGGATTGAATGGCCTATCGAGGTCAATAACCCATTTCTCAAAGGGCTCAAGAGCTAGTTGAGGCTATAACGACATCTCATCTGACCGATCAGGCTGACCCATCCACTAGCAACTTTAACATCCTCGAACATATTTCCTTACATCACAAAAAATAGAGAGCCATTAGTACCCCATCTGTAACACCTTATGACCTGCCCTCTTAACCGCAGAATTCCCTCCACAAGGACCATCGTGGGAAAATTTAAGGACATCATAAATGTCGTCTTCACCTACATAGCACAGATCTGCTGATTAGATCTTGTATAAAAGAGGTATCCCTCTATCCATGAGTAGCAGGCACTATGATGGATAATATTTCACTGCTCTCTCTAAAGAAAGTATTGAGGTACTTTTCTTATATCAAGATAGTTAGCAATATTTTCATACCATAGAGTGTGAGTAGAAATTGCAAAGAAATGTTCATCTGGAAAAGTATCCTCTACAGGTGTACCTTCACCACTAGTATCCAGCCTAGACAAGAAATCTGGAACTACATTATATTTTCGTGGCTTATCTACAATGGTAATATCGAATTCTTTAATTAACAATAACCATCTTGTAATACGATAAAGAGTTATTGGTTTATTCATTAGATACCTGATGGTTGTATGATCAGTGTGCACGAAAGTGGGATACACTCTAATGTAATGCCAAAACTTATTAATAGCATAAATAACATCCAAAAACACCTTTTCAGTTACCATATAGTTCAATTTAGCAGGAGTCAGGTTCATGTTGACATAATAGATCGCGTACGGTTTCTTGCCCTCCTGTTGTCCCAAGACTGCCCCTACGGGTGTGTCAGAAGCATCTGTAGAGATATGAAATGGGAGCTTCAAGTCAGGACCACGTAATATCAAAGCTTTGTAAACTATTTCTTTGATTTCAATGAAAGATGCTTCACATTCATCTCTCCACACAAATTATGCTTCCTTAGGTAACAATTGAAAAAGTGGGAATGCTATCTTATAATTTTTTTCTATAAAACGTCTATAATAGCTAGCATAATCGATACAAATAGGCACCTATCTTGGTGTCTTAGGTGTAGGAAAATTTGATATTATCTCTACCTTGGCAGGATCATCTTGAATTCCTATAGCTGAAAGAAGGTGTCCCAAAACTATTCCTTCTTCCATCATCATGTGGAATTTCACTGTACTAAGAGAAACATGTGTTTTCTTACATATTTTAAGCACTTTCTCTAAGTTTTACAGACCTTCTTCAAAATAATCCCCATATTGGGTGAAGTCATCCATGCAGATTTCAACACTCTCATTGACTAGATCAAAAACAATTCCTAATATTGCCTGTTGAAAGGTAGCAGGTGCATTACAGAGACCGAATGGGGGGACTCGGTATGCAAAGGTTCCCTAAGGGCATGTGAAGGTAGTTTTATCTTGATCCTCAGGAACTATTTGGATCTGGTTGTATCTACTAAATCCATCCATAAAGGAGAAGAACATATTTTTGGCCAATGTATCAAGGACCTGGTCAAGAAAGGGTAAGGGAAAATGATCTGTTTGAGTTGCTTTATTTAATTCCCTGTAATCAACATAGATCTGCTACTTTCCATTCTTCTTCAGAATAATGACTAGTGGGGACAACCATTGGCTGTTCGATATTGGGTAAATAAATCCCACATCTAATATCTTATCTAGTTCGTATTTGACAATGTTCTTTAAGGCGTGATTCATTCTTCTTTGTGGTTGCCTAACAGGTTGACATTATTCTTTAACGTATATGTGATGGGTACATAAGTGAGAATGGATTCCTTTCATGTATGTATATTCCCAGGCGAAGGATTCTTTTTGTTCCAGAAGGACTTTCAACAATCATTTAGGTTGGGAAGGTGAAAGTTTAGGATTAACATTCAAAGTTATCCCTAGTTCAATTTCTACAGGAACATTGTTACAGGTGACAATTACAGGAACATTTTCAACTAAAGTCTCTGGTTCAATGGATTCCTTAACATTGCAACTCATAATAGATTCTAATAGCTCGTGGGTTGAATCAGAAATAGAGTTGGGACTACTGATAAAGGTACTAATAGCATCATCTTCCGTTTCATCCTTAAAATAGAGGGCCTCACCAATGGTAAGAATTGGTCTAATTTCTTCATTTTTAGGTTCAGGTCCCTTCATAGGTAGAGATTTTTGTATTAAGGTAAATCCTCGTTTATTTGATGAACTTGGTTCTGTAGTGGGATAAAGGATACGATTATTTGTGACTTCCCTGTTGCATATTACCATATTTCCACATCGACACCCAATGTGAGCATCTGTAGTCGCAATCCACGGTCTTCCTAAAATCAAAGGATGCCCACCGGCTGGGGATTGGATATGTAATACCAAAAGATCAATAGGGTACTACCATGCATCTACTGAAATGGTTATATCTTCTAACTTCCTTACCGGTCTTACAATAGACGAATATGCCAATTATAGGATGGTGGGAGTTGGTTTAAGGTTTCACAGGCCCAAGGTAATCACAGTTGCAGAAGTTATGACATTGGTTGTGGCTCACAAGTCTACCGACACATTTGGTATATTAATCCCATTAAGTTGTATTATAAGAATCAAGTTCAATGGATCCTCATATTTAACAGGTGTAGGCTTCCCCAACAGTATGTCTGATAATTTTCCCATAACGTGAATAGTGAGCGGATCCTTTGGTTTCCTTCCAGGTTTCTTAGAGAAATATTCTTTGATCATTTTGGCATAAATCGTTACATCCCTCATAGCCTGAAGTAAGGGGATTTTGACAAGTAAATTTTTCAATTCCCCTAAAAAGTCAAATTCAGGATTAGGATTTTTTTTGCTCAAGGATAGTCTCTCAGGATAGGGTGGACCATACTGACATCCTCGAGTAACAATTTGTTTGAGAAGGGTGTTATTGTCCCATAGGAGTTTGCATTCACTCATCCCCAGTTTTTCTAGCATAATTCCTAGGTTCTGGCTCCGAGACTCCATCATCAGTATGTTCAACAATTATTGGTGAAGTCTGATTATTTACAACCTGACCGGACATGAGATTTAATTCGTTACATTCCATGGTGGAAATACTCTACGTAGGAAGCTTGAGTGTCTCAACCTGTTGAGCCCCCCTATTGTTTGAGTTTGGGTTGGATTGAACAAGAAATTGTGAATGAAGAGGAGGATTACAGGTGGAGGCTTTAGAAGGCCACTATAACTACTGTTATGGCATAGGCTGGGAGAATTATCCTTAAGGAGGAGGAGTTCCATGCCAATTTTGGGATCATGAAGGGGTTGGACTAGATTGAGGGAACCATGGTTTCCAGGGCATTGGATATTGACAATACTGTGGCTATGAGGGTGGAAAAGGTATAGAGTAAGGCCCAAAATTTAAATTAATAAAATGCAGAGAGGGGTATTGAGGCATACCGTGATTCATTTTGTGTGGTCGTGGTTTCCATGGTTTCCTTGATCCCATGAAGTAAAACTGACATACCTCTTCATTTGCTCCCTGAAAAACTACCTTCAGCCCAGGAAGAGATGGACACATGCTAGTGGAATGACTCTGCTCACGTATCCATAGGTCTCAATAGTATTCAGTGGGAATTCCTTCAATGGGTGCTTCTTTATGTATTGAGGGAAGAAAATGGCCATAGCCTTCTTTGCTTCCATATTCTTCTGTTTTTCCTGTAAAAGATCCAACTGTGAGGACAATGTGCTCAAGATATTGGTCCTCAAGTTGTCCAACAAGTTTCCAATTTCTTCTTTCGTAACTCCACCACTGGATGTCTTGAGGGTTCAGATCCCCTGCCTATGCCTCGCAGCTCCATGTGAACACTTGATGCATAATTTGTAGATGGTGTCGAGTTATTATTTCGATATATCTCCCTTTCATACTACATTCAAGAGTTCCAAATATTCCTCCCTTAGTGCCTGGAGAACTATTGTCTTCAAGATGTCCTTATCCAAATCACTATGGCCTGATCTCTGCAAACTATATTTGAAACGTTCCAAAAATTCCTCCATGTTCTCATCCTCTTTCTGCATAATATTAAATATTTCTTCCTAAACATCCCAAGGTTTGCAGTAGTCTTGATATTTTTCAAGGAAAAACATCTTCATATCATCCCATGAGGTAATATATTTCCCCCCTAAGCCTATGAACCATCTCAAATTTTTTCCCTTCAAAGTGGTAGGGAATATCTTCAATTTTCGAGCATAAAAAATATAGTGGTACCCTCGAAAACCAACGTCGAATTCAAAAAGTAATGTGTCTAGATCTTCAGAAGAAAGACCATGGAAGTTACGTAATGTTGTCAAAGGAATAGGCTTCATAGGTGCATCTGTTAGGGTCCCACCCTAACCCCCTTATTTATGTCATGGGATCACGTCATAGTCAAGAGTCAATAAAGCCCATATTAATATTTGTAAGTGGTTAACCCGCAATTAATGACGGGACCACAGTTAGTTGCAAATGGGCCGTAGTATTAGATAGATGGTATTAATAAAACCCACGGTATTGGCCCGTGGTATTGCATGTATGAGTCATATATAAAGGATAGAGACTCCCTGCGAGGAGTATTGTGTCTTATTTTGTAATCGAGCTCTGCTCTATTGGAGGTTGCCCCCTCGAAGAGGCATGTGAACATTGCTCTTTGAATAATAAAATCATTGCTATTCTGTGTTCTGGGTATCTTTTCTTCGCATATTCTGTGTTCTGGGTATCTTTTCTTCGCATATTCTGTATCTGGGTATTATTTTGCAGGTTAAGAGCATAACAAGTGGTATCAGAGCACTTTCCAGGGCTCGGTGGGATCTCCAATTTTTAGCAAATTTTTTTTTGGCTCGAGACGTGTTTCAGCGTCTTTAAACCACGGGATCTGTCGTTGAGCGCATAAACCTGCGGATTTGGGGAGGCATGCACGCAGGAAATACAAGAGGTGGTCACGTCTGTTGGACTCCCTTGTAACCCCTGTGGGTACCCCTTCGAGTAGTAGCGCATTAGACAGAACCGCGCACTGACTGTCTTCCACGTACCCTCTGGGTATATAGGAAGCCCCCTAGGCTCCCTTGAAACCTCGCCATAGATAAACCTTCGGTCGTCTTGTGGCTACAGTACACCGAGAACAGCACTCGGAGAGATTACTCGCCCGTACGATAGGGTAGTCGGGTTGTACGGCTAAGGGTACGGTCGATCCTCCTTAGTTAGAGCCCTGAAACATTGGGCCGAGTACTACTGTCAGACCCTTATGTATATTGCGATCTGTAGCACCTGACACTCCTCTAGACCATAGTTCCCTTTTCTATCAGGGGATCACACATCAGATCCGCGTGTGCAAAGACGTGCTGCAGCAGCAGACATCAGTCCCGCAGCTCCATCAGATCCGCAGCAGCAGTTGTTCCACCATTCAGATCTCTCAGATCCACCAGATCGGAGTTGTTGTGCAGGGTTCCTATACAGGGGAATACTTTTCGCAGGACTTTTGGCAGCATTGACATTTTGAGGATTTGGCGACTGCAGTATTGATCAAGGAGTAAAACTCCGTTAGGAGTTTTCCAAAAAAAAAAAAAGTCTGGGATCTTCCGGGGCGCTTATTGGTGATCTAGCCCATCAGAATCAGGACGACGAGCTGAGCACGGTGGTACCATTCAATTTATTAGTAAAAATTTTTAGGCGGTCCCAATTTTTCATCAGGTTGGTGTATGGTAGAAACTCGCGCTCAAGCGATGGCCAATGAAAGGATGGAAAAAATTGAAGATCATGTGAACTCCATCCAAACTGTGATGAACAACATCCAAAATGAGATTCACGGACTAAGTCTCCAAGTACAGGAAGCACTCTCGAAGGGCAAGGAGCCAGCCCACGAGGAGGCGTATAATGGCCATGAATAACATGAGGGTGAGTCTAGCCACTCTCCTCACGTCTGGTACACCCATCCACCACCCAGTCAGCGACCTCCCAAGTTGGATATGCATAAATTTGACGGTTCTCACACGTCCGCATGGCTAGCACAAATGGAGCAGTATTTCAAATTGAATCATATCCTAGATGAGGGGACTAAGCTTATGGTGGGGACCATGTACTTGGACAATGAACGATGGCAATGGGGGGAATGGCATCAGCGTTGCAATGGACCTTTTCAGAATTGGGCCCAATTTGCCAAAGCTCTTCGAAATCGCTTTGAACAGGAAGACTCTTTTTTGGGGCGTCTCACTAAGCTCTGACAGACGGGTACAGTGGATGAATATATTACCGCTTTTGAAGCCTTAGCCTTCCGCACTAAGGGTCTCACAGATGAGTTCTACATGGAATGTTTTATCAGCGGCCTTAAAGAAGCCATCAAAGCTCAAGTTCTACTCCACCACCCTCCCACGTGGACAGAGGCTTGCCAGGTAGCTCGTAAGGTGGAACGTGCATTAACAGCCCAATCCAGCCGCCCCAACTTCCCCGCTAAAGGTCGTCCCCCACAGGCTCCCAACACGACTCAGACACTTAAGATTCAAAAGGTGTCACCTACGGAAATGGCCGAAAGACGGAAGCAAGGACTATGTTACTACTGTGATGAAAAATATTCCTCGGGTCATAAATGCAAGGCGCCCAAGTTTTTTCAAATAGATGCCACTGACTACAGCTCCACCGAGGAAGATCCACCACTTGAGGAACCGGAGGCGATCGAAGAAGACAACCAAAAGGAGATTGTATCTGACGAACCAGTTATTTCGCTAAATGCATTGGCAGGAATTTCTTCCCCTCAAACTCTCAAAATCAGGGGTTTTCTTAAACATCGCCCAGTAGTAGTATTGATTGATAGTGGAAGTACCCATAATTTCATCCATCAAAAAATCGCCGAAGCAGCGCATTGTTTTGTACGGGAAGTTTCTAACTTCCAAGTCCAAATTGCAGATGGGGGCACAATGAAATGTGAAGGCCGCTGTGAAAATGTAAAACTTCAAATGGGGGATTATCAGTTGAAAACCCACATGTTTTCCATACACATGGGGGGTTGCGACATTGTCCTAGGCGCGGAATGGCTCCGCACTCTTGGGCCAATCACAATGGATTTCCAGGAGTTATATATGAGTTTTAAGCAGAACAACTCCACACATACCCTCTGTGGACTCCAGGCGGGAGCCCCCTCTATCATCAGCTCGCATAGGATGGAAAAATTGTTAAAAAAGGGCCATCATGGAGTGGTAGCTCAATTTAATGCCATCCAGGTAGTCGAAACCATGTCTCTGCCAATTCATCCTGAGATGCAACAGATTTTAAATAACCATCAGACGGTCTTTGACAAGCCTCATGAGCTTCCACCCTCCCGAGGGGAACATGATCATAGCATCACCTTGGTTCCAGGGGCCCAACCCCCAAATGTGCGACCATACAGATATCCGTTCACCAAAAAGAATGAAATAGAAAAAATCATCAAGGAATTGTTGGAAGCAGGTGTCATTCGTCCCAGCATTAGTCCTTATTCATCCCCAGTGGTCATGGTCCTCAAGAAATATGGGGAGTGGCGGATGTGTCCCGACTTCAGGGCCCTCAATAAGTTGACAGTCAAAGATAAATTTCCCATCCCGGTGGTTGATGATTTGCTGGACGAACTCAATGGGGCTCAATTCTTCACTAAGTTGGATCTTCGCTCAGGCTACCACCAAATTCGCATGAAGGAAGCCGACATTCCCAAGACGGCTTTCAGAACTCATGAAGGCCATTATGAGTTCTTGGTCATGCCATTTGTTCTCTGTAATGCCCCCTCTACTTTTCAGAGCCTTATGAATCACATCCTCAAACCATATCTCAGAAAATTTGTCCTTGTCTTCTTCGATGACATCCTCATCTATAGTGGCACTTGGGCGGCACATCTTCAGCATGTAGATCTACTCTTGCATTTGCTCCGCAAGCATAAATTATTTGTCAAGATGTCTAAGTGTTCGTTTGGCATGGAAGAAGTTGAGTATTTGGGCCACATTGTGGGGCGTGAAGGTGTCAAGGTGGACCCCAAAAAGATCCAGGCAATGCAAGAATGGCCTCAACCTAAGACCTTGAAGAGCTTGAGAGGATTTTTGGGTCTCACAGTCTATTATCGTAAATTTGTCTGCAACTATGGCCGCATAGCGAAGCCCCTCACTCAACTCCTAAAGAAAAATTCCTTCTTCTGGAACGAGGAAGCACAACAGGCATTTACCGCTCTCAAAAATGCCATGTGTTCCACTCCAATCTTAGCACTACCTGACTTCACCAAAACCTTTATCATTGAATGTGATGCTTCGGGTACAGGTATTGGGGTGGTCTTAATGCAGGAAGGGCGACCATTGGCCTTCACAAGCCAACAACTCAGTGGGAGGAATATGGTCCAATCTACCTACGAGAAGGAAATGATGGCCATCTTACATGCAGTCGAGACCTAGCGACCTTACTTATTGGGGCGACGTTTCCAAATCCGCACAGATCATCACAGTCTTAAATATTTTTTGGAGCAACGCCTATCCTCCCCACAACAAAATAAATGGTTAGCCAAAATGCTGGGATATGATTATGAGATCATTTACAAGAAAGGGAAAGACAACAGTGTAGCAGATGCATTATCGCGCCAATTTGAGGAGGAAAGTACTCTGCTCGCAATTTCCCTCCCCATTCCAGACTGGATTGAAGAGGCTCGCAAGGAATTGTTTTCACACCCCGGGCTCTCCCAACTCATTTCTCAATTGTAGGTAGATCCTAATTCCAGCAAGGGCTACTCGTGGTAGAATGATATTCTTCGCTACAAGGAAAGAGTCGTAATATCACCAACATCCACCCTCAAAAGTCGCATTTTGGCAGAATTGCACTCATCTCCCATTGCAGGACATTCGAGCTTTCAGAAGACGTATGCTCGCACCAGAAGATAATTTTTTTGGACATGCATGAAAAAGGACATCCTTACTTTCGTAGTAGAATGTGATGTCTGTCAATGCCACAAAGGGGAAACCGTCAACACACCAGGCACATTACAACCATTTCCCATTCCGGCATCAATTTGGACGGAGGTTTCTATGGATTTCATTACAGGTCTTCCAAAGTCAGGGAACAAGTCAGTCATCATGGTGGTTGTGGACCGACTGTCGAAGTATGCTCATTTCTGCGCCCTACCCCACCCGTTTACACCAACTTTGGTTGCTCAATCTTTCATGGATCAGATCTTCAAATTGCATGGCATGCCCACTTCTATTGTGTCCGACCGCGACCTGATCTTCACCAGTAATTTTTGGCAGGAACTCTTCATAATAAAAGGCACTCAACTCAAACTCAGTACTTCATATCATCCGAAAATAGATGGTCAAACCGAAGCCGTCAACAAATGTCTAGAAACCTACCTTAGGTGTTTCACTTCAGAAAAGCAACACCTTTGGGTACAGTGGTTACCTCTGGCTGAATGGTGGTATAACACCAACTATCATGCCACCACCAAAATGACTCCCTATGAAGCAGTCTATGGTCAACTTCTGCCTTCCCCTACTTCTTATCTCACGGGGTGCTCCAAAGTACAAGCAGTGGATCAACTCCTACAACACCGCGCAACCATGCTCGCCCATCTTCGTGAGAATCTTCATCAAGCTCAGAACCACATGAAGCAACAGGCCGACCAACATCGCTCAGAGCGCCAATTTCAAGAAGGGGATTAGGTCTTTTTGAGGCTGCAACCATATAAGCAAACATCACTCAAAGACAAGGGTTGTCAAAAGCTCTCTCCAAAATTCTACGGACCATACCAAGTACTTCAGCGCATTGGAGAAGTGGCTTACAAGTTGGCTTTGCCACCTACAGCAAAAATCCATCCAGTTTTCCATGTATCGTGCCTCAAGAAAGTGATTGGGAACAATTGCCGAGTTCAAACCAGTCTACCTGAATTGGACGAAGAAGGGTCAATCTGGCTTCAACCCAAACAGGTTCTAGACACACGAGACAAGCACCTGCGCAGCCACATGATTAAGGAAGTCCTCGTCAAATGGAAAGACACCTCTCCGGAAGATGCAACTTGGGAACCAGCCACTATTCTTCAGCAGTTTCCGCAGCTTCAGCCTTGAGGACAAGGCTAGTCTTAAGGGGGAGGGCATGTTAGGGTCCCACCCTAACCCCCTTATTTATTTCATGGGATCACGTCATAGTCAAGAGTCAATAAAGCCCATATTAATATTTGTAAGTGGTTAACCCGCAACTAATGACGGGACCACAGTTAGTTGCAAATGGGCCGTAGTATTAGATAGATGGTATTAATAAAACCCACGGTATTGGCCCGTGGTATTGCATGTATGAGTCATATATAAAGGATAGAGACTCCCTGCGAGGAGTATCGTGTCTTATTTTGTAATCGAGCTCTGCTCTATTGGAGGTTGCCCCCTCGAAGAGGCATGTGAACATTGCTCTTTGAATAATAAAATCATTGCTATTATGTGTTCTGGGTATCTTTTCTTCGCATATTCTGTATCTGGGTATTATTTTGCAGGTTAAGAGCATAACAGCATCACCCCTAAGATCTCCAATTGGGAACTCGATTGAAGAAGTTGTAGGAGCCATGAATATCTTCTAATATTCACTTGGAATATCAATAGGTTCTGGTTTTTCCATCGTGCATGGTTGAATCTATTTAACAACACTTATAAAACAATGCAGTGAATTCCCTCAAATATTCTTCTTCTTCTGAAATCACAATGTTCAGCTCCTCTGATCCTCTGCTTGCTACTTCTTCTTCCTTGAATTGTGATTCTTTTATTGGGGGAGGTCATGGTTGTGAAACTGACTACCCTCCAGATCTCGTATGAGATCTTACCCTAATAGTAGCTCGCAACGATGCCCCTGACTCAGCTTTTGAAATGATTTATTGGATGTACGTAATTATTCCTAGATCTCTCCTTCCTCTTTTTGGGGGTCTTCCTCTGCCCCTTTTATTCGTATCTTAGTTCATTCAATAAGAAAGTAAAAGGAAAACATTCCAGAAAATATAAAGCCCAGGACCTAAAGCAAGGTGAAAAATTCCTTCCCTAGAACAAGAGAGTGGCCCCTAAAAAGAAAGAAAAATAAGGAAAAACAAACCAACCACAAAATCTAAGCTCAGGACCTGAAATAGGGTGAGAAAAAAACAATTTCCTTCCCAGGACAAGAGAGAAAGAAACAAAACAATCTAATGCTCAAGACCTAGAGCAGGGTAGAAATAAAAAATTCCCTCCCCAAGATGAGAGAGTGGTCCTATGGTCAATACTGGTTGTACTTTCATGCCTTCGATAGCCTCCTCGACAATGGCACCAAAATGTTGGTGTTCAGATATGAATCATACAATTCACCCTATTTTGCATTAATTCTCAACCCGGAGGCTCGACTAGTTATTTAAAGGCTATAATGAAAGGTATATGTAGGCCATAGTTTCCCTACCTAGTATTGAACATTCAATCATAAACATAACAATGTGTAACAACAAGTAATAATTGTAACAACAATCAGAGTAACAACAAGTTAAGACTCACAACAACACACTTGATAAATCATTACAACAACAAGGAAATAACGCAACAGAAATAAACCTACGTACACCACTAATCCAACAACACCTGGTAAGGAGAGTGGGCCCAACTCCCTGATTAGGGCTATGGCAAGATCAAGAACTAGAGAATGCTCACAAGGTCAGAAATTCCATTAATCAAAATGAAATTACAAAGGTCTACTGTTACAAGCATAAAATTCTCGTGTATCTCCCAGCGGTGGCTTTCCCAACCTCGTAACCTTACTTATACATTTTAATTGACAACTGATAATTCCTAAGATCATGACAGTTGTCTGCCTATAAATACACATCAATTCTCAAAATACAACAGAATACAAAGATAGGAATTGTGCTGGTCAATAAGTTGAACCATCGTTGGAGCTGATATCTAAAGATAGCGCTGCCAGCTCGATAATAAACATACACTGAATCATGGTCTTGATCATCATTCCTTCGAATATACAAGAAAACTTAAGTTAGCAAGTAAATTTAGGCAATAATCCCCTACGACTACGCTTGATCGATTAATAATTCACAAAGAGATGACAATAGGTATACCTTTGTTGTTTAGAATACAAATTGGCCTAGCAAGGACACGAAATAGGTATAAGAAAGGGATAAAAAGGCAGGTAAAAAGTAGGAAAATTTAGCAACCAACATTTATTTCCTCTAAGGACTATGCATTGCATAGTCCCAGTGCTCAAGGATTGCCTCCCTACCCTATAAAACTATGAAATCCTACCCCTAACAAGTATCTTGTTGCACATTGTGCATTCTCTGTCATCAAACTGCCTCACTGAGCTCCTCAAATATGCATTCATCTTTCCCACGCCCCTATAAATACACATTGTGCAGTCTCAAGCTTCATTCCATTACTCCTGGCCTTTGGAAATACACACTACGCAATCTCAGAGTATTCTTCCCTATCCAGTGCCTAGTTCGAGCTCAATCAGTCATTTTCATGAAGCAAGCTAGACTAGAAGATTTCCGGACAGATATCATCTCGTCATGGTTGGATTCCACTTGCAGGTACTATATCTTGACATGAAAGGATGATGCTTGGAGAGGAAGAGAAGGAGATCATATGAGAAGACACTTGTGAATCTAGAACCATGAAGAAGTCATCGAGAAAGAAGATGAAGGGACACTAGCTTACCATAGAAGATCAAATATCTAGTTCACATGAAGACTCCAAATCAATAAACTATAGAAAATCCTGTAGATTCACAAGCTAATGCACTTTTCTAAAGCAAGAGACAAGAATATACTTCTAAACTTTACAATGAAAGCCCATAAACATTGAGCAAACAATAATCAACAGAGGAAGAGAATCAAAGGCACATAACACAATAAATATCTGGGGAAATCCACAACTCAAAACCCCACTATATGTTTTGTATTAATTCAGAAAATAAAGATGAAATTACAATGCTTGTTCTCTCTAGAACAATCCCAACACTTAGCAAATTCAATCTCCAAATCATAAGCAAGCTCAAGGCCAAAGCTTAGCCTCTTCACAAGCTCTCCAAGTCTCTATTCTAATGTGCAATTCCTATGAAGGATAACTTGTATTTAAATGGAAATAAAGCTTCTAAAAATAACTCAATCCCTCAAGGATTAGTTCCTAATTGCATGCACTATCAGTGCAACTAAGAAAAATCTAAAACAAATAGTACACTATCCTTACACTCTCGTCTCAATTGGTTCTTTCTCAGAATTGACATGCATGAGTTTCGGATGAGTAAATATTTAGTTAACTAGAGTAGCACTGGTGGAGTTCATTAGTGTCACCACTGACTGTTATCTCACTATTATTTCTCTCAATCAGTTTGAGAACTAATTTAATTGAACTAACTCATGAAACTGAGTCTTCTATTTTACAACTCACAATTAACTGACACTGGACTTTTACAAAGTAGGGAGAACATATACATGACTTCCAAAATACTTCGAATTTCGTAAGTTAATTAAGTTTAATAAACTTAATTTAACTATTTTAAGTTTCTATGAGAATAGAATTTGAATTTAATTCACAGTTTAATTCAAGGACAAATTAAACTGGAATTTCTTGTTTCCATTTCTCAACACTCCCTCTCAACAAGAAAGGGATTATCAACTACCTCGATCCTGTCTCTGTGAAACTCAAATTTACATCTTGACAATGCCTTTGTCAAGATGTCAACATCTTGCTCCTTTGTGGGAATGTAATCTAACAACATGATCTGCCTCAATACACAATATGTGAGATGATGATATTAGATATCAATATTCTTGGACCGATCATGAAAGACTGGATTTTCAGAGAGTTTGATACAAATTTGATTATCACATTAAATCACTGTCGAATCCATGTGCTGACCAAAAAAACCAACCAGGATCTTCCTCATCCAGATAGCCTCACATGTTGCCTGACTTGCAGCCATGTACTCTGCCTCTTCCGAAATAAGTGCAATCGATCTCTATTTCTTGTTGTACCAAGAAACTGCCATTGACCCAATACTAAAGATCCCACCTGATGTGCTCTTCCTGTCGGATGGACTCCCTGCCCAATCTGCATCGGTGAAGCCTTGAAGTTTCACTCCCTCTGTCCATCTGTACCATAACCCAAACTGAGTAGTGCCTCTGAGGTATCTCAATACATGCTTTGTTGCCTTCCAATACAGCTTGGTAGGCCTAACCATCACTTAAATAAGCTGGTTAACTACATAGCACATATCCGGTCGTGTGTTCACCAAGTACATGAGTGAACCCACAAGTTGCCTGTAAACAATAGCTTCCACTACTTCTCCTGAAGTAGCATCCTCCTTCCTCTAGTTACCAGCTAGAGGAGTCTCCATGGGTTTACTGCTCTCCATGCATAATCTCCTGAGTATATCAATGGAATACTTGCCCTGAGATATAAACAACTCCCCATCTCCCTACCATACCTCCATGCCAAGAAAGTAATGCATGAGCCCCATGTCCTTCATCTCAAACTCTCTTGCAAGGTCCTCCTTGCAAGATTTTATGAGCTTCTCATCACCTGTCAGTATAAGATCATCTACATAAAGTACAATGATCAACATCTTACCTTCCACCACTATGTGGTACAGGTTCGCATCTGCTTCACTCTTTGTGAAGCCCAACCCAGTGAAGTAGCTATCTATCCTGGTGTACCAAGCATGGGGTGCTTGCTTCAGCCCATACAATGCTCTCTTGAGTCAGCACACATGCAACTCATGGTCCAAGGTTTCAAAACGTTTGGGCTACTCTATGTACACCTCTTCCTTAGTCATTCCATTGAGGAAGGCAGTATTCATATTCATTTGATGGATCTTCCAACCCATTTGTGCTCATAGTGCGAAAATAGATCTGATTGATGAGTACCTTGCAATAGGAGAAAAGGTCTCATCATAGTCAATCCCCTCTACCTGTGAAAAGCCACGGGCCACAAATCTAGCCTTATTCTTCTCCACACTACCATATGTAGCTTGCTTTACCTTTTAAATCCAACGGGAGCTCACAACTAACTTGTCCTCTGGTCTTGGGACCACATCCCAAACATTGTTTTGAACTACGGAGTTATACTCCTCCACCATTGCATCAACCCAAACCAAATGCTGCATTACTTCCTGAAAGGAAGATGGCTCTGTCACAACACGTGCACCCATAAGTGCCATGTATCCAGTGTACCTCTTTGGTGACCTCCTATGTTTGTGTTGAGAAGAGGGTGCTCCCACATTCTCGTGTGCATCATCCAACAAACTGTCAGCCTATCTAGTGCGCTTTCTCTCTTTGGAATACTTTGCCTTAGTGGATGTGTCCACTCTCTAAACCTATGCATGTGGCTGCTCCACATCATTCTGAGGCCCCTCAACCTTAGGAGATAAAATCTCCTCATCCGCATGTAGCTCAAGCTCCCTCTCAAGGGATACTTGCATGGCCTTCTCCTCATCGAACCTGATATCCTTGCGAACCACTATCATTCGACTGGTCGACATGTACACCCAATAGTTGTGGGATTTATTAGTGTACCCCACAAAGATCCCAAACTCTGTTGTTGGCTCAAGCTTCATCCATGCATCTTTGGTCACATGGAAATAAATCGATGACCCAAAAATCCTAAAGTGACCAACATCTGGCCTCTTATCAGAATAAGCCTCCTCTGGTGTTTTCATCTCAAGTATGCAATGTGGGTTCTGAACATAAACCATTGTGTTGCATGCCTTAGCCCACAAGTGTAGTGGTAGGCCTTGCTCATGCAACATCGCCCTTGGTGCCCCTACTATGCTCATGTTCTTCCTCTCGGCAACCCCGTTCTGTTGAGGATTATGGGGTGCCGTCAACTCTCATTTAATCCCTTCTACTACAGAAACGTTCTTAAACTCATTGGAGACATACTCACCATTGTTATCACTCCATAGAGATTTAACCTTCTTTCCTGACTCTTTCTCTTCCAATTCTTTGAACTCACAAAAATTTGTGAAAGTTTGATCCTTTTCTAGTATTTAAAAGAATAATCATCAACAAATATAATACCTGTGTTTGGCCATCGATACTGTCGAGAATGGTCCACACACATATGGATGGACTCTCTCCAGAATAAAATCTGCTCGACTGTCTTTGTCTCCAAAGGAAGGCTTGGTGTATTTTCCCGAAGTACAACCCTTGCATGTATCAACTTTCTCAAGCGTACCTTTGGGAAGACTGGTAGAGATTTTCTGCAATATATTTAAAGCCCCATGATGCAAGTGTCCCAATCGCCTGTGCCACTACTCACCGACATCTCAGCTCAACATAGTTTCCCCTTTTTAACTCAAAATGGCACAATCCTCTACCTCTATCTTATAGATATTCTGAACTCAAATCCCTATCTTCTTTACTTGACCTGTGGTTATGTGTTGAAGGGACACCTTTCCTTTCGAAAATATCACATTATAGCCAGCTCTATCCTCAAGCATGGCAATGGATATCAAGTTCTTCGTTAGTCTAGGTACATGCATAACATTTTTCAAGGTGAGTGGAGTCGGATTCTCCCTGATCCAGGGGGATCTTCAGATACAATGGCATGGAAAAGCTCAGAAATCAAATTGATCGGAATAAAGTCAACTCAGAATCAGAGTGTAGATCTCGTCATCTTGATTCCAACGGCGTGAACAACACTTCAATCCAAGTCCGGATGATGAAGTTATCACACAAGGAAGGCTACTTTGATCCTTAAGAAAATGAGGATTTTCCTTTGAAAATGGGTTTTGAGCCTTAAAGGCAAAATCACAATCGGAGGATGCATAGAGGCGGACTTAGGAAAGGCGTTGAGGAAACCTCAATCGTTGATCTCCAACTAAATTAGATCGGCAGGAAAATGGATTGTAGGTCATATATACATACATACATATATATATATATATACACACACACACACACACACACACACACACACACACACACATATATATATATATATATATATATATATATATATAGATATATATATATCGACGAACAGGCAGAGCGATCGACGATCAAACAATCAGCAGGATCGTTATCAGGGCACCGGGTGATATGCGAGCGGGATGCTGACGCCGATAACGGCGATTGGCGATCGGTGGTTGGTCATTCCTGTTAACAGGACTGTGCACCCCATGATATGCCGATTGCAATAATGGGCTAGACATGATAATAATATAAGCCCGATTTTATATTTTCTGAAGTCCAGGTAAAGGTGATTTTGCCGAATTTTAGTGGTTTTGCAGGGTTTTCTTGTATTTATCAGGGAAACGATAAAAATATTGTTTTAGGGGTCAGTTATGCCCACCGGTCCTTCCATGCCACCGGCCTCTATTATGAACCAGACAAGCCTCGATTTGAATGGGATTTTTTCCAAAGAACCCATTATAAAAAAACCGATCGACGGAAAGAGCAGGGAGGAGGCATTTTTGTTGCAGCACGTTGTTTCATTGGTAGGAGGCCGAGAGAGCATCTTTGTCTGTGTTTAGACAGTTTTACATGACTCCAACCCCTTTCATTGCTACAGACACATTGGTGCTACTTACCTCTCCATCATCAGGCATCCATTTCACAGCCATCTTGTAGATTGGAGGTATAAGACTCTTGTGGACATTTGATGATTGTAATTCTCTTTTCTTTCATGCCATTTAATAAGAAAGGCCTCCCCATTATTGAGCTGTGCTTGATGAACTCTGTTATCCAGCCTTAGTGTCTTCTTTTTGTGCTTTTTATGTGTTTACTTCTTTTCTTATGTGCACATTTCTATGTTAAGCTGCAAATTTTCCATGTGATTCTTTTCCATACATCTATAAGCGAAAACATCCTGGATCAAGTGGTATCAGAGTAGGGATTTTTAGATGTGAATTGCATGTTTGCATGCTAACAAGAGGCAGGCTTCAAAGAGGTGAAGGGAATCTAGAACCTTTTGATCCAGAAGTAGGGCGTGCACCTCGAAGGAGAAACATGGCAGAAGATGAAGCTCATCTTGAAGAGGAGTGTAATTTTAGAAAGACTTTCTATTCAATGGCAGAGAACATCAGTCAGCTGGTTTTAAGACTAGAGAAAGTAGAGGAGAGAAATCCAGAAGGACAAGGTTCAACACATGGGAATGGTGGAGAAGAACCCCCTCCTTCTCCTTCTAGTAGTGAAGGCTCTCCTTCCTCTCACCACCATAATCAGAGAAATCCAAAGGATGCATCTAAGAAACCTTTTTTTAAATTAGATGTTAAATTTGATCTTCCTGTGTTTAATGGTGAAAGTAACACAGAGAAGCTTAACAATTGGATCAGGCAGATTGAGGTTTACTGTAGGATTCAACAAATTGTAGAGGATGAGGCGAAGATCTAGCTGACCTCTCCATGGCTGGGCAGCACAGCTCTCGTTTGGTGGGAGAGCAAATTACAGAGCAGTGAGAATGTGGGTAAGCTCTTTTCCTCATGGTCTAATTTCACTTTTACGTTAAAGGAACAATTTTATCCCTTAGGATACAAACAAAAAGCTTTGATGAATTGACAATATTTAAGGCAAGGCAAAGGGCAGGATGTTCAAAGTTTTACAGAAGAATTTAGGAAGCAAGCACTAAATTTGGGTATTGCACTTGATGCACCTGAAGTTGTAACTAAGTATATTGGCTCACTGCATAGTTATATTAGGAATTCATTGTTATTGTTTGAACCAACCACTATTGATTCAGCCAGTGTAAAAGCAATTCATATTGAGAATAGGGGCAAGAATGAAAGTGAGGATCAGTCTAGAAAGCCACCGTTCAAACCTCCGAATGGCAAATCCAAAGTGAAATGGAAAGGGAAGGAGAAGAAAACAACGACAACCAAAGAAGGAGAGTGGCCTTATTGCAATCACTGCAAGAAGGAAGGCCACGATGATGATCACTGTTGGAAGCAACACCCATAAAGGCGTCCAAAGAAGTATGGAGGAAAAAGGAAGCAGAAAACAGTGGCAGCGACACAGCAAGACCTTGGATCAGATTCGGGAGATGAAGCGCTGATCATAGTAGTGGGAAAAAAAGGTACCCTTACACCTCCTGTTGATTCTAAATCACATGAAAGCACCCGTTTTGTAGATGAGTCCCTTTCAAATGACTGAAAAAGAATTGAATTGTTCCATATCAGGGTTGTAGTAAATCACACCAAAGTAGAAACTCTGTTTGATACTAGGTCCCAAGAAAACTTAATTGCAGAATCCCTAGTAAATAAGCTTGGCTTAGAGACAAAACCACTCCCAAAGCCTTACCCGCTGGGATGGATACACGATAATGTGAAATTGAATGTAACTCAGCAATGCAAGGTCAAATTTGTGATTGTGTCTAATCTATTAGACGAAGTAGAGTTGGATGTAATACCATTGGATATCTGTGGCATGGTATTAGGGAGCCCATACTTGTATGACAGAAAGGCAGTCTTTTTTCGCCATGAGAATAAATATCATAACACCAAGGATGGGGTAGAATACATAGTGTAGGCTCATCAAAATAAAATTAATGCCAGCCTCGTAAGTGCTGGGCAAATGAAACGACTGGTGAATTCCAGTAAAACATGCATGCTTATGGTTGTAAGGGAGAAAGAGGTCGAATTCGCTGATGCGTTCTAGGGCTGCGATGGGAAGCATAAACAAGAATTGATGGAATTGATTTCTAATTATACTGAATTGTTTCAGGAGCTGAAGGGATTACCTCCGAAGAGGGAAATCCAACATGAAATCCATCTATTGCATGATGCCCCTCTACCAAATATCGGCATGTACAGGATGTCGGCGATTGAGATGGAGGAGATCAAGAGGCAAGTGCAGGAATTGCTGGACCAAGGCGTCATCAGGCTGAGCACCTCTCCATGTGGTTCGCCGATTGTTCTAGTGCCAAAGAAAGATGACAGCTAGAGGATGTGTGTGGACTACTGCGCGCTCAACAAGATATCGGTGAAAAATCGCTATCCCCTCCCACGCATAGATGATTTATTAGACCAATTAAAAAGTGTTGTTTATTTCACAAAGTTGGATTTGTGTAGTGGTTATCACCAGGTTAGAATTGCAGAGTAGGACATGTGGAAAACTACTTTCAAGACCAAGCAGGGGCTGTTCGAATGGATGGTGATGCCATTCGGGCTTTGCAACGCTCTAGCCACCTTTATGCGGGTTATGAATGATATATTTCAGCCTTTCATTGATGAGTTTGTTCTCATGTATTTAGATGATATACTAGTTTTTAGCAAGAGTTGGTTTGAACATGTGAGTCATGTAAAGAAAGTGCTTGATGTGCTGAAGAAAGAAAAACTCTTTGTAAAATTGTCAAAGTGTGAGTTCGGGAAAACCTCTTTGGGTTACCTAGGTCATATTGTTGGTCATGGTCAGTTAAAAATTGATCCCTCTAAAGTTGAAGCAATTGTAAATTGGCCTAAGCCTACTAGTGTAACCGAGGTCCGTAGCTTTCTAGGTGCAGTCTAGTATTGGAGGAGATTTATTGCTAATTTCTTTGTTATTGCAGCACCTTTGCACACATTGACAAGTGTGAAATAGGTCTTCTAATGGGGAGGAAGACAGAAGAAGTCCTTCAAAACATTGAAGGAAAAAATTATCACCGTGCCAGTCTTAGCCTTACTTGATCTCCAACAACCATTTGAGATCAAAACTGATGCCAACGGTTATGCCATGGGAGTTGTATTGATAGAGCAAAAGAAGTTGATTTGTTACCATTGTGAGAAGTTTTCTCAAGCTGTGATAAACTATCCCACCTATAACAAGGAGCTTTATGCCTTGGTGTAAAGTGTGAAGAAGTGGAAACACTACCTGATCGGCAAGGAGACCATCATCCATACAAAACATTAGCCCTTGAAGTACCTTCAGTCACAAACCAAGTTGCAGCAATCTCGTCATTTCAGGTGGACGGGCTTTCTTCAACATTTTCATCTGGTAATAAAGTATAAGAAGGGAACTAGCAATAAAGTGGTCGATATGCTATCTCGCCCTCCTATTTCTGGTTCTGTTATTTTGCATAATGCTTCGTTATATTTTGAGAGTTATGATGAACAATATGCTAATGATGATGACTTTAAGGAGGTTTATGCAAAACTAACCCATGGTTCACAGGTGAAAAACTATCACTTGCAGGGAGAAATTGTTGTATCACCTTGGTAAATTGTGTATTCCCACAGGAGAAAGAGTACATGTAATTCGAGAGGCCCACACCTCTCTTGTGTCTGGACACTTTGGTGTCGAAAAGAGTTTATGTCATGTGAAAATATTTTTTTTTTTGGCCTCATATGAAAAACATTGTGACTCACTATGTAAAGGGTTGTGTGATGTGTTCTGTTTCAAATCCCTCTAATAGAAAACTTGGGCTCTACACACCACTCCCTATTTCGAGTCGTCCATGGGAAAGTGTGTCAATGGACTTTGTAGGAGGTTTGCCTTTGTCTAAGAAGACTCACAACTATTTATATGTTGTTGTTGACCGTTTCAACAAAATGTGTATTCTTATGCCTTGTAAAAAGCAGATTACTGCAGAGCAGACTGCTTCTCTTTTCTTTCAGCATGTTTGGGTCCACTTTGGATTACCCACATCAATTGTGTCAGATTGGGACTCTCGCTTCCTTGGAGAGTTTTGGACCAGCTTGTGGAGGATGATGGACACCAAATTGAAAAGAAGCACGACATTTCACCTGCAGACCGATGGATAGATAGAGGTTGTTAACCATACCATGGTACACTTATTACGAGGCTATTATGGGAAACATCCCAAGTTGTGGGATAAACATATCCCCTATGTATAGCATTCCTACAGTCGGGCAGTGCATTCATCTCTGTAGCGTTCACCATTCGAGACATGTTTTGGTTACCTACCAAAGGACCCTTTTGATATGGTATTTGGATGGGAAGATGGCTCCAGTGGATGTAATGATAGAGACAAAGCTCAGCAGTTCATTCAACGAATCCAATTGATTCACCAAGCAGTGCAAGAGCAGTTGGAGAAAATTCAAGCCTGTTACAAGGATCGACATGATAAACACCGAGTTGACCATCAATTCCAAGTGGGCGACAAGGTGTGGTTCCACATCAGCAAAGATAGGATGAAGGGAGAAGGAAAGAAGTTGCGGCCAATCTGGTATGGATCGTTCACCATATTGGAGAAGATTGGGAACAATGCCTTTTGTCTTGAATTGCCAGTATATATGCAGATGTACTCAGTAGTTAATGTGGAGAACCTAAAGCTGTATGAACCACCTTTGATCATGGACACTAATGAGGTGGGAAAGGTTCCTACAATCGATGATTTTGCACTAGAATATATTGATGAGTTGCCCGAAGACATCATCCTCGACAAAAGAACCAGGACTTCACGGCAAGGAGATGTAGAATACCTTTGAGTTGTATTCAAGGGAATGCACCCCAGTAAGGCCAAATGGCTAGAGAAAGAGAAAGAGAGGGCACAGTTCCCTCACTTGCCAATTGAATAATGAAAAGCTTTTGGCGGTCCAAAAGCTCCTCAATGGCGAGGATTGATCCTGGGGGATCTTCAGATACAATGGCATGGAAAATCTCAAAAATCAAAGTGATCAGAATAAGGTAAACTTAGGATCAGAGGGTAGATCTCATCATCCTGATTCCAATGGTGTGAACGACACTTGAATCCAAGTTCGGATGATGAAGTTATCGAACAAGGTTGCTTTGATCCTTAATAAAATGAGGATTTTCTTTTGAAAATGGGTTTTGAGCCTTAAAGGAGAAATCACAATTGGAGGATGCATAGAGGCAGACTTAGGAAAGGCACTGAGGAAACCCCAATTGCTGATCTCCGACTAAATCGGATCGGCAGATCGGCGGGCAAATGGATCAGAGGTCATATATATATATATATATATATATATATATATATATACATAGATATATATATATATATATATATATATATTGGCGAACAGGCAGAGCGATCAACGATCAAACAATCGGCGGAATCGTTATCAGGGCACCGGGCGATATGCGAGCGGGATGCTGACGCGATCAGCCGACGCCGATATCGGTGATCGGTGGTTGGTCATTCCCATTAATAAGATTGTGAACCCCGTGATACGCCGATTGTGATAACAGGCCGGACCCGATAATAATATAAGCCTGATTTTATATTTTCTGAAGTCCGGGTAAAGGCGATTTTGCTAGATTTTAGTGGTTTTGCGGGGTTTTCTTGTATTTATCAGGGCAACGATAAAAGGGGTTTTCTTCCATGCCACTGGCCTCTATTATGAACCAGATAAGCCCCGATTTGAATGGGATTTTGTCCAAAGAACCAATTATAAAAAAATCAATCGATATAAAGAGCAGGGAGGAGGCATTTTTGTTGTAGCACATTGTTTCATTGGCAGGAGGCCGAGAGAGCATATTTGTCTGTGTTTAGACAGTTTTACATGACTCCAGCCCCTTTCATTTCTACGGACGCATTGGTGTTGCTTACCTCTCCATCATTAGGCATCCATTTCACAGCCATCTTGCAGATTGGAGGTATAAGCCTCTTGTGGACAGTTGATGATTGTAATTCTCTTTTCTTTCATGCCATTTAATAAGAAAGGCCTCCCCATTGTTGAGCTGGGCCCAGAGACGTATTCCGAATTGGATGAAATTCGTCATCAAGCCTTGATATCTTCTTTTTGTGCTTTTTATGTGTTTACTTCTTCTTTTCTTATGTGCACATTTCTGTGTTAAGCTGCAAATTTGCCATGTGATTCTTTTCTATACATCTATAAGAGAAAACATCCTGGATCACTCCCTCTAAAAAGTAATAGTGCCCACACCAGTAACATTATACTTACCATCATCACCCATCTCAATATGAAGCTTGAGATATTTCTCCTCCAGTTCACTAAATAACTCTTTGTCGCCAGTCATGTGGAAAGAAGCTCCACTATCTAATTACCAGACACTTCCCATCATTGAAGACACCATGCATGCAATGAGATAAAAGTCCAATTCGAATTGGGAGGCCAAAGCCTCACTCACCGCTCCTCTTGAGGACTTCTCCTTGGACTTCGTCAATGGAAAAGTTGTAGCATAGTGACCCATCTTGTAACAATGAAAGCATTTAACTTTTGTCATGTCCTTTTTCTTACCTCCATGATAAGAATTTGATTTGGAATGGGAAATTTTACCTTTCCCTTGCTTGCCTTAATCACTAAGGCACATTTCTCTTCATCATCAGTCTTTGATGAAGAGCCATCCCTGTTGTTCCTCCTGATCTCATCCTGCATCTATTCCGACCCTAGTCGTTCCTAATCTGGCAGCTTCTCCTAACCATTGACAAAGTCCTGATAACTATGCCAACTCTTTGGGAGTCCAAGAAGAGCAAGGCTTACCCTATCCTCCTTGGAAACCATGATTCCAAAACTTCCAAGTTCATCCCAACATTGAGTGAACCTGGTCAAGTACTTTGGAATCGTCTCGCCTTTCTCCATCTTGATTTTACCAAGTTTATCCTTTAGTGCCAACTTCCTTTGATCACTATTATTCTGATACAAGTCCGTCAATGTTTTCCACATAGCATGTGGAGTTTCCTTGCCATGGAGACTCGAGACAATGTGGCCTTGAAATCCCTCAAGGATTATCCACCTTGCCTTCTCCACACACTTCTTCCACTCAGCCAAGTTCTATGCATCAGTCGTTGTTGGCTTAGGAATTGCTTGTTCAACAAATTCCTTCAAGAAATTGTCCTCTAGCACAGCCTCCATCCTGTCCCTCCAAGCTATGAAAAATAAGCTTCCTTCCAAGGCATACTCAAGCCTCAACCCATGGAATGCCATCTACCGATCCTGAAGTATGTATGCAAACTTGACTTTCACATGTAACCCAAAAACTCAAAACTTCGAAATCTCCTCTAGAGAGCTGATTTTAAATCAACGATATCTCCCTCATCTAAACTCCGATTTGGCCAATTTGTTTTTTGAATTTGGGTATCTTTTCCCAAGGAATCCAGATCAGTAACTTGTTTCTAGAATTTTTTCACATAAATTCTCAGATCTTCTTTGAAAACTCTCGCCCAAAAAACAATCTTGCTTCAATACCATGTAGAAAATCCTTATAGATTCACAAGCTAATGCAATTTTCTAAAGAAAGAGATAAGAATCTACTTCTACTATTTATAGATGAATCCCATAAAAATCGAGCAAAGAATAACCAATAGAGGAAGAGAACCAAAGGCACATAACACAATAAATATCCGGGGAAATCCAAAGCTCAAAACCCCACTATCTGTTTTGTATTAATCCGGAAAATCAAGATGAAATTACAATGCTTGTTCTCTCTAGAACAATCCCAGCACTCAACAGATTCAATCTCCAACTCATAAGAAAGCTCAAGGCCAAAACTTAGCCTCTTCAAAAGATCTCCGAGTCTCTATTCCAATGTGTAATTCCTATGAAGGATAGCTTGTATTTAAAGGGAAATAAAGCCTCTAAAAATAGTGCAATCCCTCAAGGATCAGTTCCTGATTGCATGCACTATCAGTGCAACTCAGAAAAATCTGAAACAAATAGTAAACTATCCCTGCACTCTAGTCTCAACTGGGTCTTTCTCAGAATCAACATGCATGAGTTTTTGATGAGTAAATATTCAGTTAACTAGAGTAGCACTGGTGGAGTTCATTAATGTCACCAATGACTGTTAACTCACTATTAGTTCTCTCAATTAGTTTGAGAACTAATTTAACTAAGCTGACTCATGAAACTGAGTCTTCTATTTTAAAACTCACAATTAACTCATACTGGACTCCTACAAAGTAGGGAGAACATATATATGACCTCCAAAAGACTTCCAACTCGAATTTCCTAAGTTAAGTAAGTTTAATAAACTTAATTTAACTATTTTAAGTTTCTATGAGAATATAATTCAAATTTATTTCATAGTTTAATTCAAGGACAAATTAAACTGGAATTTCTTGTTGCCATTTATCAACATCAACCCCTTGGAGGATTAATATTAAACACATGCAAGATGCATCATGAATATGCAAAGAAAGTAGAAAAAGGAGTAGCCTGACAACCACATCATCACGAAGTTCCATGTCATCATTTTCAAGAGTCATCTCAAGAGACACGTGTCATAATGTCCTGCCACATTATTTTTGGAATGTAATTCTACAAAATGAGAAAATGTAAAATGTGTGGAAGACCAAGGGTCCAACACGTAATTTGAAGAGTCGCTACAAATTTCTAAAGTCATATATAAGCTCAAATTTCATGTAAGAATTTGAAAAGTCATTGTAGAAGCTCAAGAGTCATGAGGGCGGTCAAGATTCACATGGGAGGTGGGGAGTGTTGTTATCTATCATACTCTCTTGTATTTGTGTCGAATGTTCCTATTTTTCATCCCTCGTGCAAAGAATTAGAAATGAAATATTGGTTGGTCGAAGGGATATAATTTGTTTCTAGCAGTGCACCAAATTACCTCAGGAAAAATAAATATTGGAAAAATATTTCCTTCAGCTGAAAGCCGAAATAAAAATGTGAAATCCAAAGCAAAAGTGGATCCTTGTTTAAAGATTGAGCATGTGTATAATCTGATTGAAATTCATCATGGCCTGACCAACCCCCAAAGGCATTACAGGGGTGGAACTGGTGCGACTGATATTTCGGCACCACCCCCGAGAGTTAAAATTTTAGCAAACATATTGACAAACTAGATTGACTGCAGGGGGTCTCAGCTTGATCCTAATTCTCACTTGTTCACCCACCAGAGATAGGTTCCACGCGTTGAGTTGTTGACAATGGCAGCAAGCGAGTGTCAAGGTAATGGTAAAGTATCCCCCCTAGTGTCCACCTGTCACCCTTCCAGTCACTTTCCACCACATGTCCTCCCCCTCATGACCTCGCCTGATGTAATATGACCATTTCCTTTCGCCCATAAAGGCTCGACCCATTATCCATTTGAATTCAAATTAATACTTCTTGCAACTGAGTTCTCCCTCCGTTCCATTAGTCTACGACGTTGTTCACCTATTGGAATTCTCCAGAGATCCAACCAATGTCGTTCTTCAATTCTCACCCAGTCAACCAGGTAACCTGCAAGACTTTTAACTGTAAATTTTTTCCTTATGCTCAAAACGAAGAAGCCAACCCCCAAAACCCCCAAAGCGCGGGAACCCAAACCCTTGTCCAACATTGAGCCGCTCATGGATAAAGAGTCATAAATATTCAACCCATTATCCCCCTTCCACCTGTCGGACCTCTAGTCAACATGTATGAATGTTATGTCAAGGGAGAGGACCCTTTAAGAGTAGTGGAATCAGGGTTATACTACCAAGTCATGTCATCTGTCTATCACTTTCTAGAGTTCATTTCGTGGCTTGCCTCGTCTTATGTAGAAGAGAAAAAATGTTTTATATCATCCACTAGAGTAAAAATCCTGGAGATAACTCTAGAGCTGATTCCAAAGGCTCTTGTATACCCATTTTCTCCTGAGCCAAAAATATTTTCTGAAACAACCCTATTTTATAGTTATAGCGCCCTTTAAGTTGGGGAACATTAGGCTTTCTTATAGATGATTTTGGCCCTAGGCCACCAATCCTTACCTGTTGCTGATACTTTTCCTGTACACACATTTAGAGAGGCAGTGCAACCCATCCTCACTATAATTTCTTAGTTGTTTGGGGAGGATTATGCCAATATTGTCACCAAATCCACCATAGGGTTTCTGATAACAATGATGCAACTAGGTCTTCTTTTATACCTTATGTCCTAGTTGAATCCATCAAATTCCAGCTACACTAATTTTCTATCACTTCATTTTTTAAATAATACTCCATAATGTTTTATTTGTTCCTATATACCCATGTAGATGAGTTTGAATACCTGGGTCTCAGTCTCATGGATTTAAAAGCATTGAAAGTTTATTTTTGACTAGGATGTTTCTGTCAGCAAGAAACCCAACAATGAGGGTTATTCCCAATTCATATCCACTTATATGGTCAATGCATACAAAATTACCCATAATGTATCCCCCCCCAAAGGATTCTGCCTCAGAAGAAATAAATCCTTCAACTTAGTAAGGACACCAGCATGGGTGATTGGTACTTGTTCAAGGAATACACTAAAATCATGGTTTATGGGTGTGACCTCCCTCCCTACCATTTAGTTGTTTTTATGCCAATGAGAATATTTTCCTTAGAATTCATTAGATAGAGCCTACACGTGGATCAGATCCATGATGTTGCTGCTAAGAAAGTCTATATGTTTAATTTGGGCAAGCCAATAGGTCCCTTCATTGTAAACGCCAGGAAAGCTCTTTCGTCAGCTGAAAATATGCTAAAAGAATTGAATTTTTAAATGGGTGTATTTGGCATTATGAACCCCATGGTATCATATCAAAGAGAAGGAAAGGTATAAATTCTTCATTCTAAGATCATGAACCCATGACAGAATTTGAGTGGAAATCTAATTTTGGTTCCTGGCCTATTAATACAAAAATTCAAATTGAGACTCCAGCGACAAAGGACAAGGTGGAAAAGAGAATTGTGGAGGAGACCAGAGATGGGAAAATGGAAGATGTTCACTTTGGAAAAAGGGCTAAAATCCAAGAGGCTATGGATGAAGAGATTGAAACTAGGTTGACCAAGACAAATCGAGATCAAGCCGGCTTCCAAGTGACCTTGTAAGACCCACTTCAAGCTTTTCCCTCTTCATCTATAGAGGTAGCCCTACTAAGTTCTGCTGGGAGCTCAAAAATGCTAGAATATAGTTGGAAAATAGGGAAGGTGATAGAGGAAATAACAATAAGGTCAGTGAAGAGACACAACAACAACTAGCATCACATTTAGTTCCCTAGCTGCTATGGACCTAGAAAGGAGTCAAATGAAGTTTTCGCTACATCACCCCTCGGCGTAGTACCACCCATCAAGCTCATAGTTTATGACTGTGGATCTATCTCTGGAACTAACAAGTGTCCCTTTTATGAACAAAATCAGCTTTAGTAGGGAGGTGGGAGAGATGTTGTATAGTGAATTAAGCCGAAATGTCATGATCATCAGCAAAGATGAAAAGTGGTTGGAGAAGGATGCATCAAACCTAAAGAAGGAGAAAACTAACTCTAAAGCTCTGCATTTACAACATGAGAGCTTCAAAGAGTTGATTGTAAATCTAGGAGTAAACACAGAAGACAAAGATGTTGTAAAAACTCTTATCCAGAGTTCACATGTTGAGATCCAAGTACTAAGGCATAAGCCTAAGATGCGTAGCAGTGAACATGTGTAGTCCAGAGAACTAGTACAGGTGGAGGAAGAAAATAAATTCTAGCCAAGGAGCGGAGAGCCCGAAATAACGAAGTGGTGAGCTTCAAGCAACATGTAGCAGAGCTCCAACAAAAACTTGACTCTCATATTTGTGTAGTGCTTGCTAGGGAAAATTTTAAGGATGGAAATTTGTTTTAAAATTTAGAAACCTTGGAGAATCTCACTAGTGTCTAAGATGCAAACTATAAAATGTTTGTTGATATATTTGTAAAAACATTAAAGATTCTAATGATTTTACATGAAGAATCTATATAATTTTGGTAATTTTTAGGGTAAAATAACTTTATAGTGTAAAATTTGGGCGAATCATTTAAAAAAAATGGAAATTGGTGAATCTTTTTTTGGAAAAATCATGGAAAATTACCCCACTTGCGAATATTAGCCCCTAAAATTTTCCATGGTGCTTGTACTAGAGAATCCTCAGAATCCCATGGAGTAGCTCACTAAGACCCTCACTGAGATGCAACTCTCAGAAGGAGAACTCAAGAAAGTACATATGGATTTAGACAGTGCAAGCATGCCCTTGCACAAAAGGATAAACAACTAGAGACTACCAAGACAAATGCATAACTAATCAATAAAAAATTACAAGAAAGAAACTAAGAAATTGTTGAATTAAAAGACAGATTGAAAGGTAATATGTTCCTCCTCCAAGTCGAATAGTTGATATGGGATGAAATAATAAAACAGATGAGAATAACAGGGAGTATCTGACTATGATGGAAGAATAAAAAGTTGTAGTCAAGGACTATGATTTCTTTATCCTATCTACCAAGGAAGAGGATGAAAATAAAGCCAAGACAACTAAAATATTCATTCAGTATGTCAATGAAAAACCACTCAGTGAGTTGAGGGCCGTAGACATGGTAGATCAGGTGACTGCAACCATGAAGGTATCCAAAATGATCTAGAAGGAAGCTGCTAGAACTAAGGTTGAAGAATGTTTGGAAAAGGTGTTGAAGGAATTAGCCGATGTTGGAAATAATATTGAGATGGGGGGGGGGGGGGGGGGGGGGGGGGGAGGGGGGTGAATCAGTATTAGTCAAATCAATAACTTTTCTTTTCATTCTCAAATTTATATACGCTACTTCAATGAAGGTAAGTCGCATGTACACGCAATTGTCTTTAAAGAAACCAGCATATATCCAACAAACTTATGATTCAGTTAATTCATCATATGTTGATCTTTAATTAGTGCATCAGTACTTCATTAACCATATAAATAGTAACCATGTGTAGTAAGAACAAAATAAACCATCACACATAAGCAACACACATGAACACCAAGATTTAAAGTGGAAACCCAATGCGCGTCAAAAACCACCTGATGCTATCTTCTTTTAATATAATAAAAACATGTTTACAATCTTGTACTGGTGTAGACTCATACCAGTAAGCAAGCACCCACCTGTAGAAGGCTACAACCTTCTCTCATTCTCTAGCTTCTACTGGAAGGGAGCTACAACCCCCTAGCTCTTTGTTTTGGGAAAATTTAGTGTTTCTTCAAACGCCTAACCCTCTAGACCTAGTAGCTAGTCTAGAAACAACAGACAAAGTAATTCGTCACTTTTCCTATAGTTAACAGATAAGAGAAAGAAGAACAAAGGTACCAACCTATAACTTTCGCTCAATCCCTCTCTCCTTTGACTGATTTCACCACTCCTTTCCATACTTAACTCGCTTGGAAAGTACCTGCACACAAGCTGAGACAGAAACCCATCAAAGCATACAATAATGACGATCTGTTAACTAAACATATCATAGAATCAAGAATATGATATACATCATATAAACACATGAATGGAAAAAACTTAGAATTCTTTATTGATAGAAGGAAATATTACAACCCATGTAGATGCATGCTCGATTCAATTTCATCCTTCCAGCTTCAAACCCTTCTCTCTTCATGAAGCAACAATTCGACATCATTACAATACTCTTACTAATCTCATTCAAACAACATTTCCTTAGCTCAGGAAATTTCAACCTCCCCAAGCCTTTGAATGCTTGGTTAATTTATAGTTGAATGGAGGAGGTTAAGTCATTAATGGCCCTCATGAATGCTTTTCCAAAATTGGGAAGTGGTTCCATGGAGGAAGGGATAATGGATTAAGGTTCATTCATCCTCTTCCTCATCCAAATGTGAGCTCCATCCATCTGGAAACTTCAAGAAGCATCCATTGGATGAAGAATCCAATGGATTCATTTCAAAAATTCAATGAATCTCACTTAGCGCAGGTGAAACAAAGGCTAGGTGCGATGCATAGCTGTTATAGACATTTTTGGGCACTACAACCCCAAGCATGAAATTTCCATAAACAAAGGGCTCCTAAGTCCCTAAAAGTGTTGTTCTAACCCCTAAAGGAACAAGGTCAACTGATTACAGCTTCTCCCAGAAGTTCTCCATGAAAAACTGCTCAGAATTGGTCAAAACAGGATCATTTCAGCTGCTCCACAGGCCAAGTGCGTTGCATTTCACCTAAATACATTGTGTGGGTGCGTTGCATTTCAAAAATCCCTTCTATAGGGTGCGATGAGCGAGAAATGACAACTGGCAGTGTCATTCCGCGAGGTGGAGAGGCAATAGAAGCTTCCAGAAACTTCTCCTGTGACACTTGCCTCTCTGAATTCGACCAAGGATGAGTAAGAGATCATCAATCTCCAAGTGGAAGCAAGAACTGTCGAAGGGAAGACACTAATCAAATCACGAGCTGACTCATCTCCCTTACAGATATCTATATATGGATCCCTCATCCTAGAGATCCGGAGGCTGGAATTTTGCATATTGTAAGGAATTGCTGTTGGTTTCTTGAGACAAACATCAGATTGTTGGGTGATCTAAGCTTTGTATGAGGTGAAGAGGGGCTTCCTTGCTGAGAGGCTGATGCTGGGTCAGAACAACTGGTTGTAACTCCTCTTGGCTTTTTCTTTTTTATCAATAAAAGTTATTCAAGTTTTCCTCCATAGTCTTGTGTCATTTATGTTTGCTGCATTTGTATGGTCAATTTACATTTGATCCTAGATTGTTTATGATTACAGATCCATGTCTCTGTATAGTGCTATGCTATTGTGATCTTACAGGTACTCTGTGAAGCTGGGCGTGCAAGGGAGCAAGTAGCGAAAGACTATCAAGGAAGAGAGGAATCAAACCAGGAGATTAGCGCAAGACAGAGGTTGGTCTTCTTTGTTCCTCTCTATCTATACTTTATAAAGGAAAAACGAAAGTAGCTTTACTTTGTTTGTTTCTAAGGTAGCTATCACACCTTAGTGGGATAAGCAGTTCTGAGTAGACACTTTTCCCTGTAAAAAAATGGCGACTCCACTGGGGACGAGTTAGTTTGTTTGTTTATCTTCCTTGTTGTCTATTTCATAAACTTACAGACGGAGTCTGAAGTCGTGCCAGGTAGCATTCGAACTGCATTTGCCATAGCAAATGCAAAGTATATAAATGCCACTTCAGTCCATCTCCGGGATTTGTTTATGATTTAAACAACTGATTCACAAACTCTCTGATTGCCCTTGTGATAGCTCTTAGATCCTCCTTAGATCTACCCCTGATTGTTGAATTACTGATTACCTTTTGCTCGACCAAATCCATGAACTGAACTGCAAATTGTGACCCGGAACCCAAGGAAAGTCTCGTTTCTGGCCCAACGCAGGTACTGTTCTGAGAATATGAAATTCAGCACACTTCCCGAGTGCAAAAGGTGCGCTGCATTTCAAATTCCCTGTGTTACAGGTGCGCTGATCAGGCTAGGCTTTGTGCAGTTTTGGTTTCTGTGATTCATTCTTTCCAGTTCTATTCATGAATTTTGCTACCTGTGATCAGTATATCTCTGTTTGAAACCCCTTTTCCTTGCTATTATTCCGCCTCCTTTGTACAAAAGAACTGTAAATGTTTTTGTGTGTTTGTTGAGTCATTTTCAGTTCTCCTTTGCAAAAGTAGTGTAATCGTACTGTCGTCCTTTGATTTGAAAGTGTCGCAAGTGTCAATTTCAGTCATAGGAAAGAGTTTGATTGCTGTTGATAGTCGATTATCCTGTTACTATTGTTTTTGGTCTGAATTTATAATTTTTCTAGTGTCAAAAACAAGTATTCATTTCAAAATCGTAAGGTGTTGTGATCGTCTCCATTTTTTATTTCGAAAAGAAACTTGTTGATATTTGTCGCTTGAAAAGAAATTCAGATTTGTGCATCAACTTTCTTCTTATCATTCATATACTAAGAAAGTCGAAAACAAATACATGCATGTGCATTTGCATTTAGACAGTCTGATTGGTTTTATTTAGGAAAGTGCATTTAGAGTGTGCTCTTTGCTCTTTGTGAAAGAATTCTGTCTTGCTTTCCTTAGTAGCTAGGATTTTCATTGCACAAAGAAGATAAAAAGATTGTTTATCATCTTAGATTGCATTTTAGGAATTACATCTACATCTCGCGATGAACCTGAAAGGCAAACTTCATAAACAAGATCAACTATAAAATAAATTCAATGAATCTAACAACGCTTTGGAACCTAACGCACAACATTTAGAAGTCTAGGCTAGAGACGTATTCCGACGTCGTAAAGCCTGGTAACTATTGTTCTCACTAATGGTTGGGTGATTCCTCCACTTTGAGACGATAAGTGCCAGTACGGACTTGTGCTCCCACGTACCGTCGAGTATATTTTGGGAGACCACAATAGGCTTAATCCTTTATCCATAAGAAGCAGTGTCTATTGCCCTATCGATCGCAATGCACCGAACACAACATTTAGGAAGATTGACTGCCGTACCGTAAAAAGTATTCTGCAGTTTTGCGATTGGTTTGGTAATCCCTCTACCTAGATTTCCAGAGCAGTCCCTTTCGTTCCTTTTCAGACTCTTTAACGGAAAAGGTCCATCTGAGCACTTGTCACTTCAGGCTCATTAAAAATCGAAGGCGACTAGAGTCATCTTTTGTTTTTTCTCAAATCTTAAAAATTGAAAAAACAAGTTGTGTCAAAGCATCTAAAATTTATTTTAAACGGAATATTCATTACCCTTTCCTACATTGATCTTGGGTTGAGAAAATGGAATCCACCAACCAAGGAATTCCCCTTGGAGGAAATCCTAGTCCCTTCTCCTCTTGGGGAGATGTTGGTGCACCCCATATGGCCACATTATTGCTTCCAGGACTCACAATCGGCTTGCATGTATGGCTCTTCTCAACCTCTGTCGTTCAGAACACTGCAATTCCTGAACAATCGAGTCAGCAACTAGACGATTCCAGAGTTACCCACCAACCTTCTACTTCCTCCAATTCTTCCTCTCCTCCTTCCTCTTCGCTTGATGGGGCTGCTAAAGCCAAAAGTCAAGTACCTGAGAAGAAGAAGGAAAAGAAGAAGAAAGAGAAGAAGAAGAAGGAGCCAAAAGCGAATGGGGGCAAACGAGCGATGTCTAACGAAAATCCACACACTGCACCGACCAGGCCTAAATCGCCATGTGTCATTTGCAAAGGAGACCACTATCATAGAGATTGTCCTTGCATCCCTCGGATCTTAAGGGACTGGTCTCCTCGTTTGCACAACCCGTGTCGTCAACCTCTGATGATCATGTTGAAAACACACCTTCGACTAGTGAAAGTGAAGCCCCAGGACAAAAAGGAAAATATAGATTTCCTTGTAAACTGTGCGAAGGCGATCATGCCGTCCACCGTTGTCCCTTCTTAGACGAGGCTAAAAGAGTTTTGGACGATCGTCCGGTTTCACCGTTACGACTTCCTCCTGGATATAAAAAACTCTTGCCGAGTCCATCACTAGTTGATAATCCGGCTGGCTCGCTCAGGTGGTCGGCTGAAGCATCTATCATTGAAGACAAACCATCTGAACCCATACCAAACGAAAGTCAAAAGGTCAAGGCGGCAGTTGACCCGGTCTTGCCTTCAGAGGTTCCATCTTCAGATGATACAGTCACCGAAGAGAACAAGGATGACACCGTCCAAATTCTTTTCGTAAACACAAACTCCAATGAACATGGGGCAATTTACCCGTTCCTTTACCGCAGGAAGGAAGTTCGTCAGAGTCATACCCGGTCGTCTATTCGGTCCCACCTCCAAGCAACCTAGTTGTCTCCTTTGATTGGAATCAACTAGGTAGACCCCGTTTACCAGCTAGTATACCATTCCGAATCATTGTTCAAATATATAGAATGGTTATGGCTGGTACCATCATAGATGAAGGGGATTCTGTGAGTATCCTTTCCTCGACTGCTTGGAAAGCGCTTGGTTCGCCATCGCTTTTACCTGAGATGAGAAATCTAACAGGCTTTGATAAAGGAACCAGTCGACCGTTAGGGATCCTTCCCAATGTACCCATAACATTGAGAGGAAAAACCGTTCAAATGAACGTAATGATAGTTCAAGGACCCCTGGATTATAATCTACTCCTTGGATGAGACTATGTTTATTGCATGGGAGCGATTGTCTCCTCACTCTTTAGAGTAATGTGTTTTCCACACGAAGGAAGAGTGGTCAATCTCGTAGACCAGCTTTCATTTCCCGGATCACAGAGAGCAAATATTCATATACCATCCCTGAATGGTCTTTTCACGCAAGAAATGTCTCAACCTCTAGTCCGTCCGCCTGATGAGCGTGAGTAATTCGGGGGACATGACTGAAACCCAGGGGGCATGCACCCTGGCCTGCTTCGGCAGGAAAACTTCGGGTATAGGGTAGGTTTCCGCGAGAAAATATGACTAGTCTGTACTCCCGTCCGTGATTGGAAGAGGGGGTTATTCTGGAATAAGATTCTCTTGTCAAAGTTATGTGGGTTGGCAAGCATCGCCACTCACCTTTGTTTATTTCGATAAACATCGCCGAAGAAGTGTTTTGTTTATGCCGTAAATAGAACAATCTTTGGTAACCTGTAAGAGGTAGACCTCTCCCGGTAAAACAAATGTTTTAACGGAAAGAAGAAGGGGTAACCTTGAAACTCTGTTTTATACCTGGGGGCATGCAAACCTTTTGGCATGCAAGCGAAGAGCGACTATTTATTTTTTAAATTTGTAGGTCCTCTAACCCTTTAAACTCGTAGGATTGGTCGTTTCCTAACTTGCATAAAGAAAGGATGTGGGGCAAAACTCTAAAAGTTGCCGTTTTTATATATGAGACATTCTTATCACACGACTGGATTAATCGAGCAGTTTTAGCGCGGACTTCATGCTCGTTAAAAAATAAACATAAGCAATGAGCACATGTTCCTCCAGAGTTTAAGCTCATTAAAAAATGAACCAATTTCCGGTAAATAACCATCGTGAATGTAATACTTCAGCCTTTAAAGCCTTGGTCGTGTTTGCACTGTCACCTCCACTTTTGCATTGGCCGATCATTCACCTCCATTTGATTGTTTACCCATTTTGAGGAACAGCTGCGAAGAGTGATCATGTTAGCCATCCTTGTAACACTTCCATGATTGGAAAATTCCAAACCTTACCTGGAATCAGTTGCTACCCATTTTATCGCTCGTTCCTCAAAAGACGAGTCTCCTTTAAGCTCTTTTTAATTGACTCGTAAAATATGAAAAGATTGTCGAGCCATTGGCCTCTCCAGCTCGTTAAAGGGACCGGAAGTGCTATCCCTCCTCTAAATTTTAATCTTTTTGGACTTGAGGGATTATTACACAAAAAGATCAAGCGCTTGTTTTGTTCGGCTCGTTAAAAGTATCGAAAATTCATCCCTTCTGTATTATTTTATACTTTTTCGGACTTAAGGGATTAGATGACGAAAAAGGAATTTTGGAGTTTCCTTTACGTTCCTTTTCAGACTCTCTAAAATTGAAAAGGACCGAGTTATCTTTGTCGTTAAACTCGTTAAAATTTTAATAGCGACAAACTTGTCTATAGACGAGAACGAGTTTCACTATCGCTAGGCTCGTTAAAACATAGCGATGGGTTTTCCCGAAGGGAAAATTATAGAACAAGCATATGTTATCCTCCTCAAGCTTGATAAAAATAAAGAGGTACTGGTCAGCAATGACTGGGGAAAAATTGGGAAGAAAACTTGAAGAAACTTTGTTGGTAGCAAGTCGCTCTTGAACATGACACTTTCATTCCGCATCCAAGTCGGGTTGGGTTGTTTCATTCACCGGCCACGTCACCATGGTCCCATCATACCATCCACATTCGGGGTTAATGCTACCAATCCATCACGTCAGTGTCATCGATATGTTCAAGAGAAGTCATTCAGAGAATTCACCTGTGTCTCACCCACTACAATACATTTATACTCCATTCTTTCATGACCGCCACCCTGAACCTTATATCACCAGATCGTTTTCACCTCCATTAAAATCATTTGCTCTGTTCTGTGTCATTGATGTGGGATTCATTAAGGCCCTCCTGTGACAGATCACTTCTTGTCGACATCAGCTCATTATCCAAGAAGTTGATCTAGGAACACCCCATTCAGTACTTTGAAGCTTGCATGCCTTAATGGCAAGTTTCTCACTTCCGGCGACAGGTTTACATCAATGACCTTCGACCGAAAGATTTTGCGTGGTGTTCGATGCCAAGTCCTTTATTCACACCACGTGAATTGTACTGCAGTACCTTGAGGGTCATTATCATTATTGGTGATTCCTCTTGCGCTTGTTAACAACTTATATCATTGGCTGGTAATCAAGCAATGTCTTTCCATGTTCGACTCCAGAACATCTCTCACATGGATAGACTTGTACTTCGAGTGAAGATCGAACGAGATTGAAGACCCCAGATCTAGTTTCATCCATCCGGGCTGCGATATATATTCAGGAAAATAAAGACATCAAATATACATCATTGCTGCACAGATAATCATCCAATCAAAGGGATGATGGCTCTATCAGAATCATCAGTCTACAATTAGACGATTGTCTGTCTTATGTACATGAAAATGAATTTATAAAGCTGAGCATGGGAATGCCCGCCTCAGCTAGATCATGAAAATATTATGAAGATAACGTATTTTATTGTATCTTATTATAGGTCTCCTCCCAGCTTGAAAGAACTTCGGATCCTCATAATAAAGCATTTCACCCAACATCAAAAGATTAACGACCTCATGCTTTAGGGGGAAACTGTTATAGACATTTTTGGGCACTACAACCTCAAGCATGAAATGTCCATAAACCAAGGGCTCCTAAGTCCCTAAAAGTGTTGTTATAACCCCTAAAGGAACAAGGTCAACTGATTACAGCTTCTCCCAGAAGTTCTCCATGAAAAACTGCTCAGAATTGGTCAAAACAGGATCATTTCAGCTGCCCCACAGGCCAAGTGCGTTGCATCTCACCTAAATACACTATGTGGGTGCGTTGCATTTCAAAAAGCCCTTCTATAGGGTGCGATGAGCGAGAAATGACAAATGGCAGTGTCATTCCGCGAGGTGGAGAGGCAATAGAAGCTTCCAGAAACTTCTCCTGTGACACTTGCCTCTCTGAATTCGACCAAGGATGAGTAAGAGATCATCAATCTCCAAGTGGAAGCAAGAACTGTCAGAGGGAAGACACTAATCAAATCACGAGCTGACTCATCTCCCTTACAGATATCTATATATGGATCCCTCATCCCAGAGATCCGGAGGCTGGAATTTTGCATATTGTAAGGAATTGCTGTTGGTTTCTTGAGACAAACATCAGATTGTTGGGTGATCTAAGCTTTGTATGAGGTGAAGAGGGGCTTCCTTGCTGAGAGGTTGATGCTGGGTCAGAACAACTGGTTGTAACTCCTCTTGGCTTTTTCTTGTTTATCAATAAAAGCTATTCAAGTTTTCCTCCATACTCTTGTGTCATTTATGTTTGCTGCATTTGTATGGTCAATTTACATCTGATCCTAGATTGTTTATGATTATAGATCCATGTCTTTGTATAGTGCTATTCTACTGTGATCTTACAGGTACTCTGTGAAGCTGGGCGTGCAAGGGAACAAGTAGCGAAAGACTATCAAGGAAGAGAGGAATCAAACCAGGAGATTAGCGCAAGACAGAGGTTGGTCTTCTTTGTTCCTCTCTATCTATACTTTATAAAGGAAAAACGAAAGTAGCTTTACTTTGTTTGTTTCTAAGGTAGCTATCACACCTTAGTGGGATAAGCAGTTCTGAGTAGACACTTTTCCCTGTAACAATAGCACCCAAACAGTGTAGTTCCTGCAATGCATTGCAGTCTGATAGAAGGCTTCCTATGCTGATCTCCTCAGGGGCACTTTTTGGATAAATGGTGACATGGAAACTCTTGGAAGGAGAGCATGACGTAGGTTTACTTCATTAGGGAATGAAAACAACTGAATTAGGGATTGATGGACCCTAATAATATGGATCTGGAAGATGGGGTTGATGTGCCCAAATTGACTTGTAACAATTTCCCCCTAAAGCATGAAGTCAAAAATAAACATGTCGAGTGAGATGCTTTACCACTTGGAGAGAAGGTTTCGAAACGGAAGGAGACCTGCATTAGTTACAATACATATATCATGATACTTTGATTTTTTGTCACAATTTTTGGCTGAGGGAAGGCATAGGCATGCTTAGCTTATAAAATTTCATTACATGTAAAAATATAGTCATCTACAGATATAGACCCATGAATTGTAAGGCGATTTGTACATTTGATATAGTACTCCTGAAAATAGATCGCAGCCCGGATGGATGAAACTAGATCCGGGGTCTTCAATCTCATCCAATCTTTCACTCAAGTACAAGTCTAACCATGTGAATAGATGATCTGAGGTTGAACATGGAGAGACATCATCTGATTACCAGCCAATGATACAAGCCGTTAACAGATGCGATAGGAATCACTGATAATGATAATGACCCTCAAGGTACTGTAGTACATTCCGCATGGTGTGAATAAATGATTTGATGTCGAACACCATACGAAGTCTTTTGGTCGAAGGCCAGTGATGTCAACCTATCACCGAAAGCGAGAAACCTGCCATTGATGTATGCAAGTCTCAAGGTATTGAAGGGATGTTTCTAAGTTAGCTTCTTGGATGATGTGTTGATGTTGACAAGAAGTGACTCATTGTAGGAGGGCCTTGATGTATCCCACATCAACAAAATGAAACGAGGTAAATGATTTTGGAGATGAAACATAGACTGATGACACAAGGTTCAGGAATGGTGGACATGAAAATGAAGGTTTACTGTATTGTAAAGGATGAAGTTTTGAACTGAATGACTTCTCTTGAACATATCAATGACACTGAAGTGAATTGGTAGCATTGACCCCAAAAAAAGTGATGGATGGTTTGATAGACCAATGGTGTGATAACCATCAAGTTGAATGACCCAACCCACATAGTCACGGTGATGAGGTCAATGTGTCATGTTCAAGAGTGACCTACTACCATAAAGTATTCCCAGCTTTTTCCCATTTTCCCAATCATTTGTGACCAATACCTCTTTATTCTTTATCAAGCTTGAGGAGGATAACATATGCTTGTTGTATAATTCCACCCTTTGGGTGGATCCATCACTATTTGATGTTTTAGCGAGTCTAGCGAAGGTGAAACTCAGTCTTGTCTTGATGGACAAGTTTGTCGCTATTTAATGTTTTTAACGAGTTTAACGACAAAGATAACTCGGTCCTTTTCACATTTAGAGAGTCTGGAAAGGGACTAAAAGAAAACTCCAAAAGTGTTTTTTTGCAAATTTGTCTCTCAAGTCCGAAAAGGCATAAAATAATACAAGAGAGAACCTATTGATCATTTTCGATCAACGAGTACCTTTTTCATAGTTAATCTATCTCAGCCCGAAGAAGGGTTAAAACTATATTGAATAGATATTGATTCTAATCCATTAACGAGCTAGAAACGACAAGTGCTTGAAAATCTTTTCATGTTTAGAGAATCTGAAAAGAGCTTAAAGAGGACTCCATTTTGAGGAATGAGTGGTGTCCAGGGTAGCAACTGGTTCCAGTGATGTTGGAACTTCTCAAAACATGTTGATTTATGTGAAGAGGCTGGCTAATAAGACCACTCATTGCAAATGTTCCTAAAAAAGGGTAAAACAACCAAGTGAAAGCATATGATTGACCAAAGAGATGGTGGTGATGGAATGAAATAACCAAGGCTCATCTGACGAAAATGCGGATAGAATGGCAATCACGATGGTTAAAAATGGAAATGGGTTCATTTTTACACAAGCTTGAACCATAGGGAACTATGCTTGGATTCAGTTTCATGTTTACACAAGCTTGAAATGAAAAACTATGTTTGGATTCAGTTTCATTTTACACAAGCTTGAAATGAAAAACTATGCTTGAAATTGATTTACGTGCCCCCAGCATGATGAAAGGGAGATTCTCTTGTAACCAGATGGAAGTCACTGCGGTGAATCACGATGATTATCCATCACCTTTTTGGCTTTTTCCAGATAGGGACAAAGGTGAATGGGGTGATTCCCTTCACATAACCTACAGGGAAACTTAACTTTACCATTAGGTGCATGCCCCCCAAGCTTCATTACATTCACCTAAGTAGACTACTCATGGCTATCAGGTGAGGTGGATGAAATGAAGGTTCTTTTACGAGATCAAGAGAAAGACTCGACTGGGATTTTATGAGATCTAATCAAAGACTCGACTTGGAACTTTGCTCTGGGGTCAAAATTTCATTTTTTAATGAGCTTGACACATGACAAAGAACTCTGCTCAAATTTCTTGTTTCATTTTTTAACGAGGTTGACACAAGACCCAGAACTATCCTCACAGGACTTGTTTCATTTTTTAATGAGGTTGACACAGTAAAAGAACTATCCTCATAGACCTGTTTCATTTTTAAACGAGGTTGACACAGTAAAAGACCTATCCTCAAATTCAATCACAACTCATAAGGGGTCCTGAAGGAGAGATCTGGTTCCAATGCCCCTAGTACATGAGGTACAACATCACTGAATTGATCGTCAGTCGATGTAGGTATGGAATAGGTTGCCACATAATTAACCCATGGTGGGGCTGATACCATTGGTACAAAAGGACCACTTAGGGAAGATGGTTGACTGGAAGCCATATTTGGACCGGGAAATGAAATCTGGTCAACGGTGATAATTCTACCATCATGCGAGAAACAAATCACTCGAAAGAGTGTTGAAACAATAACTCCCATGTCATAAACATAGTCACACCCAAGAAGTAAATTGTAATCTAAAGGGCCTGGGACTACCATCACGTTCAGATAAATGGTTTTTCCTCCCAAAGTAATGGGTAACCGAGGGAGGATCCCTAATGGTCGACTCGTTCCTCTGTTAAAAGCCAACAGATTCTGTGTAACTGGCACAAGTGGCGGTGAACCGAGCGCTTGCCAAGCAGTTGAGGAAAGGATACTCACAGACGCACCTTCATCTATAATAGTTCCAAATACAATCATATTACAAACTTGTACTATGATTTGGAAGGGCACATAAGAAGGAAGGCGAAATCCTGCCAGTCGATTCCAATCAAAGGAAGTGACTAGACTACTTGGAGGGGGTCCCATAGAAATAGGAGAATTAACCCCTTGAGTTACGAGAACTGGAGGATTTTCCTCCTGTCTTGATGGAACAGGAGGACTGCACCCAAGTTCATTAGAACCTGAAGAAATGAAAAGAACCTGAGTAGTATCATTTTCACTCTCTTCGCGAAAGGTACAATTAGTTGAAGGTGGAATCGGGTCAACTATTACCTCGACCTGTTGACTTGGGTCGGGTATAGACTCAGAGGATTCACTTTTAGAGAGAGTGGGTTTGACCGATGGTTGATTTGAGTTAGTCAATTCATTAACTAGTGAATGGTTAAGGGATAGTCTCCTGTAACCAGATGGAAGTCGCTGTGGTGAGGCAGGATGGTTATCCAACACTTTATTGGCTTCATCCAGATAGGGACAAAGGTGAATGGGGTGATTCCCTTCACATAACCTACAAGGAAACTTGACTTTTCCCTTCTTTCCATGATATTTACTACCACTAGTTGATGGTGTGTCACCAACATGATCTCTAGAAGTTGATGTCACAGAATGATGTGAACGGGAAGACCATTCTTCTAATATCTGAGGAATATCAGGACAATTTCGAAGAAGATGGTCTCCCACACAAAGTTTGCATGGATATAGAACTTTGTGAGGCTTGACGAACAGTTTCTCATCAAATGTTGTATTCAAAGCAATGTTTTCTTGGTTGCCCCTCTGCTGAATTTGCTTCTTCTTCTTCTTCCCTTTCTTCTTTTTCTTAGCCACTTGGTTGCCAGTACCAATACATTCACCAGACAAAGAGGAAGAAGGGGATGAAGAAACAACCGAGGAAGAAGGCAAAGGGTCAACTTTAGGATCAACTTGAGGTTGATTTTGTCCAGTTGGAGGTGTACTAGATGGAGGAGAAATCACGACATTTTGAACCAAGGAGGTTGAAAACAACCATACTGGCAAGCCAATGGTAAATCCCGGAAGGGACAATGTAGCCATATATGGAGCACCAATATTTCCAAATGGAGGAAAAGGACTAGGATTCCCATCAAAAGGAATTCCTTGATTGGTGGACTTCGGATTCGTCACCATATGTTTCAACCTAAGATCAACTAAGGAGCGAGTGTGGAGGATGTTATCTGCGGTCAATTAATTTTTACGACACTAGAACACAACTTCACTTTTTCATTTTTAAAGAGTCGAGAAAAAACAAAAGATGACTCTAGTCACCTTTGATGTTTAATGAGCCTGAAGGGACAAGTGCTTAGATGATCCTTTTACTTTTAAAGAGTCAAAAAGGAATGAAAGTGATTGCTCTAGAGATTCTAGAAAAGAGGGTTTACCAGACAAATCGCAAAACTGCAATATACACCTTAGTGATAAATGACAGAGAAATTTATGAGAGATTTTTCAGCGTAAATCACATGATATTTCATTTGTCAACATGTTTCAAACCAACCAGTGTGGATTTAACGTACAATAGTCAATCTTTCCGAATGTTGTGTTTGGTGCATTGCGATCGGTAAGGTGGCAGACTCGGCTTCCTAGGGATAAAGGATTTCAACCTATTGGGGTCTCCCACTCTATACTCGATGGTGCAGGGAGCACAAGTCCGTACTAGCACTTATCAAATCAGAGAGGAGGAATCACCCAACCTCAGTGAAAACGACAGCCACTAGGTTTAATGACACTGGAACACGTCTCTAGCCTAGACCTCTAGATGTTTTTCGTTAAGTTCCAATGTGTTATTAGGTTAATTGATGTAAATTTTAGGTTGATATTTATTAAAATTTGCCTTTGAAGGTTCACCACGAGATGTTTTTTGTAATTCCTAAGAATGCAACTAGAATGAGAAGCACCCTTTCCATTTGTTTTCAACAATGAAAATCCTAGCTATGAGGGATAGAGCATACAAGTACTTTTTGAACAAGCAACAAAGAGCACAAACTAGATGCAATTTGCTATCTATTCCTTTCAAGCATTCACAAACTACAATATGAACAATGTATGTTTTTATTTTCAAATCCCTTAATGTTATGATGAACAAAAAGTAAATATGCACAATCGATAAAAAATCTCTTTTCATAAAAATGACGATTTGCAACAATTTATTTTAAAGGGAAAGGAAGACTGGACGACACTTTCGATTTTAAAGAAATGAAGATTTTTGACACTTTAAATGAAAAAACAAATCAAATGCACACTTCAATCAATCGATCTTTTATGAAGGAAGACTTTACGACACTTCATTTTTCGAAGAAAACGACGATTTTACGCACTTTTCTATCGACAAAACAATCGATCAACTATATTATAATTTTGACTATAGACTGATAATGACAAATAAAACATTAAAGAAACATTAATCAATCCAATCAAAGTAGGGATGACTGGCTAAGGAGATGAAAAGACTGTTTTTAGAGATAAGACATCATTTGCATTCAACAAGCAATTCAAATTGATGAAAATTGACAAAAAAATTTAGTTCCTAGATGGGAAAACTAACCCTAAAGGGATCATCGCAGACAACAGTTAGAGATAGTGCAATGCATCACACTGGATCTATGTGGGAAGTGCACTGCATTGCACTGTGTCAGTCACATAAGTGTGATGATTACTGAAGGCAATTTTATACTCAAAATTGACTCAATTTTCAGTGAATTGACCTTGAATTCGATGAATAATAGAAGGTACAGTATGTCAAAGTGCTTTAAGAGATTGATAAGCTACTATAAGGGATAGGATCGCTCCCCAGTGGAGTCACAATTTTGTTTTGGGAAAATTTAGTGTTTCTTCAAATGCCTAACCCTCTAGACCTAGTAGCTAGTCTAGAAACAACAAACAAAGTAATTCATCTCTTTTCCTATAGTTAATAGATAAGAGAAAGAAGAATGAAGGTACCAACGGGTAACTCTCACTCAGTCCCTCTCTCCTTTGACTGATTTCGCCACTCCTTTCCATACTTAAATCGCTTGGAAAGTACCTGCACACAAACCGACACAGAAACCCATCAAAGCATAAAATAATGACGATCTGTTAACTAAACATATCATAGAATCAAGAATACGATATACATCATATAAACACATGAATGGAAAAAAATTAGAATTATTTATTGATAGAAGGAAGGACCCCATGTAGATGCATGCTCGATTCAGTGTCATCCTTCCAGCTTCAAACCCTTCTCTCTTCATGAAGCAACAATTTGACATCATTACAATACTCTTACTCATCTCATTCTAACAACATTTCCTTAGCTCAAGAAATTCCAACTTCCCCAAGCCTTTGAATGCTTGGTTAATTTATAGTTGAATGGAGGAGGTTAAGTCACTAATGGCCCTCATGATTGCTTTTCCAAAATTGGGAAGTGGTTCCATGGAGGAAGGGATAATGGATTAAGGTTCATTCATCCTCTTCCTCATCCAAATGCGAGCTCCATCCATCTGGAAATTTCCAGAAGCATCCACTGGATGAAGAATCCAATGGATTCATTTCAAAAATTCAATGAATCTTGCTCAGTGCAGGTGAAACAAAGGTTAGGTGTGATGCATAGCACCTAGACAATGTAGTTCCTGCAATGCATTGCAGTCTGATAGAAGGCTTCCTGTGTTGATCTCCTCAGGGGCACTTTTTGGATAAATGGTGACATGGAAACTCTTGGAAGGAAAGCATGATAGGTTGACTTCATTAGGGAATGAAAACAAGTGAATTAGGGATTGATGGACCCTAATAATACAGATTTGGAAGATGGGGTTGATGTGCCCAAAGTGACCTGTAACACTCTTGTACTAGCAAATCTCTTTAATAGTATGCAGGAGCCAACCTATAGAAGGTTCCAACCTTCACTCGTTCTTCAGCTGCTACTGGGAGGGAGCTCCAACCCCCTCGCTCTTGTACTAGCCGATCCATTTACTAGTACGTAGGCGCCGCTTAGAGAAGGCTCCAACCTTCACTCATTTTCCAGCTGCTACTGGAAGGGAGATCCAACCCCCTGGCTCTTCTACTGGCCGATATGTTTAGCAGTATGTAGGCACCGACCTATAGAAGGCTACAACCTTCTCTCTTGCTCCAGGGACCACATTTCATAAATTTTCAAACTAGATACTCCTGGAATACAACACCACAATCTGAAGGCCTCGTTTCATCATATTTTCATATTTGACCCATCAGTAACATCGAAGCTCTAAATAAATCACCACTGCAATAAAACCATCAAATACATCTGCATCAACCAATCACTGAAACTCAATCATCAATCTCTGAATCAACCACAACTGAATCAATCAATCACTGAAAACCCATCATCAGTGACAATAATCATAATCAATCATTCTGAACATTCTAAACACTGTCAGTCGAACACAGTCACCAGAACACAAAGTAGAACCCAGAAATCTTCATCAACAACCAGAACCAACCACAACTTCAAACATCATATTTCATACTATATACGTGACTTTGATGTGTCGAACTAGCGTGTATACGTGCTTTTATCAAAGTGAACCAGCGTACATATATGAAAATACTAACTTAAAAACTTCATTGATATTCCAGACTTTAGTCATACCTAGATCATAACATTTACAGAATAAAACATGCATCAGTATTCAGATCTAGACTATCCATGATCAAACCACATAATGATAATTCATTTTAGGTCTTCTGATCCTGATCCATCATCCATAATCAATCACATAGGTGCATCCTTAGTTCAGATCAAGAAAAGCATCAGAAACTTGGCCTTACATTCAATATCTTATGAAGTGTTTCTGTAAATATTCTATTTCAAGAAATGAAGTCAAGTTAGTTAGGGTTTAACTATGACAATTGTGTAATTTGCATGCTCGCACCATTTTTGCTATGATTAATCATTAGGATATCAAGAAAGAATATTTTGTAATGGGGTACTCATCCTGAGACCCTATAAAAAATTATTTATGACACATTTTGAGAGGTTTCGAATTCTGTTTTCATAGAGAGGTTTTGAGTTTTGGTTTTCAAAGAGGCTTTCGAACTGTTAATGGAGAAAGTGAAAATGTATTCTCTATCTACAAATTAATAAATAGTTTTGGTGATTTTGGCTCACGAGAGGATGTAGTATGTATTCTTTTCTGTTTTCATTTCATTTATCTCGGTTTTCTTCTTAGATGACATGTAATAGTAGATTTTGGGTGTATTTTTATGAAATCATGGATTCATTTATGTTTAATTTTGATCTTAAATGCTTGTGACTAGTAAGATCTAAAGTCCTTAATATGCACTCCATGTAATCTAATATGTCATTAAGAATTTCATTTATCCATTTTCTTACTGAAGTATGATGCACTAGATTCTATGCTAAGCCCTATGTATTTTATTGATTTCCTCCTATTCTTCTTTCAAACTTATTAGAATGACCAACAAACTATGTGCTTTCGTAAGTTAGCCACCAGAGCTAGATATTAAGTATTTTATAAGTTTGCTTCAATACCAATTGCATCTACCCTATTGAAAGAGATTTTGAACCAATTCTTTTTAAAATGTGTTTAATGTTGAATGTAAGTGAATAATTTCAACAAATATTACAAACACTTCTAAGATGTCCTTGGCACTGACCTCTCCCCAATGGGAGTGTTGTCTCTAGGAGAAACAACATCTTCTGGCAGCATTTCCAAGGATGAATAAAAATATTTTCCTTAGGTATGAAACTTGTACACCCCTTGGTTAGGTGAGAAAAAGGGGGTGTGGGTTGAAGATATCTCACCTTGACGAATTCATTGTTTAAAGCTTTGTTTGATCACCCTAGCTTTCAAAAGGCCTCATACTTGCTCTGACACTTCTCAACAAAAAACTTCCCCTATATTTGACCCTGAAAAAATCATATCTAAGAGGGTTTAGAAAGAAAAAACTCCCATTACTATAGATCCTGTGATCTCTTTTCCCAAAGTGTCAACTTCCAGCTCTCAAAAGGTTGAGATAAACTACTCTAAGTCCTCTTCCAATTTCTTGGAATATTCTGAAGAATGTTTCCCACTATTTAGTTCATTTTCCTCAAGAGTCAAAATTGAAGAGACTTCTATTATTTCACCTCCTTTCACATTACATACCCAGAACCTAAAGAAGTCAAAGATATCCTCATAAATAGTCCGACTCAGAGCACTGCTAGCATTCCTTCTCAGCTCTAGATAGCCATAATCCATACAACTCCTCAATGAGGCCCTGTGATAAATATTTTACCATATGCATAGCAAAACATGGATGTCCCTGGTTTTCTCCTCAATATATAGGTTCCACTCAACTTTCAACAACCTGTAAATGGGATGCCTCAAGATTACCTTAAACTCCTACCAAGATTCACTGAAGATGATGATGTCCTAGTCCAAAAGAATATAGAAACCTTCTATGCATTTGCTGAGAATATAATTGTAGAACATATGGATGTAGTACTAAGACTCTTTGTTCAATATTTTGATGGGGAGGCTAGGAAATGGTTCATTATTATACCAAATACTTCAATTAATACCTAGGAGGAGATGGAGAACTCTTTCATGCAGAAACAGGGGGAGAAAAGGAACCATGGGTATATTCTTACAAAATTCAATGCAATAAAGAAAAAACTTAACAAAGATGTCTCGGAATTTATAAAGAGGTTCAATAAATTGTATAACAATATTCTTGTTGAAATTAAACCTCCACAAGATGTTGCCAAAGTGTTTTTTGCCAGATCCTTTAAACTAGCGTTTGGGTTTACCCTCAGAGAAATAAAGTCTCGTACTCTGGATCAAATCCAAGCAGATGCCCTGGAAGTTGAGGCAACTTTCACCTCCACTAGAAAATGGAAAGGGAAGGTTCAATATGATGAAAAGAGGAGGGGAAAGGAAGAAGAAAGTCCTTCAGGCCATGTAAAGGAAACTCAAGAACAAAAGTTAGAGGATCTAACCAAGCTGATAAGGAATTTATCTAACAAACTTGTAAAACTAGAGTTGGAAAACGAAAAACCCCTTGACAAAGTTAACCAACTCCTAACATAAATTTTAACCCCCAATACAGGAGGTTTCCCTTGCAACTCTTGCAAAGGGAGATAAAGGATCAATAGGATCATATTCAACCTCCTTTGTATTTAGAAGATGACCCTGAGGAGAATGTTGAAGAAACTATAGAGGTTCAAGAAAACTAGTTCTCTTATCTTTCCAAGGGAAAAAATGAAATAGAAGCACATGAAGAAGAAGGGGATGATTTGGATGCCCCACTAGATGATGATGAGATAGATAATTATTGTAAATATTTTGTCGACTTCATGCAGGCCCAATTACACAGGAAATATGGTCTCAAGTCATTTAGGAAAAGGTCCAGAATGAAGGATCAAAATGAGAAACCCTTCACTCAAGTCCCCCTAAGCCAACAGATAAAGGGAATAAATCACTCAACCCTGCCCCACCAACCAACAAATAATCCTCCAATCCCATTCCAAATGAGTCTCGAGCCTCCGAAATAGAGAAATTTCCACCACAAATAATGCCAACCTGTAATGAGGGAAAAGAACCTGCTGATATTTTTAAAACTGATAGGAACCCCTCTACCTTCAGCCTTCAAAGGGCACTAGAAAAAGTCGAGATAGTTGTCCCTTTGACCAAATTATTGAAACAACCAAGTTATAAAACTCAAGTGTCTCAGTTTATGAACTCACTCACCAATACCATCCATGATAGTGTTAACCTATAATAATAAATTCCCATGGTTGTATTTGGACCACATGTGGAGGAGTAGGACCCTTCCACTCCATTCTATGTCACCTTGGTGATCCATGATATTTAACTACATAACGTATACTTGGCTCGGAAGCATCTCATAATTTAATGCCAGTGTCTGTGATGGAACTGTTGGGACTGCAAAAAAAAAAGCCATACAAATATCTATATTCCTTTGATTCCAAAATAGTAAAATGCCTTGGAACGATTAAGGACCTAGTGGTTAATTTGGCTCAAATCCCCGCAAAAAGTGTGGTAATGGATATTTTAGTTGCTGACATCATTGAAAGATTTGGTATGCTTTTGTCCATGTCACGGGGGATGAAATTTGGGGTTCTATTAAATAGGATCTAACATATGATACCATTCTAGTATTTGGTACAGGTAACCCAGGTTTGTGAAGACAGTTACACATTAAAACTGTTCAAACAATGCTCCTATGTATGGTAAGGAGAAAGATTTTACTTGTCTTTTATTAAAAGAAGATGATCAAATCATGGGAGATACCTAGGTATAATTTCCCACCCAGATGGGAAAACAACTACTTGAACATGGCCAAGTATGGATATTATATTTTGGTGGTGTTTATTCTAGGGAAGGGAATGGAGCAAGTGTGTTGCTGGTATCCCTAGAAGGTAATTTTATTCCTTTTTTCTTTCAAACTAGAATTTGTGGCTACAAACAATGTAGATGAATATGAAGCATTAATTTTGGGGCTGCAAGATGCCAAAAACCTTAACATCGGTTGCTTGTATGGGGACTCAAAATTGGTGGCGAAGAAAGTTAAAAATCAATGTCAGACCAAACACCCAAGATTGAATTCTTACAAAAAAAAGTATGAGATTTGGTGGAGAACAATTTCCTAGCTTTCAATTTTCAATTCTTTCCCAGAGAGTGAAATAGGATGGTTGACTATTTAGCAATCACTGCTAGTAATTTGAAACCCCCTCGAAACCCATTGCTCAGATATGAAGTTAAAGTCAGGTACATTCCTTCAGTACAAGACAATGAGAAGCAATGGCAAGTGTTTGAGGATGAGGAACAAATCAAACACTTTATGGAGGTTATCTGGGAATTCTTAAACTCAGTGATTGATCAGGAGGATGAGGAGATAATAGATGAACAACATGCTGGCTAGGAGGAATCTATTTAGGGTCACAAAACATTGCAAATAAATGGAATTACCATCCCCAGAGGGTTGGTTCCACTGGAAAGGTTGTTTAACTCAAATAATGTGGTTGCTAAGCCAACTGAACAAGAGCTTGAGGAAGATGTGGAAGATTGTAATGTTGGAATGGAAGAAGATCTAGAGTCATCAATTTGGCTAAACGAGTCCCAAAATAATATAAACAAAAATGTCTTGAACTTTTTAAGGAATATATGGATGTGTTTTCTTGGTGATATGATGATTTGAAGAAATTTAACCCCAGTCTCATACACCATAAGATTTGTTTAAAAATTAGAGTGGAGCCATACAAGAAGAAGATCAGGCAAGTTAATTCTTTGTTACTCCAATCAATTGAAAAGGAAGTGAAGAAATTGTTACAGGTTAAGATCATTGTACCCTTGAGGTATTTATATTAGGTATTTATATTAGTCCCCTTTAGGAAGAACAATGGGGAAATAAGGTTATGTGTATATTTCATAAATTTGAATAAGGCCTCACTAAAAGATAACCACCCTCTACCTCAAATGGATTATATCCTGCAGAAAGTAGTAGGGTCTGCTCGAATGTCCATGATGGACAATTTCTCTATAATACAATCAGGTCACTTTACACCCCAAGGATCAGAAGATAATAAATTTTACTACACCTTGGGGAATGTTTATGTATGATAGGATGTGTTTTAGCCTCATAAACGCTGGAGCTACTTTCAAAAGGGAAATGGATATATCATTCGCTGGAGATTGAGATAAATTTGTGGTGATTTACCAGGATGGCATAATTTCTTCTCGAAATCAGATGAAGAGAACCTGAAACACTTGCAACTCACTTTTGTAAAACGCAAAAGGTATGGTCTATCCTTAAACCCCAAGAAATTACAATTTTCTTTAAGTGAAGGGAATATATTGGGCCACATTGTGGAAAAGGAAGGAGTTAAGATTGATCCCAAAAGTGTGGAGGCTATTAGAAATATTCGATTACCATGGAATAGGAAAGAAATCCAGGTTTTCTTGGGAAGAATAATTTTCTAAGAAGATGTATATCAAACTATGTTGAAATTGTCAAGGAAATCACAGAAATGTTAAAGAATGATAGGGAGGTCAAGTGGAATATTAACGCTCAGGAGTAATTGTCCAGAATAAAAAATGCTTTTGTAGAAGCCACAATTTTAGCTAGGCCATTCCTCATTTTCTCTTTTTCCTCTCCTAACACAATGGCAATTGTTTTACTACAAAAAAATAGTGAAGGACATAAGTATCCAATTGCACTTTTCAGCCAAGTGTTGTGAGACACAAAGTTGAAATATAATATTTTAGAAAAATAGGCCTATGCCTTGATCAAAGCTCTGATGGCCTTTGGAATTTATGTCTTGCAGTAAAATATAATAGCTTATGTTCCCACAATTGCTGTGAAAGATATTCTCGTGCAGGGTGACAGTGAAGGCAAGAGAGGCAAGTGGATTGCCAAGATTCAAGAATATGATATGGATATCAAACCCACCAAGTTGATCAAGGGGCAGGGATTATATAAAATATTGTTTGAGGTTAATTTCTAGGCCTTACATTAGTATAAATAGAATTTCCACTATTTACTTCTTCTAAAGTCCCCATTAAATTTAGACAAAGTAAAATATTGGGCCTTAGGGAAGTAAAATATTGGGCATTAGGGATGCAAGAATTTTTATTTTTATTTTTATTTATTTTTTATTTATTATTATTATTTAATTTTTTTTTTGTTTTTTTGTTTTGTTTTTTTTGTTTTTTTGTTTGTTTTTTTGTTTTTTTGTTTTGTTTTTTTGTTTTTTTTTGTTTTAGTTTTTGTTTTAGTTTTTGTTTTTTTTTATCTCAAATGGCCATCTGTATTGGAAGGACCCTATGGGGATTTTTCTATTATGTTTGGTAGAAAAGGATATTCCCAAGGTGATAGATGAATTCCATAGCTATGTTTGTGGGGGAAGTTACAGCTGGAGAGCCATAACCCATAATATTATCAAAGATAGTTTCTATTGGCCCAAATTATTTGGTGAGGTTCATACATATGTTAGGGCCGGTGAAAAATGTTAGATTTTTGTAGAAAAGCAAAGGTTGGAACCATCCCCCCCCCCCCACACACACACCTTGATAATTGTCTTTGTAGAGGATCCCTTCAGATAGTGGGGGATAGATTTCATTGGAGAAATGCAACCATCATTCAGTGGACAACACAAATGGATACTTATGGCCACAAATTATTTCACAAAATGGGTGGAGGCCATCCCAACCAGGAATGAAACCGATGCAGTGGTCATCAAGTTTATGGAGGAGAATATTCTTGCTAGATTTGGCTATCCAAGGAAGATTTTTACAGACAATGCTCAAGTATTTAAGTCTGCCAAGTTTATTAGCTTTTTTCAAAATTAAGATATCATTGTGGGACACTCCACCACCAACTATTCGTATGGAAATGGACTAGCTGAAACCTTAAAAAAATCTCTAGTGAGGATTCTTAAAAAAACTGGGACACAAAACTAAAATTTGCATTATGGGCCAATATAGTTACTACCAAGAGGTCAACAAGAGGTCTCCTTTTGATTCGGTCTATGGAAAAGCTGCAATTTCTATTGTTCAATTATTTATGTCAGTGGCCAAAAATCTACAAGATACCAAGGAGGAGCCTAATTCTTTGACCAAGAGAATAAATCAGTTGGTAGAGCTGCAAGAAAATAAAGGGAAAGTAACTAAGGCTCTAATTAAATATCAGGAAAAGATGAAGGCTTTGTTTGACAAAAAGGCAAGGGAGAGATCCTTACAGCTAGGAGATTTGGTGCTCATATGGGATTTTAGGAGAGAGGACAAGGGAAATCATGGGAAGTTTGATCCCTTATGGTTTGGACCTTTTAAGACATCTGAAGAAAAAGGTTACAACTCTTTCTTACTAGAAAACTTGGTGGTTAGGTTCTTGAACTGCTTGTGAATGGGAAGTTTCTCAAGCTCTATTTTCAACATTTAAAAGTTTCATCTTCATCCATTGTATATACGGTTTGTATTTCTTATTTTTTTCTTTATTTATATACCTAAATAATTTGACTCCATGCCTAATAGATAAATGCACTAATCTGCAGGTTCTTAATGCATTGCTTGCAATAAATTATCCCCAATTGGAGTCGATGTTGTTATCTGTCATACCCTCTCGTATTTGTGTCAAATGGTCCTATTTTTCATCCTTGGCGTAGAGAACTATAGATACAATCTAGGTTGGTGGAAGGGATAGAATTTGGCTCTAGTAGTGCACCAAATTCGCTTGGGAAAAAGAAATATTGGAAAAATATTTCTGTCAGCCGAAAGCCAAAAGGACAAGCTGAAATCCGAAGGGAAAGTGGGCTTGTATTTTAAAATTGAGCAGATGTTTGATCGGATCAACAGTCATCACGGCCCAACCGACCCCTAGAGGCATTGCGGGAGGGGGGAATCGCTGCCACCCTCCAGAGTTGAAAAGTCAAAAAGTAGATCAAAAACATAGATTAACTCTGGGGGGTCTTGGCTTGATCCTACCTCCCACTTGTTCATCTGCTGGAGAGAGGTGGGGACCAAAACCACCATGCATTGAGTCATTGACAATGCCAACAAGTGAGCGTCGAGGTAATGGTAAAGTATCCCCACTAGTGTCCACCTGTCACCCTTCCAATCACTTTATGCCATGTGTCCTCCCCCTTATGACCTCGCCTGGTGTCAGATGACCATTTCCTTTCACCTATAAATTCCCAACCCGTTAGTTGTTCGGATTCAAATTCATACTTCTTACAACCGAGTTCTCTTTCTTTTCCAATGGTCTATGACATCGTTCACCTATCGAACTACTCCAGAGCTCCCGCTAACGTCGTTCTTCGATTCTCACCCAGTCAACCAGGTAAATCACAATCCTTCTACCTGTAAATTTCTTCCTCATGCTTAAAATGAAGAAATCGTCCCCCAAAACCCCCAAAGCGTGGGAAGTCAAACCCTCGTCCAACATTGAGTTGCTTATGGATAGAGAGTCACAATGTTAGGGTCCCACCCTAACCCCCTTATTTATGTAATGGGATCACGTCATAGTCAAGAGTCAATAAAGCCCATATTAATAATTGTAAGTGGTTAATCTGCAATTAATGATGGAACCACAGTTAGTTGCAAATGGGCCGTAGTATTAGATAGATGGTATTAATAAAACCCACGGTATTGGCCCGTGGTATTGCATGTATGAGTCATATATAAAGGATAGAGACTCCCTGCGAGGAGCATCGTGTCTTATTTTGTAATCGAGCTCTGCTCTATTGGAGGTTGCCCCCTCGAAGAGGCAAGTGAACATTACTCTCTGAATAATAAAATCATTGCTATTCTGTGTTCTAGGTATCTTTTCTTTGCATATTCTGTATTTGGGTATCATTTTGCAGGTTAAGAGCATAACAAGTGGTATCAGAGCACTTTCAAAGGCCGGTGGGATCTCCATTTCTTAGCTAATTTTCTTTTGGCTAGAGACGTGTTCCGACGTCTTTAAACCACGGGATCTGTCGTTGAGCGCATAAACATGCGGATTTGGGGAGGCATGCACACAGGAAATACAAGAGGTGGTCACGTCTGTTGGACTCCCTTGTAACCCCTGTGGGTACCCCTTCGAGTAGTAGCGCATTAGACAGAACCGCACACGGACTGTCTTCCATGTACCCTCTGGGTATATCGGAAGCCCCCTAGGCTCCCTTGAAACCTCGCCATAGATAAACCGTCGGCCGTCTTGCGGCTACAGTACACCGAGAACAACACTCGGAGAGATTACTCGCCCGTACGATAGGGTAGTCGGGTTGTACGGCTAAGGGTACGGTCGATCCTCCTTAATTAGAGCCCTGAAACATTGGGCCAAGTACTACTGCTAGACCCTTATGTATATTGCAATCTGTAGCACCTGACACTCCTCAAGACCATAGTTCCCTTTTCTATCAGGGGATCACACATCATCTCTTCCAGATCCGCTTGTGCAAAGGGGTGCAGCAGCAGCAGACATCAGTCCCGCAGTCTCGAGTGCGCAAATTAGCCATTCCAATCTATTAGATCCATCAGATCCACAGAAGCAGTCTGTTCCGCTGCCCAGAGCTATCAGATCCGCCATTCATATCTCTCAGATCCACCAGATCGGAGTCGTTGTGAAGGGTTCCTATACCGGGGTATAATTTTCGCAGGACTTTTGGCCGCATTGACATTTTGAGGATTTGGCCACTGCAGTATTGATAAGGAAGGAGTAAAACTTCGTTAGGAGTTTTCAAAAAAAAAAAATCTGAGATCTTTCGGGGCGCTTATTGGTGATCTAGCCCATCAGAATCAGGACGACGAGCTGAGCACAGTGGTACCATTCACTTCTTAGTGAAATTTTTTTTTAGGCGGTCCCAATTTTCAAAAAATCAGGTTGGTGTATGGTAGAAACTAGAGCTCAAGTGATGGCCAATGAAAGGATGGATAAACTTGAAGAATCAATGCAAAACCTCCACATTCAGCTTAGCGGACTATGTAGCATGGTCGAGAAAATAGTCCCGAAGGGCAAGGAGCAAGCCCACAAGGAGGCGTATAATGGCAATGGACACAATGAGGGTGAGTCTAGCCACTCTCCTCATGTCTGGCACACCCACCAACAACCCAGTCAACGACCTCCCAAGTTGGATATGCATAAATTTGACGGTTCTCACCCGTCGGCATGGATAGCACAAATGGAGCAGTATTTCAAACTGAATCACATATTCGATGATGAGACTCAGCTTATGTTGGGGAGCATGTACTTGGACAATGAAAGGTGGCAATGGTGGGAATGGCATCAACGTTGCACTGGACCTTTTAGGACTTGGACCAAATTCACCAAAGCTCTTCAAGACCGCTTTGACCAGGAATCATCTTTTTTGGGTCGTCTTACTAAGCTCCGACAGATTGGTACAGTGGATGAATATATTACAGCTTTTGAAGCCTTAGCCTTCCGCACTTGGGTCTCTCAGATGTGTTCTACATGGAATGTTTTATCAGCGGTCTTAAAGAAGCTATCAAATCCCAAGTCCTACTGCACCACCCTCCCACATGGACGGAGGCTTGCAAGGTAGCTCGTAACATGGAACGTGCATTAGCAGCCCAATACGGTCGCCCAAATTTCTTCGCTAAAGGTCGCCCCCCACAGGCTCACAACACGACTCAAACACTTAAGGTCCAAAAGGTGTCACCTGCAGAAATGGCCGAAAGAAGAAAACAAGGCCTATGTTACTACTGTGATGAAAAATACTCCCCAGGTCATAAATGCAAGGAGCCCAAATTTTTTCAAATTGATGCCACTGACTACAACTCAACAGAGGAAGATCCACCACTGGAGGAACATGAGCCGCTAGAAGAAGACGACCAACAGGACAATGTCTTTGATGAACTAGTTATTTCGTTGCATGCTTTGGCAAGAATTTCTTCCCCTCAAACTCTCAAAATCAAAGGTTTTATTAAACATCGCCCAGTAGTAGTCTTGATTGATAGTGGAAGTACACATAATTTCATCCATCAAAAAGTCACAGAAGTAGTGCATTGTTTTGTACGAGCAGTTTCTAACTTCCAATTTCAAATTGTGGATGGAGGCACAATGAAATGTGAAGGCCACTGTGAAAATGTCAAACTTCAAATGGGGGATTATCAGTTGAAAACCCACATGTTTGCCATACACATGGGGGGTTGCGACATTGTCCTCGGTGCTGAATGGCTCCGCACTCTTGGGCCAATCACAATGGATTTCCAGGAGTTATATATGAGTTTTAAGCAGAACAACTACACACATACCCTTCGTGGACTCCAGGAGGGAGCCCCCTCTATCATCAGATCGCATAGGATGGAAAAATTGTTCAAAAAGGGCAATCATGGAGTTGTAGCTCAATTTAATGCCATCCAGGCAGTCGAAACCAAGCCTCTGCCAATTCATCCTGAGATGCAACAGTTTTTAAATAACCATCTGCCGGTCTTTGACAAGCCTCATGAGCTTCCACCCTCGCGAGGGGAACATGATCATAGCATCACCTTAGTTCCAGGGGTCCAACCCCCAAATGTGCGCCCATACAGATATTCGTTCACCCAAAAGAATGAAATAGAAAAAATCATCAAGGAACTTTTGGAAGCAGGTGTCATTCGTCCCAGCATTAGTCCTTATTCATCCCCAGTGGTCATGGTGCTCAAGAAATATGGGGAGTGGCGGATGTGTCCCGACTTCAGGGCCCTCAATAAGTTGACAGTCAAAGATAAATTTCCCATCCCGGTGGTTGATGATTTGCTGGATGAACTCAATGGGGCTCAATTCTTCACTAAGCTGGATCTTCGCTCAGGCTACCACCAAATTCGGATGAAGGAAGTCGACATTCCCAAGATTGCTTTCAGAAATCATGACGGCCATTATGAATTCCTAGTCATGCCATTTGGTCTTTGTAATGCGCCCTCTACTATTCAGAGCCTTATGAACCACATTCTCAAACCCTATCTCAGGAAATTTTTCCTTGTCTTCTTCGATGACATCCTCATCTATAGTTGCACTTGGGTCGCACATCTTTAGCATGTAGATCTACTCTTGCAACTGCTCCGCCAGCATAGATTATTTGTCAAGATGTCCAAGTGTTCGTTTGGCATGGCAGAAGTAGAGTTTTTGGCCCACATTGTGGGGTGTGAAGGTGTCAAGGTGGACCCCAGAAAGATCTAGGCAATGCAGGAATGGCCTCAACCTAAGACCTTGAAGAGCTTGAGATGATTTTTGGGTCTCACAGGCTATTATCGTAAATTTGTCCACAACTATGGTCACATAGCGAAGCCCCTCACCCAACTCCTAAAGAAAAATTCATTCTTCTGGAATGAGGAAGCACAACAGGCCTTTACAGCTCTAAAAAATGCCATGTGTTCCACTCCAGTCTTAGCACTACCTGACTTCACCAAATCTTTTGTCATTGAATGTGATGCTTCGGGTACAAGTACTGGGGCGGTCTTAATGTAGGAAGGGCGATCGTTGCCCTTCACAAGCCAACAACTAAGTGGGGGAATCTGGGCCAATCTACCTACGAGAAGGAAATGATGGCCATCTTACATGCAGTCTAGACCTGGAGACCTTACTTATTGGGGAGACATTTCCAAATCCGCACAGATCATCACAGTCTTAAATATTTTTTCGAGCAACGCCTATCCTCCCCACAACAAAATAAATGGCTCGCCAAAATGCTGGGATATGATTATGAGATCATTTACAAGAAAGGGAAAGACAATAGTGTAGCAGATGCATTATCTCGCCAATTTGAGGAGGAAAGTACTCTGCTAGCAATTTCCCTCCCCATTCCAGAATGGATTGAAGAGGCTCGCAGGGAATGGTTTTCACACCCCGGGCTCTCCCAACTCATTTCTCAATTGCAGGTAGATCCAAATTCCACCAAGGGCTACTCGTGGCAGGATGATATTCTTTGCTACAAGGACAGAGTCGTAATATCACCAACATCCACCCTCAAAAGTCGCATTTTGGCAAAATTGCATTCATCTCCCATTGCAGGACATTCGGGCTTTCAGAAGACGTATGCTCGCACCAGAAGATTATTTTTTTGGACAGGCATGAAAAAGGACATCCTTACTTTCGTAGCAGAATGCGATGTCTGTCAATGCCACAAAGGGGAAACCGTCAACGCACCAGGCACATTACAACCATTGCCCATTCCGGCATCAATTTGGACGGAGGTTTCTATGGATTTCATTACAGGTCTTCCAAAGTCAGGGAACAAGTCAGTCATCATGGTGGTTGTGGACCGACTGTCGAAGTATGCTCATTTCTGCGCCCTACCCCACCCATTTACACCAACTTTGGTCGCTCAATATTTCATGGATCAGATCTTCAAATTGCATGGCATGCCCACTTCTATTGTGTCCGATCGCGACCCGATCTTCACCAGTAATTTTTGGCAGGAACTCTTCAGGATACAAGGCACTCAACTAAAACTCAGTACTTCCTATCATCCGCAAACAGATGGTCAAACCGAAGCCGTCAACAAATGTCTAGAAACCTACCTTAGGTGTTTCACTTCAGAAAAGCAACACCTTTGGGTATAGTGGTTACCTCTGGCTGAATGGTGGTATAACACCAACTATCATGCCACCACCAAAATGACTCCCTATGAAGCAGTATATTGTCAACTCCCGCCTTCACCTACTTCGTATCTCAAGGGGTGCTCAAAAGTACAAGCAGTGGATCAACTCCTACAACATCGCGCAACCATGCTCGCCCATCTTCGAGAGAATCTTCATCAAGCTCAGAACCGCATGAAGCAACAGGTAGACCAGCATCGCTCAGAGCGCCAATTTCAAGAAGGGGATCAGGTCTTTTTACGGCTACAACCATATAAGCAAACATCACTCAAAGACAAGGGGTGTCAGAAACTATCTCCCAAATTCTACGGACCATATCAAGTACTTCAGCGCATTGGAGAAGTGGCTTACAAGTTGGCCTTGCCACCTACTGCAAAAATCCATCCAGTTTTCCATGTCTCATGCCTCAAGAAAGTGATTGGGAACAATTGCAGAATTCAGACCAGTCTACCTGAATTGGACGAAGAAGGGTCCATCTGGCTTCAACCCGAACAGGTCCTAGACACACGAGACAAGCAACTGCGCGGCCGCATGATTAAGGAAGTCCTCGTCAAATGGAAAGACACCTCTCCGGAAGATGCAACTTGGGAACCAACCACTATTCTTCAGCAGTTTTCGCAACTTCAGCCTTGAGGACAAGGCTAGTCTTAAGGGGGAGGGCATGTTAGGGTCCCACCCTAACCCCCTTATTTATGTAATGGGATCACATTATAGTCAAGAGTCAATAAATCCCATATTAATAATTGTAAGTGGTTAATCCTCAATTAATGACGGAACCACAGTTAGTTGCAAATGGGCCGTAGTATTAGATAGATGGTATTAATAAAACCCACGGTATTGGCCCTTGGTATTGCATGTATGAGTCATATATAAAGGATAGTGACTCCCTGCGAGGAGCATCGTGTCTTATTTTGTAATCGAGCTCTGCTCTATTGGAGGTTGCCCCCTCGAAGAGGCAAGTGAACATTACTCTCTGAATAATAAAATCATTGTTATTCTGTGTTCTGGGTATCTTTTCTTCGCATATTCTGTATTTGGGTATCATTTTGCAGGTTAAGAGCATAACATACAAATATTCAAGACATTATGCCCCTACCACCTGTCGGACCTTTGTTTCGACATGTATGAAAGCTATGTCAAGGGAGAGGACCCTTTTAAAGTAGTGGAATAAGTGTTATAATACTAATTTGTGCCATCTATCTGTCACTTTCCAAAGTTCATTTTGTGGCTTGCCTCGTCCTATGTAGAAGAGAAAAGTTATTTTATATCATCCAATAGAGTAAAAAAGTAACACCCCCTCCCAGGTCTACCTAAAGTAACCATGCCAACTGGGGTAAAAATGGGGAGAGATGCTACTATGATCAAATTCAACCTCCTATGTGTTAACGGGAAAAGTGTCTATTCAGAACGACCCTATCCCACTAAGGTGTGACAGTGACCTTAGAAACAAACAGAGAAAACTACTTTCGTATTCTTCTTTATGAACTATAAACGAAGAGGAATAGGATGAACCAACCTGTGTCTTGTGCTAGTCCTTTGATCCAATCTCTCTCCCCTTTGACAGCTTCCAGCTATCTGCTCCCTTACTTGCCCAGCTTCACCAAGTTCCTGTAAGATCACAGAAGAAGAAAACTACACAAAGACATGGATTTATATTCATAAATAGCTTAGGATCAGATTTAAGCTAAACATACAAATGTAACAAACATCAATGATACACAAGCATGTAGGAGAAACTCAAATAGTTTTATTGATATAACAAGAAGATCCAGGAGGAGTTACAACCGATGATTCCTGATCTAGCATCAACCTCCCAGCAAAGAATCCCCTCTTCACCTCCAACAAAGCATAAATCACCCAATACTATGATATCTATCTCAAAACGAACATCAATTCTCTGCAATGTACAAAATTCCAGCCTCTGGATCTCTGGGATGAGGGATCCATATATAGATGTATGCAAAGAGGATGAGTCAGCTTATGATTTGACTAGTGGCTTCTCTCTGTCAGTTCTTGCTTCCACTTGGAGACTGAGAGCCTCTTACTCATCCTTGGTCGAACTCAGTGAGGCAAGTGTCATTGGAGAAGATTCTGGAAGCTTCCATTGTCTTTCCACCTCTCGGAATGACACTGCGATTTGTCATTTCCCGCTCAACGCATCTTGGTAGTGCATTTAGGTGTGTTGCAATGCACCTAGCTAGTGTATTTGGGTGCTATGCAACGCAGCTAGCCAGTGGAGTAGCTGAAATGATCCTGATTTGACTGATTCTGAGCAGTTTCTGGTGGAGAACTTCTGGGAGAAGCTGTAATTTGTTGACCTTGTTCCTTTAGGAGTCGGAACAAAACATTTAGGGACTTAGGATCCCTTGGTTTATGGACATTTCATGCTTAGAGCTGTAAGGCACAAAAATGTCTATAACACTATGTCATCTTAAGGAAGTGGAATCGATGGAACATCACACACAGTCATCCAACATCATTAATGGAACCCCCAGGAGACAAGTCAGCCACTCAGACAACCTGTCCTTGGGCCCCACTGCTATTCTGCAGCTCTTAGGCCATAGTTTCTCTCATGCTATGGGCAAGGGAATGACAAACAACCCAAAATATCTCTCGCAGGCCTGCTTGCCAGTGATTGTGGACCAAAATTTCTAGTTCTGTGCCAGTGACCCCAAGGTTCAAGCCACTTTTCTAACCCAGAATCCTGGCCTCTACCCAGAACTTATTGTAACTCTCAGAAATCATTAAAAACATGATAACAATGATGATCAATTAAAATCACCCTCAGGACGAGGCCTAAGTATCCCCAATTGGAACTAACATTTTGTCAAACACTTGGCATCAAGCAACCTACAGGTCTAGGATACAAGACAAAGCATAATTGGCTGAAACAACTTATGAAACATCATTAGAAGGGTCACCTCCTTCTCCATTGAACTATTAGATCATAAATTAGGTCTTGCATCCATTCATTTAAAAGTTACAAGTAAATACATGTAATAACCATGACATAAACCAGTCACACAACCATGCTTAACCAGCATTAAACCATGTAAATATCAGAGATATGACAACCATTAAATCCAAAAATAAATAAGGGAAAAAATTAATAAAACTTATCTTTCATTAATCATATGCAAATCCGACCAAGTTTGGGACTTCCACATACCACTTGACCATAGACACAACTAAACAAAATCTCTGTTTCAACCAGTCACACCCATGCCATATTCCAAGAATGAATGTGGGATCTCATAGAAGACCCAATCCAAGAACAACCAAGCGAATCCATAGGTTGAAGCACCTCCACCCTCATCAAACCATGATTAAACGAAAACCGGTGCCTCGATCACAACTGAATGGAACTTGGAATGCCATCTGGAATCCATCATTATACTTGAGGATTTTTTTGTCTCCTTGCCTCTTAAGATTTACCACAATCCAAACTGGATCACTAATCCCTAAGCCAAGACCAGACTCTCAAGGTTTACTAGAATCCAAAACTGGATCACTAGGCCCTAAACAAAGACTTCTCCCTCATGATTTACCATGTATCCTACCAAAACTGGTCAAGGGATTCCTAGGCCTTTCAGAATGGAACTTGAGACCACCTCTGCCCCAAATTATGAAATCCATCTGGCAAACCAAAGCTCAAAAACTAAAATAAACATCCCAACACCATGGCATCCAGAAAAAGGCTAGTCTAGGCTGAAATCCACTGTCATAATCAGGAAAAAGCATGCCATCGACATCAAGAGAACCATACACCAACATGCAAGGCCATGCATGTCCAAACCAGCTAGGCAATCACATATGTAAAAGGTTATGTGCAAGTATTCTTGCTAAATTTGATTGATCCTGCTTACCTTTCCTTGATCCTTGCTTTCTTTTCCTTTCCTTTCCTTGGTTTTATTTCCATTTCCTCTGCTCCAAACAAGAGTGCTCCAAGAAAATTCTAAGTGTCCAAGAGACTGAGAGAGAGAGAGAATAATGAGAAATCTCGAAAATTGAACTAACAAAATGGTAACACTAAGCAAGCCTAACACTTAGAAACCTGCCAACTAGTCCTTAGAAGCCTTTTTATGAATTAGGCCTCTATTTTCTTCATTTTCCTTCATTTTCCTCCTCACATGCAACCTATGACCTTTCACCTTACTTTTCTCCTAATTTCCTTTATTTTCATAAATAAATGTGCCAAAAATTCCTTTTTTTTTCCTTTAGATGCCTTTGCCTTAGCCTTTTCCAATTTCCTTAGCCAAGAACACACATCCATTGATGCTCATTGGGATATCTTTGCCCAACATTTAGCTTGGAATACGTGTCCCATACCTGTGGTCTTATTTTTCCTTTATTAATTTTTATTACATGGATTTTTCACTAGGGTTGTTACATAACCCTCCCCCTTGGGGAACACCATCCTTGGTGTTAAACCACACCAAGACCTCAACAAAACCGCTGAAAAGTAAACATGCTACCCATGGTGCTTTATAACTTAGCTCGCTGCAGTATTTATAATGAAAGACTCGCTCAAAAGAAAAACATCATGACAACATGATAATATAATAAGCATACTGCATACTTAAGCTTTATAACACAGCTCATTACGATATTTACAATAATCCCGTATATACATATGCACATTTTCTAAACCAGCAAATAAAAGGATACGATGCTCATATCAATCAACAAGGGAGTCCAGAGGATCACACCTCCACCCTCAAAGTAATACCAGGATTCACCTCCTTCCTTGGAAGTCCATAATCCACTGCCACAGTCAAAGATGCATCCAATGTCTAGTGCTACAATCCTGTGCCACTTGTCCTCTCAGTGAACAGTTACCAGCTCATTGTTCCAGGGTGCACTCCAAATGTGCATTTGATTCCATCTAGGAATGCTAAAGACCAAAACCAATATATCTACGACCTTCCCTTCTCTACTACACAGTCCCTCGAGAAATTTGGTCACCCCCTTCCGTGTATTCATCCACCTTCCAAGTTCCCCAGAATCCCCTATCCCAAGCGATCCATCCCTTGGCAAGGCTTCCTCACATCGAAAGATACAAAACCAAGGCATATACCTACTTCGAAACCATCATACCATTCATAACCTTCTCATGGAAATCAATGGACACTATTGGGTACCAGTGTCCCACAATGGCCCTGCTCCTGAAGTACTCTACCAATATATTGTTGTATGTTCCAATTTATTTTGTTGTTGCTACTAATTCTTGAAGTCGATTTCATCCACTCAACTGAGCATGTTCATGCATTCCTGTTCTAAGTAGATAATTTCCATTAGATTCAGATAAATAGAAATAACCTCAAATGTTACCTCTTTGGTAGTTCTTCAATAAGGTACACTTGTAATATTATTCAATTCCTGTCACAACAAGTCAAACTAATTGTTTGATCAAAACATCATGTATAAACATATCACATATGGTTAGCTCAAAACACAACCATCATAGATCAAAATCATAAATCACATGTAACCATCATAAACCAGAATCATAAATCACATGTAATCATCATAAACCAGAATTATAAATCATATGCGTAATAAAACTGAAATAAAATGTCGATACTTATCCTTTAATCAATCTTTAACTTCTACCTTTGTCTTTATTCCATACACACTCTAGATCGATTGCCACACCCGACAAACACCTAGTGCCTTCTCTTCAACCATGTGCACATACACATAGTGTGCATCGCACACGTACATCTACACACGTCATACAACACCATGCAATACATGCATCTACACCAGTACCATATGTACTACATGTACATAGTACCATTTTTACACTGCAACCACCTCCAGAACGTGTGCACAACATCACATGTACACGAAACCACTTGCACAACATGTACATAATGCCATATGTACACTGCACCATTATAGTAGTGGTCTCAATGTATTTTTGGAAGAGAACATATTGAAATCAAAGGATGACGCCAATCCAAATGGAAATTCACAAGACTTTTCTACTAAAGTGAAAAATTGTAGGAAGGGAAAGTTTGGGAAGTTTGAGCCTCGTCAAAATAAGATAGACATGTCCAGGATATGATGTTTTCTTTTTTTGAATGCAAGAAATATGGACACTTCAAGAGGAATTGTCCTAATAATTCTCAACATAAGAGAGGTAATAAGAGAAAGGAAAGGGATGGAGCACATATAGTTGAAGATAGTAAAGAACCCAAAAAGAAGACAAAGGAAGAAGATCCTAGGGATCTCTTCTATTGAGTAGCTCCATCATGATGAAATATTTGCAGAAAAATGTAGGACATATAGATGAATTGAGAGAAAAATTGATATTGGCATCATAGATAGCGGAATGCAGATTTGGAAGAATTCATTGTAATAGATCAATTGTATTAAAGCAGTCATCTAGAAGAGGGAAAATGTAGAAGGATTCATGTAGAAACTTGATGAAATTATATAGGAAGGATCACATATATCTCTTTAAGAATGGAATCATGGAAAGATTCTTCATCTAGTAAAAGAAGGACCATGATGACATTGTAAGAGCAAGCTTCCTAGAAGTTTGTAGGTACAATTTCAGCATGAAGGAAGTCTCATATTCAAGACAAGAAGAAGTGGACCAGATAATTGGTTGAAGAAATAAGTATGGATGTTTTGAATTTTTGTTTAGTTGATTCATATTTTTTTATTATTGTTGGAAGAGCAGTTTGCAGGAATATGCCTAGTTGCACGAGCATGTTATGCTTTGATAAAGTTTGGATGTTTTTCATTTGAAGACATGATTTTAGTGATCAACATCCCATATGGTCTCTTGAATTTTGTAAGTTTGTTGAATTCTAAAGAAGGAGTCATAAAAAAATTGACCAATGTGACATTGAAGTCTATCTAAAGAAGACTCTAGTTGACTGATGATTGGTGCATAAAGGTGGACCATGATGAAGGATGTTGGTATCTGATGAGAACAAGCCATGAAATCTTATGAAGAAGCTATCATGACTTGATAACTCTAATATTGATTTGGCACTGATGGTTTGGTATCACTTTGCTACTTGAAAAGATGTATTGCAAGATTTAATTTGATTATTAGGAATTGTTTCGTTGTAATTCAATTCAATAATTGCATGGATTGAGTGTGTGACTTTGGCATGAAGCCCAAAGGAATGTATGATTCACCACACTAACAAGAAAGTTAGTAGGACACAGATAACTTGATGATCTTGTTTTGGAAAATAACTTTATCGATGTTTAGAGAGAGCTATATCTAAAACTCTACAGTGATTGATTTGAAAAGAAACAGCTGGTGATGATTGACGATATGGAAAGTGATGGTATGAAACATGTCCTATTGAAAGGTTGTGAAAGAGGATGGCTCCATAATGCTCAGAAAGGTCAAAGTTCATGCATGATATGATGATACAAAAGGAGGATCCCTAGTAGTTGCTACTATCATGATCTCCACAAAGGAACAAGTATTTGATGTTGGACACATATCCCTAGCTGAAAGGGAGCCTAGAGATATTCCCTTTGTGTATGGGGGAATGAGTATATCCTTTCAGGTTAAGAGGGATTGATGATGGACATATTTCTCTGCTTCATGTGTCATGCATTAGTCTAGGATTAAAAACCATACGTCTGGTGAAGGCCATGAAGAGAGAATGGGGTTCAGAGGATTAGGTAAGAATCTAAGTTTGGTACTCAAGGATTTAGAATCCAGTCTTGTGGACTGACACTCTTTGAGGATTGGACAAGGTATCCAAGACAAGAGTGGTCGAATACGACTGATACTCTTTGAGGATTGAGAATCCAAGATAAGAATAGTCCTAGAATGACATACCTTGTGAACATATGGATGGGGTATGTTCCTTGAGAGGTAGTGTGTTGTCCCACGTAAAGTCTCCCGGCACTGTGATATGATCTTATGGAGAGATAGAGCTTATTAGTCAAGGCCTTGCTATGTTGACAATGTTGGCTATGATAATATGATGTTGATGCTTAAAGATGACATACCAACCTGAGTCTTCTTACGATAAATTTTCAAAGTGAGTATTGTCCTTGTACTAGTTGGACAATTATGAATACCTCCTTAATTAAGAGGGAGTGTTGGAGAATGTAACTAGTTTCTGTCTTCATAATTGTCACTTGACTCATGTAATGATTTAAATATCAAAAGAAAAAATATTTTTGTAAAGCATGGGTTTCATGCTCAAGTCATTTTTCACTAGGTCAAGCATTCATTTAATGCTTCTAGGGTACATAAGTCAAAGAGCCCTTGTCTTATTGTAAAAGATTCTTTCGTGAACTTGTATTAAAAATAATAATAATAATAATTATTGTATTTTAAAAATGTCTATAAGGCTCCCAAGACCAAGTTGGCCAACCTATGTGAATCAGCCTAGAGAGGGCTAATGGAGCCTCTTGGAAGGATATAAAAGGGTGGAACTTCCACCTATAAGGACACACTTCAAGCACACCTATTTTGGATTTAGTCTGTCATTGGAATAAGCATGCGAAGGTCCTAGAAGGCTAGAAAGCCTAGAAAAGAAAGAAGCACACCCTAATATGTTGGGAAGTCTATAATATCTCTATTGCAACTCTCTTGTGAAAGAAACATAGGGTTTTTGAGATCTCCACAAGTTTGAGATTGTAGGAAGGTGGTGCAGACTTGGTTTGTGAAACCTAAAGGCTAGAAGAGCCTTGTTGTGAACAAAGTTTGCTTCGCTGCCCTTGGAGATCATTTCCTACATTGCAAAAGAAAGTTTTGGTTAGATGTCTTGGTTCTTGATGGTCGTCTCGTTTCCTCGTTTTGGTCTTGGAAGTCTTCTTTGAATTGATCCTATAAGAAGAGAATTTATTTATGGGTTTTCCCCTTGGAGGGGTTTTGCGCTGGCTTGGAACCTATCTTCATTATTTTGGCATTTATTTGATGATAAGAAGATAAGCATAATCAAGAAGAAAATCATAATATCACAAATAATTGTTAAGTAAGGAAAATTCAAATTAAAAGTTACCCTAATGTTTCCCTAATCGATTTTGCAACACCACACACTTGGCATAAGTTATTTCTTAGGATATATGCACAAGGATTAATGGTTTGTGCTATGGTGAAGGATGGCTAGTATTTGAGTTCAACAACCTTTAGGTTGATGATATTAAATGCTTGTATGCTTTTAATAATATCGTCATAATCATATAGGCAAAGGTGGGGACTGGTAGAATAAAAATTGGTTGGTGGAATATGCGGGATGAGTATTTCAAATTAGTTTGGCATTATTGTTTCTGTCTATGGAAGCCTTTATGATTCAACTTGTAGTTTGAATTTTTTGGAAAGGTTTGTAAGTTTTTTCTCTTGTGAGGTTTTGTTTTATTAATTAGGCTAGTAGTCTAGAATGAATTTTGGTCTTGGTTCAGAAGCTTGCCTCTAAGAAAGGTGTGCAAAAATCCATGGGGAAAGGTCTTTCTTTGTCATGTTAGCATTCTTTTTAGTTGCTTCTATAGGCTAGGCCCTTGTGAAAAGCTTAGTTGAAGTTAATCCTCCCTCCTTTCTCAACCCTGTTTTGGTCTTTGTTCAAGTTGTTTCATTTTTGCTTGATTTCTCTCTTGTTAGTCTTAGGCCCTTTGGCTTTCTCACTCATCCTTGGGATTTCCTCCCCTTTGTTTCCATGTGTAATTTTGAGTATGGGATTGTCTTATCTTCATTAATTTTCATTTGCACCAATCAGGGTAGATGCATTTGAATCTGATTCTTTAGGAAATCTCTCTAAGTGAGTCTCAATTTTGGGTTCGATCTCGGTTCGTGCTTTTCCCCTTCCTCTTGGAGTAAGAATTTGGTATGTTATCCATAAAAGGGGGGGTGCGGAGGGTGGGTTATCCCTATCCTTGGTTTTTGTTTATTCAAAATTTTGTCATCACGCATAGATGTTGTCAACCTTTTGGCCAAAGTGGTAACAGGAGGGCCCAGGTCACTTCAGTTCCAAGAGCATAGGTTGTAGCTCATTGCTCCACATCCATGTATATTTTTGTTATTCCACCGAAAATTCGATGAGAAATCTATCAAGCTAAAGTGAAGGATATGGTGGAAAGAAATTTCATCCCTCATGCAAAGATTAAGGAGGTTGTCAATAGCTAGATTCCAAAGACTGAAAACACCCATTCCAAGTAAATATGCTATGGGAAATTGTGGACATTTATTAGTAGTCAAAAACTATCATGTAAACGGTGTTAGTGGAGTGCTTAAAGACCGAGTAGGAAATACCCTTGTGCATTGATGAAGTCCTCCAAAAACCTTAGAAGTTAAATAACAATGTATCCATCCTTGCAAAGAAGATCACGACCCAGAAATTTTCTAATTCCAAAGAGGACACTAAAGCTCCTACACCATTCAAGTGGACTCTATGTATACTTAGTATGGTTATGCTCTCAGTTCATGGGTTTATTTTATAAACATATTTGTGTTGCAAAGATTGGTTGCTATATTCTTATAATGACGTAAACATAGTCAAACATTTTTATAAGTTTAGCTCAAGTGGTTGGGAGCATTGTTTGTTCTCCTATTCAACAGGGCTCAATTTCAAGGGACGTGTTCAGTCCATTGTGATCCATGTGGCTTCTCAACTTTTTCTAAGTCAGAAATTATTAGTATATCTCACTTGTAAGTTTACAAATTATTAAATATATTCTTGGTATTATAGTAGCACCTGGAATATTTAATCCTAAGCCCCACCCAAATCACTCTAACATGTTAGAGAATCACCATAATTTTATACACATACATTTATTAAATTTAAAATATTAAGAGGGGATTTGAATAGATTATTTATCGCAAGGAGTGTTTTAATTTTGGACGTTCATCATTAATCCAAAACTATATATATATATACATATTACAAAAATTGGCAATTGGTCCAGTTTCCTATTCACTACCACGTGTTGCATTGGTGGTGAGCCTTTTTCACTTTTCTGGTTTTCGTGGATATCAAGGAAACTTGAATTTGTAGATTTTGGAAATTTAATGAAGATTAAGTTAACTGTTTAATTGCATTCGTGTCTATCTTAGAATATTTCAAAATTTATATTTATAATTAAATTAACCAAGAAAGCAACTCCGGCAACGGCCGATAATTGTTGTTCAACAATATTTGAATTATACGACCCTGTGAAGAAGAAATCTTGGATCACAGCTGTTAATAACTATATGTTGAGTTACTCCATATTCATTGCACTCATCTCATTGTCTAAATTAGCGTAGTGCGCCTAACGAGGTTTACAGGATGGAGTCAGGAAGATTAATATACTTGGAGGATTACCATATCTACTGATTGGTAATTTATATCGCTCGTGTTTCAATAATCAAATCATTTAGGTTGTCTTAAAATGAATATTTTTCATATCTATAAATTTATGATTAAACAAGATTATTATTTTTTATTTTGAATAAGTATGTGATGGTAAAGTTGAAATTGTTTTAAAATAAAATTAAATAATTTTTTATTTTTATTTTTTTTGAGTCTGTGTTTTTTTAAAGTTGACTACAGATTTGTTAGACCAAACAATGCGTAGCGGAAATAAAAATAAACATACATACACAGTACATACAAAATCACAAAACCATAACACAAAGATTTTAACGTGGTTCACCCAATCAATCTCGGCTACATCCACGAGAACAAAGGCATCGGCAATCTTATTATTCAACAGGAGATTACAACAATTTTAATTCTTCACACATACTCTCAGCTCACCCTATTTTCTCTACACTCTCACAATTCTCCGCGGGATTACATTTCTTATAGCTGGAGTATAAAACTGAATCATAAATTCCCTCACAACAAATATAGGATGCATTAACTCCTCCTCAAAAAATACGGGAGCTAATATAGCAACTAATCCTATTGTTGTCACATACATGAGATTTTTCCCAAAATTAATTAAAACAGAAAATCTCAACAATCTCCACCTTGACAACAATTAGCCTGATACCCTGTTCATTTATTATTTTTATCTTTTCTACAAGCCAAGAGAAGCCAGACACCAACGTAGCTTCTCTAACAAAATTGGTTTCGTGAACATGTCTGCACAGTTTTCCTTCGTATGCACATTTTCAAGAGAAACACCCCTTTCAGTGATAACATGTCTTACAAAATGGTACTTGATAGGTATATGCTTAGATTTACTATGATAGGCCGGATTCTTAGCCAAATGAATTGCACTTTGACTATCACAAAATAACTTGATGTTGTCCTGTAACCTACCAAACTCACCAATCAAACCTTTCAACCAAACCGCTTCTTTGCAAGCATGAGAAGCAACTATGTATTCTGCTTCAGTAGTGGATAAAGCAACAATATTCTGTAGCTTTGACATCCAGCTAATAGCTCCACCTGCAAGAGTAAAGACATACCCTGAAGTTGACCTTCTCTTATCCAAATCACCAACAAAATCGGAATCAACATATCCGTAAACAAATTCACTACTTCTGTTATAAGTGATACAATAATCACTTGTGCCTCTCAAATACCAAAGCACCCATTTCACTGCTGACCAGTGTTCTTTTCCTGGATTTTCCATATACCTGCTGACAACTCCAACTACATGTGAAATATTTGGTCGAGTACAAACCATCGCATACATTAAACAACCTACTACATTGGCATATGGAATTCGAGACATATATTCCTTTTCTTCATTTGTATTAGGACATAAACTTGAAGAAAGCTTAAAATGGGAAGCTAAAGGGACTGAAACAGGCTTCACATTGTTCATACCAAACCTCAAGAGTATTTTCTCAATATACTTCTGTTGTGATAGCCACAGCTTACCATTGCTCCTGTCTCTAAAAATATCCATGCCCAAAATTTGTCTTGCTGCTCCTAGATCTTTCATATCAAATGTCCTAGCCATCTGAGCCTTTAACCTGTTGATCTCTGTTATGCTTTTGCTTGCTAAAAGCATATCGTCAACATATAACACTAAGATAATGAACATGCCATTACTTAATTTCTTAAAGTAAACACAATGATCATATTCACTTCTTATATAATTTTTACTCAACATGAAAGAATCAAATTTCTTGTACAATTGTCGAGGCGATTGCTTCAGACCATACAATGATTTCTTGAGCCTGCAGACAAATTTCTTGTTGCGATCATGAACAAACCCTTCTGGTTGTTCCATGTAAATCTCCTCATCTAAATCTCCATGTAAAAATGAGTTTTAACATCTAGTTGCTGTAATTCTAAATCAAGTAAGGAAACTAATGCTAATACAATTCGAATTGAAACAATTTTTACAACTGGTGAAAATATCTCATGAAAATCAACGCCTACTTTTTGAGAAAAACCTTTCGCGACCAGCCTTGCTTTGTACCTGTCCTTTGAACCATAAACACCCCTTTTCAATTTGTACACCCATTTACATCCCACAGTTTTTCTGTCTTTAGGAAGTTCTACCAGATCCCATGTGTCATTCTTGTCTAATGCCATCATCTCGTCCTTCATAGCTTCTTTCCACTTTTCACTTTTAGAACCTTCTACAACTTCCTGATAGCACAAAGGTTCATCATAGTTAGAGGTTAAAGTAACATAATCATCATACCTTCTAGGAGGACGTTTAATTCTCGTGGACCTCCTTAAAGATGTTTCTGGTACTTCCACAATTTGTTGATTATTATATGTAGGAAATTCTTCATGATCTGCATCTGAAACATGTTCATGATCTACATCTGAAACTTGTTCATGATCTACATCTGAAACTTGTTCATGACTAGCATCTGAACCATGTTCATCTTGATCATCATCAGTATTTGAACTGGTTTCAAACTGAATGTGTTGAAGCTTAGATACATTATCCTGTTTCAATTTATCATCTACATGTGAACTTTCAATTGATGATTCATTAAATTTAGCATCTCTGTTAATGATGATCTTGTGAGTAGAAGGATCCCACAATTTGTATCCCTTAGTCCCATCACCATATCCAACAAAGATATATCTTTTTGATTTAGGATCTAATTTAGAATGCTGATGTTTTGGAACTAGAGCATATGCATCACAACAAAAAACATTCAGTTTAGAATAATCACAAGGATGACCTTTCCATACCTCTTGAGGAGTTTTGCATCCTATTGCAGTTGATGGTGATCGATTTATCAAATAGCAAGCTATAGCAACCGCTTCTGTCCATAATTCCTTCTGCAAATTGCCGTTACTCAGCATACTTCTTGCTCTCTCTAAAAGAGTCTTGTTCATGCGTTCAGCAACTCCATTTTGCTGAGGAGTATACACAGTGGTTTTATGTCTTTCGATCCCAGCTTCCTTGCAATAATTATCAAATTCCTTTGAAGTAAACTCACCACCATTGTCAGTTCTTAGACATTTAATAGTTCTTCCAGTGATGTTTTCAACTAATGCTCTATACGGTTTGAAAACTGTAAACACATCAGACTTCTTCTTTAACATGTAGACCCACACTTTTCTAGAGAAATCATCAATAAAAGATACAAAATACGACGATCCTCCATATGAGGTTATAGGAGATGGACCCCAAACATCAGAATGGATATAATCAAGGATTCCCTTACTAGTACGTTTTCCAGTTTTAAACTTTTGCTTGCTTTGTTTCCCAAACAGACAATGTTTGCAGAAATCTAACTTAATAGACTTTATATTAGGAAGTAACTTACGATTAGATAAAATCTTTAATCCTCTTTCGCTCATATGGCCCAACCTTTGATGCCATAAACGAATAGAATTACTGTCATTTTCAGACACTGTAGAGACATGATGTAATTATGTTCTTCCTCCTAACTGAAAAATATTTCCAACCTTCTTTGCTTTCATTACTAGTAAAATTCTTTTATAAAATTTCATTACTCCACCTTGAATAAAGGTTTTATATCCATTAGTGTCTAGTACTCCTAATGAAATGAGGTTTTTCCTTAGTTCAGGTACATGTCTTACATCAGTTAAAATTTTATTTGTCCCATCAAACATTTTAAGCTGAATAAGCTGAATGCTTCCAATTCCCACAATGTTACACGTGACATCATTTCCCATGTAAACTACTCCATCATTGATTGGTTTATAAGTTTTAAACCATTCCCTATGAATACACATGTGATTTAATGCACCAGAATCTAACAGCCAATGTTGATCATGATTAGACAAATCAACTGATAACACTTCATCATTCATACATGTCTTGGATGCCGAACCTGTATTTGTCATGTTTGCTTCTTTCTTCTCTGTTGAAGAGTCTTCTTTGGATGCTTGCTGTCTCTTCCAACAGTCCTTCTTCAAATGTCCCAATTTGCCACAAAACCAGCACTTTACCTTACTCTTCTTCCCTTTCGATTTTGAACGCGACTCGTTGTGCTTAATGAAGCGTATTTCTTTAGAATGACCTCTGACCATCATTGCTTCTGATGTAGAGGTTTCTGAATTTGACCTCTTCCTTGTCTCTTCGGACAACAAAGCTCCAACAACGTCATCAAATTCAAGGGTTTCTGATATACTAAGACTTATAGAAGTAACAAAATGATTCCATGACTCGGGCAACGCGCATAATAAAGTTATAGCTTTATCTTCTGATTCAAATTTTACTTCTATACTTTCTAATTGCACCAGGAGAGTATTAAAGACATTCAAATGATCAGTAATAGCTATACCTTCCTTCATGCGCAGACTATACAATTGTCGCTTCAGAAGAATCCTATTGGTTAAGGATTTTGTCATGTACAACTTCTCCAGCTTTGTCCACAAACCAGCAATAGTTTTCTCTGACACGATGTTAAACAAAACATCATCTGCCAAACACAGTCGAATACCGCTCAGTGCTCTTCCATGCAAATCGCTCCATTCGTCATCTGTCATGGTGTAAGGCTGTTTGAATTTTCTCAACAGCACCTTTGCCACGCCTTGTTGCACAAGTAGATCATGCATCTTCACTTTCCAGATTTCGAAGTTATTTTTGCCATTGAACTTCTTGATCTCAAAATGAGCACTTTGAGTTTTTGCCATGTTGTAACAAACAAAATCTCCAATTCCAAATTAAAAATGCCTTTTCTTTATACTATAAAATGCCTCTGTCGTACCGTGTAATTACAATTTGAAAAGAAAAACAAAAATTGCAGGTTTACCAGAAGGAAAAACTGCCTGGCACTCCTCGACGGCGGAAAACCCGCGCCTGAAACAAAATAAACTGCCTGGCGCTCCTCGATGGCGGAAGACCCACGCCTGAAACGAAATCCACGCGAGGCAGGAAATTGACATGATTAACCCTTTCGTTTCCGCACCAATAGCCCTTTCTGCCGCACTGGCGCGACTATTCCTGGAACTTCCGCGCCAATTGGCGCGACTGTTACTGAATAAACCGCGCCAGCCCCTTCTTTAGCTCAAAATTGGCGCTGCTGTTCCAGCCAAAACCATGCCAACCAAAAAAACTTCACTTTCCGCGTCTCTGTCACACGTACCAGCTCCACAACCAGAGACCTGTAGGTTATGGGCCCTCCACGCTTCCGCTGCGCCGCTCTGATACCAATTGTTAGACCAAACAATGCGCAGTGGAAATAAAAATAAACATACATACACAACACATACAAAATCACAAAACCATAACACAAAGATTTTAACGTGGTTCACCCAACCAATCTGGGCTACATCCACCAGAATAGAGGCATCGACAATCTTATTATTCAATAGGAGATTACAACAATTTTAATTCTTCACACATACTCTCAGCTCACCCTATTTTCTCTACACTCTCACAATCCTCTACGGGATTACATTTCTTATAGCTGGAGTATAAAACTGAATCATAAATTCCCTCACAACAAATATAGGATGCATTAACTCCTCCTCAAAAAATATTGGAGCTAATATAGCAACTAATCCTATTGTTGTCACATACATGAGATTTTTCCCAAAATTAATTAAAACAGAAAATCTCAACAAGATTTAATTTATGTTTTGAGAAATCTCGACATACTAGCATTTAAGTCATCAAAATCACTCGTGGAATGGCCACACCTTCTCCTAACATGACTAGATTTTTGCTAACAGAGACATCACATAGTGACTTAACCCATCAGTGCCTATTATGTGACTTTGGTCTATCGGACCTAAAGAAACGAATTATTTAGTTTGATTTAATATTTTATTACTATGCTCAAAAAGCTTGCAGAGGAGCCTCCCAAGCTCACTGTAATTTTGACAACGTAAAAGGCTAGGAACATCAGTATTGCAACAAAGATTTTGAAACTGAGATCTAATGTGGTTGTACCCCAGGCACTCTAAGAGGAAGTGATTTTCATCCTCGATGTTCGTATTCTCACAGAGATGGCAGAACCATTCCATCCATGGTGTTTTAGGAACTGCCCAACGACCTGTTTCACTATGGAGCTCATGAGAGTTCGTTCTAATCTTGGCTATATTAATTTTCTTCTTTGAGCTAGTTAAAACAGAGAGATACTTTTGATCTTCTAGGGTGGGGTTGATGACCTCCTTATAATATCTTAATTTTCTTTTAGCCGCTAAATCTTTCTCACACAACATTTTTTCTTTGAACTTAGAAGTAACAATATTTTTAATGTTATTAATGTTTTGCAATGCAACATTCTCATCGATATCCCAATGGTTTAACCAGGCCCGGGTGTCTTTATACCAACCTCATTTGAGCCTTAGGTGGTTTTGGCTGGAATTTAAACCTAGCTTAGGAAGTCTATAGTCTCCCATGTTATTGAGTTTGTACTTGTACAATAGAAGCCTAGTCATAGCTAGGCTCTCGATAGGGGGAAAACCCACTTCTATAAGGAAAATAAGATAGGGTCAAAATATTTTTTAATTAATATAATACCGAGATTTAAACTTTAAATTTCATGAAAATCAAAATATTTTATCAATAATTATAATTATTACTTTTTAAATTTAATTTAATTTATTTTTTTATATAATTTAACTAAATCAAAATGAATGTAGTTAAGAGTTGAACGCAATCAATTTAAAATTCCAAAACTTATTTAAGCTGCCTAAAAAATATCAAATTTATACAATTCCAACTCCACAACCCAGTTCCAATTAAATTGATATTTCAACAATATAAACATAATCCAATTGGATTGGTAGGAAAAATAGTCAGGACTACTTGATGATGGCAAGAGCTAACCAGCCTTCCATAGGGCATTCAATGCCTGTATGGAGGCCCCCTTTATCATGCATTCCCCATGCCCTTCCATCCCACATCGTGCATTTCTCCGGGAGCCCTGACCCCATTGCGTCAAACTTTCTCTGGTAGCGGGTGACCCACCACTTCCGAGCTGGTACCCGCCATGCTGGCGCATTTTCAAATGGAGAGCTCGCGCCAAAGACTCATTTTTGTTACTCCATTGCTCCATTCGCGCTCCCGTTGCAGGTCCTATGCAACCCTCTCAAACATACACCGCTCCCCCTAATGGTGCTCCCTCACCTCGCAAGTCATCTGCAACCCTCGATTAGCTCTTGCCGTGAGGAACCCATCTGTCGGATTTCGCTCGGAGACTTTGCGGGAGGTCGCGGGATCGAAGTTCGTAAGTGTGATAAGCCTTGCCATATAAGATTCCATTGTTGAACACAAAAAGGAGGGAAAATCCCCGTGATAGACCTCTCAGAACTCGAAGGCACGAGTCGAACTGCGACGGTGGAAGCAATCAGCTGGGCATGTCGAGGTGGGGCTTCTTCTTGGTAATTATAAACATTTACAATATCTCATATATCATTTTTCTGACAGTTCGATCGCTGTTCACATCAATTCATGTGATGTTGAGAATTAAAGGTGAAGAACCATGGGGTTTCAGATTCCACCATGGAAAACGAGATGTGAGTGGGGCGAAAATTTTTCCACCTGCCCACGGAGAAGAAGATGCGCTACTTCTCGATGGACCCCAAATCTCATATGTGCTACTCCACCAGCTTCAATGTTAAAGAAGACAAAACCCTCAACTGGAGAGACTTTATTTGATACTCTTGCAAACCCTTGGAAGAGATGTTGCCCCTTTGGCCTGACAAGCCCACAGATTTCAGGTATTTAGGGGCGATTGAATTTGGACACTTTTACAGAACTGCTAAGGTGATCCAGGAATTAGTTGAATAATTATTAATCATGTTTGTTATCAATATTATGCATTTGGTTATTTTCTTGTATTTGATTAAACAATTTTGATTATGAGTGTCAAAATTGTTTGAGAATGTTGGTTGTACATCAATCCTATGCTCCTCTGGAATATCTTTTACCCTTATATTCAATTTTTGGAACTCCTCAATGTGCTCCATTACTGAACCCTTTTGTTTGAGACTTATCAATTGGCTAAAAAAAGTGTTGCTTTTTGTATCTTCATAATGTGCTATCAATTCTTCCGTAAAAATTTCCCAAGTGATAAATTGTTTACGAGAGCAAAGCCATTGATACCATACAAACTGATTTGGTTCCAAATATACAGTTGCCATACGTACCTTTTGTGCGTTTTTCACATTATTTAGATCGAAGAATTGCTCCATCTGTAATATCCATGTGGCGGGATCCTTGCCATCAAACTTCCTCATATCGATTTTTGGAATATTGTGATTCTTCGATCCAACATTAGCGTCTATGGAATCATGATTAACATTTCTTTTGTTCTCATCATGAGTTTCCTTTACTACCTTTTCACCATTAGTGACCCTTTCTTGTAGCAACTTCTTCAATTCTTCCATGTCTGTCTTCATATCTATCTTCAAATCTGCCATGTCTCTCTTCAAATCTGTCTTCGAATCATCCATCTTAGCTTCCATGCCCTTTATCTTAGATTCAACGCCATTTATCTTAGATTCCACGCCACTTATCTTAGCTTTTGTTAGCTTTTGTGAGTGTGACATTTGTTGCACTTATTCTTGTAATTTTGATATATCATGTAGCATTTCTTCCTCTTCTTCATGGGTCATGCTAGAGCTTTCAGGTTCCTTACTAGGTGTTTGCATTTTCTTTCCTCGGGGCATCAGTTACCGATAATAATGATTTACTATGCCCTTTGAATTCCGTTAAACCAAGCTTACACAAAAATTTAAAAAAAAAAACTACACACCTTTTTTCACTTTATAGAAGCCTGATATTGAATCTGATGTATCTCTGTAATTTTGGATCATCCAATTCTGCAATTGCTACCTGTAGTAGCCTTCTGCGTCCTCTTTCCAATGCCACATGTCTGAGCCAAATTGAATTCTCCAAGGAAGAGTTATGTGAAATCTCCCACAATGACCTGTTTTTAGACTGGTTCAGTAGAGCGAAAATGTAAGACGTGCCACGAGTCACTGTTTCAACCTCTGTATCCGAAACACACACACAAGAAACTACAGTCCATCCTCTTTCTGTACCTTCTTATGAAATTTCAATCCGATCCCCAGAGAGAAAGTTATGACGATTTTCCCTAGGTCACCTGTTTTGAATGTAATTCAGGAGTCTGCAAAAAGACCAACTTCCTGAGATCATATCTCCGCAAATATCGCGCAAAAAGCTCTGAAATTCGGACCCAAGGTTCAACGCGATTTCTTCTTAAATGGGTTTTTTTGTGACTTCTGAAACGTCACGGCAAAAAAAAGTTATAGCGAAAATTCCACGATGACCTATTTGGAGCAGTGAAACCCTAGAATCCAAAGCTCTGATACCAAATGTTATGAAACCAGCTCAAGAAAAGATAGAAAAGATAGATCAACGCCTTAGAATTCAGCCTCTTCAAGGGGGAAACCTCCTTTACATTACATGAATGAACAATTCTTGGATGATACAAATGACAAAACCTCCTTTCTATATATAGGAGTCTAGGGAGTCACAATATAATCCAGCCGACCTAACAATAATAATATAAAGCCACAAAAATAACAATAGAGGGATTCTATGTGGCACAGAAATAACATTATGGGGGTAATAGGGGCACAACAATATAAATAAGGGGTATAACTACAATAGTAATGGGGTAATCACTAGTATTATAGGGACCCAATAGAGAATTTGTACAAAGGCAGTACCGATTGAAACTTGCAGAGGCATTCGTGATGTCTATTAATATCTGATTCTTTTGACGGATTTCGATGGGTTTTTCAAGCTTCGAGATTAAGTTTCTTCAGGCATTGATGCAGTACCAGGTTTTTCTGTGCCCGAGGCTTTGAGGCTGTGAAAGACAAAAGAGGGATGCAACTATCTCTGCTCTCTGCTCGGCAAACACCATAGTTTTATCATCACAATGTCCATATGTCATATGTAGGATTGGGCTTGCAATCTTTTCTTTCTAGACAATATTGCAGGATGGGAACTTTTTTGAGTGTGATTTTCCAGACACTTCTTGGAATTTTATTTGATGGAAATCAATCTCATGGCTGCTCTATTGTGGTTGCACACTTTATCAACCCTTATACAATTCCTCCAATTTTATTTTCGTTTTCCATTTCAAATGGTTCATTGTGTTTAATCAGGTATCTGAGTTTTGTGCTACAAAATTTACAGCGGTCAAATGGGTCATTGTGTTTGCTCAAGATGCATAGGCTTGTGCTAAAGAATTTCAGTGTTAAAAGGGTTTGAGGTTGGATCTGAATTTTTAACAGGGTGAAGGGAATTCAGATGGTTCTGATTTCATTGAGATTGATCTCTTTGGTTAATTTTTTCAAATTCAAAGTATGAATATGGTTAGATCTTGAGAAATAAATTTTGTCTTTAAATGATTATTTAAATTTTAAAATATAGAAAAAACTAGTAAATAGATAAACCTAAATTTTAAAATTTAGAAAGAACTAGTAAATAGATAAATCTAATTTTATTTTAATTTATGTAAGGACATTGTATGAATGGAATTTTGATTATGGAAGTTTGTTTTCACAAAAATTAAGCATGTTAATAAATGAATAAATTTAATATATGTTTTTGTTTTTTAAATTTAATAAGAACTTTGTGTGAGAAGAATTTTTTTAGAATTGAATTGTGTAAAAGAAAAATGTTGAATGTAAATAGGTAAAAAATTTTGGAATAGTGATTTAGAAATTAATAGTAGTAGAAATTGAATTAAATTGGATTGTTGATTTTGAGAATATTTTAAAATTGGATTAGATTAATCGTTATTGGTCAGTAAAGTTTTATGGGTAGTGATGTAGTAATTGTCAATGTTTAATTATGAATTTTGCAGTAAAGTTTTATGGGTAGTGATGTAGTAATTGTCAATGTTTAATTATGAATTTTGCAGTATGTTAGTCTCCGCCGATCAAGTTTTATGGGTAATGATACAGCGATTGTCAATGCTTAGTTTTGCAGTATGTCAGTCTTGTGATTAAGTTGAGGTAAGAAGTCGTTTAGTCCCATTAAAATCAGATCCCATTAATTACAATTTAACAGTTCTAAAATTCATCTCATTCTTATTAGTTCAATGTTAAAATATTTTTAAAATTAACCATCAAAATAAAAATGACTGAATAAAATGAGCTGACAAAATTGACAATCAGTATAAAGAAGATGACACAAAAAGTTTAAGGGTTTCCTACCATCTTGTTTTTCATCGAAGGAGTAGACAAGAAGGCCGTTGGTGAAAGAATAATAGAAACAATTGTTAGTTGGATCTAACAAAACATTGGACCTATTGTACCCATTCTCACCACCAAATAGGATGAATAAGCTTAATAGATTCAGGATCCACAACAGTTGTGCTTCCAAAGTACTTTGGAGGACAAGGGTAAGAAATATCAAGATATAAAATTAAAAAACAAAAACAAATTGAAATAACATTCTGCAACGATTATTTTAATGTGATATTTTGAGTTGTCTATGATAGTAGTCACTGAAAAAAGAACATAACATATTCATAAGTAACGTTGGTGATCTGAAAAATGAATATAACATATTGACAAGTAATGTTGGTGATCTTGTTTGATTAACATTACATGAATGGGTGGAATGGTGATGCTTATTTTATGTGGGTGATTTTTGTTTGATTAACCATCAAATGTGACATTGTTGGGAAGAATGATGATGTTTGTTGAATGGTGATGTTTGGTTGATGAAGACGACATTATGAAAATGAATGAAATGAATGTTGTATGTGGTAGGGAGTTGGCAAATTTTTTTTTTTAAATTTATTTGATTGGTTTATTAAAATAATGTAAAGTGAATAGTTAATGAATGTAAAATTTAATTTTCACATGTTTGATAAATGTTTACATTTGAAATAATTTGCATTTTTTTTAATATTATAATTTTTTTATTATTTTTTATATGAGGATTATTTTAGACTTTATACATAAGTTGAAAATATGATAAGAAGTAGTTTTTATTCTTTTTCTTTTAAAATTTATATATTTTTTATTATTTTCTTTAAAAGTGCTATTTTAGATCTCAAAATTTCTCCAATGATAGTGAGGATTTTTTTCACTTATGATGGACATAGGTTGAAAATGTGATAAAAAGTAGATTTGTTTCTTTCCTGTTTAAAAATTTATTACTATTTTATTATTTTTCTTTAATATATCTATTTTAGATGGTCATGAGGGATTTTTTCACATATCATGGACATAAGTTGAAAGCATGATAATAAGTACTTCTTTCTTTTTGAAAATTTACAACTCTTTTATTAATTTTTTTAAGAGGCCCATGTTAGATCTCAAAATTCTCTAATAGTTGTGAGGTCTTCTTCATATATTATGATTTAGAAGGTTGTTTGGTCATAGATAATGAAATCAAGTATGGAGAAGTGGAAGTTACAAAATGACATGTTTCTAAGATGAAAAACTATATGGAGGAAGGCAATCAAAATTATTTATTTGCATCAAAGATACTAGGTGTATACATAGGGAAATGCATTCCGATTTAGCAAAGTTTAATGCTATCATAAAAGAACCTTGAGAATGTGATAACTCAAATAATCAACTAGAGTTGATGGAAAATGACTGAAGATTAGAAAATGTAGAGCAAAGGAGTAGACTAGGTAATTCAAGACAATATGTTGTAGATAATAGTTTGACTATGTTGGAGGAAAGAAGTGAATAAAATGTATTTGTTAGTATGAATAGAAATGAATTGCTAGAGGGTCGTCTCCAACCATTGTCAAATATTTTGTTAAAGTCATAGATACTCATGGTCAAACTTTGGGGCATGACATCATTAATATATTTGGATTGAAGGATTGAGAAGAAGATGGGATTAGTCAAACATAAAAAGAAGAAAGTCAAAATAAGATTTATAACTAGAAATTATGAGAGTGGTTCACATGGATTACTTAAAGAAATGTCTAGAGAATAGAGCTCTAAAAAGAAGAAGAAAAAAAGAGCATATTCAAGGAAGGTGATCCTAATAGTGACAATAAATAATGCAACTTGCTTGATGAGTTTGGGAGGGATTAGGAACTGACTTGATGAGATGCTGTAACTCATTGTGGCAGAGAATCATAAGAAAAGAAATACGCAGTGAAACATTTTGCGAATATATTATTAGATAAAGAAAATGAAATCAATCATTAGAAAAAATAATAGTCAAACCTTACTTACAAAAGTAAAAAGAAATAAAAATGCAAGTTAAGTGGAGGAACCTATTGGAAGATGAAGCTATTTGGGAGTTTGGATCGACTCGACACTCATCCTTACTAATTCTTTGAGGTTGGATCATTTTAAGAAGCGATGCCTTGCACCATACTTAGATTAGGATACATGCTAATGTTGGCACTTAATTTAAGATAGTTAGATGTTATATCCTTTTGTAACAAGTCGATCTTTATGAAGAGCAACCCTCATGAAGAGTCATGACTCTTAATTCTACATGTATTAATCTTATGGTCATGATCCATTGTAAATATGAATTTGAATTGATTTCACAAACACATAATTTATTCTTTTCAAACTTGTCTAATTTCCATATAGAACATCTACACTCAGTGGTAATTAGTTTATGTTGGTTCTTTGCCTTCCTTTTTTTCTAGACATTTGTTAGCATGATTTCCTTTATGTTGGAACTTGAAATATTTCAAATGACTTAAATCCTACTTATCTTAGTTCAAATAAATTAATTCATGTTTCGCTTTCTTGAGCATTCCTTTGTTGCCTCCCTTACACATCCTCCTAACTAGGAAAAATATTTTAATTTGATCTACTTCATTGAAATAGTCTTTGGCTTTGTTTCTTATTACACAACATAATCTCAAAGCTTTACAAAGGTGGGAAAATTAAAATCAGCATAGATACCCTAGAGAAAGAGTTCCCATGATGCTATAAACCATTTAGTGTAACAAACACCAACTGTCCATCTTCAAATTTCGCCCTTATGGCAACAAATTGAGCTCCCAACTTTGTGATCTTCATCATGGAACTTGCCAAAATGTTTGCGTTAGTCATGCAAATGACATAGACCTTATTTCTTAACATATTTAATAAGAAATGTTCACACTATTGTACAAGGCTATCAAAACATCATATATCTCTTTAATCGTATTCTTTCTAATGTGAGGGATAAAAAAGTTTTTCATTGAATTAAGAATGGTTCACTTTTCCTTGGCCACCTCATTCTTGTAATCAACCAATTTGAATAATATTGGTAGAGACGATAAACGTTTTTTTTAACAAACACCCAAAGCTCGACCACCTTAATTAGCATTTGCGGTATATACTTCTAAGGAGCAGAGTTGGAAGCATATTCTACCTATTACACTCTCCAAGATTGAGACATCATCCTTGCAAATCTTGAAGAACAACTCAATCAACATGTCAAGGAACAAGCAGAGTAAATTAGAACTTATCCCTAGTGAAAAATACAACTCCAATCTCTAAAGAAAATAAGGCAACAAACACAACTCCTTGTCATTAAAATATTGAACTTGCTCTTTCGTAAGAAGGGAATTTCAACATAACAAGCTTCAATACCATGTAGAATTTTATAAAATCTCCGCATTTGAAATTTCCACATCATTTTTATGAGGCTATTGATATATTTCATAAAAGTTTTTAGTGTTAGTATTGAAGTTATTTTTTTCCAAACCCTTACAAAAACTTAATCTCGAAGCTTGAAAAACACACCAAAATCCGTCAAAAGAATCAGAGATTAATAAACATCACGAATGCCTCTGCAAGTTTCAATCGGTACTGCCTTTGTACAAATTCTCAAACTGTATAGCCAACAAAAGCAGAAACACAAAAAGGAGGGAAAATCTCCAATAAACTGTAACCTAACGCACATATAACTTAATAGAATCCTCGCAAGATCTCCAATTTGCTTACTGTACTCTGCATTTGCCTTTCTGAACAATCCAACAGTTTCAAATTGGGGAGTTAATTAATCTTTCCATAGATGAAAATTTGGGTATGGAGAATAATATGGGCAGTTCTTAGCAGTCTTTATTCTGAAATTCTATATATAGAAGCCAGGTGAAATAGTTAATGTCACTCATAGTCATGTGTATCAGATTTTAAAAATATTTTAGAATCTGCAATCTATTCCACATGTATATGGATTCTAAAGAATTGAATGAACTTCAAAATCTTTACAGTAATTAAGAAAATGAATGTTTGTCTTAGCGGAAAGCGTGAATGTCTATCTGATTATGAAATTTTACAGATAGAAGTTAGGCCAAACAAAGTCACAGTTAATTTTACTATATGTATCAGATTCTGAGAATATTTTAGAATCTGCAATCCATTCCAGATGAATGCTACCTTGTAAAGAATTGAATTTCAATTAAGAAAATGTTTGCCTAATATTATATGTTTGTAAAATTGCTTATGTTGTCACTATGTTTTTTTTTTTTTTTTTTAATTTGTATGTTGTCATTATGCTTTTTCTTTGGGAGGAAGTGTGCATCTTGATTGAATGCTTGACGTAGCCTGGTAAAGCATTCAATAAGCATGGAAAGCATTCAATGAGCATGGAAATCTTTGCAGAAATTATGAAACATTTGTCCGATAATATTAATATTAACATTATATTAGTAAAATTGTTTAGGTTGTTAATTTGTTTTTCTTTTTAGAAATATTAACATTATATTAGTAAAATTGTTTAGGTTGTTAATCTGTTTTTCCTTTTAGAAAAATTATATATGAGATACTCATAATCAAGTCAATTAAAAAAAATAAAAATTTGTGAAGACATTAATAATCAAAATTGTTTAATCAAATAAGTCCACATGGGGTAGCTCAAGCGGCAAGGGCCGTGGAAATGAAGTCTCACCGAACCGGAAGTCTTGGGTTCAAATCTTGGGCTACCCTGCCCCCGTAGAGGGGTACATAATGGACATGTAAATAGGAGAGTCCCACCCCAGCCTTACAAAAAAAAATTGTTTACTCAAATACAAGAAAATAACCACATGCATAATATTGATAACAAACATGGTTGATAATTATTCGTCTAATTCCTGGATCACCTTAGCAGTTCTGTAAAAGTGTCCAAATTCAGTCGCCCCTAAATACCTGAAATTTGTGGGTTTGTCAGGCCAAAGGGGCAACATCTCTTCCAAGGGTTTGCAAGAGTAGCGGGTAAAGTATCTCATGTTGAGGGTTTTGTTTTCTTTAACATTGAAGCTGGTGGAGTAGCGCATGCGAGATTTGGGGTCCATCGAGAAGTTGCGCATCTTCTCCTCCGTAGGCAGGTGGAAAAATTCTCGCCCCTCTCGCATCTCGTTTTCCATGGTGGATTCTGAAACCCCATGGTTCTTCACCTGTAATTCTCAACATCACATGAATTGATGTGAAAAACGATCGAACTGTCAGAAAAATGATATATGAGATACTGAAAATGTTTATAATTACCAAGCAGAAGCCCCAGTCTCAACATGCCTGGCCGATTGCTTCCACCGTCGCAGTTCAGCTCACGCCTTCGAGTTCTGAGAGGTCTATTAGGGGGATTTTCCCTCTTTTTTGTGTTCAACAATGGAATCTTATATGGCAAGGCTTCTCACCCTTATGGACTTCGATCCCGCGACCTCCCGAAAAGTTTCCGAGCAAAATCCGACAGATGGGTTCCTTAGGGAAAGAGCTAATGAGGGTTGCAGAGGACCTGCGAGGTGAGCCAGCACTGTGAGAGGATCTGCGAGGTGAGGGAGCACCGTGAGCGGGAGCGATGTATGCTTGAGAGGGTTGTAGAGGACTTGCGACAGGAGCGTGAATGGAGAAATGGAGCAACGAAAATGAGTCTTTGGCGTGAGCTCTCGGTTTGAAAATGCGCCAGCATGGCGGGTGCCAGCTTGAAGGTGGTGGGTCACCCGGTACCGGAGAAAGTTTGACGCGATGGGGTCAGGGCTGTCGGAGAAATGCATGATGCGAGATGGAAGGGCATGGGGCATGCATGGTAAAGGGGTTTCCATACGGGCATTTAATGCCCTATGGCGGGGCGGTTAGCTCTTGCCCTTGAGGATATTTTTATTCATGATTTGCTTACTAGTTACGTGTTGACATTAAAAGATAGGTACTGCTGACTCTACATTGATTGTGCTGGTTTGATCATCACTTTCTTTGTAATGAATGGTACGTGTCATACCTGTCAAATCAGTCCTCGCCTTGCCACTCTCGCTTCATCCCAGAAATTGAAACGGCTGAGATTTAACTTATAAGCGTTGTTTACTTAAAGTGGTTAAATTGGTTTGGATAGCCAAAAATGGCTCGAATTTTAAATTTGTTAGGGCACCTAAAATTTTGAAGATTGAGAGCTATAACCTGGATTTACAAAAAAAAACTAGATTTTATCAAAATACAACCTGAATTTCTATAATTTTTTGACCAAATTTAAAACTTGGTTAGACTACCAACTTTTATAAGAAAACCAACCTAAATTACACTTTTTCTTTTTTTGCTAGAAATTTTTTGTTGGAATCTTCATGATCAAAGTGTGTAAAAGGTTTGGAAGCCTTAAATTCAAAAATAAAACAAAAATATTTTTTAAATAACAAAAGGTTATGATTTAACAAAAAATGAAGAAAAGCCTATATGTTTGGTAGTATCAATGATAATAGTTTTTAATTTACTATTAATCAATTTTTTAAAATAATTAACCAATTATATAAATATATATTTTAAATTTTTGAAATGATGTTCAAATGTCACATTCTAAAATTAAATAATTTTTTCAATAAGAGTAAAACTTATTATTATTATTATTATTATTATGTGTCTTTGCTTGAGGTCTCATATGTTTAGTACACAATGACAAAATTTATTATTATTGTAAATGTCAAATATTTTTAGAAAATTTAAACCATTGTTGGAAAGGTAAAGGAGGTAAGACATAAAATTTCACACACATTGTAACGCATATTACTATAACAACTATTAACTTTTTTTTTTTTACATATAACCAAACTTTATTTATGCGATAACCGTAATCAAACCTTCAGGTATTTCTTTATGTATGCATCGGAATTCCAAACGGACCTGACAAGTCTCAATACTATAGTTTAATGACATTCTTAAGGGAATTAATTCAGGCAACTCAGCTCTTCGTACACGCTGCTTATGCATTTAATATTCGATGTCTGACACCAGAAGGATCTGGTAGCTTGAGACACTTGGCGAAGTTTGCTCCCTTCGATCTGGGTTTGGAGATCAGATGGTCCTCGACGTCTAGACTTTAATGAGGTAATTGTTCCCTCAACCTCCTGTTGCGAATGGGTTCATTTGGGTTATGTTGTTCCTTCGTTTCTTTGCTCTGCAACCGAGCCAAGCCATCTCTGCCACAAGGATGGTTTTAGTATGTCCAAGCTTGGTTTGATGGAGAGCTGCGACAAACCCCATCCTTTAGGTACCTCGCGACTTTTTCCTTTCTCCTCAATTTAGAGTCTTACTTCTAGTTTTCATCTCTGTTCCGAAGGTGCACAGGCAATATTCTCTATTCATTCGATCTATTATGCAAGGAATGTATGCTTCCTCCGGCTTACCCCTCTGGATGGAGGTGAATTCAGAGACCATTGTGCTGGAAGAGGTAATGATAGTTTTAACAGGGATTTTGCATTTCCATTTTTCCTAATTCAAACGTCTGCTAACTCAATGTGAGGATTTATGGTACATGCGGTCTTCAACATCCCAATGTCGACTTTTCTCAGGTACCTTTCAGCTCATCTAAGTAATAATTTGAGTTTAATTTCAAGGGTTTCAATTTTAATGATGTTTACCATGAAATTGTAGGTATCAAGCTTTGTTGAAACCCTCCTCTTGCGGACGTGCTGGTCTCAAAGGCATCATTCTTATTCATGGTTTTCATCTTCTCATTTTCAATTTGGTTTCACTGTTGAACCCCATGGTGGTTTATCTTTCTTAGGTATTTTCATTTGTATAGTGGTTACGCTTGAAAACACTCTATTGGATGCTACCTTAGATTTTCTGGGTGAAAGCGTGAAATTAGGCAGAGGCTACAAGTTGGCCATAATTTTCATTTGAATGCTTTGTGTTTAAAATAGGTTTTGGGTACTCGACGAACTGAGTTGTTCCAAGTTCCTCATGGCATAGTTATATGTATATTAGCAAAGGGTTTGACATTGGTCTATTTCATGATAGGTTTGTAATTTTGGTTTGTAAATATTTTGAGGGTTTGAATATAGTGTCGATGACCGTATTTAACGTTTTCATGGTTCATCATCCCTTTCGGTTTTGCTCGGCTTCCTATGTCGAAGCTTGTCTATCTTGGTTACATTTGACTCTACGGAGCCTGTACATGGATTATTGTTTTCTTTTGGTTAAGTTATGAATACATGGATTGTGATAACTCATTTTACTAGAATTGACCGAGTATTACTCAACCTCTGAATTTGATAATGAGTGTTTTCTTTCCAATTATTAAATTTAGAAAAAGCTAGCTTTGCTCTTAGCATTCTGATAGTTTCCATGTATGTAAATTTAATTCTCTATTATTGTGACTGTTGGGAAAGAAATATGTTGGGTTGTTACTTGTGATTGTCACACATTTCATATATGTGTACTGCATACAGCTAGGCCAATGCATATGCATAGTATTAACAATGCTTTGTCTCAGCATTTAGGTTGTTCTCAGTTTAAACATAATGTTAACAGTTCTCTGTTTAAGTATATACATTTGTTCATTGTCCTCTGTGTAATAGGAACAGTTTTTCTATTTAAATATATCATAATTCTCTTCTTAAATACATAAGTTGTTCCGCATTCAAACTAATAATAATTCTCTGATTAAATATGTAAGCTATTTCATACTAGCTTAAGATACATAACAAACAATTTCAGATTACCTAGCATAAGCACAATCCTGTTATTATCCATCAATCACTATAGAATCATTATTTCAATAGTCACTAAGTTAAAGAGTTTGATTACTTATTTGTTCACCGCCTTGTAGTTCTGTAATTCCTCTTCAGGAAGGTCTCACCACCTAGCCATGAGTCTGGAAATTACGTCCATACTCTCCCCCAAGCTCTTCCTCCTCCAAATAGTAAAATGAGTCTGTTGCAGTCAGGTATCTTGGGCATCAAGACTCACTGTCCAGCCTCAAGTCACATACCTCTCTCACTGTACTCAAGGTTTTCCCACTGGTTTATTCCACCCAGCTCAAGGAATTCTGGGTAGTAATGCTCTGCTCCCTTGACCCATCTGGTATTCTATTCTTTTTGTCTTCTCCAACCCCCTAGGCCTTCCTTGAATTCCTCTTTTGAGGAGACAGATGAGTGTTAGGTCCTTTGTTTCGATTTTGAAATATTTTGGAGATACAAAGAAGAGGAAACAGAAGGCGGCAACAACGGTCAGGTTGTGGTGAAGACAACTGGGGAGGAAAACAGGAATAGGCAGTTGTGGAATGGTTGTGGCAAGGTGTCAGCAACAAGAAGGGGCAGTTGAGCAGACAAGGCGAATGAGAGGTAGTTGAGTAAGAACTGGTAGTGCAAGCGGTAGAAGGAATACAAAAGGAGAAGGTTGCAAGGAGAAAGGGGTTGGGTTTTTGGTTGATTAGTTAGTTGAAGAGTTCTGGTCATAGACGAGTAGCGAGGAGGATGCGAGCTCTCGGAGCATCCAACCTAAAGACTAGAGCAGTAGCTAAGAAGAGGGGAAAGTTTGTTGCAGTCAGGAGGGTCATTTAATTGGGTATTTCATGCAATTATATGTGGTTGAGGCCAGTGTATAATGTAATGTTATCCCGTTGAATTAATATGAATGAAGAGTCAGATTGATTTCTTAGTATGATGTGTTTATTTGATTATGTCGTATGGACCCACTAAAAATTTGAGTGTGTTGCAAGTCTATGCTCATGGTAGATTGATCTTCATATATTGTTAGTTTGAGTATATGCACATGGCCACTTATAGAGTAATGGTTAATATATCCCTGACCTTGTACTAAACCCTTCTTACTTCTAGTCGTGGCATGCCTCGAGTGAGACTCCTTATCCCTTGGGGTAAGGTGAAAATGTCAGCGTTGTCCTAGACTACAATGAACCATTGTTGTCCCTTTGTGCCTGAACCCAGGGTCTTTCCCTAATGTCACTTTTGTGCCAACAAATGGTTTCGTTGCCGGGACCTGAAGCTATAAGAACCGGTTTGGAATATGGTGTCGAGGATATTTAAGAAAGAGATTAGGGATTGGTGGGATAAAAGAGTAGATCAGTTTATAGCAGAACAAGCTATTCAAAGGGGTCAACCGATTGCCAAAGTGAGTAGAGAGACTTTGTATGCTGAGGTTGCGAGTGACTAATATGAGATCTTTTGGTGTAAGTTTCCAAAAGACTTGTATAATTGGTTAAGGAGGCTAAAAGTGAAGAGTTAGTTAGAAGGAATGACTTCAGCTCGTCGCAACTAGGATCCCTCAGACCTTGTATCACTTCGACACTTAGATAGCGATCTAACAAGGGCAGTTTATTTTTGGGTACATACCACAGTAGAGGGGTACATAGTTGAGTTTCCCACAAAGAAATATCAATCCTTTTCAAGGGCAAAAGCGATGTTTAAGTCAAGATTGAGAGGGCAGTTTGTGAGGGAAGTGTCATTGTGGATTAAGATGTTCATGGTAGAAGAAGGGTTGCTACCCTTATCTACAACAACGATGGTAGCATAAAACCCTAGTACTGGGGGAAGGACCTAAGGGGAGGATGCTACTGGTTGGGGAATAGAGATGATGGTGAAGGAATGGATGTGGAAGGATTGTGGAAGGCTAGAGACATTAGGGTGCAGAGGAGAGTGTTGTTAGCTGACAAGTGGCAGGCGAGAGCGGTTCAGACTCTGAAGAAGAGACGAATGGGACCCCACCAAGTAGGAGCAGTGCCGAGGAGCTCAGAAGAGGGAAAGAGAATGGAGGAAGATGTAGGACAAGACAGGAATGCCAATGGGAAGGACATAAGCCAAGATAATGATGAGGACTCTTCCTTACAGGTTGCGGGAAAGATGGCTGAGGAATAGATGTGGAGCAGTCACGAAGAGGAAATGGAAGAGGAAATGAGTAATGTCATGAGAAAGTTATTCGCCGAAGATGAAACATCTGCAAGAGATCAGCAACAAAATCCCTGATGTACAGGTAGTATCCCTCCCGACTGCCCCTGGTGCCTTACAATAATCCTAAGAAACTTGTTGCTAAGTTAGCTGGAGCGATACGAGTACACAACGTACATGAGAGATATAAGGTCAGTTTTAATACATTAAATAACAGTGGAATTAGTGGTATTAGCAATATGGGCCTGAAAGGATCTTAGCAACCTTGAACCAAAGGATTTGTGTTGTTGGCACATACTCCAGTAACCATGGCGGGATCTTTCACTAGATGCCCTAAATTTGCCGGTAAAGGAAATGAAGACGTAGAAAAGAATTGATATCTCTGTGAAGCTATATGGAGAGCACATTAGATGCAAAACAATGCTAAATCATTTGAATTCCAAACCACGTTGAGGGAGATAGCTCTACATTGGTTTATAAAATGGGTAGAACAGAACCAGATTCCCACAGTAGATGATATTAAGAGAGGATTCGTGCAAGGATTCAAAGTATCTCAGACTAACCAATAGGGGTTATTAGAGTTGTGGGAAATCAAGCAAAAGGAAGGTGAAACTACTTGGGAACTAATGAATATATTTAAGGATTCTATTGCTAAGCTAAGTTACACCCTAGATCCTAATCACCAGAGAGACTGGTTCATCAAGGCACTCTTACCCCTTACAAGAACATCGTTGATGCAACAAAAGATTGGGACTCTCTAGGATGCTTTAGAACAAGTGTCATGTATAGAGGCCATGGCTGGATACCTGCATGAATATCAAGGGGGTTGTAGGATCCGTCAATCATGGGCCTCCAAAATCAGATTGCCAACTTAACAGAGAGACTAAAGGATCTACAACTAGTTTGGCTAGCTAGACCCAATGTGTGGTGTACAAATTGCATGGTGGAGGGACATGTTGTGACATAATGCCAAAGGTTGCGGGGAATCAACCATTCAAGGGGGATTGTAGGACCATTAGGAACCACGCCAACAACAGGAGTTGCGACAGTAGGGTGCAGAAATTTTGAATAATATAACACTTATTCAAAGAGATTATCCTGATTATACACTATTTGCAGAATGCATGCATAATGCATAACCTCCTCTACATTAATCATCAATTTGCAGAATTAAAAACAATTGCATGTGCACATTGAAACATCAATCACACATATCAACACAGTATGTACTGGGGAAAGCATACAGCTAAAAACCCCCAACTATCTGTATATTATAATGATAGGGAACATGTAACAATACATAGTACAATACTCCTCACAAGTACTCAGTACTATCTCCACCTGCTACACACAAACTAGCTCAGATCTGAACAAGTCACAGGTTCAAATCTCCTCCACTGTTTGCCTGCCTCTACTGCGCAATCCAATGTGAGAATAGGAATGATCCAAGCTCGGTTTCCCTTTGGTTGTACTGCAAAATCCTCATTGGCAATCTCAATCAATGATTGTGCAAATCTCATGCACAGCTATAGTCACAACTGATAGTAGTCTCACCCTTTCACCCACCTCTAACACTTGTCTCCACTGAACTGTCCATGCACTGAGTTAACTGATGTATTCTTTAGTTGATTTATGAGTTAATAATTAGTGAATTAATTAATAATTAATTCACATCACTCATCACTAGTGCATTTGGCAGTTAGACTAAATACAACTAGTTCAACTAAGTCAAACTAAACACAACTCCATCAACTCCTCAATCAACTCCACCAAACTCGATCACTTGAGTTCTAACTGAAGTCCATCATGTGATAGCTCAACTAACCCATAGGAAAAGCGTATTTCCTTCTGGCAGTTGCATGTGCCACATCCGTAGCTCGAACTGAAGTGCTACAAGAGGATAAGATAATGTTTATAGTCCAAATATTATTAAGAGCTAATAATATTCGACTGTTCTATTTTTAGACTGGCAGTCTAAAAATAGACTCCGCCCATATGTCTAAAAATAGAGGTCCGTCTATTTTTACCAACATGACCAATTATCCATAAAAAGCATCTTGCAACTCATAGACCATGATCCATATGTCTAAAAATAGGCATAGTCTAAAAATAGACTTTGCGCCAAAAATAGCCTGCGGGCCCACTTAGTGAAGGCGACTTCTTTTCAGTAAGCTCCATCATCTTGTTGCATTTTCAACGCTCCCTCTCAACAAGATATGGATTATCTACAACCCCTATCCTACCTCTGTGGTATTGGAATTTTCTCCTAGTGAGCTCCTTCCTCAAGATATCAGCATCCTGATCCTCCGTGGGAATGTATGAAAGTAACATGATTCTCCGCTGCACACAATCTCTGATATGATGGTACCTGATGTCGATGTGCTTGGATCTATCATGAAATACTGGATTAGCCGAGAGTTTAATGCAACTTTGGTTATCACAATAAATCACAGTAGGCTCCAAGTGTGACCCGAACAAACCGACCAGGATCTTCCTCATCCATATAGCCTTGCATGCAGCCAAAATTGCTGCCATATACTCGGCCTCTGCTGAACTGAGTGCCACGGATCTCTGCTTCCTGCTGTACCAAGAAACTGTTGTCGACCCGATATTGAAGATCCCTCCAGATGTGCTCTTTCTGTCCGTTGGGCTCCCTGCCCAATCTGCATCTGTGAAGCCACATAGCTTCACCTCATCCTCCTGTCTGTACCACAATCCATATCCCAATGTGCCTCTGAGATAACACAATACATGCTTACCTGCCTTCCAGAAGAGCTTGGTTGGCTTAACCATAGCTTGTGAAATTTGGTTAATAGCATAGCATATATCGGGTTGTGTATTGACCAGATACATAAGCGATCCCACCAACTGTCGATAAACAGTGGCATCCACTACCTCCGCTGAAGTAGCATCCTCCTTCCTCCAACCTCTAGGAAGAGGAGTATCAACAGGCTTGCAGCCATGCATGTTGAACTTCTCTAGTATCTCCCGGGCATACTTACACTGAGAAACAAATAGTCCATCACTGCGCTGCCAAATTTCCAATCCCAGGAAATAATGAAGGAGGCCCAAGTCCTTCATCTCAAACTCTCTAGCAAGATCCTCCTTGCATGAAAGTATCAACAGCTCATCTCCCGTCAAAATCAAATCATCTACATAAAGTACAATGATAAGCAACTTACCCTCCACCACAATCTGGTATAGGTTAGGATCCGCCTCACTCTTGGAGAATCCAAGTCCAGTGAAATAACTGTCTATCCGTGTGTATCAAGCACGAGGTGCTTGTTTCAACCCATACAACGCTCTCTTGAGCCTGCACACATGCGACTCACTGCTGAAGATCTCAAAACCTTCGGGCTGCTCTATGTACACCTCCTCCTCAATGACTCCACTGAGGAACACAGTCTTCACATCCATTTGATGTATGTGCCACCCCATCTGCGCTGAGAGAGCAAGAATCGTCCGTATGGAAGAATACCTTGTGACAGGTGCAAAGGTCTCCTCATAATCGATCCCCTCTATCTGTGAGAAGCCTTGGGCAACAAACCTTGCCTTGTACTTCTCCACACTCCCGTCAGCTGCTTGCTTCACTTTGTAGATCCATCTCGAACCCACCACTGATTTCCCCTCCGGTCTTGGGACAATCTCACATGCACTTTTTCTGACAATCGAATCATACTCTTCCACCATGGCATCTACCCATGCGGGATCCTCCATAGCTTCCTCGAAAGAGGATGGCTCAGTCACGACACATTTTCTCACAAGAGCCATGTATCCAGTGTACCGATCAGGTGATTGTCTCTATCTGCGTTGTGCTGTAGGTGGTCCTACAACCTTCTCTGCATCTTGAGCCAGTCGCTCAGCTTCTGTAGTGCGCTTTCGCCCTCTGATGGTTGGCGCTGCATGAGTGGTATCTTCCACTCCATGAAATTCATCTTGTGGCTGATCCACATCTTAAAGCTCATCCTTAGGAACTAATAGCTCCTCATCTGCATGCAAGTGTGGCTCCCTCTCAAGCGAACACTTCATGGCTTTCTCCTCCTGAAATTTGATATCCCGTCGCACAACAGTCTTGCGACTGTCTGGAAAATACACACGATAGTTGTGGGCCGTATCAGTGTACCCCACAAATATCCCAACCTCTACGGTCGGCTACAACTTCTTCCTGGCATCCTTCGTCACATGCATGTAAACAGGAGAACCAAAAATCCTCAAATGGGAAATATCAGGCCTCTTACCAGAATAAGCCTCCTCGGGTGTACTCATGCCAAGTATCTTGTGAGGACAATGGTTTTGCACATATACTGCAGTATTTCATGCCTCTACCCACAAGTGAAGGGGTAGGCCCTGATCATGCAACATTTGTCGTGCAGCACCCACGATCGTTCTGTTCTTCTGCTTAGCAACCCCGTTCTCCTGTGGGTTATGGGGAGCTATGAGCTCTCTTCAAATCCCTTCTGCGCTGCAGAAGTCCTTGAACTCGCCAGAGATGAATTCACCACCATTGTCGCTCCTAAGAGCCTTCACCTTCTTCCTTGATTCCTTCTCGACCAGTGCTTTGAACTCACAGAACTTTGAGTTTGTCTCGCTCTTCTTCTACATGAAGAAGATCCGGCACTTTCAAGAGAAATCATCAACAAAGATCACATAGTACATGTGCTTTTCTGTCAAAGCTACTGAGAAAGGTCCACAAACGTCTGTGTGAATTCTCTCAAGGATCGTCGTGGTGCGACTATCCTTCTCGTGAAAGGTGGCTTTCAAAAATTTTCCCAAAGTAAACCCTTTGCACTGATCTGACTGCGCAAGAGTGCCTTTAGGAAGCCCAGTAGAAATCTGCTGCAGTATCTTCAAGGCTCCATGGTGAAGGTGGCCCAATCTCCGGTGCCACAGCTCACCATCATCCCGACTCACCAATGCTTCTGCCTTCCATGCCATTGTTGCGCAACCATCTACATGCAATTGATAAAGGTTCTTGACTCGAACCCCTATCTTCCAGGTTTCTCCAGTGGTCTTACTGCGCAGGAAAGCCTTTCCCTCGCTAAAAACAACATCATATCCCTTGTCTTCTAACATCGCCACAGAGATAAGATTCTTCTTGAATCCTAGAAAATGCATCACTTCCTTCAATACGAAGGGTTTACCAGACTCCCTCTCAAATGAAATGGTACCGATATCGGTCGCACTGTATCTACCATCATCGCCCATCTCGATGTGCACTCCAAGATATTTCTCATCCAGATCAGAAAACAAATCTCAATCTCCTGTCATGTGAAAAGACGCACCACTGTCCAAGAACCATACCGATCCCATCGCACTTGATACCAAGCATGCAATCAATGAAAAATCCAGCTCAAATTGCGAGGATAATGCCTCTCCCGCTGCAGATCCAGCAGCTTGCTTATTTTTCTTCTTCTGCAGACAATTTGTGGCATAATGTTCGTGCTGGTGACAGTGAAAGCACTTCACCTTGGACATGTCCTGCTTCTTGCCTTTCGCACCAGAATGAGAAGCTTTCTTGTTCATACCCTTCTTTGCTTTGGCAGCCAAAGCGCAATTTTCTTCATCAGATGCCTTTGATGAAGATCCGTCCCTGGTATTCTGCCTTATCTCCTCTTGCACAAGATCAAACCAAAGTCTCTCCCATCCTGGCAATTTCTCCCGACCATTGATAGAGTCCTGATAGGAATTCTAACTCTTTGGAAGACCAAGGAGAGCCAAGCTCACCAAGTCCTCATCATCAACAGTCACCCCCACACTTCCCAGCTCACCCGGCATTGAGTGAACTTCATGAGATACTTGGGCATACTGTCTCCTTTCTCACACTTAATTTTTCTGAGTTTATCCTTGAGTGCCAACTTCCTCTGGTCGCTTTTTCTTTGGAATAAATATGTCAACGCTTTCCACATCAAGTATGGAGAATCCTTTCCATGCAGGCTGGATACAATGTGATCCTTCACGCCCTCCAACAGAATCCTTCGACACTTTGTTGTCTTCTTTTGCCAAGCCTCAACGTGAGCAGCATCAGTAGGCTTTGGGACCTCAGCCTCTATGAACTTCTTCAATCCATTGTCATCTAACACTGCCTCCATCCTATCTTTCCATGAAATATAATTCAAGCTGCCTTCAAGGGCATACTCCAATCGCAATTCGTTGAAAGACATTTCAACTTCGACACCAAGAAAACACTGCTGCAAATTCAAATTCCACCAGCTCAAAACTCAACCGCTTCTGATCTAAAATTCGTGAGAACAAAGTATTTCTCGTACATATACTGACTGTATGGGCATTTATCAGATATCTCACCTTCCAAAAGAAGGATGAATCCAGAGGCTACCTAGCCTGATTACAGACTCTGCCTGAAGAAATAAAATGTAATCACTTTCTGAATAGTAGATCTGATGATCAACTTTGCTCTGATACCATGTAGAAATTTTGAATAATATAATACTTATTGACATATATTATCTTGATTATACGCTATTTGTGTAATGCATGCATAATACATAGCCTCCTCTACGTTGATCATCAATTTGCGGAATTAAAAACAATTGCATGCGCACATTGAAACATCAATCACACATATCAACACAGTGTGTACCGGGGAAAGCATACAACTGAAAACCCCCAACTATCTGTATATTATAATGATAGAGAACATGTAACAATACATAGTACAATACTCCTCACAAGTACTCAGTACTATCTCCACCTGATACACACAAACTAGCTCAAATCTGAACAAGTCACAGGTTCAAATCTCCTCCACTGTTTGCCTGCCTCTACTGCGCAATCCAATGTGAGAATAGGAATGATCCAAGCTCGTTTTCCCTTTGGTTGTACTGCAAAATCCTCATTGGCAATCTCAATCAATGATTGTGCAAATCTCATGCACAACTATAGTCACAACTGATAGTAGTCTCACCCTTTCACCCACCTCTAACACTTGTCTCCACTGAACTGTCCATGCACTGAGTTAACTGATGTATTCTTTAGTTGATTTATGAGTTAATAATTAGTGAATTAATTAATAATTAATTCACATCACTCATCACTAGTGTATTTGGCAGTTAGACTAAATACAACTAGTTCAACTAAGTCAAACTGAACACAACTCCATCAACTCCTCAATCAACTCCACCAAACTCGATCACTTGAGTTCTAACTGAAGTCCATCATGAAATAGCTCAACTAACCCATAGGAAAAGCGTATTTTCTTCTGGCAGTTGCATGTGCCACATCCGTAGCTCGAACTGAAGTGTTGCAAGAGGATAAGATAATGTTTATAGTCCAAATATTATTAAGAGCTAATAATATTTAATTGTTCTATTTTTAGACTGGCAGTCTAAAAATAGACTCCGCCCATATGTCTAAAAATAGAGGTCCATATATTTTTACCAACATGACCAGTCATCCACAAAAATCATCTTGCAACTCATAGACCATGATCCATATGTCTAAAAATAGACATAGTCTAAAAATAGATTTTGCGCCAAAAATAGCCTGCGGACCCACTTAGTGAAGGCGACTTCTTTTCACTAAGCTCCATCATCTTGTTGCATTTTCAACATAGGGGTGCAAGGAGCTTTCCCAGGACGGAATAACCAAGAATACTGTGAAATTTGTAGGATGTATGAACATCTACCATGGGTGTGCCCAATACTACAAAAGTAATCCAATGTCCCAAATAATAGCTATTGTGAGTTTTGTGCATCTACAACACATCACACTGACCAGTGCAGGGCATTGGATGCTTTAGCAGAATGGTTGGATAGGTCTACATTCAGAATCAATGAGTCCAACAGGGGAGGATGAGGAGGAAATACAAGAGGAGGAAGAGCGGGAGGTAGAGGTCTCGTAAGGTGCTATAATTGTGATCAAGAGGGGCATGTTTCCAGGGAATGTTCGCTCCCAAGGAGACCATGGTGTTCGCAATGCAGAATCAATATGCATGCCATGGAGGATTGCCCTGAGCTCATTGCAAAATGGGAGGAAAGGACTAGACAGAGAGGGGATGTTGTGGGGAAAAATGCCTATGCAGGACGATCCTATCCACCTAAGGTGTGACAGTGCCTTAGCAACAAACAGAGACAGCTATTCTAGTATTCTTCCTTTATGAATTAAGAATGAAGAGAGATGGATGGACTAACTGGTGTCTTCCGTTTATCCCTCGATCCGGTTTCTCTTCTCTTTGAGAGTTCCCAGCTACTTGCCTTCTCGCTCGCCCAGCTTCAAGAGGTTTCTGCAAGATCACAAGAAGAGAACACTACACAAGACATGGATTCATATTCATAACTAGTTCAGGATTAGAAATAAACTAAATACACTAATGCAATCATACATCAAAGACACATCATCATATAGGAGAAACCAAGATAGCTTTATTGATGAATAACAAGGTTCAGGAAGAGATACAACCCAGAGGGCTCCAATCCAGCATCTTCTTCCCAGCAAATGGAATTCCTATCTTCACCTCCTTCAAAGCATTAAGCACCCAATGATTCCAATCTCAAACCAACAACAATTCTTTGCAATAACAAAATTCTAGCCTCTAGATCTCATGGAGGAGAGATCCATATATAGATGTTTGGAGAGAGGATGAGTCAGCTTGAGATCTGACTAGTGTCCTCTCCCTCTGTCAGTTCTTGATTCCACTTGGAGATTAGGAACCTCTTACTCATCACCAGTCGAATTCACTGAGGCAAGTGTCATTGAGGAAGATTCTGGAAGCTTCCTGGGTCTTGACACCTCTTGGAATGAACTTGCCATTTGTCAAATCTCGCTCAGCGCACCCTGGTAGTGCTTCTACCTGCGTTGCAATGCAGGTAGCCAGTGTTGACTTTGACATTCAGCGCAGACAGCTAGTAGAGCCACTGAATTGATCCTGAATTGACTTGTTTTTGAGCAGTTTCTGGTGGAGAACTTCTGTGAATTGCTGTGGTTTGTTAGCCTTGTTCCTCTAGGGGTAGGAACAACATGTTTAGGGACTTTGGATCCCTTAGATTAGGGACATTTCATGCTTATAGCTGTAAGGCACAAAAATGTCTATAACAGTTGCCCCCTAAAGTATGAGGCCATTTATCGGGTGAAATGCTTTACCAGGAGGATCCGAAGTTCATCCAATGCTGGGAGGAGACCTATAATAAGATACAATACAATACATTATTTTTCATACTGCTTTCATGATCTAGCTGAGGCAGGCATTCCCATGCTCAGCTTTATAAATTCATTTTTCTGTAGATAGAACAGACAATCGTCTGGTGGTAGACTGATAATTTTGATGAAATTATCATCCTTTGGGTAGGATGATTATCTGCTGCAATGATGTACATGTCAATGTCTTTATCTTTCCTGAATATATATCGCAGCCCGGATGGATGAAACTAGATCCGGCGTCTTCAAACTCGTTCGATCTTCACTCTAAGTACAAGTCGATCCATGTGAGAAATGTTCTGAAGTCGAACATGGACGAACATCGCTTGATTACCGGTCAATGAGGTAAACCGTTAACAAGCGCGAGAGGAATCACCGATAATGATAATGACCCTCAAGGTACTGCAGTAAAATTCACGTGGTGTGAATAAAGGACTTGGCATCGAACACCACGCAAAATCTTTCGGTCGAAGGTCATTGATGTATACCTGTCGCCGGAAGTGAGAAACTTGCCATTGAGGCATGCAAGCTTCAAAGTACTGAAGGGGTTGCTCCTAGATCAACTTCTTGGATAATGAGCTGATGTCGACAAGAAGCGATCTTGTCAAAGGAGGGCCTTAATGAATCCCACATCAATGATGCGGAACGGAGCTAATGATTTTGATGGAGGTGAAAACGATCCGTGACATATGATTCAGGGTGGTGGTCATGAAAGGATGAAGGATAATGTAAGGCAGTGGATGGGACACGGTTGACTTTTCTGAACGACTTCTCTTGAACATATGGCGACACTGATGCGATGGATCGGTAGCATTACCCCAAATATGGATGGTATGGCGAGACCATGGTGATGTGACCGGTGAATGAAATAACCCAACCCGATTGTGGTACGGAGGAAAAGTGTCATGTTCAAGAGCGACTTGCTACCATCAAAGTTTTCTTGAGTTTCTCCCAAATTTTCCCCAGTCATTGCTGACCAGTACCTCTTTATTTTTGTCAAGCTTGAGGAGGATAACATATGCTTGTTCTATAACCTACCCTTCGGGCAAGCCCATCGCTATGTTTTAACGAGCCTAGCGATAGTGAAACTCGTTCTCGTCTAAAGACAAGTTTGTCGCTATTAATGATTTTAACGAGTCTAACGACAAGGATAACTCGGTCCTTTTCATTTTTAGAGAGTCTGAAAAGGTACATAAAGTTAACTCCAAAAGTCCTTTTTCGTCATCTAATCCCTTAGGTCTGAAAAAGTATAAAACAATACAGAAGGGATGAGTTTTCGATAGTTTTAACGAGCCGAATAAAACAAGCGCTCGATCTTTTTGTGCAATAATCCCTCAGGTCCAAAAAGATTAAAATCTAGAGGAGGGATAACACTTCCTGTCCCTTTAACGAGCTGGAAGGCCAAGGACTCGGCAATCTTTTCATTTTTTACGAGTCAGATGAAAAGAGCTTAAAGAGGACTCGTCTTTTGAGGAACGAGTGATAAAACGGGTTAGCATCTGATTCCAGGTATAGGTTGGAATTTTCCAATCACGGCAGTGTCACAAGGATGGCTATTGAAATCACTCTTCGCAGCTGTTCCTCAAAATGGGTAAACAATCATATGGATGTGAACGATCGGCCAAATGAAAAGTGGAGGTGACGGTGCAAACACGACCAAGGCTTTAATGGTTGATAATGTTACATTCACTGTGGTTATTTACCGGGTAGTTCATTTTTTAACGAGCTTAAACGCGGATTGAAACACTTGCTCGATCTTATGTTTATTTTTTAACGAGCATGAACTATGCGCTAAAACTGCTCGGATCTTGCGTTTATTTTTTAACGAGCATGAACTGTGTGCTAAAACTGCTCGATCCATCCAGTCATATGATAAGAATGTCTCATGTAAGATTCCATTTTTTATGGAGCTTGTGCCTTACCAAAGCTATGCCCCGCATCCTTTCGTTATGCAAGTTCGGAAACGACTAATCCTACGAGTTTAAAGGGTTAGACCTACAGGTTTAAAGGGAGGACCTAAAAATTTAAAAAATAAATAGCCGCCCCTTGCTTGCACTCCAAAAGGTTTGCATGCCCCCAGGTATAAAGTACGATTTCAAGGTTACCCCTTCTTAGTCCAATAAAACATTTGTTTTACCGGGAGAGGCCTACCTCTTTCAGGTTACCCAAAGATTGTCTCGTTAATCTTTCAAACAAAACACTTCTTCGGCGATGTCTATCGAGATAGACAAAGGTGAGTGACAACGAGCGCCAAACACATAACTTTGACAAAAGAATCTTATTCTAGAATAACCCCTCTTCCAAGATGGACGGGGTACAGACTAGTCATATTCTCCCACGGAAACCTACCCTATACCCAAAGTTTTTCTGCCGAAGTAGACCAGGACGCATGCCCCCTGGGTTCCAGTCATATCCTCCCAGATTACTCGCGCTCATTAGCAGGACGGACCGTGGGTTGAGACATTTCTTGCGTGAAGAGACCATTTAGGGATGGTATATGATTATTTGCGATGCGTGATCTGGGAAATGAAAGCTGGTCCACGAGCTTGACCACTCTTCCTTCGTGCAGAAAACACATTACTCTAAAGAGTGAGGAGACGATGGCTCCCATGCAATATATATAGTCTCGTCCAAGGAGTAGGTTATAATCCAAGGGTCCTTGAACGACCATCATGTTCATTTGAACGGTCTTCCCTTTCAATGTTATGGGCACATTGGGGAGGATCCCTAAAGGTCGATTGGTTCCTTTATCAAAGCCTGATAGATTTCTCATTTCAGGCAAAAGCGCTGGCGAACCAAGCGCTTTCCAAGCAATAGAGGAAAGGATACTCACAGATGCCCCCTCATCAATGATGGTGCCAGCCATTACCATTCTGTATATTTGAACGATAATTCTGAATGGTATGCTTGCCGGCAAACGGGGTCTGCCTAGTTGGTTCCAGTCGAACGAGACAACTAGGTTGCTTGGTGGTGGGACCGAATAGACGGCCGGGTATGACTCTGGCGAAGTTCCTTCCTGCGATAAAGGAATGGGCAAATTGCCCCCTTGTTCGTCGGAGTCTGTGTTGATGAAGAGAATTTGGACGGTGTCGTCTTTATTCTCTTCTGTGATGGTATCATTCGAGGATAGAGCCTCTGAAGGCAAAACCGGGTCAACTGCCACCTCAACCTTTTGAATTTCGTCAGGTATGGATTCAGACGGTTCATCCTCAATGATAGGTGCTTCGGCTGACCACCTGAGCGGGCCAGCCGGGTTCTCAACTGGTGAAGGACTTGGCAGGAGTTTTTGATATCCAAGAGGAAGTTGCACTGATAAAACCGGGCGATCTTCCAAAACTCTTTTAGCCTCATCTAAGAAGGGACAACGGTGGATGGCATGGTCGCCTTCACACAGTTTGCAGGGAAATCTAGCTTTCCCTCTCTGTCCTATGACTTCACTTTCACTAGTTGACGGTGAGCTGTCAACATGGCTATCAGAGGTTGACGCCACCGAATTGTGCAAACGGGGGGACCAGTCCCTTAGTATCCGAGGGATGCAGGGACAATCTCTGTGGAAGTGGTCTCCCTTGCATATGACACATCACGATTTAGGCCTAGTCAGTGCTGTGTGTGGATTTTTGTCAGACAACACTTGTTTGCCCCCAGTCGCTTTTGGCTCTTTCTTCTTCTTCTCTTTCTTCTTCTTTTCCTTCTTCTCCTTAGGAACTTGGTTTTTTGTTTTACCAGTTCCGTCAAGCGAAGAGGAAGGAGGAGAGGAAGAATTAGATGAAGTAGAAGGTTGGTTGGCAACTCTGGTCTGGTCTAACTGTTGATTCGACTGTTCAGGAATAGTGGTGTTCTGAACGACATTGGTTGAAAAGAGCCAGACCGGCAGGCCAATTGTCAGTCCTGGAAGCGACAATGTGGCCATATGGGGCGCACCAACATCTCCCCAAGAGGAGAAGGGACTAGGATTTCCACCAAGGGGAATTCCTTGGTTGGTGTGCTCCATTTTCTCAACCTAAAGATCAACGCAGGAATAGGGGTGATTGTTCCGTTTAAAATAAATTTTAACGACGCTTTAGACACAACTTGCTTTTTCAATTTTAAAGAGTCGAGAAAAATCTAAAGATGACTCTAGTCTCCTTCGATGTTTTAACGAGCCCGAAGTGACAAATGCTCGGATGGACTTTTTCTGTTATAGAGTCTGAAAAAGGCCAAAAGGAACTGCTCTGGAGTTCTAGGTAGAGGGTGTGCCAAACTTTTCGCAAAACCGCAGAATACTTTTTAGGGTACGGGCTGTCAATCTTCCTGAATGCTGTGTTCAGTGCATTGCGATCAGTAGGGCGGCCGACACGGCTTCCTAAGGATAAAGGTTTTATGCCTGTAGGGGTCTCCCAATATATACGCGACGGTACGTGGGAGCACAATCCGTACTGGCGTTATCGTCCCTCAGGAGGAATCACCCACCATCAACGAGATCGACAGTCACCAGGCTTTACGACGCCGGAACACGTCTCTAGCCTAGACCTCTATGTTGTGCGTTATGTTGCAAAGCGTTGTTAAGTTCATTCAATTTATTTTAGGTTGATCTTTTTAGAAGTTTGCCTTTTGAGGTTCACCACGAGATGTATGATACAATTCCTAAATGCAGTCTAAAGATGATAAGCAAGCTTTATATCTTTTCAACTTATGAAAATCATAGCTACAAAGGGAAAAGAAAGACACCATCTTTTCTCAAAGAGCAATCAGCACACTCTAATGCACTTTCCCTAAATCAAACATGCAAACTATCAAGATGCAAATGCACAATGCAGGTGTTTGTTTTCTGCTTTCTTAGTATTGATGCCTACAAACAAAGATTTTTGTACAACTTTGAATTTGCTTTTAAATGACAAATACAAACAAGTTTACTTTTCCGAAATCAGAGAGGGTAGAAGAGATTACAACACTTAACAATTTCCGAAATGAATACTTGTTTCGACACTTAAAAGAGACAAACTCAAACCAAAAGCAAAAGTAAATGTATAATCAACTGTAAACAGCCAATGAACTCTCTCCTAAGATCACAATCAACAGATCCGAATCAAGGGCTACAGGATGACTATTTCACTCTTGCAAAGGAAAACTGTAAATGACGCCACAAACACATAAAAACACTCACATTCTTTTTGTACAAAAGGAGGCGGAATTTAAGCAGAGAAAAGGAGTTATCAGATAGGTACCTATGCTGGTTACAGGTTGCAAAAACCAGAGATCAAAACAAGGCAAAACAGAGCAGAGAACCCCAGCTGCACAAGGCCTAACTGGATCAGCGCAACCTCAACACAGGGGTTTTGACATTCAGCGCAGGTAGCCTTCACGGGACCTGCATTGAAATGCAGAAGCTCTTCACAGGGTCTGCGCTGAAGGAGAAACGAGAGTTTCTCACTGGGTTCTAGGTCACAGATTGCTGATTAATCTACAGTTTCAGGCCAAATCAAAGCAACAAGCAAGGTACAATCAAATGGATACTTTGAGGAGGTACTAAGATCTATCACAAAGGATCATCAAATCATTTGTGAGTCCATTGTTCAGATCATAGACAAATCCAGTGATTGGATCAAAGCAGCAACTGTCTACTTTGCATCTGAGAATAGCAGATGTAGTTCGATTGTTGCTGTTGAGTCTATGAAACAAACAATGATAGAGACACAAATAAAATGACTAAACAGATCTCCCCAGCGAGTCGCCAATTTGTTGTGGGGAAAAATGCCTATGCAGGACGATCCTATCCACCTAAGGTGTGACAGTGCCTTAGCAACAAACAGAGACAGCTATTCTAGTATTCTTCCTTTATGAATTAAGAATGAAGAGAGATGGATGGACTAACCGGTGTCTTTCGTTTATCCCTCGATCCGGTTTCTCTTCTCTTTGAGAGTTCCCAGCTACTTGCCTTCTCGCTCGCCCAGCTTCAAGAGGTTTCTGCAAGATCACAAGAAGAGAACACTACACAAGACATGGATTCATATTCATAACTAGTTCAGGATTAGAAATAAACTAAATACACTAATGCAATCATACATCAAAGACACATCAGCATATAGGAGAAACCAAGATAGCTTTATTGATGAATAACAAGGTTCAGGAAGAGATACAACCCAGAGGGCTCCAATCCAGCATCTCCTTCCCAGCAAATGGAATTCCTATCTTCACCTCCTTCAAAGCATTAAGCACCCAATGATTCCAATCTCAAACCTACAGCAATTCTTTGCAATAACAAAATTCCAGCCTCTAGATCTCATGGAGGAGAGATCCATATATAGATGTTTGGAGAGAGGATGAGTCAGCTTGAGATCTGACTAGTGTCCTCTCCCTCTGTCAGTTCTTGATTCCACTTGGAGATTAGGAACCTCTTACTCATCACCAGTCGAATTCACTGAGGCAAGTGTCATTGAATAAGATTCTGGAAGCTTCCTGGGTCTTGACACCTCTTGGAATGAACTTGCCATTTGTCAACTCTCGCTCAGCGCACCCTGGTAGTGCTTCTACCTGCGTTGCAGTGCAGGTAGCCAGTGTTGACTTTGACATTCAGCGTAGACAGCTAGTGGAGCCACTGAATTGACTTGTTTTTGAGCAGTTTCTGGTGGAGAACTTCTGTGAATTGCTGTGGTTTGTTAGCCTTGTTCCTCTAGGGGTAGGAACAACATGTTTAGGGACTTTGGATCCCTTAGATTATGGACATTTCATGCTTATATCTGTAAGGCACAAAAACGTCTATAACAGGGGCTAACCTGATCAACGTAGATCCTCATACAGATGATGCTCTTCCCATAACTAATATAAATATAGTTGCAAGGGGAGGGAAGAATATCGTGGAAGATTGGGGTATGGTGGACCCCCCCGATTGTTGAAGCAGCATCCCCGCGGAAATCATACACACCAATGCAACAAAAACAATATTATCAAGAGGAATCTAAATTGTTTGAAGGGATGACTGAGACAAAGGAGAAACAAAAACAGGACAAACATGCGCTCAACAATGCTCAACTGATAGAATAATGGTTTAAGTTTTTTCTGCAAATCGTTGATGATAAGCATATGTTGAAAGAGTTGCATAAAAGTTTAAAAATGGCATTGCCAAAAGATGAAGAGGAAGGAGAACTACCATTTGCCAAATTACCAGAAAGGCATACCAAAAGAGTGTGGCGGAATAAAAAGAGAAGCAGAAGGGAATTCCAAATGAATGCTCAGATTGCAGGCTTCTAGATCAAAGACATGATGCTAGACCCAAGGTTAAATGTAACCGTTCTGCCCAAGAAAACATGGGAGGCGATGGGGAACCCGCAACTTAAGTATTCACCGATACAATTGAGGATGGTGAATCAGTACTATATCTTACCTATTGGAAGGTTAGAAGATGTATAGGTGGATGTGGTGGGCGTCAAGACATACACATGGTTCGAAGTAATTGATATAATGGGTGATAAGGACCCATATAAAGCACTCCTTGGGACCAACTAGGCCTATGAAAACTATGTTGTCATCGAATTGAATAAATAATTAATGATATTTGAAGTAGAAGGGATGCAGGTGATACAACTCGTGGACCCATATCAAGGACCTAGGTTCATGGAACCTGTGGATGACAGGGACGAGCCAGGAATGCTAGACCAGCTATACACACTAACGGTAGGTAAGAGAGAGGATTATATAAATCCTACAACAGGAGGATCTGTCAGCTGGAGGAGTATTCAAAGCTCAAAGTCTACTTTAGAAGTCACGTGGGATGCATGGTAGCAAGGGGGATATGAACTTGATACCAGACGTTGCGTGAAGATATGCAGGATAAACTGGATAGGGGCAGAGGTAAGAGACTATCCCAAATTCCACGGTATTGAATCAGTAAACATTTTCTTAAACAAAGTAGACAGAGAAATAAGGGAAGATCACAAGGTTCCATTGCTAGATATCGTGTTACATGCCACCCCGGCAAGGTGGTGGAGAACGCACCACAACATGTTGCGTGAATGGGGAACTATAAAGCAAGCCATGAGAGAGAGGTTCAGTCAAGAAGAAGACTGGCCGCAGAATAGAGTGAAATATAGAGGCAATTTATATCCTAAGAAGCATTTAGAAGATTGCATAGAAAATTGGGAAATAGAAATGATTTTGAAAGAACTTTGGGTGCATGTATTTCTACATACCCTATGTACCATCCCGCAAGCATGGTACGTACAAGAGGAGCTTTGTAAACAAACAACAGATTGGGATGTCATGGCTACCTAGTTCATTAACAGCTTCTCATTCAAAGACGTTGATCAACGCATGACTGAAACATTATATGCTATTAAAAGAATCTTGTTCACCCTAGGATAGTTATGGGAAGGTTGCATTGATGAGAAGTTCTTACAATATCTTTATGAAACAGGTTATCTAGAATATATGGCCTGTGATAAAGTAGATGCAGAACCAAATGAAGATGGTTTAGAAGGATTGAGACATCTGAACTTTGAGGAAACAGAAGGGGAAAGGGATATTCAAGAAAGTCCCGCAGGAGAAGTCGCACACCTACTACCGATGAAATTGAGAAAGAAGAATATTGGAACAGAGGATAAACCCAAAATGGCATCTGTTGGGGATTATTGGGATGAACAGACAACAAAGGATATTTTTGACCTGTTGCAGGAATATCAAGACTTGTTCCCAGTGTCGGTAGCTGAGCTAAAAGGGATAAAGGGATACATAGGGGAGATGAAGATCGTTCTGAAACTGGATGCTCGTCCAGTAAAGCACAAGCCATATAGGTTAAACCCCAAAGTGAAAGAAAAGGTTAAGAGGGAGATCGACAAAATGCTAGAAGATGGGATTATATTTCCAGTAGATGAAGTGGAATGGATCAGTCTAATAGTCATACAGAACAAGAAAGATGCAACAGAGATCAGAGTCTGTGTTGATTATCGAAGTCTGAACAATGCATGTGTGCATGATCCCTTCCCAACACCCTTTAGCGATGAAGTTATGGACAATGTAGTGGGCAATGAAGCATATTCCTTCACTGATGGATTTTCGGGCTATCATCAGGTTCAAATAACATAAGAAGACAAGAGAAAGATGACATTCACCACTAAATGGGGGTCATATGCTTACCATGTAATGTCGTTCGGGTTAAAGAATGCACCTGTTGTCTTCTCAAGGATTGTTATAGCTGCATTCAGAGACTATATTCACAGGTTCCTAGAGGTGTACATGGATGACTGGACAATATACAGTTTATTGAAGAAACACACAAGCTTACTAAGGGTCATGTTTGAAAGATGTCGACAGTTGCAAATCTCCTTGAATCTAAAAAAATGCATTTTTGCGGTTCCATTTGGAACATTGCTGGGCCACATTGTTTGTAAAGATGGAGTGTGTGTAGACCCCACAAAGGTTGCGAAAATCATTAACATGGAACCACCACACAATGTAAAGAAACTGCGGTCCACTCTGGGCCACACAGGCTATTACAGGCAGTTCATTAGAAACTACGCATCAATTACAGCCTCGATGGAGAAGTTACTGAAAAGGACAGAAGCATTCACTTGGTCAAAGGACTGTCAAGCAACATTGAATAAGTTGAAAGAGAAACTGGTAAGCACTCCTATCCTTGTGTACCCATATTGGAACAAGACATTTCATGTACATATTGATGCATCAGGGATCGTGCTAGGAGCAGTATTGGCGCAACTAGGTGAGAGAAATATGGATCACCCAGTGTACTATGCCAGCAGGAAACTATCAACTACAGAAAGGAACTATATGACAACAAAGAGGGAGGCACTAGCCATGGTTTACTCTCTGCAAAAATTTAGGCATTACTTGTTGGGAGCGCCATTTAAATTTTTCACAGATCATTCAAAGCTAAAGTATTTAGTGAACAAACTAGTGTTAGAAGGCATAATATGTCATTGGTTATTACTCTTCTAACCATTCACTTTGGAGGTAGTCATCAAAATCGGAAGGATGAATGTGGGATCGGATCATTTGTCATCACTGGAGACAGGAGAGAATGAAGGGTCATTAGATGATCAAGTACCTAATGTCAACTTATTCAGAATAGAGGTAGTTCCAGACTACTGAGAAGAAGTTGCTGGGTTATTAATTGCAGGGCACTGCCTAGATGGGTATACACCAATGCAGAACTGACATCTAATAGTGAGGGTAGCAGACTATCAACTAATTGCAGGAAATCTCTATAATATGGGCCTCGATCAAGTCCTAAGACTTTGTATACTTCAACAAGAAAGATAAGAAGTGCTCTGGGAATGTCACGTTGGAGTTTTGAGAGGCCATGTGGGAGGAAAAGCTGCTACAAGGAAGATACTGCACGCAAGATTATGGTGGCCAACCATCCACAAAGATTCTAAGGAATGCCCTAAGAATTGTGATGTCTGTCAGAGGTTTGGAAAGCCTTCACGTTGAGATGAACTCCCTTTAAACCCAGTTCATACAGTGCAAATTTTGGGTAATAGAATTCATCGGACCCATAACACCACCAGCGCAACATTCACACACAAGATACATAATAATGACTACAAAATATCTCACTCGATGGGCAACACCAGTCAAGGACTGTACAACCGACACTGCCGCAAGATTCATTTTTGAAAATATAATATCAAGATTTGGATGCCCAAAAAAGCCTAACAAGAAATCAAGGAACACATTTCATTAATGAAATTGTTGAGTCTCTTCTTAAGAAATTTATGATTCAGCATGACGAAACCAACCCATATCACCCACATGCCAACGGGACTGTTGAGGAATTCAATAAAATATTGGAGAAAGGTCTCACCAAAATTGTATCGGCCAACAGGGACGACTGGGAGGAACGCGTACTAGCAACTTTATGGGCATACAGAACAATAATGAAAAGACTTCATAAACAAACACCATTTCAGCTGGTATATGGAAAAGAAGTAGTGGTCCCAGCGGAGTTCATAGTGCCCAACATGTTTATTTCTCAAGCAACAAAAATGACAGATGATGTAGCATTAAGAGAAAGACTGAATCAACTGATGGAACTTGATGAATCTAGATTCTTAGCCAAATTTCACTAGTCAGTAGAGAAAAGAAGGAAAAAATCTTGGCATGACAGGCATATCAGAAAGAAAACATTCCAAGTTAGAGATCATGCATTGTTATACGACAACAAGTTCCAAAAGTTCCTGGGTAAATTGTAGATGCACTGGCTGGGCCCGTTTATAGTTATGAAAATCAAAGATACTGGAGAAGTAAGGTTAGTGCAATTGGACGGTGAAATGCTACACGAATGGGTAAATGACGCATGCCTCAAACCCTTCCACATGCCAATAGCCACATGTTCAAGTTAAGGGGGTCTTGGAGACGAGCCCACAAGTAGACAACAATCAATAAAAGTTATTAGAGTCATTAAAATGTTCATTTGAAGTTCATGTATTTTGTAGTATTTCAGTAAGAATAAACAAAAGCGTCAATAAGGTTGCGGAAAAAATTTCATTACACTTTAGCCCATTTGTGGTCGGGGTGAATAAGTAGACGTTCTTGTTAGTCTTAATAATCACACATAGGTAGATGCCTTTTCACCCCACAATCACAACCAATTCATTACCCCACCTCCCATTATGAGAAATCCATTGCCAGTAGCCTACCAATTCAGCAAAATTTTCTAGAGCCAAGCACAATGCAAACCGACACCCTGCAACACTGGTCATTAGCACAGTTATTTGCATTCATCCAACAAGTTGCGTAAAGAGTCAAAAAAATGTATGATGACCTTGTTCGGGAACATGAACGATAAAAGCAGTAGTTACAAGAAGTCATAGAGGAAAGAGATCACCTACGACAGGAAAATACTGATTTGTAGGCGCAGGTCGATCAGGTGACAGAGAAATTTTAGTCACTATGGCCGACAATCACAGATGTCAACAAAAAAGCTCCAAAGGATATTGCAGCCTACACACTGGCAAGTTGTTGCGATCACATTCAAGCAACATGTTCAAATCTCGTGGCAACAAATGCTGATATGAAGAAGAAGCTGGAAACAAGAAGATCAACGTTGCCAGACCTGGTTGAAATATATGCTAGAATGATAGATGGAAATATCAGCGAAGTGGAAGCCAAGAAACAAGCACTCACTGAAGCACTAGCAGATGGTACGCCCTAATGGATATAGTTCATAACTGGTTGGGAAGCCTCGTGCTAAAGAATCAGCTAGTGTATCCTATGAGAGAGCAACTACAAATACTATTTGCCAACAGTAGAGAGTGCACGAACTCCAACCAACTCCAAAAGATTGATGAGCAGATCGCCACCATTCAAGCACAGGTTGATCAGATTGAAGAGGAATCAACAAGGACCAAAAATCTAATCAAAGACCTGCATCCACCAGTTCGACTACAGGTTATGGATCTAAAAGAAGTCTGCAACAACAGTGAAGAACAATGGGACCGCCTACAGAGTCAAAGGCCAAGCGAACTAACATCCAACACAACTGAAGACTTTACCCAACAGGCTGACTCGATCATTGTCACATGGGAAGCTGCCCTCCAAAAATACAATGAATTCAGGCAGCGAATGACCACTGTTGTTCTTGAGTTGGGGCCTTCGTTTGGGAAAGAAGGACGACAGGAGGAAGAAGGAGCAGTTGGAGCAGAAACCACCCAACAAATGATAGAGGATACACTGAGAGAAATAGCTCATCAGCTGGAAAAACCAGTTCAGCCACCAACAAGAGTATCTACAGAGACACCAATAGGACCCACAATGCTCAAAATAAATTGGCTCAAGGACGAATCAAAGAATTGTGGTTGAGGCTTGTTGGGGCCTTTGTTTCGATTTTGAAATATTTTGAAAGATTTTGGAGATATGAAGAAGAGGAAATAGATGGTGGAACCAACGGTCAGGTTGCGGAGAAGACAGCTGGGGAGGAAAACAAGAACAGGAATCTGTGGGACGGTCGTGGCAAGGTGTTAGCAGAAAGTAGGGGCAACCGAGCAGACAAGGCGGGCAATAGGAAGTGAAGGGAATAAACAACCGAGTAAGAACTGGCAGTGAAAGCGACAGAAGGAATACAAAATGAGAATGCTACAAGGAGAAAGGGGTTGGGTTTTGTCTTGATTAATTAGTTGAAGAGTTCTGGTCATGGGCGAGCAACGAGGAGGATGCGAGCTCTCAGAGCATCCAACTCGAAGACCAGAGTAGTAGCTGAGAAGTGGGGGAAATTTGTTGTAGTCAGGCGGGTCATGTAACCAGGTATTTCATGTAGTTATCTATGGCTGAGGCCAGTGTATAATGTAATTTTATCTTGTCAAATTAATATGAATGAAGAGTCAGATGGGTTTCTTGGTATGATGTGTTTATTTGATTATGTTGTATGGACCCACTAAAAATTTGAATGTTTTACAAGTCTATGCTCATGCTAGATTTGTCTTCATATATTGTTAGTCTGAGTATATGCATAGGGCCAATTATAGAGTAATGGTTAATATATCACTGACCCTGTACTAAACCCTTCTTACTTCTAGTAACGGCATGCCTTAGGTGAGACTCCTTATCCCTTGGGGTAAGGTGAAAATGTCAGCGTTGTCCTAGACTACAATGAACCATTGTTGGCCCTTTGTGCCTGAACCCAAGGTCTTTCCTTGATGTCACTTTTATGCCAACAATGAGTAACCACTTTAACTATCTTATGAGGTTAACAACTGTTTCTTTCAGTTCTTGTCAAAATACTTTAACTCTTAATATTCATTAATTAAATAATAAATATGTTCTGGCCTTCCAGCCATAGTTCTTTAATATTCCATGTCAAGTATTTGATGAAAAAGTAAAAATATAAAGTAATAAGTAAAACATGGTAACCCAAATTAAATGTCTATGCAACGTGGGGTGTTACATCTTCCCCCCTTATGGGGAACACCATCCCTGGTGTTCTTCCTGGTTTATGAAAATAACGTCAGATAAGCTTTCCGCATAAAATCCTCTTCTTCCCAGGTGGCCTCTTCCAGGCCAAAGTGCTTCCATTGCACTTTAACCTAGGTGATGGCTCGTTTCCGCAAGGTGGTTTCTCTCCGATCAAGAATACGAAGAGGTTCTGCCAGAAACTCTCCTTTCAGTTTGACTTGCACATTTTACAATTTGTTGTCAAAAACTTTTCAAAACAACAAATTATACATTATTTGTTCTATTAACTTATTACTTGTACATTTTTCCAGTTAATTATATGTTGAGGGTTGTACACATATTTTTTTAACAAGGAAACATGGAAAACATTGTGGACCTGGTTATGGCTTGGTAATACAAGTTTGTATGCTACAGGTCCAATCCATTCCAAAACTTGAAAAGGACCATAGTATCGGAGTGCTAACTTAGCACAACACGTCCATTGCAAAGTGTTTTTTCATGGCTTTACTCTCAAGTACACATGATCCCCTACCTGGAATTCTCTATATGCTCTTCTTTTATCTGCATAAACCTTTTGTCTATTCTAGGGAGCTTTTAAATTTTGACGAATTTTCTTAATTGTCTCCTCCATCTTAGCTAACATATCAAGACCTAATGTTAGTATGTTGATATGACTATTCATATCTATGGGAAACTTGAACTTTCTTCCATACAACACCTCAAAGGGGCTCATGCCCAATGACTCATGGTATCCGTTATTATAAGAAAACTCCACTAAATGGAGGTAATCTTCCCACTTATGCAGTTGTTGCATCACAAACATTCTTAACATATCCTCTAGAATTTGATTCACTCACTCCATATGACCATCCGTCTGTGGGTGGTATGTGGTACTAAATTGAATCTGTGTACCCAATCCAGAAAAGAGTGTTTTCCAAAAAGTGGATGTAAATTTTACATCCCTATCAGAAATTACCACCTTGGGTATCCTGTGCAATCGGAAAATTTCTCTCATAAATATGTCTGCAATTTCAACAGTTTTGTAAGTGGATTTTACCGGTATGAAATGAGTGGTTTTTCTTAGCTTATCAACCACCACCATAATTGAGTCGTGCTGCTTCTTGGTGCGAGGTAAACCGGTGATGAAATCCAGGGTAATTGTCTCCCATTTCCACTCAGGGATGGGCAATAGTTGCAGTAGTCCAGCGGGATGTTGATGTTTCACCTTCACTAACTGACACTCCAAACATTTAGTTAGGTATTCAGTGATATATTTTCTTAAACCTGGCCAGAAATAACCTTTCCTAATGGCAGAAAGTAATTTCTGGTACCTTGGGTGGGCAACATAAGGTTTCTTGTGAAATTCATCCAATATCAATTGTTTGACATAATTTTGATTAGGAACATAAATTCAGTTTCTGAAAGTTAGCATTTTATCCAGATTTATACCATATTCAGACTTTCCCCCCTTCCTTTGGGCATCAATTACCTGCTGCCAAAGAAAGGCATACTCTGGATCCTTAAGGGATGCTTCCTTAATTATATCAGGGAGATTTGATCGTACCTGGTTGAATTGCACCTCATAAATACAATGAAATTTTCTGCTTAATGTGTTGGCTACCCAATTTTCCTTTCCCTTAAGGTGCTTCATTTCAAAGTCAAATTCGCTCAAAAATGTTGTCCATCTGGCCTGTAGGGCGTTTAGGCTAGATTGGTTAAATAAATTTGTAAGACTACTATGATCTGTTAATAACAAAAATTTCTTTCCCAGTAGGTAGTGTTGCCACATTTTCAGCGCATGCACTACTACCATTAATTCAATATCGTAGGTAGAATATTGTTGCTCATATTCTTTCAATTTGCGAGATTCATAAGATATAACTTTCCCTTCTTGCATTAATACTCTGCCAACGCCTTCCATACTTTCATTTGTGCAAAACACAAAAGATTTATCTAGATCTGCTACTTTTAGTACAGGTGCAGTAGTAAGTAATTGTTTCAATCATTCAAAGCTTTGCTGGCATTCAACTGTCCATTAGAAAGTTCACCCTTTTTTTGTAATGAGGTCATGGGAAAGGCAATTTTTGAGAATCCTTCAATGAACCGACGGTAATAACCGACTAAGCCCAAGAAGGATCTAATATTAGAAAAATTCTTCGGGGTGGTCCATTCCATAATGGTTTTAATTTTTTTTGGATCCACCGCTATATCCTCTGCTGATATGACATGACCTAGATACTCTATCTGGATTTTGTAGAAGTCACACTTTCTATACTTAGCATATAACTGATTGTCTCGCAGATCTACAACGCCATTCTCAAATACTTTTCATGTTCCACCTGATTCTTAGAGTAAATCAATATATCGTCAATAAAAATCAACACAAAATTATCTAAGTATGGTTTGGAAATACCATGTATCAGACTCATAAAAATGGTTGGGGCATTTGTAAGGCCAAAGGGTAATACTACGAAATCATAATGACCATAACGAGTTCAAACCGCAATTTTACAAATATCTTCTTCCTTTATCGTTATTTGATGGTAGCTAGACCTTAGATCAATTTTCGAGAACACACTAGCTCCTTGAACTGATCAAATAAATCGTCAATGCGTGGCAAAGGGTATTTATTTTTGATAGTCAATTTATTCAACTAATGATAATCAATGCACAGTCTCAAATTTTTGTCCCTTTTCCGTACGAACAGTACGGGGGTTCCCCAGGGGGACACACTGGGGTGAATGTAACCTTTATCAAGCAGTTCTTGTAGTTTCATTTTGAGTTCTGTTAACTCAGGTATGCTCATGCGATAAGGTGTTTTGGAAATATGAGCTGCACTAGGGACTAATTCAATCGTAAAATCAATATCATATTTTGGTGGTAATCCAGGAATGGATTTAGGAAACACACAAAAAAGTCTCGAATGACAAGAATATTTTCTAAGGAAGTCATTTTACTCTTGGAATTTGTGTATCCTACTTGGACAACATAAATCTGACAGCCTTTCCTAATGCATTTCCCCAGCTGGTTAGCAGTAATAGGACACAACTTAATATTTTTCTTGATTCCTTCTATTTCCTTTCTCTACCTTGACTCGGTAAGGTAGCTAACATATTTTTCCTTGCAATCAATGAAGGGCCAACATCCTTCCAACCAGTCCATCCCTATCAGTACATCATATGAACCCAAAGGGAGTATATTTAGATTAACATAAATCTGTTGTCGTGAACCGATTTTGAAAAGTGGCGATGTAGAATATGTAAACTTTGAAACTTTGATAATCAATGCACAGTCTCAAAGTTTTGTCCTTTTTCCGTACGAACAGTACAGGGGCTCCCCAGGGGGACACACTAGGGTGAATGGAACCTTTCTCAAGAAGTTCCTGTAGCTGCATTTTGAGTTTTGTTAACTCAGGTGTGCTCATGCGATAAGGAGTTCTGGAAATAGGAGTTGCACTAGGGACTAATTCAATCGTAAAATCAATATCATGTTTAGGTGGTAATCCAGGAATGGATTCAGGAAACACATCAACAAAGTCTTGAATGACAGGAATATTTTCCAAGGAAGTCATTTTACTCTTGGAATTTGTGTGTCCTACTTGGACAACATAAATCTAACAGCCTTACCTATTGCATTTCCCCGGCTGGTTAGCAGTAATAGGATGCAACTTAAAATTTTTTTTGATTCCTTGTATTTCCTTTCTCTACCCTGACTTAGTAAGGTAGCTAACATATTTTTCCTTGCAATCAATGAAGGACCAACGTCCTTCCAACCAATCCATCCCTATCAGTACATCATACGAACCCAAAGGGAGTATATTTAGATTAACATAAATCTGTTGTCCTGAAATAGTTACAAGACAATGCTCTATTTTTGCAGTTACCCTTCTCTTTGCCCCTGTGGCTAGTTGAACTAACCAAGGTTTTTGAAATTTACTGCTTTGTCGTTGGCATCTCTCTACAACCTTAGGACTAACATAGCTCAGGCTAGCACCCAGATCAAACGAAATAGAGACATGTTGATTAGCGATCATGCCTTCACACTCAATCATGGTGGGATTGTACTCTACTTGATGGTCGTCAAGTGTAGAATTGATTTTGGACATACTCCTTGTCACCTCCCCAACTGTGGAAGCTTCTTGCATGTTTGAAAGTTGTTCTGTTCTTTCCCTATGCGGGAAGTTTTTGTAATAATGGGGTTCTCCACATCCCCAACACTGCACGGGCTGTTTCTATTGTTGATCCTTGACAAGCTTATTAATCCCCTCTGACTGTCTATTTTCAGTAGATTCTGGGACCTTTCACTGATTCCTTGTTGGAAATTTACTAAAGGGTATTTGTTGTACCTTCCTTCCATTGGTAGCTTTTGTCTGTTTGTTTGGGGGTAAATTCCCCCCCCCTCTAGTCAAATCCTCATTTTGATCCTTCACTCTTCTATTTCATTTGTTGATAACATATACGGGCTTTTCGTACCGCATCACCCATTTTTCTTGGGTAATAAAATTTCAGCTTTTCCTTCATAAAGTTAGGTAGGCTACTAATAAAACGTTGAATCTTGGCCTTTTCTTCCTACATATACGATACATACCGTAATAGGGAGGTAAATCGTTTCACATATTCATCCATGGTCAAGGCTCCCAACCTTAAATCATGGAACTCCTTTTATTTTTCATCATAATAATGCTCGATTAAGTATTTATCCTTGAAATGATTTTGAAATTCTTTCCATGTAACTATTATTTGTCAGTTTTTCTCATAGTTTTTATTTCCACCTACCAAGGGTGGCCTTACCTCTTAATTGATAAACTGCCAGCCATGCCTTAAGTTTATCATTATAGTCATAGATCTGAAAGTATTTACTCATGTGAAGTAACCATGCTTCCGTTTCTTTCTCGGACTCTCCTTCAAAGAGTAATGGTTTTATCTTTTTGAATTCCCCTCGTAACTCTGATTTCTGTCTTTTTGTTTTCCACTGGTCGGAAGCATTATCAGAACGCCCTTCTCCATGTCTTTCACCCGACTCAACATTATCTTCCCCTTGATGGACTTTCGTGGTTTTTTCCCCGTTACCAGGACTGGGGTGTGGTCCCTATTGATTTTATCAATCAAACAAACTTTTAAGGATTCTATCTTGCTCTTGTTGCAACCGTTCATTATCTATCCTTAAATTTATCATCTCACCACATAATTGTTGAGCAATTTCAAGTAGGGTAGCATTGGCTTGTCAAGATTCTTCTACGAGTTGTATCCACATGTCAGGGTTGGCCCCTACATAAGTTACTTCTCGTTGCTTTGGTGGTCTGGGATCCCTCTACATTCTGCTCCTTGGTGCTGATCTTTGTGTTCACGTTCACATTCACTTAGTTTGTTTATTTTATTTTATGCATATCCCAGAAGTCTCAGTGTGCGAATCAGGCTGTGATACCACTTGTAACACATATTACTATAACAACTATTAACTTATTTTTTTTACATATAACCAAACTTTATTTATGCGATAATTGTAATCATACCTTCAGATATTTCTTTATGTGTGCATTGGAATTCCAAACGGACATGACAGGTCTCAATACTATAGTTTAATGGCATTCTTAAGGGAATTAATTTGGGCATCTCAACTCTCAGTACACGTTTCTTATGCATTTAGTATTTTGATGTCCGACACCAGAAGGATCTGGTAGCTCGAGACACTTGGCGTAGTTTTCTCCCTTCGATCTGGGTTTGGAGATCCGATGGTCCTCAACGTCTAGGGTTTAATGAGGTAACCGTTCCCTCAGACTCCTGTCGTGAATGGGTTCATTCGGGTTATGTTTTTCCTCTGTTTCTCTACTCTCCAATTGAGCCAAGCCATCTCTGCGACAAGGAGGGTTTTAGTCTGTCCAAGCTTGGTTTGATGGAGAGCTGCGACAAACCCCATCCTTCAGGTACCCCATGACTCTTTCCTTTCTCCTCAATTTGGGTTCTGACTTCCTGTTTTCATCTCTGTTCCGAAGGTGCATAGGCAAGATTCTCTATTCATTCGGTCTACTGTGTAGGGAATGTATGCTTTCACCGGCTTATCCCTCCAGAAGGAGGTGAATTCAGAGACCATCATGCTCGAAGAGGTAATGACAATTTTAACAGGGTTTTTGGGTGTCCTTTTTTCCTAATTTGAGCGTCTGCTAACTCGATGTGAGGTTTTATGGCATAAGCAGTCTTCAACATCCCAACACCAAATTTTCTTAGGTGCTTTCAGCTCATCTGAGTAATAATTTGAGTTTAATGTTAAGGGTTTCTCTTTTAATGATGTTTACTATGAAATTGCATGTATCAAGCTTTGCCGAAACCCTCCTCTTGCGGATATGCTGGTATCAAAGGCATCATTCTTATTCATGGTTGTCGCCTTCTCGTTTTCAGGTTGGTTTCACTGCTGAGCCCCGTGGCGATTTATCTTTTTCAGATATTTTCATTTGTATAGTGGCTACGCTTGCAAACACTCCACTATATTCTACCCTAGCTTTTCTGGGTGAAAGGGTGAAACTAGGCAGAGGCTACAAGCCAGCCATAATTTTCATTTGAATGATTTTTTTTTAAAATAGGTTTTGGGTACTCGGCGAACCGAGTTGTTCCAAGCTCCTCATGGCATAGTTATATGTATATTTGGCATTGCATAGGGTTTGACATTGGTCTATTTCATGATGGGTCTGTAATTTTGGTTTGTAAATCTTTTGGAGATTTGAACATAGTGTCGATGACCGCATTAACGTTTTTATCTTTCATCATCCCTTTCGGTTTTGCTCGGCTTCCTATGTCAAAACTTGTCTATCTTGGTTACATTTGACGCTAACAATGTAAACTTTGATACGAGAACTATAAACTCAAAACGGGAACTCTAGCCCCAAAACCTCAAAAAAACATGAAAAATAGTGCTAAAAACGAAAAGTGTTGATGCTAGAATAACAAAAAAAAATCTAGGATAATTTTCAATATGTTTTAAAAATTGTAGTGAAAACCAATTTTTTATGCAAAAATTATGCAAAAAACACCCTCAAAATGAAAACTGTTGATGCTGCAATAACACTTTTTTTTTTCTAGGGTAATTTTTCAACATTTTGAAATAATAGCGTAAAAGATTTTATCATGACTCTAAAAAACATTAAAATTTCAACAGAATAATGAAAAAATAAAATTAAAATTAAAAACAAAAATTAAAACAATGAAAAAAAATAAATAACAAAACGTGAATAAAAATATATAATAAAAGCAAACCATAAAATAAAATAAAGAATAAAAAAGCAAAAAAATAAAAAAATAAAAAAGAAAAAAAGGCAAAAAAAATCACTCATAAAAATGTTAAAAAACAAAACAAAATTAACCTCTAAAATATAAGAGTTAAAAAACTAAAAAGAAATAAAAAAACAATATAAAGAAATAAATAATAAGAAAAACATATTAAAAAAAATGTTTTGTTTTGTTTTGGTTTTTTTTTTTTTCTAACCATAAAACAATTTGCAGGGAAAAAATAATAATAATAAATAAATAAATAAATTTAAAAAACTATAGAATTAAGTAAAAATAGAAAAATTTACAAAAGCATTAACAAAAAATAAAAAAAATTGAAAAAATAAAAACAAACTAGACTAAAAAAAAATTAGAAAATTAACAAAAAAAAAAAAATTAAAAAACTACTAAAATTAAGATTAAAAACATTTGAAAAAAATCTAGAAAAACAAAAATATACTCAAATTTTAAAAAATAAAATAAAAAAATATGATATATATATATATATATATATATATAGATTTAAAAAAAAAAACATTTAATTTTTTTATAAAAACATGTATTATAGATTAAAAAAAATAAATTATATATATATCTATATATATATATATATATATATATATATATATATTTTGATTAAAAAAAAATTTAAAATTTTTAATAAAATATATGTTTTTGATTTAAAACAAAAAAAAATTGCGCCCCGCCAGCCGCGCCCCCACGGGTGGTCAGTTGGTGGCAGGTTGATTCTGAGAATTAACCTGCCACTACCTGGGGGGTGCGGCTCAGGTGGTGGCAGGTCGACTCTCAGAATTGACTTGCCACTGCCCAGCCGCCCAGGCCACGCCCCCACGGGTGTTCGGGCGATGGCAGGTCGATTCTGAGAGTCGACATGCCACCACCTGACCACTCGTGGGGGTGCGGCTTGGGTGGCAGGGCAGTAGCAGATCGATTTTGGCTGCCCGGGCCACGCCCCCACGGGTGGTTGGGCGATGGCAAGTTGATTCTCAGAATATGTAAACTTTGAAATGACAACTTATATGATTACTCGTTTTGTTGAGGTAGAAAAACATTCAACCGATTTTGAAAAGTGGTGATGCAGAATATGTAAACTTTGATAATCAATGCATAGTCTCAAAGTTTTGTCCTTTCTCCATACGAACAATACAAGGGCTCCCCAGGGGGACACACTGGGACAAATGTAACCTTTATTAAGTAGTTCCTGTAATTGCATTTTGAGTTCTGTTAACTCAGGTATGCTCATGCGATAAGGATTTATGGAAATAGGAGTTGCACTAGGGACTAATTCAATCATAAAATCAATATCATGTTCAGGTGGTAATCCAGGAATGGATTTAGGAAACACATCAACAAAGTCTTGAATGACAGGGATAGTTTCCAAGGAAGTCATTTTACTCTTGGAATTTGTGTATCCTACTTGGACAACATAAATTTGACAGCCTTTCCTAATTCATTTCCCCATCTGGTTAGCAGTAATAGGATGCAACTTAATATTTTTCTTGATTCCTTCTATTTCCTTTATCTACCCTGACTCAGTAAGGTAGCTAACATATTTTTCCTTGCAATCAACGAATGACCAACATCCTTCCAACCAATTCATCCCTATTAGTACATCATATGAACCTAAAGGGAGTATATTTAAATTAACATAAATATGTTGTCTTGAACCGATTTTCAAAAGTGGAGATGCAGAATATGTAAACTTTGAAACTTTGATAATCAATGCACAGTCTCAAAGTTTTTTCCTTTTTCCGTACGAACAGTACGGGGGCTCCTAAGGGGGACACACTGGGGTGTAACCTTCATCAAGCAGTTCCTGTAGCTGCATTTTGAGTTTCGTTAACTCAAGTATGCTCATGAGATAAGGAGTTCTAGAAATAGGAGCAGCACTAGGGACTAATTCAATCGTAAAATCACTATCATGTTTAGGTGGTAATCTAGGAATCGATTCAAGAAACACATCAACAAAGTCTTGAATGACAGGAATATTTTCCAAGGAAGTCATTTTATTCTTGGAATTTGTGTATCCTACTTGGACAACATAAATCTGACAGCCTTTCCTAATGCATTTCCCCAGCTGGTTAGCAATAATAGGACACAACTTAATATTTTTGTTGATTCCTTCTATTTCCTTTCTCTACCCTGACTCAGTATGGTATCTAACATATTTTTCCTTGCAATCAACGAAGGACCAACATCCTTTCAACCAATCCATCAGTATCAGTACATCATACGAACCCAAAGGGAGTATATTTAGATTAACATAAATCATTTGTCCTGAAATAGTTACAAGACAATGCTCTGTTTCTGCAGTTACCCTTCTATTTGCCCCTGTGGCTAGTTGAACTAACCAAGGTTTTTGAAATTTACTACTTTGCAATTGCCATCTATATACAACCTTAGGACTAACATAGCTTAGGCTAGCACCCGGATCAAACAAAAAAAAGATAGGTTGATTGGCGATCATACCTTCACACTCAATCATGGTGGTATGGTACTCTGCTTGATGGTCGTCAAGTGTTGAATTGATTCTGGGCATACTCCTTGCCACCTTCCCAACCATGGAAGCTTCTTGTAAGTTTGAAAGTTGTTCTGTTCTTGCCCTATGCGGCCAGTTTTTCTAATAATGGGGTTCTCCACATCCCCAACACTGCAGGGGCTATTTCTGTTGTTGATCATTGACAAGCTTATTAATCCCATCCGACTGTCTATTTTCAGTGGATGCTGGGACCTTTGACTGATTCCTTGCTAGAAATTTACTGAAGGGTCTTTGTTGTACATTCCTTCCATTGGTAGCTTTTGTCTGTTTGTTTGGGGGTAAATTTCTCCCCCTCTAGCCTAATCCTCCTTTTGATCCTTCACTCTTCTATTTCATTTGTTGATAACATATACGGGCATTTCGTACCGCATCACCCATTTTTCTTGGGTAATCAAATTCCAGCTTTTCCTTCGTAAAGTTAGGTAGGCTACTAATAGAACGTTGAATCTTGGCCTTTCCTTCCTGCATATATGGTACATACCATAATAGGGAGGTAAATCGTTTCACATATTCATCCATGGTCAAGGCTCCCAACCTTAAATCATCGAAATCCTTTTCCTTTTCATCATAATAATGCTCAATTAAGTATTTATCCTTGAAATGATTTTGAAATTCTTTCCATGTAACTACTATTCGTCAATTTTTCTCACAATTTTTATTTCCTCCCACCAAGGGTGGCCTTACCTCTTAATTGATAAACTGCCAGCCATGCCTTAAGTTTATCATTATAGCCATAGATATGAAAGTATTTTCTCATGTCAATTAACCATTCTTCTGTTGCTTCCTCGGACTCTCCTTCAAAGAGTAATGGTTTTATCTGTTTGAATTCCCCTCATAACTCTGATTTATGTATTTTTTTTTTCTTCTGATCAGAAACATTATCAGAATGTCCTTCTTCATCCTCCTCATGTCTTTCTCCCGACTCAACATTATCTTCCCCTTGATGGACTCTCATGGTTTTTTCCCCATTACTAGCACTGTGGTGTGGTCCCTATTGATTCTATCTATCAGACAAAATTTTAAGGATTCTCTCTTACTCTTGCCGCAACCGTTCATTATCTATCCTTAAATTTATCATCTCACCACGTAGTTGTTGAAAAATTTCAAGTAGGGCAACATTGGCTTGTCAAGATTCTTCTCCCAGTTGTATCCACATGTCAGGGTTGGCCCCTACATAAGTTGCTTTTGGCTGGTTCGGTGGTCTGGGACCCCTCTGCATTCTGCTCCTTAGTGTTGATCTCTATGTTCACATTCACATTCACTTAGTTTGTTTATTTTATTTTATGCATATCCCAGAAGCCTCAGTGTGCGAACCGGGCTCTGATACCACTTGTAACACATATTACTATAACAACTATTAACTTAATTTTTTTTTTACATATAAGCAAACTTTATTTATGCAATAACTATAATCAAACCTTCAGATATTTCTTTATGTATGCATCGGAATTCTAAATGGACCCGATAGGTCTAAATACAATAGTTTAATGGCATTCTTAAGGGAATTAATTTGGGCAGCTTAGCTCTTAGTACACGTTGCTTATGCATTTAATATTTTGATGTCTAACACTAGAAGGATCTGGTAGCTCAAGAGACTTAGCATAGTTTCTCCCTTTGGTCTGGGTTTGGAGATCCGACGGTCCTCAGTGTCCAGGTTTTAATAAGGTAATTTTTCCCTCAGTCTCCTTCCACGAATGGGATCATTTGGATTATTTTGTTCCTCCATTTCTCTGTTCTCCAACCAAGCCAAGCCATCTCTACGACAAGGAGGGTTTTAGTCTGTCCAAGCTTGGTTTGATGGAGATTTGTGACAAACCCCATCCTTCAGGCACCCCATGACTTTTTCCTTTCTACTCACTTTGGGTTCTTACTTCCTATTTTCATCTTTATTCCGAAGGTGCACAGGAAAGATTATCTATTCATTCAGCCTACTGTGTAGGGAATGTATGCTTCCACCGGCTTACCCCTCCTGAAGGAAGTGAATTCAGAGACCATCGTTCTCGAAGAGGTAATGACAGTTTTAACAAGGTTTTTGGGTTTCTTTTTTTCCTAATTCAAGTGTCTACTAACTCGATGTGAGGGTTTATGGTACAAGTGGTTTTCAACATCCCAACACCGACTTTTCTCAGGTCCTTTCAGCTTATCTGAGTAATAATTTGAGCTTAATGTTAAGGGTTTCTCTTTTAACGATGTTTACTATGAAATTGTAGGTAACAATATTTGCCGAAACCGTCCTCTTGTGGATGTGCTGGTCTCAAAGGCATCATTCTTATTCATGGTTGTCGTCTTCTTGTTTTTAGGTTGATTTCACTGCTGAACCCCATGGTGGTTTATCTTTCTTATATATTTTCATTTGTATAGTGGCTATGCTTGCAAACGCACCACTGTATGCTACCCTAGCTTTTCTGGGTGAAAGCGTGAAATTAGGTAGACTCGGCTACAAGCCGGCCATAATTTCATTCAAATGTTTTTTGTTTAAAATAGGTTTTGAGTACTCAGCGAACCGAGTTGTTCCAAGTTCCTCATAGCATAGTTATATGTATATTTGGCCTTGCAGAGGGTTTGACATTGGCCTATTTCGTGATGGGTTTGTAATATAGTGTCGATGACTGCATTTATCGTTTTCATGGTTCATCATCCCTTTCGGTTTTGCTCAGCTTCCTATGTTGAAGCTTGTCTGTCTTGGTTACATTTGGATCTCACAATGTAAACTTTGAAACGAGAACTATAAACTCAAAACAGTAACTCTAGCCCAAAAACTTTCAAAAAACATGAAAAATAGTGTTAAAACAAAAAGTGTTGATGCTGGAATAATATTTTTTTTCTAGGGCAAATTTTCAACATGTTTTAAAAATGGTAGTGAAAATCAATTTTTTGTGCAAAAATTGTGCAAAAAACACCCTCAAAAAGAAAAGTGTTGATGCTGCAATAACACTTTTTTTTTCTAGGGTAAATTTTCAACATTTTGAAATAATGGTGTAAAATATTGATAATGACTCCAAAAAACATTTAAAATTTCAAAAGAATATTGAAAACATAAAATTAAAAATTAAAACAATAAAAAAATAACGAAATGTAAATAAAAATATATATTAAAAGCAAATCATAAAAAAAAAAAAAAAAAAAAAAAAAAAAAAACAAAAAACAAAAAACAAAAAGAATCAAATATATAAAAGAGACAAAAAAAAATCAATCATAAAAATGTTACAAAACAAAAACAAAAACAAAATTAACCTATAAAATATAAGAATTAAAAAACTAAAAAGAAATTAAAAAAAAATATAAAGAAATAAATAATAAGAATAACATATATTTCAAAAAAAATGTAATTTATTTATTTATTTTTAATCTTGTAAACCATAAAACAATTTGGAGCAAAAAATAATAATTTAAAAGACTATAAATTAAGTAAAAATAGAAAAATTTACAAAAGCAATAGCAAAAAAAAAAATAAATAAATAAAAGATAAAAACAAACTAGACTAAAAAAAAAAATAGAAAAGTAACAAAAAAAAAGAGAGAGAAAAAACTACTAAAATTAAGATTAAAAACATTTAAAAAAAAAATCTTAAAAAACATAAATATACTCAAATTATATATATATATATATATATATATGATTTAAAAAAAACATTTAAATTTTTTTATAAAAATATATATTTTAGATTAATATATATATATATATATATATATTCGATTTAAAAAAAACATTTAAAATTTTTAACAAAATATATATTTTTGATTTAAAACAAAAAAAAAGTTGTGCCCCACCCGCCGCGCCCCCACGGGTGGTTGGTTCGTGGCAGGTTGATTCTGAATATCAACATGCCACTGCCCGTGAGGGTGTGGTCTGGGCGGTGGCAGGGTGATTCTCAAAATTGACCTACCACTGCCCAGCCGCCCGAGGGCCACCACCCAACCACTCGTGGGGGTGCGACCCTGGTGGCCAGGCGGTGGTAGGTCGATTCCGGCCGCCCGGGCTGCGACCCATGGGTGATCAAGTGGTGGCAGGTTGATTCTCGGAATATGTAAACTTTGAAACAGGAACTGATACGATTACCCGTTTCGTTGAGGTAGCAAAAAATTCAACCGATTTTGAAAAGTGGTGATGCAGAATATGTAAATTTTAAAACTTTGATAATCAATGCACAGTCTCAAATTTTTGTCCTTTTTCCATACGAACAAAACAGGGGATCCCTAGGGGGACACACTGGGGTGAATGTAACCTTTATTAAGCAGTTCCTATAGCTGCATTTTGAGTTCTGTTAACTCAGGTATGCTCATGCGATAAGGAGTTCTGGAAATAGGAGTTGCACTAGGGGCTAATTCAATCGTAAAATCAATATCATGTTTAGGTGGTAATCCAGGAATTGATTCAGGAAATACATCAACAAAGTCTTGAATGACAGGAATATTTTCCAAGGAAGTCATTTTACTCTTGGAATTTGTGTATCCTACTTGGACAACATAAATCTAACAGCCTTTCAGAATGTATTTCCCCAGCTGGTTAGTAATAATAGGACACAACTTAATATTTTTCTTGATTCCTTCTATTTCCTTTCTCTACTCTGACTCAGTAAGATAGCTAACATATTTTTCCTTGCAATCAATGAAGGATCAACATCCTTCCAACCAATCCTTCCCTATCAGTGCATCATACGAACCCAAAGGAGCATATTTAGATTAACATAAATTTGTTGTCCTAAACCAATTTTGAAAAGTGGTGATGCAAAATATGTAAACTTTGAAACTTTGATAATCAATACACAGTCTCAAAGTTTTGTCCTTTTTCCATACGAACAGTATGGGGGGTCCCCAGGGGGACACACTGGGGTGAATGTAACCTTTATCAAGTAGTTCCTGAAGCTGCATTTTGAGTTCTGTTAACTCAGGTATGCTCATGCGATAAGGAGTTATGGAAATAGGAGCTGCACTAGGGACTAATTCAATCGTAAAATCAATATCACGTTTAGGTGGTAATCCAGGAATGGATTCAGGAAACACATCAACAAAGTCTTGAATGACAGGAATATTTTCCAAGGAAGTCATTTTACTCTTGGAATTTGTGTATCCTACTTGGACAACATAAATTTGACAACCTTTCCTAATGCATTTCCCCAGCTGGTTAGCAGTAATAGGATGCAACTTAATATTTTTCTTGATTCCTTCTATTTCATTTCTCTACCCTGACTCAATAAGGTAGCTAACATATTTTTCCTTGCAATCAATGAAGGATGAACGTCCTTCCAACCAATCCATCCCTATCAATACATCATACAAACCCAAAGAGAGTATATTTAGATTAATATAAATTTGTTGTCTTGAAATAGTTACAAGACAATGCTCTATTTTTGCAGTTACCCTTCTCTTTGCTCCTTTGACTAGTTTAACTAACCAAGGTTTTTGAAATTTACTACTTTGTAGATGCCATCTCTCTACAACCTTAGGACTAATATAGCTTACGCTAGCATCCAGATCAAACAAAACAGAGACAAGTTGATTAGCGATCATACCTTCACACTCAATCATGGTGGGATGGTACTCTGCTTGATGGTCATTAAGTGTTGAATTGATTCTGGGCATACTCCTTGCGACCTCCCTAATCGTGGATACTTATTGCATGTTTGAAAGTTGTTCTGTTCCTACCCTATGCAGGCAGTTTTTCTAATAATGGGGTTCTCCACATCCCCAACACTGCAGGGGCTGTTTCTGTTGTTAATCATTGACAAGCTTATTAATCCCCTCCGACTGTCTATTTTAAGTGGATTCTGGGACTTTTGACTAATTCCTTGCTGGAAATTTACTAAAGGGTATTTTTTGTACACTCCTTCCATTGGTAGCTTTTGTTTGTTTGTTTGGGGATAAATTTCTCACCTTCTAGCCCAATCCTCCTTTTGATCCTTCACTCTTCTATTTCATTTTTTGATAACATATATGGGCTTTTCGTACTGCAACACCCATTTTTCTTGGGTAATCAAATTCCAACTTTTCCTTCATAAAGTTAGGTAGGCTACTAATAAAATGTTGAGTCTTGGCCTTTTCTTCCTGCATATACGGTACATACCATAATAGGGAGGTAAATTGCTTCACATATTCATCTATGGTCAAGGCTCCAAACCTTAAATCATGGAACCCATTTTCTTTTTCATCATAATAACGCTCAATTAAGTATTTAGCCTTGAAATGATTTTGAAATTCCTTCCATGTAACTACTATTCATCAATTTTTCTCACAGTTTTTATTTCCTCCCACCAAGGGTGGCCTTACCTCTTAATTGATAAACTTCCAGCCATGCCTTAAGTTTATCATTGTAGTCATAGATTTGAAAGTATTTACTCATGTCAATTAACCATGCTTTTGTTGCTTCCTCGGACTCTCCTTCAAAGAGTAATGGTTTTATATTTTTCAATTCCCCTTGTAACTCTTATTTCTGTCATTTTGTTTTTCACTGGTCGGAAACATTACCAGAACGTCCTTCTTCATCCTCCTCATGTCTTTCTCCCGACACAACATTATCTTCCCCTTGATGGATTGTCATGGTTTTTTCCCCATTACCAGCACTGGGGTGTGGTCCCTATTGATTCTATCGGTCAGACAAACTTTTAAGGATTCTCTCTTGCTCTTGCCGCAACCATTCATTATCTATCCTTAAATTTATCATCTCACCACATAACTGTTGAGCAATTTCAAGTAGGGCAACATTGGCTTGTCAAGATTCTTCTCCCAATTGTATCCACATGTCAGAGTTGGTCCCTATATAAGTTACTTCTAGTTGTTTTTGTGGTCTGGGACCCCTCTACGTTCTCCTCCTTAGTGTTGATCTCTCTGTTCACATTCACATTCACTTAGTTTGTTTATTTTATTTTATGCATATCCCAGAAGCCTTAATGTGTGAACCGAGATCTGATACCACTTGTAACACATATTACTATAACAACTATTAAATTAATTTTTTTTACATATAACCAAAATTTATTTATGCGATAATTGTAATTAAACCTTCCGATATTTCTTTATGTATGCATCGAAATTCCAAACAGACCTAGCAAGTCTCAATACTATAGTTTAATGGCATTCTAAAGGGAATTAATTTGGGCAGCTTAGCTCTTAATACATATTGCTTATGCATTTAATATTCTGATGTCCGACACCAGAAGGATTTGGTAGCTCAAGAGACTTAGCATAGTTTCTCCCTTCAGTCTGGGTTTGGAGATTCGACGGTCCTCAGTGTCCAGGGTTTAATAAGGTAACTATTCCCTCAGACTCCTTCCACAAATGGGATCATTTGGATTATGTTGTTCCTCCATTTCTCTGTTCTCTAACCAAGCTAAGCAATCTCTGCGATAAGGAGGGTTTTAGTCTATCCAAGCTTGGTTTGATGGAGAGTTGCGACAAACCCCATCCTTCAGGCACCCCATGACTTTTTCCTTTCTACTCAATTTGGGTTCTTACTTCCTGTTTTCATCTCTATTCCAAAGGTGCATAGGCAAGATTCTCTATTCATTTGGTCTACTGTGTAGGGAATGTATGCTTCCACCGGCTTATGCCTCCTGAAGGAGGTGAATTCAGAGACCATCGTGCTTGAAGAGGTAATGGTAGTTTTAACAGGGTTTTTGGGTTTCCGTTTTTCCTAATTCGAGCATCTGCTAACTCGATGTGAGGGTTTATGGCACAAGCGGTCTTCAACATCCCAACACCGACTTTTCTTAGGTACCTTTCATCTCATCTGAGTAATAATTTGAGTTTAATGTTAAGGGTTTCTCTTTTAATGATGTTTACTATGAAATTGCAGGTATCAAGCTTTGCCAAAACCCTCCGCTTGCGGACGTGCTGGTGTCAAAGGCATCATTCTTATTCATGGTTGTCGTCTTCACGTTTTCAGGTTGGTTTACTGTTGAACCCCATGGCGGTTTAACTTTCTCAGATATTTTCATTTGTATAGTGGCTACGCTTGGAAACACTCCACTATATGCTACCCTGGATTTTCTGGGTGAAAGTGTGAAATTAGGCAGAGGCTACAAGCCAACCATAATTTTCATTTGAATGATTTTTGTTTAAAATAGGTTTTGGGTACTCGGTGAACTGAGTTGTTCCAAGTTCCTCATGGCATAGTTATATGTATATTTGGCCTTGCAGATGGTTTGACATTAGTCTATTTCATGATGGGTCTGTAATTTTGGTTTGTAAATCTTTTGGGGGTTTGAATATAGTGTCGATGACTGCATTTAACATTTTCATGGTTCATCATCCCTTTTGGTTTTGCTTGGCTTCCTATGTCGAAGCTTTCTGTCTTTGTTACATTTGACTCTAACAATGTAAACTTTGGAATGGGAACTATAAACTCAAAACAGGAACTCTAGCCCAAAAACCCCCAAAAAACAAGAAAAATAGTGCTAAAAACGAAAAGTGTTGATGTTGGAATAACATTTTTTTTTTCTAGGGTAAATTTTCAACATGTTTCAAAAATGGTAGTGAAAACCAATTTTTTGTGCGAAATTTTTTCAAAAAACTCCCTCAAAACAAAAAGTGTTGATGTTGCAATAACACTTTTTTTTTCTAGGGTAAATTTTCAACATTTTGAAATAATGGCATAAAAGATTTTATTATGACTCCAAAAAAATTAAAATTTCAAAAGAATAACGAAAACATAAAATAAAAAATTAAATCAAAATTTAAAACAATGAAAAAAAAAAATAACAAAATGTGAATAAAAATATATATTAAAAGCAAAACATAAAATAAATAAAAAAAACAAAAAAACAAAAAAAATCAAATATATAAAAAGACAAAAAAAATCAATCATAAAAATGTTAAAAAACAAAAACAAAAACAAAATTAACCTATATAAAATATAAGAATTAAAAAACTAAAAAGAAAATAAAAAAATATAAAGAAATAAATAATAAGAAAAAACATATTTTCAAAAAAAATGTATTTTTTTTTGTAAACCATAAAACAATTTGGAGGGAAAAAAAAAAAATTTAAAAAAAACTATAAAATTAAATAAAAATAGAAAAATTTACAAAATCATTTACAAAAAAATGAAATTAAAAATTAAAAATAAAAACAATCTAGACTAAAAAAATTAGAAAATTAACAAAAAAAACAAATTAAAAAACTACTAAAATAAGATTAAAAACATTTGAAAAAAAAATCTAAAGAAACATAAATATACTCAAATTAAAAAAACAAAAAAAACAAAAAAACAAAAAAAATCAAAATGTAATATATATATATATATATATATATATATATATATATATATATATATATATTTCCTTCGACCCTCAACCTTCAACCTTGCTTCGACCTTCGACCATCAACCTTCAACCTTGCTTCGACCTTCGACCATCGACCATTAATCAGCCTTCACGTACTGATGGATCCTGGCTATGATGCACAAGCCTCGCTTCCAACTGATTAATTATCTAAAGGCTGCTCAAAATGAGTAATGTCTTATCTATATATATATATATATATATATATATATATATATATATATATATTCAATTTTAAAAAAACATTTAAAATTTTTAACAAAATATATATTTTTGATTTAAAAAAAAAAAAAAAAAAAAATTGCACCCTGCCGGCCGCACCCCGACAGGTGGTCAGTTGGTGGCAGGTCGATTCTGAGAATTAACCTGCCACCGCCCATGGGGGTGCAGTCCGAGCGGTGGTAGGTCGATTCTCAGAATTGACCTGCCACTGCCCAGCTGCCCGGGCCGTGTCCCCACGGGTGTTCAGGTGGTGGCAGGTCGATTCTGAGAATCAAACCGTCACCGCTCGACCACTCGTGGGGGGTGCGGCCCGGGTGGTCGGGCGGTGGCAAGTCGATTCCGACCGCCCAGGTCGTGTCCCCACAGGTGGTCGGGCGGTGGTAGGTTGATTCTTAGAACATGTAAACTTTGAAATGGGAACTGATATGATTACCCATTTCATTGAGGTAGAAAAATATTCAATCAATTTTGAAAAGTGGTGATGCAAAATATGTATACTTTGAAACTTTGATAACCAATACACAGTCTCAAAGTTTTGTCCTTTTTCCATAGGAATATTACGGGGGCTCCACAGGGGGACACACTGGGGCGAATGTAACCTTTATTAAGCAATTCCTGTAACTGCATTTTGAGTTTTGTTAACTTAGGTATGCTCATGCGATAAAGAGTTCTAGAAATAGGAGTTGCACTACGGCCTAATTCAATTGTAAAATCAATATCATGTTTAGGTGGTAATCCAGGAATGGATTTAGGAAACGCATCGACCAAGTCTTGAATGACAGGAATATTTTCCAAGGAAGCCATCTTACTCTTGGAATTTGTGTATCCTACTTGGACAACATAAATTTGACAACCTTTTCTAATGCATTCCCCTGCTGGTTAGCAGTAATAGGACACAACTTAATATTTTTCTTGATTCCTTTTATTTCCTTTCTCTACCCTGACTCAGTAAGGTAGATAACATATTTTTCCTTGCAATCAACGAAGGATCAATGTTCTTCCAATCAATCCATCCCTATCAGTACATCATATGAACCCAAAGGGAGTATATTTAGATTAACATAATCTGTTGTCCTGAACAAATTTTGAAAAGTGGTGATGCAGAATATGTAACTTTGAAACTTTGATAATCAATGCACAGTCTCAAAATTTTATCCTTTTTCCATATGAATAGTACGGGAGCTCCCCAGGGGGACACACTGGGGTGAATGTAACCTTCATCAAGCAGTTCATGTAGCTGCATTTTGGGTTCTGTTAACTCATGTATGCTCATACAATAAGGAGTTCTAGAAATAGGAGATGCACTAGGGAATAATTCAATCGTAAAATCAATATCATGTTTAGGTGGTAATCCAGGAATGGATTCAGGAAATACATCAAAAAAGTCTTGAATGACAGGAATATTTTCCAAGGAAGTCATTTTACTCTTGGAATTTGTGTATCCTACTTGGATAGCATAAACCTGACAACCTTTCCTAATGCATTTCCGCAGCTAGTTAGCAGTAGCAGGATGCAACTTAATATTTTTCTTGATTCCTTCTATTTCCTTTCTCTACCCTGACTCAGTAAGGTAGCTAACGTATTTTTCCTTGCAATCAACGAAGGACCAATTTCCTTCCATCCAATCCATCCCTATCAGTACATCATACGAACCCAAAGGGAGTATATTTAGATTAACATAAATATGTTGTCCTGAAATAGTTACAAGACAACGCTCTGTTTTTACAGTTACCCTTCTCTTTGCCCCTGTGGCTAGTTGAACTAACCAAGGTTTTTGAAATTTATTGCTTTGTAGATGCCATCTCTCTAAAACCTTAGGACTAACATAGCTTAGGGTAGCACTTGGATCAAACAAAACAGAGACATGTTGATTAGCGATCATACCTTCACACTCAGTCATGGTGGGATGGTACTCTGCTTGATGGTCATCAAGTGTGGAATTGATTATGGGCATACTCCTTGCCACCTCCCCAACTCTGGAAGCTTCTTACATGTTTGAAATTTGTTCTGTTCTTGCCCTATGCGGGCATTTTTTCTAATGATGGGGTTCTCCACATCCCCAACACTGCAAGGGATGCTTTTATTGTTGATCATTAACAAGAATATTAATCCCCTCCGACTGTCTATTTTTAGTGGATTCTGGGACATTTCATTTATTCCTTGCTGGAAATTTACTAAAGGTTATTTGTTGTACATTCCTTCCATTGGTAGCTTTTGTCTGTTTGTTTGGGGGTAAATTTCTCCCCCTCTAGCCCAATTCTCCTTTTGATCCTTCACTCTCTATTTCATTTTTTGATAACATATACGGGATTTTCGTACCACATCACCCATTTTTCTTGGCTAATCAAATTCCATCTTTGCCTTCATAAAGTTAGGTAGGCTACTAATAAAACGTTGAATCTTGGCCTTTTCTTCCTGCATATACGGTACATACCGTAATAGGGAGGTAAATTGTTTCCCATATTCATCCATGGTCAAGGCTCCCAATCTTAAATCATGGAACTCCTTTTCTTTTTGATCATAATAACGCTCAATTAAGTATTTAACCTTGAAATGGTTTAGAAATTCTTTCCATGTAACTACTATTCGTCAATTTTTTCTCACAGTTTTTTATTTCCTCCCACCAAGGGTGGCCTTACCTCTTAATTGATAAACTGCCAACCATGCCTTACGTTTATCATTGTAGTCATAGATCTGAAAGTATTTACTCATTTCAATTAACCATGCTTTCGTTGCTTCCTTAGACTCTCCTTCAAATAGTAATGGCTTTATATTTTTGAATTCCCCTCGTAACTCTGATTTTTTTCTTTTTGCTTTTCGGTGGTTGGAAACATTATCAGAACGTCATTCTCCATCCTCCTCATGTCTTTCTTCCAACTCAGCATTATATTCCCCTTGATGGACTGACTTTTTTCCCCATTACGAGCACTGGGGTGTGGTCCCTGTTGATTCTATTGGTTAGACGAACTTTTAAGGATTCTCTCTTTCTCTTTCCGCATCCGTTCATTATCTACTGTTAAATTTATCATCTCAACACGTAACTGTTGAACAGTTTCAAGTAGGGCAACATTGGCTTGTCAAGATTCTTCTCCCAGTTGTATCCACATGTCAGGGTTGGCCCCTACATAAGTTGCTTCTGCCTGGTTTGGTGGTCTGGGACCCCTCTACATTCTGCTCCTTGGTGCTGATCTCTGTGTTCACATTCACATTCACTTAGTTTGTTTATTTTATTTTATGCATATCCCAGAAACCTAAGTGTGCGAACCAGGCTCTGATACCACTTGTAACACATATTACTATAGAAACTATTAACTTAAATTTTCTTTTACATACAACCAAAATTTATTTATGTGATAATCATAATCAAACCTTCAGATATTTCTTTATGTATGCATTGTAATTCCAAACGTACCTGATAGGTCTCAATACTATAGTTTAATGGCATTCTTAAGGGAATTAATTTGGGCAGCTCACCTCTTAGTATAGGTTTGTTATGCATTTAATATTTTGATATTCGCCACCAGAAGGATCTTGTAGCTCGCGACACTTGGCGTAGTTTTCTCCCTTAGGTCTGGGTTTGGAGATCTGACAATCCTCAACATCCAGGGTTTAATGAGGTAATTGTTCCCTCAGACTCCTACCATGAATGGGTTCATTTGGGTTATGTTGTTCCTCTGGTTCTCTGCTCTCCGACCGAGCCAAGCCATATCTGCGACAAGGAGGGTTTTAGTTTGTCCAAGCTTGGTTTGATGGAGAGCTGTGACAAACCCCATCCTTCAGGTACCCTGTGACTTTTTCCTTTCTCCTCAATTTGGGTTCTTACTTCCTGTTTTCATCTTTGTTCCGAAGGTGCATAGGCAAGATTCTCTATTCATTCAATATACTGTGTAGGGAATGTATGCTTTCACCGACTTACCCCTCTAGAAGGAGGTGAATTCAGAGACCATCATGCTCGAAGAGGTAATGAAAGTTTTAATAGGGTTTTTGGGTTTCCATTTTTCCTAATTCAAGCATCTACTAACTCGATGTAAGGGTTTATGGCACAAGCAGTCTTCAACATCCCAACACCGACTTTTCTTAGGTCCTTTCAATTCATCTGAGTAATAATTTGAGTTTAATGTTAAGGGTTTCTCTTTTAATGATGTTTACTATGAAATTGCAGGTATCAAGCTTTGCCGAAACCCTCCTCTTGTGGATGTGCTAGTCTCAAAGGCATCATTCTTATTCATGGTTGTCGCCTTCTCGTTTTCAGGTTGGTTTCACTGTTGAACCCCATGGTGGTTTATCTTTCTAAGATATTTTAATTTGTATAGTGGCTACGCTTGCAAATGCTCCACTGTATTCTACCCTGGATTTTCTGGGTGAAAGCGTGAAATGAGGCAGAGGCTACAAGCCGACCATAATTTTCATTTGAATGATTTTTATTTAAAATAGGTTTTGGGTACGCAGCGAACCGAGTTGTTCCAAGTTCCTCATGGCATAGTTATATGTATATTTGGCTTTGCAAAGGGTTTGACATTGGTCTATTTCATGATGGGTCTGTAATTTTGGTTTGTAAATCTTTTGGGGGTTTGAATATAGTTTTAATGACCGCATTTAACATTTTCATGGTTCATCATCCCTTTTAGTTTTGCTCAGATTCCTATGTCGAAGCTTGTCTGTCTTGGTTACATTTGACTTGACACAGTCCATGTATTCATAAATTAACCAACAAAAATAATAATTCATCATAAAAACAAGATCCAAGCACTCTTATCATCAGATTAAAAAAACAAATGACTAGATTCTGAGAAGTTTGATCTCTAGGGGAAAATTTGCCATTGGTAGACAACTCCATATGAAAGCATTTGCAACCTTATGGTCGAAGAGCTGAAAACCCACTTGCTTATCTTTGGGTACATTAATACAAAGGCACTCAGCAAGATCACAGAGATAAGCGGTATCTCCAACCTCTTCTCAAAGCCCTCCACCAGTAGTGCCAAATCGCTCGCCAGTCTCAGGGACTTCTCCCCGGAAATGCCAATCTATACTGATATAAAGAAATCGTAGACACCACTGCCAAATTCGCATCGGGAAGGATCGGTAAATCGTCTATCTAGAAGTGCATTCTCAGGTGAAAAACGATGGCCATCATGGCGAGAAGCCATAAGAGAAAAATCAAGGAACTCAAATATTCAGGCCAGAGCTTTGCAAAGAAGCTCCAACATGAAGATCACCAACACACATGGTGTCAAAATACCTAACCAGCAAAATTGTTTCTTAGAAGATAGATGTCTTTGCCTTGGGATTCGTGTTGTGGGAGCTCAAGTCCGGGCTCGAGTTCATGAGGTATGTGGTGGACAAGCATGGCCGTGGCATTAAGAGTTAGGGCTTATACAAACATTTAATACTGCAATTTGGGAGGTCAAATCTGAGCGTCGTATATTTAAAAATATATATTAATTTTTATTTGATCTTTTAAGTGAACAAGGGATATTAGATTTTTTTCATAGTTCTAGAAGGTAACACATATGTCAGGAAAATTAGGAAATCTATGTAGCTCTAACCTAATGGTACCCAATGTTAATAGCTTCAAACTTGATTTACTTAAAACATTGTCACTCAAGTATTCAAAGAAGTTGCTTCATAAGGTCATGTGTCATGTTGTCACGCATCACTCCAAGAAGAAAATGAAGTGTGAAACAAAATTTCAACTATTTTAATACTACAATGAGCAACAATAAGACGATTAGATTTATGTTCTTTACCTTCAGTTAGATCTAATGTTTTACCTTTTTCTTCTTTCTAGTTTCTATTTTCTTTGATTTGTTTCCATGGGATTCTACATGTTGGTGCATCATACCCATTTCTATTGCAACAAATGTTGTGAAAAGAGAGATTTTCTCCTTGATGGTGTTTACCGCATTGCCTATGAAATTATTTCTTCCACATCCTTCTACTACCACTTCCTTTAGGAGAATCATGTGATTGATTCTTCCCTCTCTGAGAAAAGCACATTGCTTATTTAAGACACTAAGTTGTTGTCTTCCTCTTACCGAAAGCTTTCTTTCTTTGTACAATTTTTTCCACAAGAGATTCAAAATTAATGGACTTATAGTTAGTCACTAGCTTGTAGGGATTCAAGATAGTGAGAGTATGTAGGCTAAAGGGCATTTATGAAGGCTATGAGAGGAATGTATATCTTCATTCTAGTGGCATCTATATCATGCATGATAGATCCGATTTCAAAGACTAGGGCCAAAGGATCATCATCTTTCAACCCAAAGTTAAAGAGTTTGACCATCAGATGAACAATCTCAAATTTTGAGTGTGGGTCATACAAATGTTTAAACTTCTCTAATGCACCATAAGTATGTTTAATGGCAATTATATGGTGGCTTACCTCTTCAATTACAGAGGGAAAAAACAATGCATAGGTTTTGTTTTCCTTATTCTCCCAAATGGTTATCTCCTTATCTCCTTATCTGATGTGGGCTTAGTAGGTGCATTGACCTCCCATCCTTCACTTATGTCTTTCCACAAGTCATTAAACATGAGGATGTGCCTGATTTTTCTAGACAACTCTCAATAATTCTCCTTGCTAGTGAGGACTATATCAATAATGGAGATGAGGGAATGCATCTTCATCAGCTTGGGACTTATTATCTGAGCTGAGGCATTAAATTTTTTTCTAAATAAAATAATCATTCTTCCCATGAGAAATTTCACAAACAAATATGGGTGACAGCATGAAGATGGGTTACACTTTTGGGCCAAATGTGGTGATGAAATTTCCAGTTTTTACTCTTATCAAATTGCACCCCTCGAAATTCATATAAGAATTATTTATTTTAAATCGCAATAAAAAGACAATATGTGGAGAATTATGTTGTTGTCCTAATGATAATTTTTGCAAAAAAATTTAAGTTGTCGTATAATCTCTCAATTTTCCATTAAATGCAATATACATCCTTGCAAATTTTCGCAAAACTTAAGAGATATGTGTGTGTTCAAGTTGCATAACTTAGTGTAAAAAGGGTAATTTAAAAAATAATATCTCTCTCTCTCTCTCTCTCTCTCTCCTCTCTCTCTCTCTATATATATATATATATATATATATGAGCATGATCTACATGGAGAGAACTGATTTTTTCATATTAATTTTTTTTATGCCAAATTATATTTTTTATTATTTTTTGAAGTTGGCAAAGTAATATTTCAATTTCATTTTGGAGACACATGTGTTCACGTAAGCCTTTTTTCAACTCTTTAAACCAGCCTAGATCCATCTTAACTCTGGATCTATCAAGTGCCGAGGGATAAAAAATCTCGAGGTGAAAATCTCTTTTTTGAGTGCAACACTTGAGGAAAGGTTTGCACCTCAAGAAATTTGATCCCTCTTGGTGCTTGATAGATCTGGGGTTAATATGGATCTAGGCTGGTTTCAGTTGTGTGTGGCCAAAGAAAATATGATTAATTTTATCAAAAATATGTAAAATCATATGATATTATTATAATCATTCTAAATATGCTAAATATGTCTCAGATTAATCTAGTCATTTTAATTTTAAATTTTCTTAGTTACCTCAATTTGTTGAGTGATAAATATTGTGAATAACTTTAATTATGAAAAATGATAAAATAAAAATTTTGAATGTAAAGTGACAATGTAATAGTGTTGAATGATAGAAAATGTGAATAATAAGAATATTGTAAATTACAAAGTTTTCATTGTGATTAATCTCAATCTATTTTCTTCTACTATTCTTATTGTCACCCTTGTTACTTTTGTCGTCTTTTCATATCGATTATATGAAAGGACAGGTTAAATCGTAAACCATTTAAATCTTTAGCTCAAGATATTGTAGTAAACATCATACCTTGTCTCTCTTTCTCTCCAATATTAATAGGTTGAATTACTATAACACAAAAATCAATGTACATTGTCAATAATTTTTTATTCTTACACTAAAATCAATGCACAATATTAATCCAATCACTTTAAAATTAATGCACCATCATACATCCAATTACATCAAATTAGAAATCAACATCTATACTGAAATCAATGCATCTAATGCAAGAAATCAAATAAGATTAGAAAACAACATTTACACTAAAATCAATGCATCTAATGCAAGTAATCAAATATGATTAGAAATCAACATTTACACTCAAATAAATGCATCTAGTGCAAGTAAGCAAATAGGTTTATAAACCAACATCTACACTAAAATCAATGCATCTAGTGCAAGCAATCAAATAGGATTAGAAATCACCATCTACACTGAAATCAATGCATTTAGTGCAAACAATAAAACATGATTAGAAATCATCAACATTGAAATCAATGCATCTAGTGCAAGCAATCAAATATTATTAGAAATCAACATCTACAATGAAATCAATGGATCTAGTGCAAGCAATCAAATAGAATTAGAAATCACCATCTACACTAAAATAAATGCATTTAGTGAAAGAAATCAAAGAGGATTAGAAATAATCTACATTGATATCAATGCATCTAGTGCAAGAAATCAAATATCATTAGAAATCAACATCTACACTAAAATCAATGCATCAGTGCAAGCAATGAACTAGGATTAGAAATCACCATCTAAACTCAAATAAATGCATCTAGTGCAATAATTCTTCTTCCCTCTCTTTGTTATATACCTAGGGGGGATAATATGGGGTACCAAGGGAGGTACCCAAGGTAATAATGTAATAATGGGATGGGCCATAGTAATAAATAAGTTGGTTAACCCATGTCATGTAAGGGACCACAAGTAGTTAATAATAATGTAAGGGGCCCACGGTATTAGTTGATGGTATGAGGAAACCATGGTAATGATACATGGTATTGTATGTATGAGGCCTATATAAAGGCTAGAGACTCCACATGAAGATGAAGATGAAGTGAAGTATTATTGTATGAACAAGCATATGGCTTGTGGAGTGCTCTCCTTCCTTAAGGAGTGAATGTATGGTGTTGCCCTACCGTAAGGGTTTGATAATAAAGAAGCATTTATCTCTATTTGATCTTGTTATTCTGGGTTTATTTGTATTCTCTTATCAGATCTATATTATTCTTGGGTTAGATCTACAAAAATTGGTATCAGAGCTATATTTTCATATTAGATCTAAAACAAGTGGTATCAGAACACTTTCTTGAGCAAACAGTGGAGAATTTTTTTTTTTTATTTTTGCAGGGTTTCGGGGGCGGCGAATTTGCAGGTCAGATCTGTACGTTTTGGTGCAATATCTGCAAAATCTAATTATAGTTCTATATTCTTTGCGAAAAAATAGCCGATTTCAAAAAAAAAATCGGTTGAATCGGAGTCCGGATGAAGGATATATCGCTGATTTAAAAATTAGTGGGGTTGCAGGCAATTTTCAGGGCAGCGAGTTTGCGGCGCAGATCTAGACGTCTTGGTACAAGATCTGAAAAATATAATTGCAGATCTAGATTCTTTGGGAAAGAATACCCAATTTGAAAAAAAAATCAGTCGAATCGGAGTCCGGATGAGGGAGATATCGCTGATTTAAAATCAGCTCTTTTTTGCAGAATTTTTGGGTGACGGCGGGAAAGTAGCAGCACAGATCTGTAATTCCAGTGTCTGAATCAGGATTTCTATCACATGGGCAGATGCAGAATGGTTGCTCCATTTCCAAAAACAGGTTATAATAGAGATTCTGAGCAATATTGATGAAACTGTGACAATTACAAATTTTCTCCAAGTAAGTGAATTTTTTCTGTATGGCGGCCCTAGGTCAGAATTTCAGGGACTTGTATAAATTTGATGGCTCTCATCCAGCCAAATGGCTAGCACAAATGGAGAAATATTTTAGATTGAATTACATCATGGATGATGAGACTCAGTTGGGTGTGGGAATAATGTACTTGGACAATGAAAGACAACAATGGTGGCAATGGCATCAACGTTGCTATCAAAGGCCCTTGACTTGGGACACATTCACAAAAGATCTTATGGACCACTTTGACCGTAAAGCTAATCTTGTGGATAAGATCACACAGACAGACACACAACCTAGCAAAGATTTTGTAGAAAAGAAGGAAACCAAGGAACCTAAAGGGTTATTTTCTTCTGGTATCTCCTTATTACAGGTTCATGGATTGATTCAAAAGGAGAAAGTCATTGTGTCTATAAATCCAAGTTGCAAACAAAATCTCATAAATGTCAACTTGGCAAAAAAATTGCAAATTCCAGCAAAACACATGGAAAACACACAAGTGGATGGTGAGGATGTTCAAGTGTACAAGGATTTGAAGATTTTTATGGATAAGTATGTGTTGCATGGTGATTTTTATACTTCCGAGATGGATAATAGGGATGTTGTTTTAGGATATCCTTGGATGGAATCCGTGGGTACTATCAATATTAATGTGCAGAAGAAATTCCTGAAGCTATGGTATAAAAAGAAGAAAATCACATTACAGGATATTTCCATCCATAAACAGGTAGAGCACATGGAGGCTGAAGCAGAAGATGTTCAAGGGACTGACATATCAGATGATGAGCCTTTGATGATCGACAATCAAACACAAACAGAGGCTGTAGAAGAAAAGGTTACAGGTGATGATACATCAGAGGAGGGCTCAATGGTTGAAGTCATATTGAAAAAGAAGACACCACAACAGGCACCACAGCAGGGTGAAGTCAAGCGAAAGCCATCGTGGGTTAAAACTTCAACATATCATCACCCACATCACCCCGCAAGACAACCATCAAGATGGAAACCAAGTAGTCACATGACGGATAGCGAGGAGAGAAGATCCACCCACTACACATCAACACAGAAGAGCTGCCACGGTCAACTTCCATCTCAAGCGAGCGAGGCACCAGCGAGATTGAGGGTTCACCTTTCTCTTGGATGGCTAGATGCATGTGCATGGTATCAGTGGACTACTCTTTTGAGTAGATCTTATTATTTGTGTTCTTCCCATGTTTCGGGACGAAACATGCTTAGGGGGGTGGAATGTTATATACCTAGGGGGGATAATATGGGGTACCAAGGGAGGTACCCAAGGTAATAATGTAATAATGGGATGGGCCATAATAATAAATAAGGTGGTTAACCCATGTCATGTAAGGGACCACAAGTAGTTAATAATAATGTAATGGGCCCATGGTATTAGTTGATGGTATGAGGGAACCATGGTAATGGTGCATGGTATTGTATGTATGAGGCCTATATAGAGGCTAGAGACTCCACATGGAGAGATATGAAGAGAAGTATTCTTGTATGAACAGGCATATGGCTTGTGGAGTGTTCTCCTTCCTTAAGGAGTGAATGTATGGTGTTGCCCTACCATAAGGGTCTTGATAATAAAGAATCATTTCATATATTTTCTGGGTTCATTTGCATTATCTTATACTTTTATATCAGATCTATAGTATTTCTGGGTTAGATCTAAAACAAGTGGTATCAGAGGTCAGATATTATACCTAGGGGGGATAATATGGGGTACCAAGGGAGGTACCCAAGGTAATAATGTAATAATGGGATGGGCCATAGTAATAAATAAGTTGGTTAACCCATGTCATGTAAGGGACCACAAGTAGTTAATAATAATGTAAGGGGCCCACGGTATTAGTTGATGGTATGAGGAAACCATGGTAATGATACATGGTATTGTATGTATGAGGCCTATATAAGGCTAGAGACTCCACATGAAGATGAAGATGAAGTGAAGTATTATTGTATGAACAAGCATATGGCTTGTGGAGTGCTCTCCTTCCTTAAGGAGTGAATGTATGGTGTTGCCCTACCGTAAGGGTTTGATAATAAAGAAGCATTTATCTCTATTTGATCTTGTTATTCTGGGTTTATTTGTATTCTCTTATCAGATCTATATTATTCTTGGGTTAGATCTACAACAATTGGTATCAGAGCTATATTTTCATATTAGAGCTACAACAATTGGTATCAGAGCACTTTCTTGGGCAAACCGTGGAGAATTTTTTTCATTTTTGCAGGGATTTTTTTGGGTGGCGAATTTGCAGATTAGATATGTACATTTTGGTGCAAGATCTGTAGCATCTAATTACAGATCTGAATTCCTTGTGCAAAAATAGCCGATTTCAAAAAAAAAATCAGTTGAATCGGAGTCCGGATGAAGGAGATATCGCTGATTTAAAATCAGTGGGGTTGCAGACAATTTTTCAGGGCAGCGAGTTTGCGGCGCAGATCTAGACGTCCTGGTGGAAGATCTGCAAAATCTAATTGTAGATCTGGATTTTTTGAGAAAAATTACCCAATTTCAAAAAAAAAAAATCAGTCGAATCGGAGTCCGGATGAGGGAGATATCGCTGATTTAAAATCAGTTTTTTTTTGCAGAAATTTTGGTGACGACGGGAGAGTTGCAGTTCATATTTGAAATTTCATTGCCTGGATCAAAATTTCTATCACATGGGTAGATGCAGAATGGTTGGTTCATTTCCAAAAACAGGTTATAATAGAGATTCTGAGAAATATTGACAGATTTGTGGTCATTTCAAATTTTCGCCAAGTTAGTGAATCTTTCTCAAACCCTCTTCATGGAAAAGTTTACAGGAAGAGATGATGGCCCTACTATTGAAGAATTCATACAAAGAATAAAGTCCAAATATGGGATATGTTGGAAAACTACATTATGGTTTGATTTGACAGAAGAGGCTGACAGATGGTATTCTTCACTTGACTACCAGCAGTTGATCAAACTTCCAGATGCAGAATTTGAAAAAGTCTTTTTGGACAAATGGTCTCAGGCTAGAAAAAAGGAGAATGAGACACATAAGGGTTTAATTGCTACGGGTGTCTCCTTATTGCAGGTTTATGGATTGATTCAGAAGGAGAAAATCGTTGTGTCTATAAATCCTAGTTGGAAGCAGAATCTTATAAGTGTTAATTTGGCAAAAAGATTGCAAGTACCAGCAAAACAAATTGAACATACACATGTGGATGATAAGGATGTTCAAATCTATAAGGATTTGAAGATTTCTATGGATAAATATGTGTTGCATGGTGATTTTTATGCTTCAGAGATGGATAATATGGATGTTGTTTTGGGATATCCTTGGATGGAATCCGTGGGTACTATTAATATTAATGTGCAGAAGAAATTCCTGAAGCTCTGGTATAAAAAGAAGAAAATTACAATGCATGATATTTCCATTAAGACCCAAGCAGAGACTATGGAGGCCGAAGCACAAAGCTCTAATGACACTTACACATCTGATGATGAGCCAGTGATGATCGACAATCAAACACAAACAGAGGCGGAAGCAGAAAAGGTAACAGGTGCTGACACATCTGATGAGGGTTCAGTGGTTGAAGTCATATTGGAAAAGAAGACACCACAACAGGCACCACAGCAGGGTGAATTAAAGAAAAAGACATCATGGGTTAAAACTTCAACATATCATCACCCACATCACCCCGCAAGACAACAACCAACAAGATGGCAACCAATTAGCCACAAGGACAACAACCCCCATATGACGGATAGCGAGGAGCGAAGATCCACCTACTACACTTCCACACAGAAGAGCTACCGCAGCCAACTTCCATCTCAAGCGAGCGAGGCACCAGCGAGATCGAGAGTCCACCTTTCTCTTGGATGGCTAGATGCACGTGCATGGTATCAGTGGACTACTCTTTTGAGTAGATCTTATTATTTGTGTTCTTCCCATGTTTCGGGGACGAAACATGCTTAGGGGGGTGGAATGTTATATACCTAGGGGGGATAATATGGGGTACCAAGGGAGGTACCCAAGGTAATAATGTAATAATGGGATGGGCCATAGTAATAAATAAGTTGGTTAACCCATGTCATGTAAGGGACCACAAGTAGTTAATAATAATGTAAGGGGCCCACGGTATTAGTTGATGGTATGAGGAAACCATGGTAATGATACATGGTATTGTATGTATGAGGCCTATATAAAGGCTAGAGACTCCACATGAAGATGAAGATGAAGTGAAGTATTATTGTATGAACAAGCATATGGCTTGTGGAGTGCTCTCCTTCCTTAAGGAGTGAATGTATGGTGTTGCCCTACCGTAAGGGTTTGATAATAAAGAAGCATTTATCTCTATTTGATCTTGTTATTCTGGGTTTATTTGTATTCTCTTATCAGATCTATATTATTCTTGGGTTAGATCTACAACACTCTTCCCCCTCAATCTATATCTATATCTCCCTCCATCTCTACTTCTTTGTCTCTCTATCTCAACCCCCCAAACACACCCACTCTCTCACTCCATATCTATCAATCTCTTGTCCCTCCCTCTCTCCATCTCTCTCTTCTTCCCTCTCTTCACTTTCCATCTATATCTCTATCTCCCTTTTTATCTCTTAGATATCACCCCCAAAACATACACTCTCTTTCTCCGATATATCTATCTATCCCTCCCTCCTCCTCTCCCACCCTCTATCTCTCTCTCTTCCCCTTCTCTCCCTCTCCCCTCTTCTATATCTCCTCCCTCTTGTTTTCCTCTCTCCCTCTTCCTTATCACTCCCTATCTCTCTCCACCTTTATCTCTCTAATTCTTTCTTCTTACCTCCCTCTCTCCCCCTCCAACTCCATCTCTCTTTACCTCCCTCTCTCTCTCTCTCTCCAAATCTATTACTATATCCTTCCCTCTCTCCTCTCTCCTTCTCTCGCCTATTCTCTCCATCTCTCCTTCTTTGTCTCTTTATCTCACCCCCAAACATAGACACTCTCTCTCCATCTCACCCTTGTCACTCCCTCTCTCTCTCCACTTCTCACCCTCTAGGCATTTCTTCTTTCGTCCCTCTCTCCTCCTCTCTCTCAAATCCACTCTCTTGTACTTCCTCTCTCTCCATTTATCTCCTATCTCCCTCTCTCTTCCCTCCAATCCTTTGTCTTCCCCGATCACTCTCCTCCTCTCTCTCAAGTCTTGTCTCTCATTATTTGTCTGTCTCCCTCTTTATCTATCTGTATGTCTCTCTTTCTCTCTCTCTCTCTCCAACTATGTCACTATATCCCTCCTTCTCTCCTTCTCTCTCCTTATCTCCCCCCCTTCTCTTTGTCTCTCTTTCTTTGTCTCTTTATCTCACCCCTAAACATAAACTCTCTCTCTCCATCTCTCCCTTGCAACCCCCTCTCTCTCCACTTCTCACTCTCTACGTCTTTCTTCTTCCTTCCCTCTCTCCTCGTCTTTTGCAAGTCCTTTCTCTCCCTTTCTCTCCTACCTTCCTCTCTCTTCCACAATCTCTCTCTCTCTCTACCCTCGAATCCTCTCACTATATCCCTCCCTCTCTCCTTCTCTCTCCCTCCTCCATCTTTGTGTCTCCCTCTCCCTCTCTTACCCTTCTCTACCTCTCACACTCATCGCCCTCTCTCTCTCTTTTCATTCCTCCTCTCCACTATCCTTAATTTTATCTCCATTTATCCCTTGTCACTCCCCTTATCTCTCCACCTCTATCAATCTGTCTTTGTAATTCCCTCCCATATATATCTAGAGTTAATATATATCATGATATATTAATATATATTATAATATAAAAAATTTAATATTGTATTAATCCAAAGTTATTAAATTTAATAATATTAATATTATAATATATTAATATGAATATTAGATTTAATAATAATAATAATTTTAATCTTTTAATATTAATATTAGGGTTAATAATGTTTTTTTTGCATGGTATTAATAATAATTTGGCCCATGGTATTTGGCCCATAGGCTTGGTATATAATTAGATGTTGATTTCCAATTCTATTTGATATATTTGTATTTATTTATCATACCTCTTTATACCTCTATTATATTTATTTATTTACCATACCTCTAGCTTATTTATATTTTTATTTATTTACTATACATTCTTTTTCTGTTCATAAACCTCTTTATATTTTAAATTTATATTGTGTTTATACATACTAATAATTAGATTGATTTTTAAATAGGGTTAACATTAGATTAGAAATGTTAAATGTCAAGAATTACGTTTATGTTTACATGTTTACTTTTTAAAGTGAGATCTACCCCCATATTGGGTTGTTTACATTTACATTTAGGTTTACATGCTTACGTTTTTGTGTGAGATTTACCCCCATACTAGGTTGTTTACATTTACATTTACATGTTTATGTTTTTATGTGAGATCTACCCCCATACTGGGTTGTAGAGTGCCTCTCGGCGCAATAAATTAAAAATCCAAGAGTACCCTTTTGAGGAGCACTAGTATTTTTTGAAAATTTTCATTCTATATGTTTTATGTTATTGATTTTTTATTTAGCCCCTTTGAAAGTGTCCAAAAAAATTTCAATGGTTATGTTTAAAATAAATTAGATGAAAAATATCATATGGATTCGAAAGTATCAAATTCATATACCATTGGATAGAGGATTCTTTCACAAATCAAATGTGATTAACTCCTCCACTTAAGGACAATTTCTGCCCTAAATATGATAGGGCACAAAATGCGGTTGCAGAGAAATATGCATAAGAGGTGCTGAAACAATAATTTTAAGGACTTCAAGAGCTCGATCGAGCGCTTAAATTCAAAATTCAAATTGCTCAATTGAGTGACATACATGGTTAACCAGTGGCTCGATCTAGCCATTAACAATCTAACTCACCCACGACCTTACCAAATTTTTATTAATGGTGTTAATGGTGAATCATATGGCTTAAGGGCTTAATTGAGTCATAAATCTCGATCGAGCCACTAACTCAAGTTAGAAAACAACTCGATCAAGAGTTTTTTTAAACTCGATTGAGCGCTTAAAATTACTTGCTCAAGCATCCATTTTTCAGCAAAATGGCCCTCATTTTGCTAAAAGTGTAACCCAAGTCCATGCTTTGACCCATATACAATGAGCTAAAACAACCACTCCTTTTGGTCTAGCTTCTCGAAGGTGAGTGGTAGTTAATGAAAATACCACATTAAATAACATGAGTTTCAGACATCACAGTAATTTGTGCAAATCATAGAGACAAAATACATCTAAGTGGAAGAATGATCATAAAGTCACAAAAAATAGAAGAAAAAATGGTTATTTGCATAGATATCATAACAATAGAGATAGTGTTTTCTTAGTGCAGAATGTTCTATACCAATGAATAACAACTTTGTTGTCAGGGATTTGAATGTATCTATGACTTCATTAATTGTTCCCTCCTCATAGACAACAATCAAAGCTGCATATACTTCAAGATTGGAAATTGGATATGCATACAATGCAACAGGTAAACTAACACATGTGTCACCTAAGCGAAGACATGTGAGATATGGTGCATGCAATGTTTGTTGTATGAATCTCTTGAGCTAGAAGTCCAATTAATCCCTGAGAATGAGAAGGGTGAAAACCTTGGTGATTATGGTCCCTTGAAGTGAATTCCTAAAAATATTTGTAGAGACTAGTTTCAAATTTATGATCATGATTCAAACATCTATGACATAGAGAGATCAGGTTTCCTTAGAATTCATTGTGGACAAGCACTCAAAATCCCCCAATTTTTTTATATATATGATTTTTAAGAAGAGAATGGTAAGAGGAAAAATGAATTGGATTTGAAAGCATCAAGTGTAGTTGAGCGGTTCCAAGAATGAATTGTGTGCCTTCAATTCAATGTAGAGGAATGAAATGCATATTATAATAGAGAGAAATGCATATCAGAATAGAGAACACTAACTTGGGATCCTATCAACCATGTTGTACAGAGCAATTCAACATCCTGCGTGGAGGAACCAAGAAAAGGGGTAGATTATATAGGAAATGATTCATGACAGGGGACAATGCACTAAAATGGAGAGTAATGAATGTGGGAGGAGGAGGCTACGGTAGGACTAAGCGATGGTTCACTCATAAAGTGCAAGTAGAAGACCAGGGGGCTAGTAGAGCAAGTAGATAAAGTAGTTACAAAGATGGGTAGAAATGCCTAAAATTGGCTTCGATACCATGTAAGAATAACATGGCTAACTCCCAAGTGATATATTACATTAGTGAGCGATCAAAATTATGCAAAGAAATGACCCTTCAATTCATTATCCAAGGGTCATTTCATCTTCCTAATTTATTTATGTACAATTTTATTTTATGACAAAAATATTAAAGGATTATGTCCAACATCCTTGATATCGAGTTCCTCCTTATTTTTATACAATATGAAATAGAACAGCATGAGTTTCCATCGACAACTTTCTAAACCATAAATTCAAAAATAGATTATGAATATTGAGAAGATAAGGGTTGAAAAAACCATTTCCAGGTGTTTTCTTTTATGTGTTTTTATTGGTAAAGTTATTTTGGAATCATCCTTATGCAAATTGTGTGAACATTTTCCAATCATTATCCATTCGATAATTATACGTGATCATTTCCCTATATGCAATATCCAACTTGGTGTATTTATCATAGGTTGGAATATTTGACAACAAAGTTTTAGTTTTCCACACTATGTAAAAGTCACTGATCAAATTTGTGGAGTACTAAAAAGGTATGTTTTTAATGATCATTTCAATGGCTTTTCAGTGGGACTTGTGAATCTTTTACATCATGAATGTGGAAAACAATAGAGAATTATGATAAAATATGTGGAAGTAGTATGCAAGACTTAACCGCTGATATTTGTCATTCTCCTATGCAGGAAAGGGTAAAAATGAGGAGCTGCTGTTCCAAAGAAAAAGAAAAGAACAGGGTAACTGTTGTCCCTTTGACGAAGGAACGAGTGCAAATGAGGCTAAGCAGGTTGAAGCAAACCGGTCCGGAAAAGGAGGAGAAGGCACCAGCTTGGCGGAGAAGAAAAGAAGTGATTAAGGGTTAATAGTTTGGTGAATCCCTCAGGATCTTCAATCCTGAGGGATCACTACTTTATTTATCTTGCTACTTAGACATCTCCGCCGTCACCCTTATATAAAGGGACGACACTGTTAGCTTTGGGGATTATGCTTTTATGTAACTTTTTGTTAAAGATTGAAATTTGATCATCGAGTCTTATTGAACTTGGTTCATTGTACTTTCTGTTTCATGCATTAATATAAACTTGGTGATTATCTTATCTCTGCGTCTGGATTAACTTAAAGTGGTGTACCCTTGAGGCTAAGGGCCCAGCCCCGGAGGACACTTGCTTCTGTATCACTGCGATTTGATTTCCGCGTGGTTTGCTTATCGTCATTAGTTGTTAATCTGATATGCTTTATAAGTTACATCATATGCTCTGTTAAGATTCGTTCATTAAGGTTCTTTATATTGACTCTGAATTATATCATCAATACTTTCAGAGTTGATTCAATATTATTAGACTTAATTGAACATTGTTATCATTTTGTTACGGAGCTTTTATGTTGTGTATTTGTGGTAAGGAGATTATCTGAAAGATGTGTTCTTTATGATTCAGGATTCATGCTGTTCCATTTTGAAACACAGTTGTAATTCCTGTTGATAAATCAGATTACTTTTCAAGCGTGTTGTGTGCGTATGATTTCTAAATGTTGTTCCATTAGTTGGTTGCGTGATTTGCTTGGAGAATGAAAGATTGGAGTTTTGATTACAATGAGTGCATTTGAGTTGATAGGATAAAGTTTGATTATTGCTCGCGAGGTTTAGTTATACGATTGTTGTTCCATTTCAGAATTGTTGTTCCATTTTAAGCATTGTTGTTCCATTCTAGATTTGCTGTTCAATTTCCTATTTGCTGTTCCATTTTTATCTGCTGTTTCATTTACTCGCATTTGGTGTGAGAGACGATTTGTGGCTGTAGTGAGCCTCGGCATTTACTGCCTCGCTCCCAGACCCGTGGTCCATGCTCTAATTTCCTTTCCATCAGTTTCCAAAGGGATGGGCTATTGTTGTCGAACCCTTGACTAATAAAGTTGCCTAGCTTTAAGAGCGTGTGCTTTAGTCATTTGAAGTAACTTAGTCATAGACAAGCATCAGTTTACTCTTGTATTTTCGTAGAACACTGTACTACTAGCATTACTCTGACAAATAGCCTCAGATTGAGTCACTCTTTGAAATAACCAAACGCTCCTGGATTGACATATTAATGTGAGGTAATTAGAGGTGAAAGAGACCCTTTTTATAGCTCTACATTTTGGCGCCGTTGCCGGGGAAAGAGTGTAGCCATTTGTCTTTTTTCAGAGTAGTGTACGAACCTGCTAGGGAAGAGTTGGATCTTAAAAACGGAAGGTAAGAACCTGCGTGCGGAGCATGTAAAAGCCCTGCTCCACTGTCTGCTTTCCTAACAGATTTGCTCTTGCTTTGTTTGAATAGAATTTAGTAGTTCATTTGAGTGCATGACTAAGCAGAAAAAACCAGAAAAGAATATTAAGTTTCCATCCAAACCCAAAAAAGCTAAGGGGCCGGTGACCCTTGGCCGAACAACTTTCATAGACGAAATCTATAAGAAAACAGAATCTCAGCCATCAGTAGGTCCCAGGAAAATCATTTCTAAACAACCTACTAGTTCCCTCCAAGCCACAGGATCACCATATGTAGCCTTTGCTGAGGTGCATAGTCAAACTGAAGAGCAAGACTTTCAGGAAATTGAAAATTCTACTCCAGAACTATTGCGGGAAGGGAATTTCAGCAACTTTTGTGAAGGAGAAGGAGAAACAGGGGAAACCGAGGAACGAAAATCTCCCATTGGAACAGATCAGCCATTAAATAGCTCAGATAAGGGGAGCGCTGCGAAAATCATTGTTGAAGGAGTCCAATCTCCTCAGACATCAGGTATTCCTCTTATCCCAGATAAAGGAAGTGCCATAAAAACTATCCCTGCTAAAATCGTTCCCAGAAGGTTATTGACATATATTCGATCCTATGGCTCAGAACCAGCCAAATAATCAAACCTCTACATTACAATATCCTATAGTAGATTCTGCAACAAATGCGCCCATGAAAGCTATCCCTCTTCAACATATCCCTACATTTCGCGGTCTCACATCAGAAGATCCGGATGCATTTTTATTCGAATTTGATGTGTTGTGCAGGGGATATGATTACACCACCGATCCCCAGAAATTAAAATTATTCCCCTCTACATTAAAGGGGGCAGCTTTAAGATGGTTTATGGGACTAGGTGGTGGGGTCATCAACAATTGGGATCAAATGAAAGAATCCTTCTTAAAAAAATATCAAGATTATTGTAGGTCTAGAGAATTGAAAGACGAAATATTCCAAATGACAGCCAAACCAAACGAAACATTAGAAGAATATGTGGAACGTTTTCAATACAATTTACAAAGATCGCCTTATGCATCACTACCTTTACCTGATAATGTGTTAAAAATTGCATTGATAAGGGGCATGAAGGAACAATGGATTGAAACATTAAATATCATGTGAAAAGGGGATATTTATCAAGAGAATTTTGCTGACATTATTGATTTATGTATCAGGAGTTCGAGAGGCAGCAAAAGAATAAAACCGGCAGAATATGATCGGTTTGCAAGAGACAATAAAATATCAACAGAAGGAGTAACGCGTGTGGAGATTGGAAATTTATTAGAAAATTTTAAAACTGATATTCTAGGGACACTAAATACACAACTTGATATTATGCAGGCCAAACAGAAGCAGATGGAGGTAGAACATAATTTGGCAATCTTCTGCCCCCGATGCAGAAAAAAACATAGTCACAAGGAGTGTCCACTGGATACAGTCCAAACATGTGCCATCTTTATAAATGATCATCTTATGGAAATCTGCCCCTCACTTCCTGGATTAAAAGCAGTATACAAGGAAGCAGAGGAAGAACCAGAATCGGTGTACTTGATCAACCAGTGCCGCCAGTGGCAGCCAAGACAATCTGGTATGTTTTCAGACCCAACCTCTTCTTTTCAGCCTCCACAATATAATGCTCAACAATATAATATGTGGCAAAATCAGCCCCAACCCCCATTTTCGAACTGGTCACCACCATCGTTTCCTTCTTCAAACCCGTGGCTGAATCAGCCAAGCCAATCTGGTTGGCCGAATTTCCCTTATACTCCACCATATTGGCAAAATAGCCCATATCCTCCGCAATGGACTCCCCCTACTTCACAAAGTTCACCCTGGCAGACAAACTGGCAAAGACCGATGCAATAGCCAGTAGGAACTATTCTGCTCCCTCAACCTACTCTGCCAGCTCTACAACAAAATCCCCAGTCTAATCTGAGACCGCAACTCCCAGCCCAACCCAACCCCAACCCAAATAACAGACCGGTCCAATCTCTCCAGATCATAGAATCACCAGAAATAGGACCCGACCTATGGGAGTGTAACGATCTTCAATTACGATATGGACGTATCATTGAAAATGAGGGAGATAAAACAGTTCATATTGAAGATCAGTTAGTAGGAGAACATCAGTTGCAACAAGAGGATGTAAATAAGCAGCAGACTCATAATCAAGAAACTACATCCTCTCCCTCGTTCCTAGAAAGATTAGTCATACCTCGACCTTTACAGTATCCTGACTTTGACATTCTGGGAGAATTATAAAATTTGTATATAAAAATGTCGTTCCTCCAAGCCATTCAAGATATTCCTATATACGCAAAAACTATTAAAGAATTGTGCATAAAGAAACCAAGGAGGAATATAACAACTAATCCAAGAGTCCACGTAGTCGGTACTTTATCTGATCTATTATCTGGGAAAGAAACACCCATTAAATATGAAGACCCAGGAAATTCAATAGTAACTTAGTTGATCTAGGAGCTGCAATCAATATTTTAACAACCACCACCTGTCAAAAACTCGGCATTACATCTGTAGAACCTACCTCTACTTTGTTAGAATTGGCCGATCGATCTATGGTTAGACCAGAAGGTACTCTACACGATGTCATGGTCTCTGTAGATTCCTGGGAATATCCAACCGATTTCCTGATAATTAATCCAAAAACCCGACTTGATGGACACCCACTAATCCTAGGTAGGCCTTGGCTTGCCACCGCTGATGCTTACATTGGTTGTCGGCAAGGAAATATGACCATAACCAAAGGACCTGATATCAAGAATTTGGTCCTATACCCTCCAGCGCAGCCAAGTCTCACAATAATTAAAACTAACAAGTATCCTGTATCATACCTTACTGATAACATTAGATCTCCATTGATTATACAAGAGGCATTTGATTTTAAAGATCAAAAAGAAGATGATGCCATTAACAACTTCATTAGTCAAACTGAATCCGGATCCTGTACGCAATGTCACATGATAGAAGCAGCATTTGATAATGAATTAGAAGAAGATCCTCTGAAAGACACACATGATCAAACAATACCTGTTACTTCTGTCGCCAATAGTAAAATTGTGGAAATTGAACCGGGAAAAACTTTAAATATCAATGCCAACCTCACATCTGAACAAGAAACTAAGCTCGTCCATTTGTTAAGAAAATATCAACAAGCATTTGCATGGGATTACTCGGATATGAAAGGAATAGACCCACAATTGTGTACACACCACATTTATATAGAAAAAGATGCTAGACCTGTCCGTCAACCGCAAAGAAGACTTAATCCTCATTTAAAGGATGTGGTGAAAGCGGAACCTCAAAAACTTTTAGATGTCAATTTTATTTATCCTATTTCTGACAGTAAATGGGTCTCTCTGCTTGTGGTGGTACCAAAAAAGAATGGGAAATGGAGAATTTGTGTGGATCACAGGGAACTTAATAAAGCAACACAAAAAGACCACTTTCCTCTCCCATTCATAGACCAAGTGCTAGATACTTTGGCAGGAAAAAAATTCTTTTCCTTCTTGGATGGCTTCAGTGGATACAATCAGATTCAGATTGCCCCTAAAGACCAGGACAAAACAACTTTCACTTGTCCTTGGGGAACATTTGCCTACCGAGTTCTACCTTTTGGCCTATGTAATGCTCCCGCCACATTCCAAAGGGCTATCCTTAGCATTTTTGCAGATTTAATAAATAATGGACTTGAAGTATATATGGATGACTTTACACCCTATGGAGATGATTTTGATCCAGCATTAAATACCCTAGAAAAAGTCCTACAATGCTTCATAGCTACCAGGCTTTGCTTAAGCCACGAAAAATGTTACATGATGATGATTGAAGGACTTATTCTAGGACACTATGTTTCAGCAGCCGGCATTCAGGTAGACCCGGCCAAAATCCAAATACTTTTGCTTATTCCCACTCCTACTACTCAAACAGAGGCACGCAGCTTTCTTGGATTTTCTGGATATTATAGACGATTTATAGAACATTATTCACACATTGCTGCACCTTTATATGCACTAACTGGTAACGTTGATTTTCTTTGGACAAAAAAATGTGGACGTGCTTTCAAGGATTTAAAGAACCTCGTATCCACAGCCTCAGTCCTTCGAGGACCAAACTGGGACTTGCCATTTCAGATATCAGCTGATGCCTCAGATACAGCCATTGGCGTAGTCCTTGGGCAGGAAGAGGATAAAAAACCATACGCTATCTATTACATCAGCAAAAATTTATCCCCTTCTGAATTAAATTACACTGTTACTGAAAAAGAATTCCTAGCTGTAATACATGCTGTCAATAAATTTAGACATTATATCACAGGCTATCCTATTATCTTGTATATGGATCATTCCGCCATAAAATATTTAGCAAATAAGCCTATCACAAATGCCAGAATAACTAGATGGTTGATCTTATTGCAGGAATTCGATATCACAATCAAGGACCGGCCCGATAAAGAGAATCCTGTAGCCGATTTTCTCTCGAGAATGCCAAAGCCAATTGATGCAGCAGCAGTTGAAGATCAATTCCCGGACAAACATCTGTTTGTTGTTGCCGTTCGAACACCCTGGTATGCTGATGTTGCCAATTACCTTGCAGCAGGTAAACTACCAAAACACTTAACCCATAATGAACGAAAACAGATTGTTCAGAAGAGTACTCGATTCTCCTGGATTGGGGGCTATTTGTTTCACACAGGGGCAGACATGCATATCAGGAGATGTGTTCGAGAATATGAAATCTTTGACATCCTAAAAGCCTGTCATGACGGACCATGTGGGGGACACTTCGCTGAGCGTAGAACTGGACACAAAGTATTATAGACAAGATATTATTGGCCCACGATTTTCAGAGATGCAAAGAAATTTGTCCAAGCTTATGACAGCTGCCAGCGAGCAGGACGTCCTGGTCAAGCTGACGAGATGCCTCTCAAACCACAGTTAGTCATCGAACCATTTGAGCGATGGGCTCTTGATTTCGTTGGACCCATCAACCCCTCATCAAATCAGAGAACATATATCTTGGTGGCAACAGAATATGTCACCAAGTGGGTTGAAGCAGAAGCATTGCCAAGAGCCACAGAGGACTCTGTCATACAGTTCCTGTTCCATCTATTTGTACATTATGGCCTTCTAAGGGAAATAATTACAGACGGAGGACCACAATTTGTTGGCAATAGATTAGCTGCAACACTTAATTACCATGTCCAACACAAAATCACTACTCCATATCACCCACAGGCGAATGGACAGGAAGAAAGCAGCAATAAGGTAATAGAATCAATCCTAATGAAAACAATTGCGTCACACAGGCGTGATTGGGCTGCCCGACTACCTGAAGCACTCTGGGCCTATAGAACAACATGGAGAAGCACCACTGGTTACTCACCTTATCAATTAGTGTTTGGAAAACAACCCATTTTTCTTATAGAATTTGAAATCCAAACATTACGAACAACACAGGAAGTTGGCTTAGACCTAACCGAGGCACAGATTAATTGACTACAACAGATCAATGAATTGGACGAAATTAGGCTCTCTGCACTACAAAATACAGCATTGATTCAACAGCAGCGAGCTAAATGGCATGATTCCCTCATCAAAAACAAAGTCTTCCACAAGGGAGACTGGGCTCTGTTATATGACTCTCGGTTTCAGGACTTCCCTGGGAAACTCCAGACTCGTTGGTTGGGACCATACGAAATCCAGAAGGTACATGACAATGGGACCATCACTTTAATCAGCATTGACGGTTTTGGATATACCTTCAAAGTAAATGGCCACTGAGTTCGTCTCTATCGTAAACCACTCACTCGGGAATCCTTCTGCCAACATCTACGCAGAGACACTGATATGGAGATTTTAGGAGAGGAAGAGAAGTCTTCCTCACCTGTAATTCATTAAGGAATTCATTTCTTTTCACAATTTGTACATAATTTCTTTTCTTCAAACTCGTTTGTGTACATATGTTTGAACTAAATGTGTTCTTTTGCTCAAAGATTTCAATTTTTGTCGTTCCTAAAACGAATCACATTTGTGTGTTTCTGCTGTTCCTTTCCAAAAGGAACAACATTTTTGATTTCTCAATTTTTCTGTTGTTCCTTTTCAAAAGGAACAACACTTTTGATTTTTCTGCTGTTCCTTTTCAAAAGGAACAACACTTTTGATTTTTCTGTTGTTCCTTTTCAAAAGGAACAACACTTTTGATTTTTTTGCTGTTCCTTTTCAAAATGAACAACACTTTTGATTTTTCTGCTGTTCCTTTTCAAAAGGAACAACATTTTTTTGATTTTTCTACTGTTCCTTTTCAAAAGGAACAACACTTTTTGCTGTTCCTTTTCAAAAGGAACAACACTCTTGATTTTTTTGCTGTTCCTTTTTCAAAGGAACGACGTTTGCTTGTTTTGTTGTTCCTTTTCTAAAAGGAACAACATTTTGATTTTTGTTGATCCTTTTTCAAAAGGAACGTCATTTTGAGTGTGTTGTTGTACTGTTTTTCAAAAGAGATAGCTTTTTTTATTTTCTGCTGTTCCTTTTTCAAAAGGAACGGCACTGGTGTGTTCTACTCTTCCTTTTTCAAAAGGAATGGCATTGGTGTGTTCTACTGTTCCTTTTTCAAAAGGAATGACTTTTGCACTTTTGAGACCTATGCTCCTTTATTGTTCTTCTCTCAAAAAGGAACACTTCTAGCATACTTTTTCTCTCTTTGTGAAACATCTTATCCCTTTTGCTGATCCAAGTTTGAGGATGCTTATTGCCCCTGTTCTTTCAAAGTCTTTTAGAGACAGTTATGCACTTATGCAATGAATACAAAATCACAACATATTGAAATCAGGAAATTATAAATCGCTATCTTTATAAGGCTATGTATTGGTAAGAGGATAGAAGGAAGGACATACTTATCTTTTGTTGGCATTGTCTTACTAATTTTTCCCTGATTGGTTATCTTTATCATGCCATTCTTTTTAATTCCCTTTGATTTTTGTTTAGGAATAAGAGCAAAGGGTTTATATCCTCCTATTGAGATGATAAGACTTCTTCCACCATTCCTACTCTTAAGGAGTGTTGAACCACCCTTTGTGTATATATAAGGAAAAGTGCTTTATGAAAAAAGAAAGTAAAAAAACAAATGAATTATAAATTGTCAAATGCAGGATAGGGGGTCTCATCAAGAGCCAGCCTACCATGATCATGAGGATGGAAGTGAAGTGGCATTCCCACTATGGCCACCACACCAGGGATATGGTCCAAAAGGTATATCAAATAAACAAACCTTGGAACAGGAGGTCTCATCACGAGCCGGCCTGCCCACTCTTCGCCCCTCCTCGTGAATGGCATTATGGCTAACTGGTTACCAAGCCAGCATAATGGCCTACAATTTGACATTACATTCCTTAATATGCACATAAAGGATCATGGTTCCAGGGGTGAAATAAACAACTCTGCCAAGGTTATGGACACCTGTCGGCAGCAGAGCTCTATTAATGGTATCAAAGTTACATTGATTACACCAATAGGTAGGATACTAATACTCTTTTGTTTCTTATATCCTAGGCACTAATCATACATTATTTCCCGACTTATATATTGCATGAACATTTATTACACCAATCATGGCAAAGGAGGTGACAATGACCACTTGAGATTTGGCAAGTACGACAGACATCCTATCCCCCGGCCTCGCATCATATCGCAGCAGCCTCTTACGTAATACGCGATCCAACTTTACGCCTCGATTTCGGTAATCCGTTGTTTTTCTAAACATGGCATATTTTCATACGCTGTTCCTTTATGACTTGGTTACAGATCGGGTGCCGCTCCTTTCTTTGATGGCTGGGGCAGCCTATCGCATTGAGGGGGGGGGAGGTTAACCTCATTATTCCCCGAGTTATGTGTCAGCTCACTATTTGGGAAAGATAGTGTACCAGGAAATGGCACGGTTTAACGGCATGATATTTCTATTTTTTTCTACACAAGTTGTTGTTCATAAGTCATTTCTGTTGCATACTCTGTGTTTTTTTCTAAATCCGACGATTACTACCCTCTCTGTGTTTCAAACAGCACAAGCAGTTGTTGTTCCATTGAGAATCCACAGTGAAACCATGGGAGGCAGGGCAATTCGAAGTGAACCACAGGAGTTGACAGTCTCCGCTATTGCTCGGGAGATCCTGGAAAGAGCGGGATGGCTGAGTTATCTCAGTCGCTTGCAGTAGTCCAATGAAACAGTGGCGATGGAATTTCTGCAGAACCTGCAGGAGGATCACTCCACAGTGAGGGGGAAACGGATAGTGGTCACCGACGATATAATCGCAGAAGTCTCGGGACTACCAGCCACCGGACCTGTATGGACACTGAAGAAGGAAAGACTACAGAAGATCATGGAAATTTTCCAGGACGAAGGCCAGAGCTTGACGATTAAGGGGAAGGGAGTTCTGCCGGCAATGCTAGGAGAACCCTGGGCAGAATTAGCAAGAATAGTGCAAAGCTACATCACCTGCGAGGGGAGAAAAGACGTGGTAAGGCCACGACATCTTAAACTCTTAGCTGTTCTAAAGCAGAAATGCTCTGTAAATCTTCCTGCACTTTTGAATTCTTTACTTCATGACGTCGCACGAAGCCTGAAAAAGGCACAGCATGTAGAGTCAGTTGTCAGCCACCATGGATTAATCTGACTAATAGTTAGTCATAGCCTCACCCAGCAGCAAAGCAGCTGGGAAGAATTAATTGCAATAATTGAGGGGAGAGCGACAGCACCTTCCCCAAAATGTAAACATACTACAAGCACACCAGAACGTCCGGAAAAACGCAGAGAATTAGGAAAACAAAAACATACTGCGAGCACATCCGAACGACCAGAAACACGCCAGGAATCAACAAAGCATAAGCATGACACTGATACACCGGAACAGCCAGAGAAACGCAGAAAATCAGTCCGGTTAGCCCAGATAAGAGGAAGGCTGGAAAAACTCTAGGAAAGCACCAGCCAGCCAGTGGTAATTGAGGACGAGCAACCCTCACGGCCAGAAGTAGAAGAAGAACAAGTCAAAGGAGAAAAGGAAGGAGAGGCCGAGGAAGCTGAGCAATCCGAAGAGGAAAATGAAGAAGCAGCTGAGCATTTGGAAACAGAAGCTGAGCCTCCTGAGACAGAAGCTGAGCCTCCTAAAACATAAGTTGAGCATCTTGAAATGGAAGTTGAGCATTCTGAGGTAGAAGCTGGACAATCCAGGCAGGAGGAGGAAATGGGACAGCAGGTAGGTAGCCCACCACAGGACCCAGTGGGAGAAGATGAATTGGCCGCAATCTTTGCCAATATGGGTGAGTATGGCCAAACTTCCACTCCATCATACCTCCGTGACAAACCACAGGAAGAAGATACACCGAAAAACCACATGCAGAAGAGGCAGAAGAAGGAAATCTTCCTATCCATGATGAAAATGAGATAGGAGACACTAAACGGGAACAATCTGTTCCCACGGCACCATAGGAAATTCTGGAGGAAGTAGGGATGGAAAACGAAGCCGGAACCAGTTAGGGTTCCTACCCCAGAACAGCCAGCACAAAACAGTGAAGAAGCACCCCAGGAGAAAGATCTAGGGACTAGTCATGGCCCAGAACGCAGCAGAAAGCCTGCTGTTCCTTCTAATAAAACATTGGAAATTAGAGAATTACGAAAGGAACAGCGGAGGTTATTGAGCATAATAGGCCAGCTCCACCAGCAGACCAGGATCTTGAAAGCGAGGCAGAGGATAAGGAAGACCGTCGGGAAGAAAAAGATGACCACTGCAGTAAGAATCCACAGGATAAAAAGGCGGAGGACCAAAAATCGCCCTGCTGATCAAAACCCTGCTGAAGATCCAACTGTTGTTCCAAATGAAGCTGAAGTTCCAGCTGCTGTTCCAAATGACGTTGAGGGATAGACTGCTGTTCCATTTGAAAAGGAACAGTTGCAAGCTGGTATTCGTGTTAAAAAGAAATGGACAACAAGGAAATTCAAACAGAGGCACCACCCTCAGGGGTGATAAGTGTTCTGAACTCGAAACAACGCAATAAGAAAGTTCAGGTAAAACTCCCGGCCTCCACTGATGCATGGAAAAGAGATCCAAAGACGAGGACCTTACACAAGGGATTGAAAGAGGCTCAGCAAGAAATGGAAAGGCTTATAGAGCAAATAGTCCCTCGCGAGAAGTATGAAGAACTACAAAAGCAACTAAGGAACATCAACCAATCCGAAATCCAGGCCTTTGAAGGGTGGCGAAAGGAACAAGAGAAAGTTGCAAAGGTAACCCGTAGGCTAGATACTGTTATCAAACAGATGGATACCTTGTGTTCTTTATACAATGACGTTTTAGCATGTAGGGCCCCTGCCAAAAACTATGCTATGTTTTTATTGGAATGGTACTTACAATTAAAAATAAAAGCTGTTAAAGCAGGCACCCTGATACAAATTAACACTCTCAATGACTTTATAGATTGTTGTAAACATTATGGGGTGAAGGTCCAGAGATTGCTATGTGAATTTTATTTGCATAACCTCGTGCTAGATCAGGAGATTGAGTTGAACCCTGGCCCTTTTGTTGGGGACATTCAATTGCAAGCATTCATCTCATTCGGGGTTAATCAGATCAAATGGCTCAAAGCCTATAACACTTTTCAGAGGTAGGAAAATGGCCTAGACTTGTGGGTAAGGGCTGAGCCTAGGGACCCAATACGGTTATGGAAAGCACATAGAAACCTTATGAGAACTTCGGGTGTCATAGAAACGTTAGGACCCATGCACGAGGCACTCATTCGACAAAGTTTAGAATATTTTCTTTCTATCAAAGACCTCGCTATTGATGCAGCCAAATTCCGGTACCGAATCTTTAATCCAAACATCCAGCTCAGGGAGCCATTTAAATAAGAGAATTTTCAATTAGCTGCCAACCATTTGAACCTCTATGGCGAAAGCATTTTGAGGGCAGGGCCATCCTAGTTAGGATATAGATTCCACAGTCCAATTATCTGGCACCCTGCACCCGGATATCAAGCCCTATATGAGATGCCTGAGGGTCAAACAGGCCAGTTCTTTGACTACCTAGTCACTCACCATGGTTGTAGGCCTCTGCATGAGATTCCTTCTCCAGCCTATTCTCCCATTGCTTTGCATGTCAACTACAACGTTTTCATGAGGGCATGAAATAGGGTAAGCAGGGGGGTGTGTGGAGTACTAAAAAGGTATGTTTTTAATGATCATTTCAATGGATTTTCAGTGGGACTTGTGAATCTTTTACATCATGAATGTGGAAAACAATAGAGAATTATGATAAAATATGTGGAAGTAGTATGCAAGACTTAACCGCTGATATTTGTCATTATCCTGTGCAGGAAAGGGTAAAAACGAGGAGCTGTTGTTCCAAAGAAAAAGACAAGAATAGGGTAACTGTTGTCCCTTTGACGAAGGACCGAGTGCAAACGAGGCTAAGCAAGTTGAAGAAAACGGTCGGGAAAAGGAGGAGAAGGCACCAGCTCGGCGGAGGAGAAAATAAGTGATTAAGGGTTAACAGTTTGGCGAATCGGATCGCTACTTTGTTTATCTTGCTACTTAGACATCTCCGCCGTCACCCTTATATAAAGGGATGACACTATTAGCTTTGGGGATTATGCTTTTATGTAACTTTTTGTTAAAGATTGAAATTTGATCATCGAGTGTCATTGAACTTGGCTCATTGTACTTTCTGTTTCATGCATTAATATAAACTTGGTGATTATCTTATCTCTGCGTCTAGATTAACTTAAAGCGATGTACCCTTGAGGCTAAGGGCCCGGCCCCAGAGGACACTTGCTTCTGTATCACTACGATTTGATTTCTGCGTGGTTTGCTTATCGTCATTAGTTGGTAATTTGATATGCTTTATAAGTTACATCATATGCTCTGTTAAGATTCGTTCATTAAGGTTCTTTATATTGACTCTGCATTATATCATCAATACTTTCAGAGTTGATTCAATATTATTAGACTTAATTGAACATTGTTATCATTTTGTTACGGAGCTTTTATGCTGTGTATTTGTGGTAAGGAGATTATCTGAAAGATGTGTTCTTTATGATTCAGGATTCATGCTGTTCCATTTTGAAACACAGTTGTAATTCCTGTTGATAAATCAGATTACTTTTCAAGGGTGTTGTGTGCGTATGATTTCCAAATGTTGTTCCATAATTAGTAATTAATGTTGTTCCATTAGTTGGTTGCGTGATTTGCTTGGAGAATGAAAGATTGGAGTTTTGATTACAATGAGTGCATTTGAGTTGATAGGATAAAGTTTGATTATTGCTCGCGAGGTTTAGTTATACGATTGCTGTTCCATTTCAGAATTGCTGTTCCATTTTAAGCATTGCTGTTCCATTCTAGATTTGTTGTTCAATTTCCTATTTGTCGTTCCATTTTTATCTGCTGTTTCATTTACTCGCATTTGGTGTGAGAGACGATCTGTGGCTGTAGTGAGCCTCGGCATTTACTGCCTCGCTCCCAGACCCGTGGTCCATGCTCTAATTTCCTTTCCATCAGTTTCCAAAGGGATGGGCTATTGTTGTCAAACCCTTGACTGATAAAGTTGCCTAGCTTTAAGAGTGTGTGCTTTAGTCATTTGAAGTAACTTAGTCATAGATAAGCATCAGTTTACTCTTGTATTTTCGTAGAACGCTGTACTACTAGCATTACTCTCACAAATAGCCTCAGATTGAGTCACTCTTTGAAATAACCAAACGCTCCCGGATTGACATATTAATGTGAGGTAATTAGAGGTGAAAGAGACCCTTTTTATAGCTCTACAAAATTATCCACTATGGTTTGACCTCTTAATGTTTCTATCATATTTGTAAAATTATCAACTTTATCTCTTGAAATTTGAGTTGTGGACATGTGGTAGGATGTAATTGGCTAAAAATATAATTGGAACATACTTTCCAAAGCCAATGGGTCTTTTCATCTCACATCATGTTGATGTCATGCGCCATTTTACCTACCATGTTACATGTTGTATCATTTCCATATCACTTGCTACATTAGCACCTTATTGCATTATTGTGTTAAATAATTTGATGGTTTTGAATAACATGGGCATGTGTGGTATGGGAAGCAGAGATGGGTGGGAGGGGAGGCTAGATCCAATACACTACTACAACATCTTGACTACCAAAAAATGTTAGTATCCATTCTGAACCCTCACACCCAACACCGCCAACCCAAATTTACTAATTATTATGCATATTGTGGGGGTTGAAATGGATAAAGATAATAGATCTAGGAAGGCTCACCATCAATTTGCACAGTCTGCCAAAAAACCTATTTGATTTGGATTTATTTATTTAAAATTATTTTATTCCTAACTAAGGGATAAAACCTTAGTTCAAAATGGTTTCCTTTTATTTTAAGTAAAACATATTTGAACAAAATTTCATTGTTACAACTTTTTTGTTATGGTTCAACATGTTTGACCATGTAAATTATGTAAGTCCACTTTTGACATGGATGATTATGGTTGTTTAGGGTTACCCATCAAAGGATATAGTAAATCATGGTTGTCAATGTTTCCATTGTTAGCCATGGTTAAGTATGGTAAAGAAAGGTTAACTATGGTTTCCCATGGTTGTGCATAGTTGGTTATGATTTACTATGGCAGACCATCTTGAGCATGGGTGAATATGATTGACCATGTTTGACTATGTACGAGCATGGTTGTCTATGGGTAACCATGGGTTTCCATATTTGACTATGATAAACCATGCATGACCATGATTGACTATGTTTGGACATCACTGACTATGGTTTACTATACATTACTATGATTGTATTACATCACAAGTGATGTAGATGAAGGGTTATGTTTGCTATGTTCATCACATTATGACATTGAGTTATGTTCATCATATGTAATGTTGGATTCTTTTCAACACATTACAAAGTCAAGTTATGTTCATCACATTGCAATGTTAGGTTACGATCACCACATTGCAACATCAAGCTTTGTTCATCACATTACAATCTCAAGTTATGATTGACAGATTGTGACATTAGGTTATTTTCAACATATTTTGATGTTGAATTATGTTCATCAAATTGCAACATTGGGATATGTTTTTCATATTTAATGTCATGTTTGGTATGTCCATTGTGACATTGGGACATGTTGACTATGGTGGAGCATTATTGATTATGGTTGACTATGGTTGACTATATTTTACCATGTTTGAATGCAATGTCTATGGTTGACCATGTTTGACATTGTTTAAGCATGTCATATATTGTAGATCATATTAATTATTTATGTCCATGTTTGACCATGAAAGACTATGGTCATTCATGACCTTTCATGGTTTCCATGAAAGACTATACTAAACCATGGTTGACTATGTGTGTCCATGGTTAACCATTTTTGATCTAGTGGATCAAACTAATGCTCAAACTTGAAAGTGTGTGACATAGCTTGAAACATATATGATTGGATATATCTTAGCTATCTGAATCCAACATAACTCATTTCACTCAAATCCCACATCGGATGCTCCTAGAAACGCGTTCTAATCGATTTGGGAAATAACTAAAAAATTTGGAATTTGATTTGCAGGTACGCCCAATCAGCAGTTCGTACACTAAATGGGCCATGACTTGGCATGTTTACTAGTCCTCCATCCGCCAATGAATGGTCAAATCTTGGAATTAGCCGATTGGTTGTGGCATGGTGAGTTTTCATTGATTGTTGTTTGGTGTGTTGGCCCAATGAGGGAGTGACACATGGGCCAACTAATGGTTGCCACGTGGCCTCCTCATGGCATCCAAAATTTGCTTGAAGTCAGAATAACACCCCCGAAGGTTTGAAACCAATACCTCATGCATAGAAAACAAATGCAACACCACCACACCACATGTTGCTTGTTTAAATATCATTGAACGAGCATATTTAAAATTTGGTGTTCGTGCATTTGGGGGAGGGGCTGAGCTAAGCCCTAGCCCCTAGCCACTCCTACACCACAAGACCATGGATGAGGGGCCAAGGGCTAGGGCCTAGCCCAGCCCCATGGTCACGACACCCACACGACCCTCGTGTCCATTAACACAGCCACATGCCCATAGTTTGAATACCGAGATCAAAAAGGAGTCCGAGTGGAAAAATGGAAGGGGTCAGCCCACGATCACCACATACACCATAGAACTAGGGGGCGTGCATGGAGACACAGGCTAGACAGAGCCCCCAAATTTCGGCTCCCTATGCGATCGCATGGTTCCATGTGACCAGGATTTTCGGGACTGGGGGCTTAATGGCATCCTTAATGGTCCTACAAATTCGCCTACCAGGCAGGGATTGTGCCAAGTTTTGTGCATCAGTTCCACATTTACGGGGCTCAAGCTAGGTTGAGGCCAAATTTTAGGATGGTTAGCTGCAAAATTTTGGAAAAGGAAGAAACAAGCATAACTTTTTCAATTTTTGGCCAACTGAGGTGCATAAAGAACCAAAACATGGTTTTTTGACAATGTTGGATCCATTAGAGACATCAATTCTACTATTTGAGTATTGTAAAGCATGTAAACATACAATTTGAGTATTTTTAATGAAAGAGACCCTGTATTGGAAGCTGGACTAGGAGATGTAGCCCAAGAGAGGGGTGAACAACTTTATCATGATTTTTATTATGTGTTTCAGATATACTTATTTGTCTCTATTTGGCTATAAAATTTGTTTAAAATTTACTTTTTCACGTGTTTAGTAACCTCATTCTCTACCCAAAATACATATAAATTTAACTTGCAAATTGTTTAAATTCTTCAAGTTTACACATTCAGATCATTTTTGGTATCAAATCAACATGTTATAGTGAAGATTTGATTTGTTTGCAAGTGTTTTTCTGATGCTTACAAGGTTGAAGCTCAAAAGAGGAGAAGGAGAGTTGGTGGAGCCAAGATCTCAAATTGTTTCAAGAAGAACATACACACCTCAAGCTTCAATAGTCATGGCACATGAAGAAGGTCCTGAAGAGATGTTCGAAGATGAGAAGACATTCAAAAAAGAATTCTTTGAGATGTCAGAGATGGTTAAGGTCCTGTATGAGGAAAGGAATTCCAGTCTGTATGGAGAAAGCTCAAAACCTCATGGAGGAAAAGGAGACAAACCTCCAAAAGTAAATGGAGGGAATGGTGACAAACCACCACCTTCACCTCCATCTTCATCCTCATATTCATCTTCATTGTCACCTTCAACTTCTTCTACCCTTTCAAAAACACATCCAAATTCCCCAAGAGATCATGGTAAAACTCGTTTTCTTTATCTTAACATTAAGTTTGAATTGCCTATGTTCAATGGAGAGGTAAATGTAGAAATATTAGACAATTGGATTCGCCAGATTGAAGTGTATTATAAGATACAAAGAATCAAATATGATGAAATCAAGATTTAGTTTGCTTCTCTTAGATTGGAAGCTACAACAGGTGCAACACTAATTTGGTGAGAAGCCAGAATGCAAGAGGACACGAAGAAACATGGTAAGGTTTTATCCTCTTGGAATTATTTCGTTGTTGCAATAAGAAGGAAATTTTATCCATTAGCATACATGCGGAAAGCTATTATGGATTGGCAAAACTTTAGGCAAGATAAAGGGAAAAATGTGCAATCTTATACTCAAGAATTTAGGAAAATAGATTTGATTTTGGGTATAGATTTGTCATCACAAGATACTTTTCTAAAATACATTGGAGCATTGCATAGTTATTTGAGACATACCATTCTCATGTTTAACCTTACAAAAATATATGAATTTTGTGTTCAGGTAACTCACTTAGAGGCAAGAGGGAAAAGTGTTTCTGAAGAAACTAGTGAGAGTTCCTTTGAATCTGGAGAAAAAGGAAAAGGTAAGTTCAAAGGAAAAGGGAAGAAGAATGCTACCATCAAGATGGAGAAATAAAAACATACATGTAAACAATTGTTCTAAAGAGGACCATGATGAAGATAATTACTGGAAACCTAATCCAGAAATGAGACCCAAAAAGTTTAAGAACAAGGAGAAGGAGAAGACAAATGCAAATACGCAACATGATTTAGGTTCAGATTCTATAGATGAAAAAAAGATCATAGCCATGGGTTTGAAAGGTAAGGACATTGCAAGTACTAGTTCTTCAAATTGTCTAAATGAAACTCAAGATGAAAAAACAAGAATAAATATTTTCCACATTAGATTCATTTCAAAACATACCAAGATAGATACATTGTTTGATAGTGCTTCACAAGCAAATCTTATCTCATAAGACATTGTCAAGAGGTTGAATTTAGAAACCATTACTCATCCTAAAACTTATCCTTTAGATTGGATATGTGACAATGCAAAATTACATGTGACAAAAAGATGTAAATTGAAATTTTCAATCACTGCAAACTTTTTAGATGAGGTAGAGCTTGATGTAATTCCAATTGATATATGTGATATTGTTTTGGGAATCCCATATCTATATGATAGGAGAGCTATTTTTCATCGCCAGGAGAACAAATATCATTTGTCAAAGAATGGAATTGATTACATTGTTATAGAACACAGTAAGAAGTTGAATGCATCTCTTGTAAATGTAGGACAAACGAAGAGGATTGTTAATGCTAGTCAGAACTTTGCATTGTTAATGATCAAACATGAAGGTGTTGAAGAATATAAAGCATTTCAAGGATATGAATCAAGTTTGAAATATGATTTCATTGATGTTTCTAATTCATGTGATAAGATGTTTCAGAAGTGTAACATGTTGCCTCCTAAAAGAGGCAAACAAAGTGAAGTAAATTTGCAACATCATGCATCATTGTTGAACATTGATGTGAACAAGATGCCAGTGCTAGTGAGTGTAGAGGTCAAAGAAAAAATGAAAAATAAAATTGACAAATAGGACATTGGCTCCAAAACTTCTTCTCATGGGTTTCATAATGTGTTGGATTTGAAAAGAGATGGTGCATGGCGATGGCGACCATATTTGGTCAATAGTCGAGCCAAGTACAAGGCTAGATATGGTAAGCATCATCATGATGACAATGTTCAAGGTGAGAAGAATTTGAGATTGTTTAAGTTTCCTTTGATTGGATACCAAGGAGGGAATGCTTTTATTCCTTCAAAGTAATTTTGTTGTTCTGCATATTCTAGGAAATTGCAGCAAGATGTCATCTATGATAGCAAGACAAGGACTCCAAAATTAGGGAAAATGATGTATTTTAATGAAAATCTCAAAATGACAAATTCAAGTAAAGTTTAGTGGATTAAGACTAGAAGGGTGATGGTTTTGTACCCTCATCTATTTGTTCATTGATAAGGATATTTTGGAGGTCCAAAAGCTTCTAATGGGGAGGAGTGATCTGGTGGATCAAACTAATGCTCAAAATTGACAGCATGTGATAGAGCTTGAAACCTATACGATTGGATAGATCTTGGCAATCTGAATCCAATGCAACATGTTTCACTCAAATTTGATATCAGATGCTCCCAGAAATGCATTCTGATCAATTTTGGAAACAACTAAAAATTTTGGAATTTGAGTTGTAGGTACACCCAGTCAGCAGTCTGTACACTGACTGGACCACGACTTCACATGTTGACTGGTCCTCCATTAGCCAATGAATAGTATAAACTTGGCATTAGGCGATTTGATGTGGCATGGTGAGTTTTCATTGGTTGTTGTTTGGTGTGGTGGCCCAATGAGGGAGTTCCATGTGGGCCAATTAGTGGTTGCCACGTGGCCTCCTCATGGTAGCCACAATTTTCTTGAAGGCCAAGCAACACCCCTGAAGGTTTGAAACCAAGACCTCACACATAGAAAACAAGTCCAACACTACTGTGCCTCATGTTTCTTGTTTAAATATTGTTGAACGAGCAAATTTAACATTTTATTTGCCACATTTGGGGGAGGGGTCGGGCTAAGCCCTAGCCCCTGGAAATCCTTGCGCCACAGTGATGCACGCGGGGGGCCAAGGGCTAGGGCCTACCCCAGTCCCGTGGTCACGACACCCACTCAACCCTAGCGACCATTTACACAACCACATGCCCATAGTAGGAAGACTGAGCGCAAAAAGGAGTCCAAGTGGAAAAATGGAGGGGGCCATCCCTAGGTCATATGACCACCCATAAAACCAATAATGCGTAGTTTTGTGGGGCTATTATGTGGAATTTTGAATCTATGGATAAACACAATTTCCCTAGGTGGGTAGCTACACCTAGAACAACAGATTTAAACCACTTAACCTTTTTCTATAGAAGATAAATGAGACAAGGGACCTACTTGTTATCTTTCTCTTTCCCTTTGTCTCCTTTGTTGGCTCCCATCACTCCTTCTCGAACTTAATCCACTCAACAAGTACTTGCAATCATAAATAGAGGACAAAAACCAATCAAAGAAAGAGATCTATCTACTATAAGCAAATGGAATCGAAAGCATTTACACATATAATCATCATACATAAAGACAAGAATATGGGAAAAGGTGTAAACATATTTATTAAGTAGAAGGAAGAATTACAACCATGAAGTCCGATCCATTGTCACTCTTCCAGCTTGGGTTCCAACCAACATCACATCAAAATCACAACACTTCAACAACATAACAATACTTGCTTACAATCTCAAACCTCACACCAACAATATCTCCTTACAAATTCTCAAAGTCTAGCCCCTGATCACTTAGATGAGTGCTCAATTTATAGGAAAATGATGGTGGTTTGGTCATAAATGAGGGTATTGAATGGCCTTCCAAACTTAGAGTTAGTTTCCATGGAGGAAGGGATGAGAGGATAGGAGGTTACTTAACTCATTCCCTATCCAATTTCGAGCTCATAGGAGATGATAAGTGTGGGAATATTCTAGATGGCTCCAGAAGATAAGAATATTCCCAGAACCCTATGATGATTTCTCTCAAACTTGCCCAGTGCAGGTCAAAGTGGACCTAAGTGCTCTGGAAATCACCCTGACATGGGCCTACCTGCATTGAAGCGCACTTACCCTGACCAAGGTTGCGTTGGTCCCTCAAGGAGGTATTTCTGGAGGGCTTCAGGCCAAGAAATTCTCACGGAATGAGGCATTCAAAGGGATGACTTGTCTAGGGCATGTAGCAACTAAATTAGGGTTTGATGAGCCCTAAAGGTACTGATCTGAATGATGGGAGTGATGTTCCCAAATGGATATGTAAGAGCTGCCCCCTAAAGCATGAAGTTGAAAATGTTAATTTTGAGTGATATGCTTTACGGTGTGATGAAGAGGCTCTGAAGTGGATGGTGACCAACATCGATTACAATACATAATATCATGATATTTTTCTTTTTTCTCATGAATTTCTGAAGGAAGGCATACCCATGCTCAGCATATAAACTTTCATTACAAGTACATAGATAGTTGTTGACAGATATAGACCCATGATCGGATGACCATTAATGTAAAGCGAGTGTACGGATGATTTGGTACATTTCCTAAAATTGCAGCTCGAATGGATGAAACTAGATCTAGGGTATTCTATCTCGTTCAATCGTTCACTCAAGTACGAGTCTAACCATGTGAATATGTGATCTGAAGTTGAACATGGGAAGACACTGTCTGATTACTAGCCAATGATGTAAGTCGTTAACAGATGTAAGAGAAATCATCGATAATGATAATGATCCTCAAGGTACTACAATACATTATGCATGGTGTGAATGGATGTTTTGATGTCAAACACCATACAAAGTCTTTCGGTTGAAGGCCAATGGTGTCAACCTGTCACCAGAAGCGAGAAACCTGCCATTGATGTATGCAAGCCTCAAGGTACTAGAAGGGTGTTTCTAAGTCAACTTCTTGGATAATGTGCTGATGTCGATAAGAAGGACTTGTCGCAAGAGGGCCTTGATGTATCCCACATCAACGACACGAAATGAGTTTAATGATTTTGGAGATGGAATGTGACTGATGACACAAGGTTCAAGAATGGCAGTCATGAAAATGAAGGTTTATGAGTATTGCAAAGGATGAATTTAAACTGAGTGCCTTCTTTTGAACATATCGATGACACTGAATGGATTGGAAGCATTGACCCAAAACCAAAGTAATGGATGGTATTATGACCATCAAGAAGATTACCGAACCCAAATAGTCATAGTGATGAAGTGAAAGTGTCATGTTCAAGAGCGACCTGCTGCCATTAAGTGGTTTACCCCCTTTCCCATTTTCCCTAGTCATTGCTGACCAATACCTCTTTATTTTTGTCAAACTTGAGGAGGATAACATATGCTTGTTGTATAATTCCACCCCTTGGGTGAATCCATTACTATGTGATGTTTTAACGAGTCTAGTGAAGGTGAAACTCAGTCGTCATGATGGACAAGTTTGTCGCTATTTGATGTTTTAATGAGTCTAATGACAATGATAAATCGGTCCTTTTCATGTTTAGAGAGTTTGAAAGGGGACAAAAAGAAAACTCCACAAGTTCTTTTTGGTACATTTGTCTCTCAAGTCTGAAAAAGCATAAAACAATACAAGAGAGAACCTATTGACCATGTTCGATCAACGTATTCCTTTTTTGTAAATAATCTATCTCATTCCAGAAAAGGGTTAAACTTATACTGATTATATTTTGTTTCCAATCCGTTAAGGAGATGGAAAGGACAAGTGCTCGACAATTTTTTCATATTTCAAGAGTCTGAAAAGAGCTTAAAGAGGACTCCAAGGGGGTTCCTTTTTCGATGTTTAAGAGAGCTTGAAAAACAGATAAAAGTATGCTTTGTGGTCAAAGTACAATTCACGATCGTGCACGTCAAATTCTGTAAGTCATCTATAAATCTATCCAAAGCAACACTAAAGGGATTAAACATACCTATTTCATTGGTAAAAATAGGTAAATACTGAAGTTTACTCATTTAATGCTTGAGAAATAAACATAAAAACAAGAATTTACCATGTTATTTTCACCATTTGATATTTACCATTTAGTTTGTGCTCTGACCCTATTTTTTACCTCGATCTTCAGCAGCTGATTGCGAGAGATTCTATGGATCATTTCTCATGCCATCCAGACCAGGTAGGAGATATACCCCTCCTCTTTCTTTTCATGTCATTCTTTTATAGTTTCATGCAAGTTTTTAGGGTTTTTAGGCCCCTGGGGTTAGAAAATTTCACCTTGGGATCATTCCGGGCTTCCATGTCAAAAATTGCACTAGGGAGCACCCAAACAGAAGGCCAGTTGTACTGCAGTGCACTATATCCTTGCGCTGCGTTGGGTGAGTTTCACAAACTTGTTTCACCAATTTGGCCTAAAATTTCTCAATTTTTTTGCATGAAAAGGATCCTAACTAAGCTTATGGTTTAATTTCAGGCTTTCATCAGATCAAAATGTCTATTACTTGGTGAGAAAGAGAGCATGAAGAACAAGACATGGTTTCCCTAAATAATCCGGGTACAATTGAGGCCCTCAAAAACTGTGGGTTGCTAAAATACTTCAGGTTTTCTGGAATGAGGCAACAATCAGAACTATTGCAGTTCCTAGTTCATGCATGGGATCCAATGGATCAGGATTTTCACATAAGGGACAAAGTGGTCCCTATTATGATCGATGATGTTTACTTTCTTACAGGGTTGTCGAGACGTGGTGCCCCCATATCTCTTTCAAGTTCCTCTTGTGGAGGGGAATCAGTGAGGGACTATGTTCGACAATTCTGTTGGCTAGGTACATAACCTAGCAAGGACAGAAAGATAATCATCAAAGATATTCATGATTTTCCTTTGAGAACAATCCTTTTCACCATCACAAAGTTGGCAGGCAGTGTGACACTCCATCTGGTGAACAGATCATACATGCAGTATGCACTTGAGTGTCTTGAGCCAACTTTATTCAACTGGTGTGAGGCAGTACTTTCTTCACTGAAAGAGCATCTGAAAAAGGTAAAGAGTGGTAAGACCAATAATTTTAGCTATGGATTTCTCTTAATTTCTTTTACCTTAGAGAGAATTCCATGATGCAACCTCATCGTGTAACACTGGGTATAACTAGTCCTAGAGATCCATGGATGCAGAGGTGGGTTGAATTGAAGGTTAGACATGCTGGTGAGTCATCGATTACATTTTCTACTGCATTCTTCAGTTGGCTCGATCGACAACACATTGTCATTGAGGAGCATCCATACACAAGGATGGATTTTCGTGGAGATCCAGAGTTGAGTTTACTAGTGGGTGCTCAATGGGGTGCTATAGGTAAATTGTTTTTTGACCAGATGTTTTTTTATTTTTATTTTTCTACATGTTTTTGTGTTTTTATATTTCCAAGACTAAACTAAAATTGTTCTCATGCATGCATATGTTGGTACTATTCAACCTATGAGACACCAACAGGGGGCAGGTGGACCAGCGCAGAGAAATGTTGGGAGAGAAGTTCTACAAGATTTGGATTTGGCCAAGACACTGGCAGAGTTGTAGGATCATATAGAGGTATTTACCCTCAGTATTCCAGATATCTGAATCGAGGAATTACCTATGAGGCTGCGGTGCTATACTATTGGTGTCCTTGGCTGTTGGATGCAACTCTTGTGCGTGATAGCTCAGGTTGTGAACTATTATCATGAGCATCACTAGGTCTACTTAGGATAATTTTTTCATGCATTTTGAGTTTTTAGGTCAGATGACCAAACATGTCTTGGACACAAATTTTGTAAAAACTTTAAAACATTTATCTATTTTACTTTAAGAGTTTTTTATATGTGGTTATGTGCAATCATATTCAACTAATGATGTGAATTGAAAATTTACTTTTACGTGTGTCGCAAATGTCTGTTTAACATATAGTTCGCTAATGGATCAGTTAATGTGTTAAAGTTTATTAAAATATGTTGATATTGAATGTACTCAAAATGTCTTTCCAAAATACAAACTCTAAGGAACATACGAAGAATTGTTGGGTTTCGGACGGTATAAACATTTGTTAGTTGCAGTACGACGAGTTGTGAGTCTAACCTGATGATGATTCGACGAATGCCATGTGAAATGGCATCAGAGAGAAGTTCGATCAATGTGTATACTGAGTGATATTGTTCATAGAATGACCGATACAAATCCCTTGAAAACTCACTAACTCACCACTTGGAGCGAAAATGGCCCATGCTGTGGAGGATAGGTTCTCAGTACTACCACTAGCACCATCGGCGTAACCAACAAATGGTTCCAAAGATTCTGAAATCTGTAACAAATGCAAAGCGGATTAGTTAACCACATAAAAACTCTAAAAGACACACAGCCACACACACATGCAATTAAATCATATATACATTGATTTTACTACACTCAATTAAGCATAGTAACGTTTGAGGTACAACCCATTTCGGGGCTGCGAGAATGGAATTCCATCATAATCCACCAACTCGTAGGCACCTTTTGCAAAAAAACGCTTGACAATATAAGGACCCATCCATAGTGGTTCAAATTTTCTTGATCCAAGTTTATCAGCTTCTTGATCATAAAGAGAGACTAGGTGTCCTTCTGAGAAAATGCGAGGCTTGACATTTCTGTTGTATTGTGCCTTGATTTGTTTCTTATGCGCTTCGTTAGCCAATGTAGCTTCATGATGGATTTCATCCAGATGGATGAGTTCTAAGAAACGCGCTTCTTCCTCAAGAGTGTCAGGTAATAGGTCAACCGTGAGTTTGAGAGATGAAATTTCACATTATATTGGTAAGATTGCCTTCAGACCATACACCAATTGAAAGGGTGTGAATCTAGTTGCATTTCTCACCGAGGTTCGATATGCCCACAAGGAAGAGTGCAAGATTAAATGGAAGTTTTGTTTATGAACCCCTATCTGTCTTTAAAGAATTCACTTCAGGACTTTGTTGATGGCCTCAACTTGTCCATTTGCTTGCAGATAATAAGGAGTAGAACTATCATGTGAAAGTCCTAACTTGGAAGTTAACTCACTCATCATGTGATTGCGAAAATGCAACCCATGAACTGTAACTATAGCTTGTGGTACACCAAAACAGGCAACCACGTGGTTGAAAAAGAAAAGTGCAGTCGTCTCGCCACTATTGCTTAATGTTGGCATCGCCTCAGCCCATTTTGTGAAATAGTCAACGACGACTATAATATATGCATGCCCCCCAACCAAGGTGGGGTTACATGTCATGAAGTCAATGCCCCATTTGGTGAATGGTCCAACAATGACGACATGATGCAATGGTGCAGGTGGTAATCTAGCTTTACAATCATAAATCTGCAATGCATGAAAACTTCTGACGGAAATAATGCAATCTTTGAATATGGAAGGCAAGAAGTAACCAACACAGAGAATTCTCTGCGTGGTAGCATAACCAAATAAGTGTCCACCACAAGCACTTGAATGGAAATAATTCAAAAATTTCTCGACTTCCTCATGAGTGAGGCACCTTTGTAAAATCGTATTGATACCACGACGATAAATAGTGTCGCCGACGATCAGATAATCTTTGGCTTGGTATCAAATACGTCGCTATTACGGACAAGAGGTATCAGGCCGGAAAGTTTGGGTTTGGAGATAAATTAGTATAGCTTTATACCATGGGTCAAATGATGAAATCAGGAACAGAGACTCATCCAGAATTGATGGTTTTGAAATTGAATCAAGGGTATTCGAGGGAAGGTCACAAAGAAGCTCGGTGAAAACAAGAGAATTATTTGATTTGGATTTGGTGAATTCCAAATCAAATTCCTACAAAATGACGTTCCATTTTGATTATTTTCCCCCTAGCAATTGACATGACAAAATATATGTCATAGGGTTGCAATCCGAAATGACAGTAGTCTTTCAGAGCAAGATATAGTGGCAAAATCTCTATACATATTTAACAATAGTCAGAGCTAACTTTGCGACATAAGAGTACTTAACTTTTGTATCATTGAGATTGCGGCTCAAATAATATATTCGATGTTCAATCCCATCTTCCTCTTGGACTAAAACCATTCCAATGGTTGTATCTGCAGTGGCGAGATACAGGAAGTAGCCGTTTTGATAATTCGGGGAATACATTAATGAGGCTCTAATCAACGTGTCTTTAAGAGCATCAAAGGAATCTTGCGCAACCTGATCCCAATGGAAGGGTATCCCCTTTTTCAATAGACGAGTAAATCCTTTAGACACTTCAGCATAATTGGGAATGAACCTCCTCAAAAGGTTAGCTTTCCCTTGGAGGAAGGCACTAGTCTGTGAAACCAAAGATTCTGGGTTCGATCCCCAGTGGAGTCGCCAATTTGTTATGTGGAACTTTGTATCTACATATAAACACAATTTCCCTAGGTGGGTAGCTAAACCTAGAAAAATAGATTTAAAGCACTTAGCTTTTTTCTATAGAAGATAAATAAGACAAAGGACCTACTTGTTATCTTTCACTTTCCCTTTGTCTCCTTTGTTTGGCTCCCGTCACTCCTTCTTGAACTTAATCCGCTCGACAAGTACTTGCAATCATAAAAAGAGGACAAAAACCAATCAAAGCAAGAGATATATCTACTATAATAAAATGGAATCGAAAGCATTTACACATATAATCATCATACATAAAGACAAGAATATGGGAAAAGGTATAAACAACTTTATTAAGTAGAGGGAAGAATTACAACCATGAAGTCCGATCCATTGTCACTCTTCCAGCTTGGGTTCCAACCAAGATCACATCAAAAGAACAACACTTTGGCAACATAACAATACTTTCTTACAATCTCAAACCTCACACCAACAATATCTCCTTACAAATTCTCAAAGTCTAGCCCCTGATCACTTAGATGAGTGCTCAATTTATAGGAAAATGATGTTGGTTTGGTCATAAATGAGGGTATTGAATGGCCTTCCAAACATAGAGTTAGTTTCCATGGAGGAAGGGATGAGAGGATAGGAGGTTACTTAACTCATTCACTATCCAAATTTTGAGCTCATAGGAGATGATAAGTGTGGGAATCTTCTAGATGGATCGAGAAGATAAGAATATTCCCAGAACCCTATGATGATTTCACTCAAACTCGCCCAGCGTAGGTCAAAGTGGACCTAAGTGCTCTAGAAAGCACCCTGACATGGGCCTACCTACACTAAATCACACTTACCCCTAACCAAGGCTGCGCTGGTCCCTCAAGGAGGCATTTCTGGAGGGCTTCAGGCCAAGAACTCTCAGGGAAGGAGGCATTCAAAGTGATGACTTATCTAGGGCATGTAGCAACTGAATTAGGGTTTGATGATCCCTAAAAGTACTAATCTGAATGATGGGAGTGATGTGCCCAAATGGATCTGTAACAGGGGCTAGCCCACATTCACCACATACACCATAGAACCAGGGAGTGCACACGGAGACAGGGGCTAGACAAAGTCCCCAAATTTCATCTCCCTATGCAGTCACATGACGCCATGTGACCTAGATTTTTGTGACTTTGGGCTTAATGGCACCTTAACGACCCTACAAATTCACCCGCCGAGCAGGAATTATGCCATATTTTGTGCGATGGTTCCGTGTTTGGGGCGCTCGAGCCAGGTTGAAGCTGAATTTTAGGATTGTTAGCTACATAATTTGGGAAAAGGAATAAACAAGCATAACTTTCTCATTTTTTGGCGAAATGAGGTGCATAAAGAGCCAAAACAATGGTTTTTGACAATGATGGATCCACTGGAGACTTTAGTTCTACTATTTGAGTAGTGTAAAGAATGTAAACATACTTTTTAGCATTTTTAATGAAAGTGGCCCTGCATTGGAAGCTTGACCAGGAGATGTAGCCCAAGAGAGGGCTAAACTCCTTTATCATGCTTTTTTGTTTGTTTTAGATATGCTTATTTGTCTATGTTTGGCTGTAAAATTTGGTTAAAATTTACTTGTTTATGTGTTTAGTAAGTTGATCCTCTATCCAAAACACAAATAAATTTAACTTGTAAATTGTTTAAAATCTTCAATTTTACACATTCATATCAACTTTTGACCATAGGTGTCCATTGATGATTATGGTAAACCTTGGATGAGCATGATTGATTGTGTTTGACCATGGATGACCATGGTTGACTATAGTTTAATATGATTGGATTACATCACAATGTGATGTAGGTGAAGGGTTATGTTTGATTGTGATGTTAGGAGATATTTGTTACATTACAACATTGGTTCTGTCCATCATATTTTAATGTTTGGGTTTTTTTTGCACATTATGATGTCAAGTTATATTTATCACATTGCAATGTTAGGTTATGATTGTCACATTGTAACATCAAGTCTTTTTGTCCCATTATAATTTTTCAAGTTATGGTTGATACATTGTGACATTAGGTTTTATTTAGTACATTATGATGTCAAATTATCTTCGTCACATTGCAACATTAGGTTTTATTTAGTACATTATGATGTCAAATTATCTTCGCCACATTGCAACATTAGGATATGTTTATCATATTACACGTTAGATTAGATTCATGATATTACAACATCAAGCTATGTTTGTCACATCGTGAAGTTGGCATTTTGTACGTAACATTGCAACTATGGATTTCATATAATGTCACCTTGCGACATTAGGTTATGTTCATCACAATACAATGTTGGGAAATATTCAACACATTATTTTGTTAGGTAATGTTGGACTGGATAAAAATACAATGTTGGTGAAGGATTATGTTTAAAAGAAATGTGGAGAATTTGAGGTTGGGCTATGTTTGTCATATTGTTATGTTGGGTTTTCTTTGTCACATTGCAATGCCAAGTTATGTTCAACACATTGTAAGGTTTGTCACATAGTGATCTTGACTTATGCTGGATTGCATCACAATGTGATGTTGGTGAAAGGTTATGTTCAAATGCGTTGTGGGGATATGTTTGTCACATTGTGATGTGGCTATGTTCATTACATTTTAGCATAGGGATTTGTTTGTGAAACTGTAATGTCAGATCTTGTTTGCATTGCCACACCATGCTCATCATATTACAACTATTGTATTGTTATTATTAATATCATTATTAACATTTTAATTAATGCTATTGTTAATTAATAATTATAATAATGATAATTTTATTAGTAATGTTATTAATAACATTATTAATAAGATAAGCTTTGTTACCAAAATATTTAATTAATAATAACATATTAATACTATTAATAATGAATAATGTTGTTAACATTAATATTTCATTATTAATAATATTACTATGTTAATAATGTTTATAACATTAATAATGTGATTAATAATATTAGTATTAAGGTAATTAATAAAATTAATGTAAATAACATTAATAATGATTATATTGTCCCAAGGGGGTAGCTCAATTGGTGATTGAAGTAATGTGAGTCAGTGGTAACTAAGAGATCCAAGGTTCAAATCCCCCTAGTTGTGACCCAGTTTATAGAGAGGAGGACAAGAAATAGACCCCCAGAGATTTATTGGTAGCCCTGTGGCACACGAGTTGCCAAGGTCCTCTAGGTTACTAAAAAAACATTAATAATGGTATTAATGCTTATAATATTATATATCGCTATTAATGTTAATGTTAATATTTTAATACTTCCCCCACAGAGAGTATTAATGTGATTATACGTGGGTTGTTATGTAATAAGTAGCAAGATGATGGAATGCAACACCCTGCATACCTAGCATAAGTTATTCCTCAAAATGTCCGCATTGACATTAATGTTTCTTGTTCAAGCTAATTTATTTTTTGCTTGATTCCTCTCTTGTTGGTCCTAGACCTTTTGGATTTATCACTTATCGCTAAGGTTTCCTCCCCATTGTTTATGAGTTATGTGATTTTGGGTATGGGATTGGGATTTCTCATCTTCATTATTTTTCATTTACACCAGTCAAGATAGAGGTATCTAAGCCTGCTTCTCTAGGAAAGCTCTTTGAGTTGGTCTCGACAATGGTTTCTATCTTGATTCATCCTTTTCTCCCTTCCTCTTGGACAATAAATTTTGTTTGTTATCCTCAGGAACCCCTTTGTCCTTATCCTTGGTTTTTTTTTTTATTCAAAATCTATCATCATGCATAGATGTCATCAACCTTCTAGGAAAGGGATGGTAAGAGGGCCTAGGTCACTTCAGTTCGAAGAGCATATGCTACACCTTAATGCTCCACATCCATGTATAATATATTATTCCATCGGAAATTCGATGAGAAATCCATAAAGCTAAAGAAGAGGATAGACGAAAAGACATTTCATCTCTCATTCAGACATTTAGGAGGTTGTTGATATCTAGATTCTAGAGATGGTTAACACTTGTTCCAAGAAGACACACTACATGCAAACTGTGGACATTTATTGGAAATTAAAAACTATTGTGGACAAGGTGTTAGTGGAGTGCTCAGAGACCCAATAGGAAATACTCTTTTGCATTGATGAATTCCTACAAAACTTTAGAAGTTAGATGATAAGGTATCCATCCTTGCAAAGAAGACCATGGGCCTAGAAATTTCTTATTTTGAGGAGGACACTGAGGCTCCTACCACCATTTAGGTGAACTCTTTGTCTACTTAGTATGGTTATCCTCTCAGTTCACGGTTTTTGTTATAAATGCAGTCGTCTACAAATAGTAGGCGAGACTTGTTTCATTTTTCTTGATATGGATTTAGACATTATCAGACTTTTTATAATTTTAGCTTGAGTAGGAGCATTATTTGTTCTCCCATCCACTCGAATTCACTTCCAAGGGAGATGTTTGACCCATTTAGATAAGGCTTGAAGAGGAGGCACTCCCATCCATGTGATTGTTGGATCTTGTTAAGTCATGAGTTATTGGTATATTTGGCTTATGGATATACTCTTTGTGTTATAGTAGCACCTAGAATATTTTATCTTAGGCCTTGCCAAAATTACTCTAATATATATATATATATATATATATATATATATATATATATATATATATATATATATATATATATAAAACAAGGAATATTTTAATAGTGTGTCATTCACTATCAACCCAAATTCTTATGGGCTATATTCATTTAATATATTAAACTTATTAAATATATTGATTTAAATTATTGCGCCGAGAGGTGAATTCTACAGCGCAGCATGACCCTGATGTGTAAGTATGTCATGCCCTCAAAAAATAATAAAAGTAATTTTTGCTAATGTTTGTCATTCTTAAATTATATATAACTTTTTAATCTTATTAATGGACTAAGATTAATTATTAAAATATAACTATGTATTTGAATGGATAGTAAATTATCTCATGCTTTTAATGTTCCTCTATCATATACGTGAATTTGAACGATCATAATTTTACCTTTAACAAAAAAAATTACCAAATTAAAATTCCAAATTAAGTAAAAATTTAAACTTTTTTTCTCCTTAATAAAGGCAGTGTCATTTCTTGAATCAAAGGAAGAAGGTTAATTCCATACAAAGAATCGAAAATCTTGCTCCCAAATCTTTTAATATATCTTTTAACTAAACATTTGTAAAATGAATCTTTAAAAGGAAAATCCATATCCTAGGGATATATTAAAATCTTTAAAGACAAATATTTCCACATCAAAGTTGTTATATTTGAAAGTATTAATTTGATGTAGTTTAATTATAAATTTTGTTATCATGCCATGTAAAAAACATCATCTAATCTAATATTGATATTATAGTATTAATATTAATGTTAATATATTATAGTATTAATATTATTAAATTTAATATAATATTAAATTTGTTATATTATAATATATATTAATATATCATGATATATATTAACTCTATATATATGTGGAGGGAAGAACAAATACATAGAGTGATAGAGGTGGAGAGATAGGGGGAGTGACAAGGGAGAGGAGGAGATCAAAGAAGGAGAGAGAAAAGGAGGAATTAAGAGAGAGAGGAAGAGAGGATTGAGAGAGGGAGAGAAGGGTAAGGAAGAGAGAGGGGGAGACACAAATATGGAGGGGGGAGAGATAGTGACAAGGTTGGAGGGCATATAGAGAGGGGGAGAGAGATAGTGACAAGGTTAGACAGCAGAGAGAGAGAGAGAGAGAGAGAGAGAGAGAGAGAGAGATGGGGGGAGAGAGAGGGAGGTAGGAGAGAAAGGGAGAGAGGGGAAGGATGAGAGAGGAAGGGACAAAGAGATGGAGTTGGAGGGGGAGAGAGGGAGTGAAGAATAAAGATATAGAAAGAGAAAAGTGGAGAGAGAGAGAGAGGGAGTGACAAGGGAGAGATGGAGAGAGAGTGTTTATGTTTTGGGGTGAGATAGAGAGACAAAGAAGGAGAGATGGAAGGAAGGGGGGAGAGAAGGGGAGAGGAGAGAGGGGGAGAGATATTGATAGAGTTGGAGGGCGAAGAGAAGGGAGGGGGAGATAGAGTGAGGTGGGAGAGAAAGGGATAGAGAGGAAGGAAGAGAGAGAGGACATGATAGAGAGGAGAGAGGGAGGGAGAGAGAGCGAGTTGGAGGGTAAGAGAGAGGTAGGTAAGAAGAAAGACATAAAGAGAGAAAAGTTGAGAGAGAGAGAGAGAGAGAGATAAGCCAAAGAGAGAGAAGGAGAGAGAAGAGTAATAGGGAAGAGAAATAGAAGGGTAGAGAGGGAGAGGGAGAGATAGATATATATGGAGAAAGAGTGTATATGCTTTGGTGGTGATATATTGAGACAAAGGAGAGGTGGAGGGAGATAGAGATATAGATGGGAGGTGAAGAGAGGGAAGAAGAGAGAGATAGAGAGAGGGAGGGAGGGAGAGATAGATATATATGGAGAGAGAGAGTGTGTGTGTGTGTTTTGGGGGTTGAGATAGAGAGACAAAGAAGGAGAGATGAAGGGAGATATAGATATAGATGGAGGGGGGAGAGAGGGAAGAAGATTTATTGCACAAGATGCATTGATTTCAGTGTAGATGATGACTTATAATCCTATTTGATTGCTTGCACTAGATGCATTGATTTCAGTGTAGATGTTGTTTTTTATAATTCTGTTTGATTGTTTGCACTAGATGCATTTATTTCAGTATTGAGAAGTAATTAGTTGTCAGAAGTTTTGATACTTAAAATTAAATGAAATAGATTTACAATATCAATCCTCCTACAAAGTATTGATAAGATTGTCTCTCTTCTTCATCACCAACTAATTACTAATAAACAATTACATACACATATAAAAATATAACACAATAATTGTAATATTCAAAAACATTATCATCCAAATCCAAACACATATACACACAAACCAATCAAAGCATCCAACAAAGATGTCCAAACCATTCAAGGCAAGAACCACATACTAAATTAAAGAAGAGAATGATAGGGACATGCCAAGCAAAGAAAACATAATGTGAATTTTGAAGTTAATGTCAAACATATACATAACAATGATAATATAAAAATGTGACATTGTTGCCCTCAACTAGAACCAACTTAGATCCATATAACACTAGATCTATCATGCGTCGAGAGGGATCAAATCCCTTGAGGTGAAAACATTTCCTCAATTTCTACACTCCAAAAAGAAGGTTTGCACCTCAAGGAATTTGATCCCTCTCAATGCATGATAGATACGGTGTTATATAGATCTAAGCTAGTTATGTTAAATTAACTAAAATTTATTAAATATTAATTTATTCAATTATATTTACAGGTTTTGAAATACCACACAAATAAAAAAAAATTACAAATTCAAAGAATTCATGGATGCCACCACCAATTCTTCTCAGGTAGAATGGAAAAGCGCCTGTAAGCTCTTGTGAGTCAGTTGCCATGGCGAGCAAGTATATGTGGTTTATGAATACATCAAGGGATTGAGTCTCAGTGAATTCCTACAAAGAAGCATGGCTCCCGGATTCACGGTCCTCGACTTTTGGATTCCGCGGATGCAAATAGTCATGTACATAGCTGGGATACTTGCAATATGACAACAATATCAATGTTGTAGTTTAACTAGCTATTATTTTTGTTAAAATATTGGAAATTTTGGCAAGATTTGATGGAAATTTTTGGAAATCTACATTATAACTATTTAACTTCGAAATATTGGCTACTAAAAAATTTTAATAGTGTTAAATATATTTCTAGTATTAAAAACAACATTCAAACTCCTACTATCATAATTTTTGAAAAACAAAATTATCAGTCCTCGAACGACATTGCTGCTCGGTAGACAATGCCCAATTAATATCAATTACGTACGTAATTCCATCCGAACTAGCAGCGTTCTCCTCACGGAGTAAAGGTGCAAAGCGCAAATATGCCAGCTGGGCGCTTATTATTTCACTAGGGAATACGAGGCCAATAACATTTTGATACACAAAAATATCGTATGCCAGCCGGTGCTTATTATTTCACTAGGGAATACGATGCCCATAACACTTTTGATAATAAAAAAAATATCGAAATTCAAATATTTGGATGGAAAAAATATCGAAATTCAAATATTTGGATGGATGGTTTCCTAAAGAGTATTGAATTTATTTATATATTTAAAAAAAATAATTAAAATAAAATTATTGGTAAATTAAAAAAATTTTAAATTACAAATCAAAATATAAAATTATTACACTGTAATCTTTGTTGCTAATATTTACAATTAGGTTTATATTGATAACTAGATGAGGTTGGGTCGACTGGATCTATATTGATTTGGGTTTATATTGATTTGTATGAGTTGGAATATTGATGAAAACATTATGTTTCTTTGCAATATAGTAATTAAACATTTTTCGTCTTTCATGGAGCGATAATGAAAAAATTTAAATAAAACACTTCCATTTTTAATGGAGCGATAACAGAAAAATTAAATAAAACATTTACATGTTTAATATTTACCGGATCGATCATGGATGAGAAATGAGGTCGTTTATTTGAAGATACATTGATGAGAGGGATTTCATTTCATTGACTTCGGTAGCACCTAAATTTGTTCATATAAACTAGCATCCCCTTAGGGCCTTTAAAGTTGAGTTGCGCTGCTAAAGATTCTCCATGATTGTTATGTCTTTAAATATTTCAGTTGGTGGCCTTTCTAAAAGACATGCACTTTGCATATTGGTTAGATTATATTGTCCCTTGGTTATGTTTTTTTAGGAAACCATGGTCTCGGGTGATGAATCCAGGGAGGAACTTCTTTAGATTTGTTATGAATGGTATATTTGCTATATAGATTCCATGGGTCACTTTGGGTTCTCTCAGTCATGTGGAATCCACTTGATGCATCTCTTGATCCATATTCCTCAAAGGTTAGTATCATTATAGAAGTTTATTTTAGAGGCTTGGATTGTCCTGTCATTCTTGTTAACTGCTATGGGCCTTACGATAACATAGAGGATTTTTGGAGCCATCTCCATCATAGTGGCTTGCTTCAAGAACACTCCCTCATTTTTTCTGGGGATTTAAATTTCACATTTTCTGCTAGTGAGGTTTAGGGAGTAAATGCCAGGTCTGATCCATTCACTCCTATCATCTCTCAGCTTATTCAAGAATAAAATCACATTAACTTCTTCCCTGTCCCTCTTGTTGCTTCTTAGAGGAATGGGAGGTTGGGTAATCTTGGGATTGCCAAGCAACTAGACCATTTTTTATTATTGATTCTTTGGCTACTAGATTGGGTAGATTTTTCTCATGGATTAGCCCGGATGGAATCTTTGACCACTTCCCTAAATTTCTTCAACTCGATTTCAATGCCTCCCCCTCTAAGCTCCCATTCAAATTTAATCATTCTTCATTCAAAGAGGAATATTTCATTTCTTTGATACATTCCTACTATAAGAAGTTATAGGTCGATTTCTTGTTGTTTGCCATGGATTCTTGGGTTTTTAAAATGAAGGGACTTAAACATAATGTCAAAAGATGGGCAAGGAATCATATTCTAGATCATAAGAGGGAGTTGGATGATATTGAGTTTGATTTAAATCCTCTCAAATTCCTTCATATCCTTAGGTTTCCCAGATGTTATCAAAATTCATCTTTGTGCCTTCACAGAGAGGAAAGGTCATCTTCTCAAAGCCGAAGAGGAGCGTTGGCACTTAAAAACTAGAGCTATATGGGTTAAGAAAGGATATGTTAACACCAAATTATTCCATAAGTTCACAAACCATCGGAGGATCAAAATTTATTTTTTGGACATTTCGGATCTTGATGGAAACATTTAATGTTCCCAACTACAATTGGAGAAGGTTTCTAAGGTACATTTTTCTAGTGTTTTCATAGATCCAGGTGATAATCTGATCGAGGCTCAACTTCATGTTATCCAACATTTTTGTCAGCTCTTCATGGAGGAAGACTCCACTTGTTTGGGTGGACCTATCTCCTTGGATAAGATTAATTGGTCCTCAAAACCTTTGCTAAGGACAAGATGCTAGGTCTAGATGGGTGGATTGTTGGCTTAGTGGGTCCTGACCCAGGTTTAGAGTTAAGTTTTCCAAACAAATCCCTACACTATTGGCCCTTTCGGCATCAACCCATGGAGCGCGGACTGAAGTCTCACTTGAAGCAGTATGGGTGGATGCTGGAACCAAGTTTTTGCACCCAGAGATTAGTGTAATGTCATTTTGTGCCCTAAACCTTCCTTCGTGCAAATTGATAAGCCTCTAAGGCTTATCGATATAACTTCCTTTAACCAACCTCTAGACCTTCGCGAAGGTCTACGAATGTCTTTTTCGGACCCTAAACATGTGAATCAACCACTTACATGCCTTTGTAATTACTCCTAACTTAGTGTTTACCCAGATTGGCTTAAACGTTTGATAATATTAACATGCAACCATATATTCTTCACATAAACAATTATTATTACTTGCATTCATATGACAATGTAAATCATGTAAAATCGCGCATCAATACAACATTAATAAATAAACCCATCATCCATCGTAGCATAATAGCACATTCATTCATAACAGAAATAAATAGACAAAACACAGGAATTGCTGGAATAATCTCTTTATTAATGCTTTTGTTCTTCTTACAGACCCAAGACTTCCCTGCGCACACAACTGCAGGGGTCTCCACACTCAGCTGCGGACTCTACTCTAGGCCTCTGTGCAGTCAGCTGCAGAGCCTCTCTTATACTCTAAGACTTCTTCTCTCTTTCTCTTAATGACCCATTACATTTATCTTGATCCTTCGTTACTTGCCTTAGACTTTCTAAAACTCTCCTTTTTATACAATCCCATGGTCTGCAGACCATGGGTAGGTCTATACAAGTCGACACAACTTACATAATAGAAGGGTAAAACCCTTTATGACACTTTACCATCTACGCACTCCGCGACCAAATTTTTCGAAGACTACACTTTTTACAATAAAACTTGGGCTTTTTACCCCAAAACTTGGGCTTTTCCCCCAAAATTGACCCTAGGGGACCTTGTCTCAATAGGCCCCCAACACAAATATCATGAATCACCCCCGAGTCACTCTTCTGGGATGGAGATCTTACTGCGGAGATCTCCTAGCTCTATCTATGCCACTACTAGCTTAGTCACGCTCTGCGTGGTTGCCTGTTTGATCTGCTCCACCGGCTGCTCTGTTGCTGGTCCTGCACTACCCTCCTTTATCTTCTACCATGTTCTCTGTAGGTTCGCTAGCTTCTCCTCAATGGTGGCAGAGATAACATAGGCCTCATCCATCCAAGGGCCCAATCTAGCCTTGAGGACCACCTCTTTCCTTTGCACTGCCTCCACTTGTTCGAGCAACTGCTTTGCCTCATGCAGCTTGGCCAATCGTTGTGATATAGCGACGGTGCGTGCCGTCACTCATGCTTCATCATAATGTTGTTGTAATTCATGGGCTTCTGTATTCAAGATTTGTAGGTTAGGATCTTCTTGGAGCATCGTGACGACCTCCATGGACTGCTCAAAGAGTGCGGCACAATCTGCCACCGTGGCATCTACTGCTAAGATTCTATCCTTTACAGCTGCCTCACACTGTTCTCTGATCTTTGGTGGAGTTGAAGGCTGTGACTTCAACTCGAGCTCTGTTATCTTTAGGTTCAGTTCAAACTGAACCTTGGCCACTTCTATTTTTGCTTTGCGGACATCTGCAACCAGCTTCCTGATCTTTGCATCCACCGACGCTTCCTCCGGGATATGTAGTTTAGAGACTGTCCTACATGCCTCGGCCACCATAGCTGCAAATTTATTCCATGCTTCCAGCGTTATTGTCTTCTCAATGAACATCTATTCGTTGTTAACCTTATATTCGATGATCATGCTCAGCGCACACTGCTCCCGGTCCTTAAGCTCTACGATCGGACTTGCCTGTAGTGTGTGAAGGAAATCACTGGGGAGTGCAGCCAAGTTGAGGCCCACGTTCTTCAAAGTGCTGACAATTTCCTTGACAGTAACCACCTATACATTCAAAGCCCCATCAGGCAGCACGACTGCCTAAAGATCCATTGACCAAACCAACTCTGCTGCTTGAGTGGTCCCTGGTGCCAAACTGGTTGATGTCACGCTGCTCTGTCCTCCACCTGTCTGGAGTCTAGTTTTTTGGATCTGTAGCTCACGCAGACCTGACTGTATGGCAACCAGTGCTTGCTTCTATTGCTGCTCAAACTACTACAATAGTTCTGTTGTTATATCCTGCACCTTATCGCCAATATCATCCAAGTCACCCTCTGTCAAGGCAATGGGACCTAGCGACAACTTGTAGCCCTTTTTCTTCTTGTGTGGTCATTCCTTCTCTTTCTCCCTATACCGCTTCACTCAGCAGGGAGTTATTTCCTTCTAGTCTCCACCACCCTAGTCTGACTGCTCTTCTTCCTATGTTTGGGGCAAAGGAGATTTCTGACTTCTTTTGGAGCTGCGCTCCTCCTATTCTACCTGTTCTTTTGCGGCGCACTCCGCTTCTGCTCGAGCCTTCTCCTCAGTTTCCTTCTTCCTCTTCTCAGCCAACTACTGAACCTTTAGTCTAGATGCTTCCTTTTTTTTCTTCTCTACAGACTTGCTAGTCCCGGTGGCCTCATCAGATGCAACATGCCAGTCTACAGGCCAATGCTTGATGACTTCTGCAATCGCAGCTTTCGGTTGATGGTTGCGGGGATGCTTGCCTCCATCAGTACCCAAAAGACTTTTCTTTCTAGAACCCGCGCAGCGTATTTCATGGCCCATAGAGAAGAAAACTTGGTTGCTTCTGGTAAATCTGTCTCAATCGAAGGAAACTGGTTGTCCTCCGGTAACTCCCATGTGACCAGCACAATCGAGAGTAATAGCCATGAATAATGAAAAGTCTTACTTTGGTCCTATGCCTCTCTGTAGTTCGCAAGGAACTCGCTGCACAGGTAACATGCCCAGTTGAAATGTATGCCCTCCACACACTGAGTCACTAAGAGACCATTGTTGCCAGCACCTCGTCCGCACGGCACTTCCTCATGACTTTTCCAGCCAAAATTTGGGTAGCTACCTTCACCACGGGGTCAGTAATTTTGGTAATGGAATACCCGCGTAGCTTCTTGACAAGTTTGAGCTTGTCCTTCATCTTCTCAGTGAGGTCGCACTCGCTCATCTTTTCACCAATTTCCTTGGTCAGACTTAGCCCTGAATGAGGTAGTAGCATGATCCGATGGATCAACATATCGGTGATTGGTATTGGCTCACTCAACCATAAGCACCCATCGTGCACTAAGAACAACAAATGCTTGATGACTGTTAGGTTTATTGAAGCGCGGTGGTAGCAGGGCAACCATAGCAGGTTCATTAACCATGATTTGTTAACTCCGCGAATCCACTCTACCAGCTCTAGCATGGTGACACTGGACTCCTTGTAGAACACCCTCCTCATGAAGGTGTTTGCCGCTAGGTGGGGGAACCTCTCAAGGTCCGCAAATCTCAATCTTCAAGCTTCAGATGTGGGATCCACACCAAGTGTGGACCTTCAAAGGGTAGGTTCTCTGGTAACAGGGGTGTGTTAAGGAGGAACTGCCCCTCATCTAGGTCCTTCGGTACTCTTACTTCCCTGGCGCAAAGGGATATACTCTGACAGCTTTGAAATAGGGTCTACCCCCTCTATGTCTTCTGTGCCTTCCTCTGCTTCCAGGTCTACCAACTTTCCCTTCTCCTTCGCACTCGACTTTTCCTTCCGCTGCACCTGTGTAGCTGCATGTTTCCTCGGTGACACATGCACCAACATTGACTTCTTTTGCTTATCCTTATTCGACTTAGGTACCTCTCTTGTCGGTGTAGGCTTCGGCCTAGGTGACCTCGCTGCCGTAGGCACTGTTGGTGGTACCTCCATACTCACAACCTGAGGGGAATCTCCCTCATAGGCAACAGTCTCTCTAACGCTTACAGCTTCTATAGGATCTGGTCCTAGGATGATGTTGTGGATAAGCTTCCAGTGTAACTCGGAATACTGATCGAACACGGGGCTTGCGAGCAAATCCTCGAAGAACTGACGGTTCATGCACAACAGAAAACACAACTCAGAAATTCTTAGAATGTGAAGTGTTTCTCGCTGGATGACCACCTGTAATTTATAGGAGAATTCGAATTCAAATTCGACCATTCCCCCAAAAATCCATCCATAAATGCGAGATTGGCCTCAAATTTCCAAAGATTTCATACTTGATTTCAGCTTTAAATGCCTTAAATGCCAGTCGACGATTCCTCCTAACCATCTTCTGGCAATCAAATCATGAATAGTGACAGTAACGATCACTTTCTAGCTGTGTTGTACGGTCTCCACCCCTATAGAGAAGCTCCCTTCATGCCTCTTCTAGTACTGTGACACCCTCCTCGTTCGTGGAGACCCCTTGTTGTGTAGCTCTACAACCTGGGAAGTGTAGTTTATAGTCCCGTGCCTCTTTGCAACTACCTAGAGCAATAAGATTGTGATACCATCATGTACTCATTGGGCCAAATCCCTGGCATATGGCTTCAATCGACTGCCATTTACCTTTCCTGAAAATGGATCTCCATTCAATTTCACAAGCTGAACTGCTCCACCATTGGTAATCTCCTTGATCACATATGGCCCCAACCAATGCATCTAAAATTTTCCTAGAAATTTATCAAACTTTTTGTCATATAATAAAACTAAATCATTTACCTTGAAGGTGCGTAGTTTGATGTGCCGATTGTGACAAGATTTATCGTGTTCCTTCTACACATGTTGATAGAATCCAACGAAAAATCTATCTTCCTCGAGCTCTGTTAGCTACATGAGCTGCTCTTCTAAGGCTCCGTGGTCTGCCAACCCTGTGAATTCTACTATGCGTAGAATAGGCACGATGTAGTCCATAGGCATCACAGCCTATTGCGAACGGGATCCCCCAAGGATAGTTTTGGGGCTAAAAGACCATGTTTTGGGTCAAATTTTGTAGTAAAATTGTAAATTCTTTGCATTTTGTGGTCACGGAGCGCGAAGGTGTCATGAGTCATAAAGGGTTGTTCACCCTTATTTTGTAAAGTGTAAAGTCCACTGTAAAGATCTACCCATTATCCGTGGACCATGGGATTTTATAAAAAGAGCTAAGTAAGCAAGCTCTAAGTAGTTTTGGAAGAAGAAATAAGTCTTGAGTGATAAGGAGGAAGTCTTTAGAAGTCTAAGTTTCGAGTCTTAGCGTAGGTAGAGGCTCTGTAGTTGAGTGCACAAAGGCCTAGGGTGGAAGTTTGCAGTTGAGTGCACGGACCCCTGCAGCTATGTGCGCAAGGCGGATAGAGTCTGTAATCATCTGAAGATATCAATAAAGAGAAGCATTCTACAAATTCTGTGTCTTTGTTTCCTGTTAATGCATCTTGTCATATTGTGTATGAATTTCATTTACAATGCTTATGTGATGCGTGAATGTATGTAATTACGTTGGTTAATTGAACGCAAGTAAGAATATTTGTTTACACGGTGCTAACTATGATCATTTAATAAGATAAGTAAGACACTTAAGATAACTTGGGAATCTATGCAATACACTGCATTAGCAACGCGAAAGTACTTGAACCACAGGTTAGGGATGTGCGAAGGTCAATTATACCCCTTCGTGGAGGTACTGAAGGGCAGAATAAAGGGCTAGACAGATAAAGCCCTTGAACTTAACGACCTATGTGAAAGCAGGAACAAAAGGAATAAACCAACATCACGATCATCTTAGGGTGCGGAAACTTGGTTCCAGCATCGCCCCATACTGCTTTGGGTGAGACATCAATCCACGCTCCATGGGATGATACCGAAAGGGCCAGTAGTGTAGGGATCTATTTGGCTAACTAACACTGAACCTAGGTCAGGCCCCACACAACCAACAAATGATTTTGTTTCCAGAACCAAAATCTGCATAAGGGATGTGTGATGTCATATCACTAGATTCCAACTAAGTAAGAGATTGGAGACTAGTTGGATAGGAAGATCCATGAATTCACAGCACAAGAGAACATAAATCCCTAATTGACAAAGGAACAGTGGCTGAATAGGTACCTATATACAGAGATCCACGAGATATTTTTATGTTCCTTTCTAGTTGAGCTATATGAGTGAATCACGAAGCTAGTAGATAGCCAAGGAAGGTGGAGACTTGACGGTCCTATTGTCTGGACCCCGGAGATAGTACAGAGGCTAGAAGCCTCTAAGGATAAGATTGCCCGCGTTGTTGATCATTGGCTCGATCGCATCATAGGAGGATTTGTGACTGAATTCGTATTCGATACCTCAGTCAGCTACAACGAGGTGGAGCGATGCTTTTTCAAAGGCCCGCAAGGTAAGTAATTGAAGTCTTTGAATACCTGGATTAAGATGCTATTGTACGAAAAATAGGTTATGCACATACCTTGATGTTCGGAACTACATGAAGTGGAAAGACTTACAGGAACGAAGGAAGAAAGGTTCTTGAATATAGTCCATTGATTTCACCTCCATTGGGTGACGAAGAGGGAGTAGCGCAGGATTATTCGTGAAGTGCTATTCAGTTAATAAGACAAGGATTCCCATGACTTCCACCTCCACCCACACCACCTCCAACTTCACCACCATCACCTACGACTTCACCCATACCACCACTGCCTCCACTGTAGTTCAGCATGGCAAATTTAGTGAAGATGCCTTTGTTTAAAGGCTTGGGAAATGAGGACCTAGACTAGTTTTGGTTCATCGTGAAAGTTGTATGGGAAGCTCAGGGTGTCATGGATGATCACATGAAGCAGGAAACATTGGTTAGTGCTTTGCAGGATCGCATGCTAACCTAGTACAACAAGTACTCTAATGATAACAAAAACACTGGGGTGGTGGACATCTAGACCGTGCTAAATAAAGAATTTAGTAGGCCCAAATCTGAGGCATAGTAAATTGTGGGGTTCAAGGAAATCATGATGAAACTAGGTGAGACACCTTGGGAATTAGATCAAAGGTTGAAGTGTAAAATCCGCAAAGCTAATATGAAATTAACAGATGGAAAGCACTGTGAGTGGTTCGTGGCTTCGCTCCTGCCACACCTAAGGGTTGCAATGTCACAACAAAAGATTATGACTAAGGTAGAATCCCTGGAGATTGGAATGAGACTGCATGAAACACTGATGCAAGATCCGAATCTTGGGGTTCAACAGATCCATGCGCAGTTGCAAAACCTTTGCCTTGAAATGCAAAGTTTGAAGCAAGACAAGATAGTTAAACCAGAGGTGTGCTAAGAGGTATGGTGCTTGAAATGTAAAGGTCAGGGGCATGAAAAAGACCATTTCTCAGTCTTTGCAAACTATATTGTAGGAGGAGGACCAATGCCTTTGAGGCCGGAGGCCCCAGCAGGACCAAGCGCGGGGCCTACATTATGGTGTGCTATATGTCAGGTAGCAGGAAAGCATATGACATATAATTTTCATTTGTTGTCGAAGTTTGTACAAACACCACAACAACTTTTCTGCAACTTCTGTAGGTCGGTAGGGCATGATGAGCACAACTGAAAAAGCTATGAATTGATGATGGATAGAACACCCGCCTATAGGGTTGATCTAGGTCTGGGTGTGACGAAGGACCCTTCCAAGGCCTTTTACTTTTGTGATGTGTTCAATTTCCTTTATAAAAGAACATAAATGAATACATCTACATGTTGTAAAGAAGAGGAACATGTCAATAATGAGCACATGAAAACATAAGACATTGATAACGGAGTTCGTCGAGGAGGGAATATGTCTCTAGGCCCTGGTGTCAAGATGGTGTAGGCTGCTGCATTAAGTGTTATCAATAGTGATGATGTACATAGAGGTGATGTTGTTGTTATACAAGGAAAATTCCCTCACACAGGAGTGGATCTAAGAGATTTCCGCTACAAGAACTCTTAGTCAAAAAGGACTCCTATCAGTATGACATAAAACTCATGCATGATGAGCATCCTGTGAACATGGCATAAAAGGGATCTCAAAACAAACATGCATGGTGACACATGAGTATCCCATCAACATACAACAAAGGTATCTCAAAACACAACATGATGAGTCATGACAACTAGTACATCACATAGTTGATTCCGTGTCACATCAAGCAAGAATCATAAAAATGAGTAAGAAACAGGATCCCACATCAAACATCAATCAAGGACCTGTGCAGCACAATGCATAGCAAAAGAAGTACATGAACACTGCATATACCTCACAACCAAGGGCCATCTGAAGAAGTGGATGTCAAACTGTTGAAGCTATTTGGACCATCGATCTCACGGCATCAATCGCATGACTGCTCGCACATGGATGTTGACACCTGCATTCCACTTAGAAAAGTGACTAAAGAATTGAATGAGAGAATGAGAAATCTAAATGCACCATCAAATTTTCAGTGTCCAATAGTGCAAAATCGACTGTCCAATTTTTGAATTATGAGAAATTGAGAATCTAGGGCTCAAGGAATCTTTTAGATTCCCCCTAGATTCCTCAATATTTTGCTCCATGGGTGGACTAGAAATCTGCAACTCTAAAGGCTAATCTGACCTCGCCATTGTGATCCCTACAGAAAACCATGAAAAACGACTGTAAACTTGACTATATTTTGACATGGAGAAAAATTACCTCCTTAGGAAAATTGCAAGGATCACGGTTCCGCTCCCTGTTTTTGTAGCGATCATGGTTCCACCCTCATACTGAAAAAGGATGAAAAATGTAGAACTCTAATTGAGACATGGATAGTGCCATTGCGTTCATGGTGTCGAGACATGCTGAAACCATATAAAATTCGTCAAGATCTGACAAAGTGAAATTTCACCCCTCCCACAAAATGTTGCCTCAAATTGCGTGCCAAGATTCTGCCTCCTTTGTCTCGAAATTCATGCCCGCTCATAGTGCCTCCTACAATAAATTAATTAAAAAATGGTTGCCTAAAAAAACACGCCAGTCTTTGGCCTCCGTTCCATTCTGCATCACGTGGCTCCGTTCTCGTTCCACACCTCCATTCTCAAATCCGTCGTTCGGTCCTTTTTCCTTGCCATGCAAGTAATTTTAAGGGTTTATATAGAAAAATATGGGCAGAGTTTACCAAGGAAACCTCGTGGCCCAATGGTTAATGGATATATTTGGAGCGCGGAGGTCGAGGGATCAGATCCTGACCCGCCATATATAACAAAACATTTTTTTAAAAGCATGCGTGGTTTGTTAAGTTGTTGGTTCATTGTATTAATGGCATGGTTCATGGTGTATGCACCATATATGGGGCTGCCCAGTGGGGGACGGCCCACGTGGGCTAGGCGGGTTCGATCCCCACCGGCCTCACTTAAATAGTGCGATGGTTGGTGGCCCCCACTCCCTTTTTTTATATGTTTTTTGTTTTATAAAAGCAATACGAAATTTTTTAAAAATCCGTTTTTAAATCATAGGAGTCTTTTTAATGAGGCCATGATTTCACCCGGAATCTAGATGGAGTTGGCTGGAATCCGGTGGCTAGGTTCTGTCCAAATTGTGGCCTCCTTAAGCCTGCTTAGTCAGCAAAAGTCAACCCAACTTTGACTGCTTCTAACTTCCTCATCCGGACTCGGATTGATGAACCGTTCACACCATCACGATCAGGACGATGATAAATATGCTTTGGTCTTAGTTTGAGCATAATACAAACACTTTGATTTTTGAGCTTTGCTGAGTCCTCTTTGTCCTGTGTGTGTCTCTAGAGCCACCTAGATCAATCCTCCCCATAGAGGAGCTTTTGGTCCTCCAAAAGCATGAAAAATAATCTGCAACTTCTTTATACCTTATCTACATCACAAGCATCTTGAAAGGTCTTACTTCCATCTCCTTCACCTTTGTTCTTTGGAGCCTTCAGCGATGAGCCGACACTTGCAACCTCGCATCCTGTAGTACATTGTTCTACAAATTGCATGCTTGACTTTCATGACCAACTAATGACCCACACATCCCATACTTGCCACTAGTTTGTGACACATACTCGGTGGTCAAGTTTACATCAAGATGGACACAATACCCCAACTACGAAAACAATGCCAACATATCATTGTTGCTTCAACAAGTGGTGGAAAACACATCATCACAGGCTATCATGCTACTCAAAATAAGACCAGACATCATTGTTGTTGAACAAGTGATGCAAACAAATCATCACTTTTACATTTTAAAATGCAACAAATGATTTAAAAAAGCACGACCATGAAATGACAACATGTCAAGAAACCATTTTTCACTTATCACTGTGAATGGGTCGCCTCCTTGTGGTGGCTTTGCTTGTCAAACCATTGTTTCACCTAGTTCATGCACCGACGCTGTGTCTTTAAGGCACTGCTCTAGATGGAGCCTCCAACAAGTGGCTCTTTGATGGCCATTTCTGTCGCAATGACTGCAATACATATTCTTCCTCCATATTTGCTTAACTTGTTTCCTTACATGGTGTTGAGAGGGTATTTCATACCTCCTCCTTTTGTGTTCCGCCATTCTTTTCCAAGACTTCGAAAATGTATGGTTATGTAATCCACAAAAGGTATTTGTCTTTCGATTCCATGTTTTACATTCATCATTAACAACATGATCATAATCAAAATTAACATTTGAATGTCGAAAGTGATTATACCTTTTCTTGTCATCTTTGGTGTAAGGATGGTGATGAGAGCTTGTCTTAGCTCCTTCATTGCAATGGGCACTACCATGGGATGATGGGGGTGTTTTCACATCATTCTCTTTCCTCGACAATTTCGACGATGTCTCGGAAGAATCTGACACCTTCAAGCATTCTCCTTTGGTGTATCTCAAACCTACAAATTGAGATCTCTGCATAACCTCCAATGGTTGAGTTATGCCTTGGTTATTAACACCAAGTTCTTCTTCCTCCTCATGCCTCGTCCTTGTAAGGAGCCTCATGTTTTTCCCTGTAATTCAGATCTCAACATCTCCAACAGAAATCATACTATGTGATGATGAAACTGAAAGTAAATCAACATCTTTCACCTCCTCTGTCAATTTGGGAAGAACTGATGAGGGTTGTTCACCATCTATTGTTGGTGGTTTGCTTATTGTCTCAGCGCATTCCCCAACTTCTTTCCTGACATACCCAAGTCCAATCTAACGGGGTAATTCCTCCACTTTGAAGGGGTTGACAATGCCTTGGCCATTAACACCGAAGACTTTTCCTTCATACCCCATTCTCTTCAACAGTTTGGAGCCAATACTTGTGGTATGATTTTTGAAAACAACGAAATCATCATCAGGAAACGTACATGAATTCAGAGAATTACATTTTACCTCACATGGTTCATGCTATAGCTTTTCCAAGGCATCATCCTTTGCTTGCAGCTGTCGTAGAATTTTTTTTTTCCTCTTTCTCTTCATGTAGACACATCTTCAATTCAACGTTCTCTTTTTGAAGATTGTGTTTGTTATGCTTCAGTTCTTCCAGGGCCTCTTCCATGGCTTGCAACTGAAGCTGCAATCACTCCTTTTCCTCTGTCTCTTTCTATAGATTTTGATACATTATGTCTACCCTTTTGGAAATGTTGAGCATGGTCTCGTACATCGCTTTTTCATCCTCTGTCACTGCACATTCCATTGTTCATGCTACAATTCACATCAACGCAAAGACCGCTCTAATACTACTTGATCCAGGTTCGAGTGTGACGAAGGACCCTTCCAAGACCTTTTACTTTTGTGATGTGTTAAATTTCCTTTTTGAAAGAACATAAATGAATACATCTGCATGTTGTAAAGAAGAGAAACATGACAATCATCAGCACATGAAAACATAAGACGTTGATAATGGAGTTCGTCCAGGAGGGATTACGTCTTTGGGCCTCGGTGTCAAGATGGTGTAGGCCGCTGCATTAAGTGTTGTCAATAATGATGATGCACATAGAGGTGATGTCGTTTTCATACAAGGAAAATTCCCTCACGCAGGAGTGGCTCTAAGAGATGTTTCGCTACAGGAACTCTCAGTCAAAAAGGACTCCTATCAGTATGACATAAAACTCAGGCATGATGAGCATCCTGCCAACATGGCATAAAAGGGATCTCAAAACAAACATGCATGGCGACACATGAGCATCACATCAACATACAACAAAGGGATATCAAAACACAACATGATAAGTCATGACAACAAGCACATCACATAGGTGATTTTGCATCACATCAAGAAGGAATCATAAAAATGAGTAAGAAACAGGATCCCACATCAAACATCAATCAAGGACCTATGCAACACAATGCATAGCAAAAGAAGTACATGAACACTGCATATACCTCACAACCAAGGGCCATCTGAAGAAGCGGATGTCAAACTACTGAAGCTGTTTGGACCATCGATCTCACGGCATCAATCGCATGACTGCTCGCACATGGATGTTGACACCTGCATTCCACTTAGAAAAGTGGCTGAAGAATAGAATGAGAGAATGAGAAATCTGAATGCACCATCAAATTTGCGGCATTAAATAGTGCAAAATCGACTGTCCAATTTTTGAATTCTGAGAAATTGAGAATCTGGGGCTCAAGGAATCTTTTAGATTCCCCCTAGATTCCTCAAAGATTCTACTCCATGGGTGGACTGGAAATCTACAACTCCAAAGGCGAATCTGACCTTGCCATTGCGATCCCTACGAAAAACCATGAAAATCGACTGTAAACTTCACTATATTCCGACATGGAGAAAAATTACCTCGGGAAAATTGCAAGTATCATGGTTCCACTCCTTGTTTTTGCAGTGATCATGGTTCCACCCTCATATTGAAAATGGCCAAAAAATGTAGAACTTTGATGGAGACATGGATAGTGCCATTGCATTCGTGGCATTGAGAAGTGCTAAAACCATATAAAATTCGTCAAGATCTGACAAAGTGAAATTTCACCCCTCCTGCAAACTGCTACCTCAAACTACATGCCAAGATTCTGCCTCCTCTATCTCAAAATTCATGCCCGCTCCTAGTTCCTCCTATAATAAATTAATTAAAAATTGGTTGCCTCAAAAAACGAGCCAATCTTTGGCCTTCATTCCATTCTGCATCACGTGGCTCCATTCCCGTTCCACACCTCCGTTCTCAAATCCGTCGTTCGGTCCTTTCTCCTCCTCGTGCAAGTAATTTTAAGGGTTTATATAGAAAAATATGGGTGGAGTTTACCAAGGAAACCCCATGGCCCAACGGTTGATGGATATATTTGGAGCGCGGAGGTCGGGGGATCAAATCCCACCCCTGCCATATATAACAAAACATTTTTTTTAAAACATGCGTGGTTTGTTAAGTTGTTGGTTCGTTGTATTAATGGCATGGTTCATGGTGTATGCACCATATACGGGTTTGCCCAGTGGGGGCTGGCCCACGTGGGTCAGGCGAGTTCGATCCCCGCTGGCCTCACTTAAATAGTGTGATGGTGAGTTGGGAGGGGGTTGGGATTGGTGGCCCCCACCCCTTTTTTTTATTTTTTTGTTTTATAAAAGCAATACGACATTTTTAAAAGTTTTGTTTTTAAGGCGTAGGAGTCTTTTTAGCGAGGCCACGATTTCACCCGGAATATGGCCTGAGTTGGCTGGAATCCGGTGGCCAGGTTTTGTCCAAATTGTGGCCTCCTTAAGCCTGCCCAATCAGCAAAAGTCAACCCAACTTTGACTGCTTATAACTTCCTCATCCAGACTCGAATTGATGAACCACTTACACCATCACGATTAGGACGAAGAGATCTATGCTCTGGTCATGGTTCAAGCATAATCCAAACACTTTGCTTTTTGAGCTTTCTTGAATCCTCTTTGTCCTGTGTGTGTCTCTGGAGCCACCTGGATCAATCCTCCTCACTAAGGAGCTTTTGGTTCTGCAAAAGCATGAAAAATAATCTGCAACTTCTTTGTACCTTGTCTGCATCACAAGCGTCCTAAAAGGTCTCGCTTCCATCAACTTCACCTTTGTTCTTCCGAGCCTTAAGTGATGATCCGAGACCTACAACCTCACATCATGTAGTACATTGTTCTGAAAATTACATGCTTGACTTTCATGACCAACTAATGACCCACACATCCCATACTTGCCACGAGTTTGTAACACATACTCAGTGGTCAAGTTTACATCAAGATTGATGCAAACCCCAACTACGAAAACAATGCCAATATATCATTTTTGCTTCAACAAGTGATGGAAAACACATCATCACTACAACCCGTGATTTACAAACATAAGGCCAAACACTATTGTTTTGATTTGACACGTGATGGAAACACAACATCACTTTCACAGTTTATCATGCTACTCAAAATAAGACCAGACATCACTGTTGTTCAACAAGTGATGGCAAACACATCATCAATTTTACATTTTAAAATGCAACAAATGATTTACAAAAGAACGACCATGAAATGACAACATGTCTAGAAACCATTTTTCACTTATCACTGTGAATGGGTCGCCTCCTTGTGGTGGCTTTGCTTGTCGAATCATTGTTTCACCTGTTCATGCACCGATGCTTTGTCTTTAAGGCACTTCTCTAGATGGAGCCTCCAACAAGTGGCTCTTTGATGGCCATTTCTGTCGCAATGACTGCAATACATCTTCTTCCTCCAGATTTTCTTAACCTGTTTCCTTACATGTTGTTGAGAGGGTCTTTCATACCTCCTCTTTTTGTGTTCCACCATTCTTTTCCAACACTTCGAAAATGTATGGTTATGTAATCCACAAAAGGTATTTTTCTTTCGATGCCATGTTTTACGTTCATCATTAATAACATGATCATAATCAAAATGAACATTCGAATGTCGAAAGTGATTATACCTTTCCTTGTCGTCTTTGGTGTAAGGATGGTGATGAGAGCTTGTCTCAGCTCCTTCCCTGCAATGGGCACTACCATGGGATGATGGGGATGTTTTCCCATCATTCTCTTTCCTCGACGATTTCGACGATGTCTCGTAGAATCTGACACCTTCGAGCATTTTTCTTTGGTGTATCTCAAGCCTACAAATTGAGGTCTCTACATAACCTCCAATGGTTGAGTTATGCCTTGGTTATTAACACCAAGTTATTCTTCCTCCTCGTGCCTCGTCCTTGTAAGGAACCTCATGTTTGTCCCTGTAATTTGGATCTCCACACCTCCAACAGAAATCATACTATGTGACGACGAAACTGAAAGTAAATCAACATCTTTTACTTCTTCTGTCGATTTGGGAAGAACCGATAAGGGTTGTTCATCATCTGTTGTTGGTGGTTTTCTTGTTGTATCAGTGCATTCCCCAACTTCTTTCCTGACATACCCAAGTCCTATCTGATGGGATAATTCCTCCACTTTGATGGGGTTGACAATGCCTTGGCCATTAACGCCCAAGCCTTTTCCTTCATACCCCATTCTCTTCAACAGTTTGGAGCCAATTCCTGTGGTATGATTTTTGAAAACAACGAAATCATCATCAAGAAACATACATGAATTCAGAGAATTACATTTTACCTCACATGGGTCATGCTACAGCTTGTCCAAGGCCTCGTCCTTTGCTTACAACTGTCGTAGCAAACTTTGTTTTTCCTCTTTCTCTTCATGTAGACACATCTTCAATTCATCGTTCTCTTTTTGAAGATTATGTTGTTTATGCTTCAGTTCTTCCAGGGCCTCTTCCATGGCTTGCAACTAAAGCTGCAATCACTCCTTTTCCTCTGTCTCTTTCTATAGAGTTTCATACATTATCTCTACCCTTTTGGAAATGTTAAGCATGGTCTCGTACATTGCTTTTTCATCCTCTGTTGCCGCACGTTCCATTGTTCACACTACAATTCACATAAACACAAAGACCGCTTTGATACCACTTGATCTAGGTCTGGGTGTGACGAAGGACCCTTCCAAGACCTTTTACTTTCGTGATGTGTTAAATTGCATTTTTAAAGAACATAAATGAATACATCTGCAAGGTTTAAAGAAGAGGAACATGACAATCATCAACACATGAAAACATAAGACATTGATAACAGAGTTCGTCCAGGAGGGACTACGTCTCCGGGCCCCGGTGTCAACATGGTGTAGGTCGCTACATTAAGTGTTGTCAATAGTGATGATGTACATAGAGGTGATGTCGTTGTCATACAAGGAAAATGCCCTCACGTAGGAGTGGCCCTAAGAGATGTTCTACTACAGGAACTCTCAGTAAAAAAGGACTCCTATCAGTATGACATAAAACTCATGCATGATGAGCATCTTGCCAACATGGCATAAAAGGGATCTCAAAAAAAACATGCATGGCGACACATGAGTATTCCATCAACATACAACAAATGGATCTCAAAACACAACATGATGAGTCATGACAACAAGTACATCACATAGGAGATTCCGCATCACATCAAGTAGGAATCATAAAAATGAGTAAGAAACAGGATCCCACATCAAACATCAATCAAGGACCTATGCAGTAGAATGCATATCAAAAGAAGTACATGAACACTGCATATACCTCACAACCAAGGGCCATCTGAAGAAGCGGATGTCAAACTACTGAAGTTATTCGGACCATCGATCTCACGGCATCAATAACATGACTGCTTGCACATGGATGTTGACACCTGCATTCAACTTAGAAAAGTGGCTGAAGAATAGAATGAGAGAATGAGAAATATGAATGCACCATCAAATTTTCGGCGTCGAATAGTGAAAAATCGATTGTCCAATTTTTTTAATTCTAAGAAAATGAGAATTTGGGGTTCAAGGAATCTTTTATATTCCCCCTAGATTCCTCAAAGATTTTGCTCCATGGGTGGACTGGAAATCTGTAACTCCAAAGGTGAATCTGACCTCGCCATTGTGATCCCTACGGAAAACCATGAAAAATGACTGTGAACTTGACTATATTCTAACATGGAGAAAAATTACCTCCTCGGGAAAATTGCAAGGATCATAGTTATGCTCCCCTTTTTGCAGCAATCATGGTTCCACCCTCATACTGAAAATGGCCTAAAAATACAGAACCCTGATGGATACATGGACAGCGCCATTGCATTCGTGGTGTCGAGAAGTGCTGAAACCATATAAAATTCTTCAAGATCTGACAAATTGAAATTTCACCCCTCCTGCAAAACGCTGCCTCAAACTGCATGCCAAGATTCTGCCTCCTCTGTCTCGAAATTCGTACCCACTCATGGTTCCTCTTGCAATAAATTAATTAAAAAATGGGTTCCTCAAAAAATGTGCTAGTCTTTGGCCTCTATTCCATTCTGCATCACGTGGCTCAGTTCTCGTTCCACACCTCCGTTCTCAAATCCTTCGTTTGATCCTTTTTCCTCCCCATGCAAGTAATTTTAAGGGTTTATATAGAAAATTTTGGGTGGAGTTTACCAAGGAAACCCTGTGGCGCAACGGTTGACAGATATATTTGGAGCGCGGAGGTGGGGGGATCAAATCCTGCCACTGCCATATATAACAAAACATTTTTTTTTAAGCATGTGCAGTTTGTTAAGTTGTTGGTTCGTTGTATTAATGGCATGGTTCATGGTGTATGCACCATATACGGGGCTGCCCAGTGGGGGGCGGCCCACGTGGGCTGGGCGGGTTCAATCCCTGCCAGCCTCACTTAAATAGTATGATGGTGAGTTGGACGGAGTGGGGTTAGTGGCCCGCACTCCCTTTTTTTATATTTTTTTTGTTTTATAAAAACAATACGACATTTTTAAAAGCTCTATTTTTAAGGCATAGGATACTTTTTAATGGGGCCATGATTTTGCCCAGAATGTGGCCGGAGTTGGCCGAAATCTGGTGGCTGGGTTCTGTCCAAATTGTTGCCTGCTTAAGCTTGCCTAGTCAGCAAAAGTCAACCCAACTTTGATTGCTTATAACTTCCTCATCTAGACTCAGATTGACGAACCATTCACACTGCCATGATCAGGACAACGAGATCTACGCTCTAGTCCTAGTACGAGCATAATCCAAAAACTTTGATTTTTGAGCTTTCCTAAGTCTTCTTTGTCTTGTGTGTGTCTCTATAGCCACCTAGATCAAGGGTTCATGCAGAAATGCGACCCCCTAACCAGAGCGCAGGGTTGGCGCGAACAGGTTTTCAGGGGTGCAGATGAGGCCGAGGCGGAGGAGGACCTGGCAGAGGTCGGGGACAACTAATCTACTACAATTGCAGAGGACCAGGACACTATGCCCGCGATTGCACTAAACCAACGCGTTTTTCGTGCAAATATTGCACTCCGTTTGATCATGAAATGGAGTAATGTCCTACGTTGATAGCAACAATACGAAACAAAGTGGCGCTACCACCTCAACCAACTCAGAACTTTCAGATGATAGGGTTTGAGCCTAGCGAAGAGGATCCCAATGTGAATATAGTGCTCTGAAGTGGAATTGCAATAGGGGATGATAAGGGGAATCAGCCCGAAGACAACGCATGGGTTTGAAAAGCTCTGGTGAAGGAGGCTGAATTTGATCTGGAGCACGCATGCGAAACATTCATGGAAGCAAAGAAGAGCTTCACTGAGGCCTCCACCTCAGGGAGCAAGGATAAGCTGGATCAGGAGATGGACCCCCTTCTATAATTACGACCTTCCTAGAGACCTGCATGAAGCTGCTACATGATAGCAAGGTCGTGAAGGGATTACAGGAGCTTATAAATAGATGCGCAGAAAACACTCCATGTGAACCGTGTGTAGTATGAAAGATTGGTAAGCATAAAACAAGGACATGATGAGAGATGAGACAGACCGCATAGATAGGAGAGTATGAAATGGATCAGGTTATTTTTGATCTGGGGTTAGGCGCGAACATCCTACCGAAGTAGATTTGGGAGCAGATGGGAAGACCCGTGCTGCAATGGTCCTTGATTCAGTTAAGGATGGAAAATTAGCAGAAGATCATCCCCATGGGGCAGTTGGAAGGGGTCATTGTAGATATTCAAGGCGTGAGCGCATTGGGTGACTTCGAAGTAATAAAAATTGTGGATGATAGCAAACCCTACCCTGCGCTCCTTGGCATAGATTGGGCTACTGATATGAACAGGATAATCAACCTAAAGAAGTGAAAGATGATATTTGAGAAGAAATCGCTCTGCGTAATAGTACCCCTAGATCCTGTTGAAGGTTCGCACTATACTAAACTCATCTATGATTATGAGAGTGATGACGATTTGGACTATATATATAAGATAATAGTGCGAGACCAAGATTAGGTGAATCCAACAGTGGATGGACGAATTACATGGGATCACGAGAGTTCCTGCACCTCAGACTCTGATGAAGAATTGGAGCGCTGGCAAAATTGATTACATGAAGTAACCGCACTAAGATGTAACATGATGACCCGGTTGCTACACTGGGGCGTCAGGGGTAAGAAATCTGCCCACTTATGATGGCCTGAATGATGTATATGTATTTTTGGATGCATTTGAAAGGGGGGTACTAGAAAAGCAGCGCTTCCAGACTATGGACTGGGATTGCACGCTATGCCCGCAAGATGGTGGGGTACGCACAAGGGTAGCTTTGATGATTGGTGCAAGTGTTGGAGGATGATGAGAACACATTGTAGGAAGTTGAAGGTACAAATGACAGACAAGTACGATGGGAAGGATGATCTGTATGCAAACTTGGCCAAATGGGCCGAGGCTTATGGAGTGAAGCCCTAACCTGAATGGGTGCACTTGTTCTCTCACACCTTGGATGTCATCCCGATGAACTAATACTTAGAAACAGAGCTCCACCATGGTACAGTTGAATGGGATATTCTATGTGAAGGATCCATAATGACATTCAACTTTGAAGATGGGTTTGAATTTGTTGATGAAATGCTACAAGAAGTTAAAGCAACAATATTTAGGATACCACAGGATCCTTTGGACCTGATTCAATCCGATTGGACTACTCAGTTGAGTCACGCGCTGGAATGCTATAACGTGACTGATAAAGAAGAAGATGAGGATCTACGAAAGATTAACATCCCTGAAACAGAAGGTCACCACGAGGTTGAGGGACCACAAATTGAGAATTCTGATATAACTGCACCACTGAAAACGAATTAGGTAAATATTGGTATGGAGATAGAGCCCAAATTCACAAAGATTTGAGATTACTGGGATGATGCAATGGTGGATAAGGTCACTGAATTTCTCTGTGAATACCAGGATTTGTTCCCTACCAATTTTACAGATCTAAAAGGGATAATAGGAGACCTGGGTGTTATGAAGATCACGTTGAAGCCCGACGGGAAACTGATTAAGAAAAGGCCTTACCATCTCAATCCGAAGTATAAGGAGAAGGTCCGCTTAGAGCTAGACAAGATGCTCATGGTAGGCATAATTGAGCCCATAGAAGAATCTGATTGAGTAAGTCCAATGGTAGTATAGTAAAAGAAGAAGAAGGATGAAATAAGGATATGCGTAGATCTCAAGAAGTTCAATGACGCTTGTGTACATGATCCTTTCCTGACTCTATTCACTGATGAAGTCTTGGACAATGTAGGTGGCCAAGAATCATATTCCTTTACTGATGGGTTCTCTGGGTACCATCAGATCAAAATCCTGCTGAAGGATAGGTGCAAGACGGCCTTCGCAACTAAGTGGGGGTGTTTTCAGTACATTGTAATGCCTTTCAGATTGAATAATGCGCCTACGATTTTTTCGCGCATAGTCATTGCGAGGTTCAAGGAATTTATTCATAAGTTCCTGGAAGTGTTCTTTGATGACTAGGCTATGTGTGGGTTGGTGAAACGCCATGTGGAAATTTTGCACCTGATGCTAGATACTTGTCGAAGATACCAAATCGCGCTCAATTTGAAGAAATGCCTATTTTGTGTTCCGTTTGGGACCCTACTGGGTCATGTGGTTTGTAGACAGGGATTGATGGTCGATCCTGCAAAGATCACGGTGATACTTAACTTGGAAGCACCGAGGAGTGTGAAACAGTTGCGCGCAACCTTAGGACATACTGGGTATTACAAAATTTTTATCAAAGGTTATGCCCAGATCACCGCGCCTATGGAGGAGTTGTTGAAAAAGGATGTCACATTCTACTGGAATGGTGACTGTAAGAAAAGCTTGGATGTGTTGAAAGAAAGTATGGTCACCACACCGATTTTAGTCTTCCTGGATTGGAAGAAGGAGTTTCATGTACATGTCGATGCATCATGTATAGCGTTGGGAGCAGTACTGACATAGGTTGGCGGAGGAGACTTGGACCATCCTATAGCGTTTGCAAGTAGAAGGTTATCCAAGGTGGACAAGAACTATTCCACCACTGAGCATGAAGGGTTAGCCATGGTATACGCGCTCCAGAATTTTAGACACTATTTGTTGGGTGGCCATTTTAAGATGTATACAGATCATTACGCATTGAAATTCTTGGTCAATAAGCCTGTTTTGGGGGGGGGGGGCAGAATCTACAAGTGGTTGTTATTGTTCCAAGAGTATGATTTTGAAGTTATTGTGAAGCCTAAATGACTGAATGTGGGACCAGACCATTTGTCACACATCAAAACAGGGGAAGAGCCCACTAATTTGGAGGAGGGATTGCCTAATGCGCAGCTATTTGCAGTGCGCGTCGCGGATGGTCCTTTTGAAGATATCGTTTACTTCCTAATGACAAAAACTACCCCAGAAGGTTACACCATCTAGTAGAAGAAGGAGTTAGTTGTGCGCGTGATAGACTTTTCTGTCATTGTCGGCATCTACACAAAATGGGGTCTGATGAGATATTCTGATGATATGTACCATAGTTTGAAAGAAGCGGTATCCTTGCGGACACTCATGGGGGTGCCATGGGAGGACATTATGCAAGGAGAGCGACCACGCAGAAGATTCTATGCGCAGGGTTGTGTTGGCCAACCCTCCATCAGGATTGAAAAGCTTACTGCAAAGTGTGTGATGTGTGTTAAAGGATTGGCAGGCCATCGCGGAGGGATGAGCTGCCTCTAAATCCACAGATGACGTTACAACCCTTTGAGAAATGGGTGATAGATTTTGTGGGACCCATTCAGCCCCAAGGGAAGAAGATGGGAGAAAGGTACATTATCACTGTGACAAAGTATTTGAATCGATGGGCGGAGGCACAGCCTGTAAAGGATTGTACAGATACGACTGCTGTAAAGTTCCTCTTTGAGTATATACTGACACTATTTGGGTGTCCAAAGATTTTGATGAGTGATCGCAGTACGCAGTTTCTTAATGAGACGATCATTGCGCTAACGAAGGAATTTCAGGTATATCACCAAAAGAGCATGCCTTATCACCCACAGGATAATGGGATGGTTGAAGCATTCAATAAAGTGCTGGAGAATGCGCTGACCAAATTTTGCAATGCTTAGTGAAGTGATTGGGACCCGCGCATACCCGTAGTACTATGGGCCTATCCAACGACATGCAAGAAGTTGACTGGACAAACACCCTTTAGGCTTGTATATGGTGTTAATGCAGTGATGCCCATGGAATACATTATGCCTAGTCTTCACATAGCAACACTCATAGGTATAATGGATCACAGAGCCCTAGAAGAGAGGCTCGTGCGGCTGGCTGAGCTTGAGGAAGAAAGATTTCTAGCCGGATTTCACCAACAGGCTCAAAAGCAGCGCGGAAAAGCATGGCATGATCGGCACATTAAGTTGCGCACCTTTAATGTAAATGACCTGGTTTTGTTATATGACAACAAATTTGATAAATTTCCAAGAAAATTCAGAATGCACTGGTTAGGGCCCTATGTCATTAAGGAGATTACTAACGAAGGAGCGGTTCAGTTGGTTAAGTTGAATGGAGATCCATTCCTAGGAAATGTGAATGGCAGTCGATTGAAGCCATACACCAGTGGTCCGGCCATGTGAATATATGAAGGTAGCACAATATTAGTGCTCCAGGAAGCTGTAAGGAGGCACAGGACAATAAACTACACTACCCAGGTTGGGGAGCTGCGCGATTGGACAATTGTGCGAAGCAAGGAAGTGTCACATGGTTCGCAGCAGTGCAAAGGGAGCTGTGCTACCCAGGGAGAAATCACGCATGTCAATAAGGAAGTGACCGTTAAAGTCATTGTTCAGGATTTGATGGTCGAAATGCGACCAAATGGAGTGGGCAACCAACATTTAAGACAAAATTTATAAGTCAGATTCTTGAAAATCTGCCGCCAATCCGGCATTAGTGAACCGAATGTGGGGGGAACGATCGGATTTGAATTCAAAATGCCCTATAAATTACAGGTGGTTGCCTAGTTAAAAACACTTGGCATTTTTAGAATTGAGTTATTGAGCTCTCAAGCGCACATGAACCGCGAGAAATTCGAAGCTCTGATAGCGAGTTTAGTATTTGAGACATTGCCAAAGGTGACATAGGAGTTATTGCAGAAAATCATGTCAGCACCCACAGAAGCCATAGATACCGAAGCAATGACAACAGAGGAGTCAGTGCCAGAAATTGTTATGGAGGCAGAAGAAGCTTCTCCAGAGGTTGCCGAAGTATTAGCGGAAGTCCCCAAATCACCAAGGACACCAAGACCAAAGTCGACCCCAACCAAGGAGAGCGCGAAGGATAAGAAGGGAAAGCAACCTGCAACACCGGTGTGTGCATCACTGAGAAGAAACCCACTGAAGGACAAGCCCACCACATAGAACAAGGGCAAAGCCATCAATCTGGAGTCAAAGGAGGAAGAAATTGAAGACATCTCGATGGACGATGAGGATGTGAGTATAGACGTGGAGGAAGTTGAAGTCCAGGGTGCTAACCCTATCACGTGATTGCGTGAGTATGTCCCTCCATGCAAGGGCAAGACCAAGGTCCCAAAAGATATCGATGAGAGCAAGGTCCCCTTGCAAACCCCTCTTCAACCGAATGAGATTATTTTTGAAGGACCGCGCTTGGCGTGGGTTCCTCTATTAAAAATCGAAGACTGGGACTTGGCTGACCATGAGAAGTTCACACACTTGGCGACCGAGTAGCTGATGCACTGTATTATCGATGCAACCACTAGGATGACTGCATTGGAGCCGCAGAGGTGGCTTAGAGGAGTAGACAAGGCAGGACTGCTCAACATGCTATGGGTGTCGCACTACAACCACACCCAGATTATACTCTTTGTCATCAAGCAACTGCTATTCTTGGTGCATGATGGTTTTCTGTGGCTGGAGGAGCCAATACCCATCATTGACAGATTGATCCACAGAATCACGTGGCTACCCTACATAGGAGAAAATCCATCCATGATGTTTGGCAGAAAAGGTGGCGAGCAGGACCTTGCGAAGGCCATGAAGGAGAAGATTAAGCTGGTGAAGAAGCTGCACATATATGCCATATCAAGCATTAGTCACCCTACTATAAATGTGGCTACGCAGTGTTGGCTTTTTGGGGCTGACCCAGGTTCGGAGTTAATTAGCCAAACAAATCCCTGTACTACTAGCCCTTTCGGCAATAGTCCACGGAGTGCGGACTGAGGTCTCACCCGAAGTAGTATGGGAGGGTGCTAGAACCAGGTTTCCACACCCTTGAGATGTCTGAGAGGTTTGACTGGTCCTTTGTTTGCTCCTACACGCAGGTTGCTTTGTGCACTTCCTATTCCTCGTGGCCTGATACACTGCCTTCGCGCAACCCTAACTAGGGGCTGTGCCACACTCTGTGCTATTACCCAAGATCTTACTTATCTTCCAGTGTTAATTAACTACCTTTTCCTACTTGAATGTCTTATAATTAGCAATACAAAGCATTCATACACAATCGCGTAGTAAATAAACAATGTATTTGCAAATTATATCCAATCATGCATTAAACCAGGAAAAGATACACAAAATTATAGAAAAAATTCTCTTTATTGATTCTTCCAATGGTTACAGACTCGACTTGCCCTACGCACTCAACTATAGGGGTCCGCGCACTTATCTGCAGACTACTAGGCCTCTGCACACTCAGCTGCAGAGCCTTCTCCTACTCTACGAGCCATAGACACACTTTACACTTCGACTCAATCACTTAGACTTCTCAGCCTTCTATTCATTCATTCTTCTAAACTTAGGGCCTTGCTCTATTTATACAATCACATGGTCCATGGACCATGGGTAGGTCTATCCAGCCGAAATTACATTACAAAAACTAGGGTGGACAACCCTGTGACTCTATTATACTTTTGCGCCCCGCGCCCGCAATTTGCAGAGATTTTACAACAAGATTCAGTCAAAACTTGGGCTTTAAGCCCCAAAACATGCCTTGGGGGGATTCCATGCCCAACACACAGATTTTGGCAAGGAAGGTGATGAGGAAGTGTTGCGCCGATGGGGTGTTGTCGCGTTAGCAGCCCAGTGCGCCAAAGGAGTCCAGTTCAATTAGGCAAACTATCTCCACGGAGAGTTCCTAGCGAACTGTTGCGAGGCATAGGATCTCAATAAGACGTTCTAGAAGCAGTGAAGTACGCTTTGATGTGGGTGACCAAGGATGTGCAACGCATCAAGGACGACAAGATCTTCTGGATCTTGATGGAGATGAGCATCTGAATGGCCATCAATCGCAAACCGTGGTTGTCGCCTACAGTGTTTGCCAACGTGCAGGGCTACGTGGAGTTTAAAGCATATTTTCACCATGTGTCCATCACGGTGCAGAAGAACCCTCGCCAGACATGGTATGACTTGCCTTACCTGGCAAAGGATGACACCATTGATGAAGTACTTGATCGCTGGCTGGCAAAATGGCGCACTATAGCAGACTTGGCGGTGAGAGGGAGCAAGTCCGTTGCACAGTGCAAGAAGGAGTAGGCCATGCTCAAGATGACATAGCTGGCTGAAAAGAGAAAGAAGGAGGCCACTGACAAGGCCCATGTGGAGCGCAATGCTGCTTAGCAGACAGAGAAGCAAACAGGTGGAAAATAGTAGGGCTCTGACAAAGGCGCGAGGTCGCCTTCACCTAAGATAGAGGAAGAGATGGATGAGCAGACAGAGAAGCATGGCTCAGACCCATAGGCAACGTTCGCCTACATCAAGCATCCAAGGGAACAAGAGAAAGGAGGGTCGAGGAAAAATTCCAAGGCCACTAAGACATCATTGAACCTAATCACCCTCACAGAAGGCGACTTGCACGACATTGGAGACACAGTGCAAGATGTCAGTGCAGAGGCTTTACAACAGTTTGAGCAGCAAAAACAACTAGTATTGGGGCTATCGAGACAGGTCAGTAGGAGTTGCAGACCCATGCATCATAGGCTGGCATGATGTCTAGCATCCTTTCTATTCGAACTTCAAAATCAGCCGAGATGCTATGCACGAGGGTCTCCACCGCGATAGTGTTACCCGATGGAGCACTGATCATGGAGAATGAAGTTGACAGGCCCACTGTTAATGCCCTCAATGGAATAGGGTTGAATCTGGCAGTGATCCCTAGCGAGGCACTCAACCTATTGCAGGATGGAGTAATTGTGGAGTTGAGGGCTCGTGAGAACTGCGCCCTACAGGTGATCAGCGAGTAGCGGATTAACAATTAACAGATGGAACTACAATGAGAATCTGCCACCGCCACCATGACCGAGGCAACTGAAAAAAACAAACGTATACTTCAGGTCATGGAGGAGGCATGCCGAATGGTCCCAGAGTTGGCCATTCCTAAGGAAGAACCAGTCGTAGTGCGCATCTGCAAGTTGGCTACAGGGGTGTGCGATGCTCGCACAGATATAACAAGGGTTCAGTTGGAGTTGAACTTGTATATCACTGAATTATAGTTGAAGGCCCAGCCTTCAACCCTGCCAGAAGTAAAGTTGAAACGTACAACTGCTGTCACTAAGGAAATATCGTCGGTTGACAGTGCAGTAGCAGACTACACACAGCTTTTTCAGTAGTCATTCGAGGTCCTGACAAGCTTGCAAGAGGACCCTAATATACAACGACTGGAGATAAAAGCGTGAGAACTGCAGTAGCGCTATGATGAGGTCAAAGGCACAGCGAGAACCATCATACTCACACAGAGACTGGCAAAGTTGCAAGAGGCCAAGTTGCTGAAAGAATAGGTGGATGCAGCGCAACACAAGAAAGCAGTGTTGAAGGCACGACTGAAGCCCTAACTGGATGAGGCTTATGTGGTTATGGCCGCTATTGAAGGAAAGCTTGCAAATCTACAAGTAACTTAGCAAAAGCTTCAGGCCAACAATTTAGGAGCAGTGACCGAGTAGATGGTTGAAGACGTGAAGCAGGCAGTCACATAGTGCATTGCCGAGGTTGCGGTCATATAGGTTGAGCTGGAAGGTCTTAGCGCTAAGATATTTGTGCCTACAAAGTGACTCAAGGATGAGTCATGATGTTTGTGTTGGGGGCCTATTAGTAACGGGATCCCCCAATGCAGTTTTGGGGCTAAAAGCCCATGTTTTGGGTCAAATTTTATAATAAAATTGTAAAGACTCCACATTTTTTGGTCACGGAGAGCGAAGGTTTCATGAGTCATAAAGGGTTGTCCGCCCTTATTTTGTAAAGTGTAAAGTTGGCTGTAAAGAGCTACCCATGGTCGTAAACCATGGGGTTGTATAAAAAGAGCTAAGTAAGTAAGCTCTAAGTAGTTTTGGAAGAAGAAAGAAGTCTTGAACGATAAGGAGGAAGTCTTTAGAAGTCTAAGTTTTAGGTCTTAGCGCAGGTAGAGGCTCTACAACTGCGTGTGCAGAGGCCTAGGGTGGAAGTCCGCAACTGAGTGCGTAGACCCCTGCAGCTATGTGTGCAGGGCGAATAGCGTCTGTAATCATCTAAAGATATCAATAAAGAGAATCATTCTACAAATTTTGTGTCTTTGTTTCTTGTTAATGCATCTTATCATATTGTCTATGAATTTCATTTACAATGCTTATGTGATGCGTGAATGTATGTAATTAGGTTGGTTAATTGAACGCAAGTAAGAATATTTGTTTATGCGGTGCTAACTATGATCATTTAATAAGATAAGTAAGAAACTTGAGATAACTTGGGAATCTGTGAAATACGTTTTCATAGCAGCGCGAAATTACCTCAACCATAGGTTAGGGTTGCACGAAGGTGAATCGTACCCCTTTTCGGAAGTACCGAAGGGTGGAATAAAGGGCTAGACAAACAAAGCCCTCGAACTTAATGACCTACGTGAAAGTAGGAAAAAAAGCAATAAACCGACATTACGACCATCTCAAGGTGCGTAAATTCGGTTCCAGCATTCCCCCATACTGCATCGGGTGAGACTTCGGTCCGTGATCTGCGGGCTGATGCCAAAAGGTCCAGTAGTGTAGGGATTTGTTTGGCTAACTAATGTTGAACCTGGGTCAGGCCCCATGCAGCCAACACAGCCTCTACGCCATAGACCAACCTAAAAGGTGTCTGACCAGTAAGCTTCTTACAAGTGGTTCTATACGCCCATAACACAGCTGGTACACGCACGTCCCAATCATTCCTCTATGCATTGAAAACCTTTGTTAGTGCATTCTCCAATATCTTATTAAACGCTTCAACCATCCCATTGTCCTGAGGATGATATGGCGTACTCTTATAATGATAAACTTGGAATTCTTTGGTTAACGCGCTGATTGTTTTGTTAAGGAAATGCATACTGCGATCACTCATTAAAATCTTCGGGAAACCAAACCTGGTCAACACATATTCAAATAAGAACTTCACATCTATTGCCCCTGTACAGTCCAACACGGGTTGCACCTTCACCCATCTGGTCAAATACTCAGTCGCGGTGATGATGTACTGCACCCCTGTCTTCTTCCCTAGAGGCTGAATCAGTCCTACAAAATCAATTTCGCATTTCTAGAATGGCTGCAATCATACCTACAGATTCAAAGGTAGCTCATCCCTCCGTGATGGCCTACAGGTTCTCTTGCATGTATCACACGCCCTACAATATGCTTTGGAATCCTTATGCAATGTTTGCCAGCACAACCCAATTCGTAAAATCTTTTTCATTGTTGCTTTTCCTGAATAATGGCCTCCCGCAGCCTTTCCATGGGCTTTAGCTAGGATACTGCTTCATTCAAAATCAAGCACATAGCGTCGCAGTATCTTGTCCAATCCCATCTCATAAAAGTGACCTGTAATAATAGAAAAATCTGTTGCGTGCACCACCAATTCCTTCTTCTATTAACTAGTGTATCCTTTTAGAGTCATTCCTATAGTCAAGAAGTGGATAATTTGTGGAAAATGATTGTCTGCTATGTGCACCGCAAAAAGCTATGCATCAGGCAACCCTTCCTCTAAATTGGTAGGCTCCTCTCTTGTTTCAATGCGCGACAGATGATCTGGCCCTGCGTTCAATCTCCCTAGTTTCACAATTACTTGGAAATAATACTCCTGAAACAATAGCAGCCATCTGCATATTCCCCCCCCCCCCCCCCCCCCCAACAAGCTTGTTGACTAGGTACTTTAATTGAGAATGGTATATATACATCTTAAAGTGTCAGCCTAGCAAGTAATGCCTAAACTTCTGGAGCATGTACACCATGGCCAACCCTTCGTGCTCCATCTTTGAATAGTTCTTTTCAACATTCGACAACTTCTTGCTCGTGAATTCTATTAGGTGATCTAATTCTCCTTCACTAGCCTGCGTCAGCACTACTCCCAGCGCAATGCATGACGCATCCACATGTACATGAAACTCCTTCTTCCAATCCGGGAAGACTAGGATCAGCGTGATGACCATCTTCTCCTTCAATACATCTAGACTCTGCTGACATTTCTCATTCCAACATAACGTAGCATCCTTCTTCAATAGCATTTCCATCGGTGCGGTAATCTGGGCATATCTCTTGATGAAATTTCGATAATATCCAGTATGACCCAGCATTTCACATAGCTATTTAACACTCCTTGGTGACTCCAAATTAATTATGACTGCAATCTTAGCGGGGTCCACCATTAATCCTTGTTTGCACACTACATGACCCAGCAAGATTACGAAAGGGACGCAAAATAAAAACTTCTTCAAGTTTAGCGCAATTTGATACCTCTGGCACATATCTAGCATCAAGTGCAAAATAGCTACATGGCGCTTTACTAGTCCAAACACTATCCAATTGTCAAAGTATACCTCCAAAAACTAGTGAATGAACTCTTTGAACGCTACAATGACTACATGCGAAACAATTGTCGGTGCATTCTTAAGTCCAAAAGGCATTACCATATACTGAAATCATCCCCACCAGTCACGAAGGTAGTCTTACTCCTGTCTTCTGGCGCGATCTTTAACTGATGGTATTCAGAGAACCCATCAGTGATCGAATATGCTTCCTGTCCACCAACATTATCCAATACCTCATCTGTGAATGGAGTTGGAAAAGGATCATGAAAGCAAGCATCGTTCAGCTTCCTGAGATTTATGCAAATCCTTATCTCATCCTTGTGCTTCTTTTCCTTACCTACCATCGGATTCCTCCACTGGTTCAATAATTCCTACTGCCAACATTTTTTCTATTGGGTTGTGTTATATTCTTTCCATGACTAGCTCCCCTAGTTAATTGGGGGGTTAGAGGGGGGGCGAAGCCCCCCTTTCATTGCGTCGATTGCTCAGTGGGGGGCTCATAGGGGGTTTGAGGGGGGGAGGTATCCCCCCTCTACGGGGTCCAGGGCAGTGCCCCTGGGAAACTTTTTTTGGACCCTATATTAGGTTGGGCGGACCTACCTATGGTTTTGTGCATGGTTTTCACACATGGTTTTGGACGCGATGGTGTTTTGGTCGATGGTATTGGATGCTTTGGCATGTATAAATATGTATTGTAACATTGAAAGGAATATAATGAAAAATCAAGTTGGTAGTCCCAGTTTTTGGATCCAAGGGAAAATCTCTATGTATATGTGTTTTATGTGTTATGCTCTCGCATTGTTTATTTTTTGTGTTTTAAGAATTCATATGCAGGTAATTCCTGTATGGGGTTAAAACCTACATTTGGTATCAAGCTTCAAGGGGACACCTTTGTTGCTAAGGGGTTTCGCTCAGGCCTGTGGTAGACCCTGTTCAGTGGGAGATCTGTTGGATCGATTCTAGTGGTGAAAGAAGATGGTGAGAAGTGGAAAGATAGAGATCGATAAATTTAATGGTCAGAGTTTTGAGTTGTGGAAACTCAAGATGGAGGATCTGTTGGTGGATAAAGATTAGTGGATCGCAGTAGATATGGGTACTAAACCAACAGGAGTGTCCAATGAAGAATGGAAGAAGTTGGATTGGAAGGCAAAGAGCACAATACAATTGTGTGTCTCAGATTCAATATTGTTGAATGTATCAAAGGAAGCTATGGTGAAGGATCTGTGGGACAAGTTAGGGACTTTGTACCAATCTAATTCTCTGGTGAATAAATTGTTCCTACAGAAAAAGTTGTATAACCTGAGGATGAAAGATGCAGACTCAGTGACAGAGCATCTAAACATATTTAATACTGTGGTAAGTAAGTTATTATCTATTCATATTAAAATTTCAGATGCAGATAAGTGCATCAGTTTTTTTTGTTCTCAACCAGATTCGTGGGATAGTCTGGTTATTGCAATACGTAATAATGCAACTTCCCTGCAGTTTGATGAAATAGTCTCATCCTTGCTGATGGAGGAGATGATACTGAAAAATATGGAGAGCCAGAATGGTGATGGCTTTTCTGTAGGAGGATGGCCCCAAAACAGAATAGAAAATAAGTCATCGAGTGGGAGATCTAAATCTAGAGGGAGATCTAAATCTCTAGGAAAACTTGTAAAGGTGGTGTTCTGGAAATGCAGAAAGGAAGGGCACTACAAAAGGGACTGTAAATCTAAAGCTCCTAAGAAAGGAAAGGGATCTAATGATGCTCCTTCTGCAGAGGCAAAAACCACCTTAGATGAAGGTGGGGATGTGTACTTGGCTTCTTCAAGTACACATGTAGATCATGAGGCATGGTTGATTGGCTCAGGTGCATCCTTTCACTTCACTCACCATAGAGAGTGGTTCTACGAGTATGAGAAATACGATGGCGGTGATGTCTTCTTAGGGGATGATAGGAAATCTAGAATCATTGGTCGTGGAAAGGTAAAGTTGAAGTTGCAAGGTGGAAGGGTTAGCACACTTCCAGGTGTTCTACATATTCCTGCATTGGCCAAAAATCTTATTTTTGTAAGCAAGTTGGATGATGCAGGTGTAAAAACAGTGTTCGAGAAAGATACCTGCAAGATGGTTAGGGGAGCATTGGTATTGATGCGGGGAGTTCAGATTGGAACTCTGTACAAGCTGCAAGGTAGTAATGTTGTTGATGGGTGCAACAGTTCTATGGTTCCTGAAAGTGGAGCAGAAAATCTAGTGGTCTCTGGAGAAAAGACCATGCTATGGCATCAAAGGCTTGGACATATTGGAGATAAGGGCCTTCTAATACTTCATGGTAAAGGTATGGTAGAAGGTATGACTAATAGCTCTCTCGATTTTGATTTCTGTGAAAATTGTGTAAATGGGAATCAGAATTGGGTGAGGCTCCCTTCTGGTGGTAAGAGGGCAAAACAAATATTAGAGTTTGCGCATAGTGATGTGTTTGGACCTGTGAAGGTTTGATCACTGGGTAAGTCTATGTACTATGTATCATTTATAGATGACTTCTCAAGGAATACATGGATATATTTCCTCAAGAAGAAATCTTAAGTCTTTCACAGGTTTAAAGAATTTAAGGCTCTGGTGTAAAAATAGACAGAGAAGAAGATAAAGGTGTTGAAGACAAATAATGGTGGAGAGTTTTGTAGTAAGGAATTTGAAGAATTTTGTAAGAAGTGTTGTATAGCATGACAAAATACTACTCCATACACCTGAGAAAAATGGAGTTACAGAAAGAAAGAACAAGACATTGATGGAAAGGGCAAGAAGCATGCTCAGTGGTACCAGGTTAGGACATGAATTTTGGGCAGAGGCAGTGGGGATAGCATGTTACTTGGTCAACAAATCACCTTCATCAACATTGGAGGACAAGACTCCAAGAGGTATGGACAGGTAAGAAACCCTCTTTTTCACATCTGAGGGTATTTGGATGTTATGCATATGTATATGTTCCAAAGGAGAAAAGAACCAAGTTGGATAGTAAATCTGAAAAGTGCATCTTTATTTGGTATAAGGATGGTTTAAAGGGTTATAATATTTGGAACCCAGTAACAAGGAAGGTTGTGTACAACAGAGTTGTGGTGTTCAGAGAGGTGAAATTTTTTATTAAACATTAAGTCCCATCAAAGAAACCTGAGAAGATATGGTTTGAGCTAAAGGAGGAAGAATCAGACTCTAGAACAGAAGAGGAATCAGAAGATGAATAGCCACAAACTCCGATTGTGAGAAGATCAGTTTGAGAAAGAAGGCAACTAGAAAGGTATAGTCCATCTGCTTTCTATTCAAATTTTGCTTTATCTATTACTGATGAGGATCCCAAAACTGTGAAGGAAGTAGTAGATTCAGAGGATGGAAAACTCTGGAAAGACGTCATGAATGATGAAATGGCATCTTTGCACAAAAATGAGTCTTGGGATTTGGTGGAGTTGTCGGCTGGAAGGAAACCCATTGGTAGCAAATGGGTGTTCAAGAAGAAGACAAATGCAGAAGGAAAGGTGGAGAAATACAAAGCTTCGTTGGTAGCAAAAGGTTATTCCCAGGTGTCAGGAATTGATTTTGGTGATATTTTTTCTCCTGTTGCCAAGGTAGCTTCTATTAGATTATTTTTATCTGTTTCTTCTACTTTTGATTTTGAGGTAGAAAAAATGGATGTAAAGACAACATTTCTTCATGGGGATCTAGAAGAGCATATCTACATGAAGCAACTTGAAGGCTTTGCGATGAAGGGTAAGAAAGAACTGGTATGCAAGTTAAAGAAGTCTTTGTATGGGTTAAAACAGTCACCAAGGATGTGGTATCAGAAATTTGATACATTTATATGGGGACTTGGCTTCACCAGAAGCAAATCATATCATTGTGTGTATTTTAAATTAATTGGTGACTGTGTTGTATGTGGATGATATGTTGTTGGTTGGAAATGACAAAGAAATTATCTAGGATTTGAAGACCCAATTGTCCTCCAAATTCTACATGAAAGATCTTGGTGCTGCAAACTATATTTTGGGCATGGAAATTAAAAGCGACAGAGCAAAGAGGAAGCTCTGGTTAAACTAGAGGAAGTATGTCGAGACAAAACTACAAAGGTTTAATATGCAGGATAGTAAACTGGTGAAGGTTCCAATTCCTGTAGGTGTAAAGTTATCTGCTGAACAGTGTCCCAAGACACAAGAAGAGGAAGAGGACATGTCTTGTGTTCCATATACAAGTGCAGTCGGTAGCCTGATGTATGCGACGGTTTGTAGTAGACCAGACATTACACATGAAGTGGGAGTATTAAGTAGGTTTATGTCAAAACCAAGGAAGGAGCATTGGACAACAGTGAAGTGGGTCTTCAAGTATTTGCGTGGCACTGTGATTATGGTTTGTTCTACCAAGGAAGACTAGGATTAGACAGAGTTTTGGATATTCATGGCTTTGCTGATGCAGACTAGGATGGAGATCTGGATCAGAGAAGATATATAAGTGGGTATTTGTTTAACCTATTTGGAGGTGCAGTCAATTGTATGAGTAAGAAACAATTTGTAGTGGCACTATTAACTACAGAAGCATAATACATGGTAGCCACTCATGTAAGCAAGGAAGCAGTTTGGTTGAAGAGATTGTGTTCAAGTATGGCGTTAGTACATGGATCTATAAGGATAGAATGTGACAGGCAAAGTGCAATTTTCTTGGCAAAGAACCCTACTTACCATTCAAAGACAAAGCACATTGATGTTTAGTATCACTTTGTGAGGGATATGATAGAATACAAAAAGGTGTTGCTGGTAAAGGTGGACACTTTGAAGAATATTGTAGATGCATTGACAAAATCTGTGAGCTCTGGGAAGTTCTCTTGGTGTAGAGAAACAATGGCTGTTGTAGGGCTCGATAAATGACTAAGCTCTCCTATGGCCCCCTGTGGAAAGAAAACAACAAGTGGGAGAATGTTGGGTTATGTTATATTCTTTCCATGACTAGCTCCCCTAGTTAACCGAGGGGTTGGAGAGGGGGCAGAGCCCCCTCTTTGTTGCACCGATTGCATAGCGGGGGGGTCACAAGGGGTTTGAGGGGGGTAGGTAGCCCCCCTCTACAGGGTCACAGGCAGCACCTCGGGGAATTTTTTTTTGGATTCTATGTTAGGTTGGGCAGATCTACCTATGGTTTTGTGCATGGTTTTCGCACATGGTTTTGGACGCAATGGTTTTTTGGTCCATGGTATTGGATGCTTTGGCATGTATAAATATGTATTGTAACATTGAAAGGAACATAAAGAAAAATCAAGCTAGTAGTCCCGATTTTGGGATCCAGGGGAAAATATCTGTGTATATGTGTTTTATGTGTTATGCTCTCGCATTGTTTATTTTCTGTGTTTTAAGAATTCGTGAGCAGGTAATTTCTGTATGGGGTTAAAATCTACATTTTCTAATTCCAAGTGGACCTTTTCCTTGTACTTAGGATTAAGGCGATATGGCTTCTTCTTAATAGGCTTCACATCTCATTTCAACGTTATTTTCATCACTCCCAAATCACCTATGATGCCTTTTAAGTCTAAAAAATTTGTAGGGAAGAAATCTGGATATTCGCAGAGAAAATCAGTGACCTTATCCACCGTAGCATCATCCTAGTAGTCCCCTATCTTCACAAACTTCGGCTTTGCCTCTGTTCCAATGTTCACCTGTTTGGTTTTCAGTGGTGCGGTGATATCTGGATTCTCTATCTGTGGTCCCTCAACTTCGCGGTGACCTTCTTCCTTTGGGATATTGATGTTCCTTAGATCCTCGTCTTCCTCTTTAGCAGTCATGTTGTAGCACTCCAGTGTAGCTGGGTTGTCCAATCTGGTTGAATCAAATCCAAGGGATCCTGCGATATTCTAAAGATCGCTACCTTGACCTCCTGCAACGCTTCGTCGATGCACTCGAACCCATCCTCAAAGCTAAATGTCATCACGAATCCCTATCTCAAAATGTCCCACTCATTAGTTCCATGGCAGAGCTCTATTTCCAAGTACCAATTCATTGGTATTACATCCAAATTGTGACAGAAAAAATGCACCCACTCCAGTTGTGGCTTTTCTCCATTCATTTTTCTAAGTGATCATGCGGATCACTCCTCCCATCATATTTCTCTGTCAATCGTACTTTTGGGTGACCAAACCACACCCTCATCATTCTTCTTTATTCATGCCATCCATCCAAATTGTCTTTATGCATACCCCACCATCTTGTGGGTGTAGCGCACAACGCCAAATCCAGTGCTTGGAAGCGATGCTTCTCAAGAACTTCCCTTTCAAATGCATAAAAAAATTATCGACGTCAGTTAGACCATCATAATAAGGCAAACTCCTTACCTCTGATGATACATAGTGCAATGATTTAGTCATCATGTTACAACGTAGCATAGATACTTCATGCAACCTATTATGCCAGTGTTCTAACTCTTCATCTGAATTTGATGTGTAGGAACTTTCGCAGTCCCATGCAATGCTGTCGAATTCACCCAATCTTGGTCTCACACTATTATTTTGTATATCTGGTCCAAATCATCATCACTTTCATAATCACAGACTGGTTCACTATAACGCGGTCATTCTCAAGGTCCAAAGGTACTACTATGCAGAGCGATTTCATCTCAAATGACATTGTCTACTTCTTCAAATTGATCACCCCATTCATGTCAATATCCCAGTTGATCCCAAGGAGCGCGGGGTAGGGATTGATGTAATCAACAATCTATATCACTTTGAAATCAGCCAATGAGCTCATGCCTTTAATATCTAATGTCACTCCCTGCAATCTTCCCATGGGGATAATCTTTTGTTGATTCTCCATCCTCAAATGAATCGGAGACCACTGAGCACAGGTCCCCCCATTCTCTCCCAAGTTTGTTTACGAAAAGCATTCGCATCTAACCCAAGATCCAAAATAACTTGGTCCATTTCATATTTGCCTATTTGCATGGTGAGCCTCATCTCACACTCTATTCTTGCCTTATGCTGACCAATTTTTTTGACCACGTGCGGTCCCTCAAGAGTAGTTTCTTTACAGACATATTTATTTATCAATTTTTGTAATCATTTCATGACCTTTCTATCACGTAGTAGCTTCATACATGTCTCCAAAAAGGTAGTAAGCATGGATGGGTCCATTTCTTCAGACTGCTTATCCTGACTTCTTGAGATAGAAGCCTCAGTGAAGCTTTTCTTCGCTTCCATGAAGATTTCTTTTGTGCACTCTAAATCAAATCCAACCTCCTTTTCTAGAGCTTTGTGGACCCATTCACTTTCTTTAGGTTTCTTTCCCTTATCTTCGCTAGTCATCATTCCACTTCGCAACACAATATTCACATTAGGATCCTCTTCACGGGGTTCAACCCTCATCATCTGCAGGTTCTGGGTAGGCTATTGAGGTTGCATCCCCTTTTCTTGCATCTTAGCTATTAATACAGGGCAGTGTTCTGTCTCGTGGTCAAATTAAGTATAGTATCGGCACAACAGGCACGTCGGGTTCATACACTCCTGTGCATAGTGTCTCGACCCTCCACAATTGTAGCAAATAACTTGTCCCCGAACCTCGTGCAGGTCCTCCTCCACCCCAGCCTCGTCCGCGCCCCTAATATCCTCCTCATGCTCCCCCAGCACCTTGATCAGGAGGCCGAGTCTCTATGTGCATTTGATACGCGAGCGTTCTTTCCATCATCAGCTGATAGCTACGGTAGTTACACTCATCGTGACCCACTAATTTTCAGAAGTTGCAGAAGACCTATTGCAATGTCTGTACAAATTTCTACAGCAAGTGACAATTGTCTGTTACATGTTTTACAGCTACTTGATAGATAGAACACCATAGCGCGGGCCCTCTACTTGGCCCTGCTTGAGCTTCCGGCCTTAGAGGCATTGCCCTCCTCCTACAACATAATTTGCGAAGATAGGGCAGTGATCTTTATCATGTCTCTAGCTCTTACACTTCAAACACCAAACTTCTTTGCACACCTCTGGCTGAGTCACTCTCTCTTTTTTCAGACTTTGGAACTCTAGGCAAAGGTTCTGCAACTCCGCATGAATTTGCTGAACTCCCAAAGAAACATCTGGAATCGGTGTCTCATGAAATCTCATCACAATTTCCAGGGCTTCCGCTTGGGTCCCAATCTTTTGTTGTGATAAAGCAACCCTTTGGTGTGGCAAGAGCAAAGCTATAAACCATTCGTGGTGTTGTCCATCCTTAAGGTTCATATTAACTTCACAGATCTGGAATTTCAACCTCTGATCCAGTTCCCAGTGTTAGAAAATTATATATTACAGAGCAATGGAACACATAAAATATATTGCATAAATATAAACACAGAAAACATATAAAACAAGAGAGACACAGATATACGTGGTTCACCCAATTTGGGCTACGTCCAGGGGAAACAACCAATCCTTCCTTTTATATTATCTAGCAAACTAAAGAGATACAACCTACATCATATCCGTTGTAATTGCCTCTTCACTCTCATACAATCTCCTCTCTCTTTCTCACTCAGAATACAGTTCTACATAGACGCAATACAATTCCCTTATATATAGTGAGGGGTTGCCTTCTAGGGAAAAAAAACCTAAAGTAAACATAACTTCTACCATCAAATCTCCGCCTAATGAACAACCCAGATTGACTATGAAGTTACAACATTTTACAGGGCAATTTTACATCTATTTTTAGCTTCGAGGGCGCTGCCCCCGATCCCCCATTGGGGGGGCTCCTAAAGATCACTGCCACCCCCCTAGAACCCCCTTGTAGTGAAAATATTACGGGCGGTGTTGCCGCCACATTACGAACTAGGGTCCAATGCGGTGATACCTATGAATAAAGAAGATAATTAGGCTCCACACCCAACACCCAGTGTGTTTCGCCAGATCTCATCATGATTTCCTTAAATCCAATGATTGATTGTGATTCAGATTTGGGCCTACTAAATTCCTTATTCACCACAGTCTGAATGTCTGCCAATGCAACTGTTGGGTTATCAGTGCAGTACTTAATGTACCATATTAGCGCGCGATCCTGTAAAGTAGTAACCAACGTTGCCTTCTTCATCTGATCACTTTTAATGTTCTAGGTTTTCCATACGGCCTTCGCAACGAACCAAAACTGGTCTAGGTCCTCATTTCCCAAGCCCTTGAAAACAAGAAACTTCACTACATTCGCCATATTGAATGGTGGTAGAGGTGGTGGTGGTGTGGGCGAAGGTTTATACGGTGGCGGTGAAGATGGAGGTGGTGTGGGTGAAGGTTTATACGGTGGCGGTGAAGATGGAGGTGGTGTGGGCAGATGGGGTATTCACGGGAACCCTTTCCTTATTAACTAGATAGCGCTCTGCGAGGAAGCCTGTGTTGCTCCTTTGTCGTCACTCAAAGGAGGTTCAATCAGCGGGCTATATTCAGGGCCTGTTCTCCTTTTATCCCTAAATAAATTTCCACTTCTTATAGCTCCAAACAACAAGGTAATTGCATAACCTGCTTTTCACACAAGATCATTTTAATCCAAGTATTCAAAGATCTTAAATAATTACCTCGTGGTCCCTTAAAGAAGCATTGCTCTGCTTTGTTGTAGCTAACTGAGGTATCAACCTCGAACTCTGTCACAAATCTCCTGATGACATGATCAAGCTAGTGATTGGTAGCGCGTGCGATCTTATCTTCAGAGGCTTCCTCTCTACACTAACTCCGGGGTCCACACTATTGGACTGTCGAGCCTCCACCTTCGTTGGTCGTCTATTAGTTTAGTGATCCACTCATATAGCTCGATCGGGTAGGAACATAAGAAAATTTCATGTATCTCTGTGTACAAATACCTATCCAACCATTGTTATTTCGTCAATTGCGGATTCATGTTTTCTTGCGCCATGAATTTGTGGATCTTTCTATCCAACCACTCCTCAATTTATTTCTTTACTGGATTCGAGTGATGCGACATCACACATCTCTTTATGCAGATCCCAGTCTCAGAAATGGAACCATTTCTTGGATTAGTGGGTGCTAACCCAGGTTCAAAGTTAAGTTTGCAAAACAAATCCCTAGACTACTGGCCCTTTTGGCATCAACCCGTGGAGTGAGGACTGAAGTCTCACCCAAAGCAGTATGGGGGGATGTTGGAACCAAGTTTCCGCACCCAGAGATTAGTGTAATATCATTTTGTGCCCTAACTCTGCCTTCGCATAGATCGAGAAGCCTCTAAGCCTTATCTATATAACTTCCTTTAACCAACCTATAGACCTTCGTGAAGGTTAATGACTATATTTTTCGGACCCTAAACAGGTGAATCAACCACTTATGTGCCTCTGTAATTACTCCTAACTTCATGTTTACCTATATCAACTTAAACATTTGATAATATTAACATGCAACCATATATTCTTCGCGTAAACAGTTATTATTACTTGCGTTCATATGACAATGTAAATCATGTAAAATTGCGCATCAATACAACATTAATTCATAAACCAAACATCCATCATAACATAATAACGCATTCATTCATAACATAAATAAATGGAAAAAACACAGGAATTGTTGGAATAATATCTTTATTAATGCTTTTTTTCTTCTTACAGACTCAAGACTTCCCTGTGCACACAGTTGCAGGGGTCCGCATACTCAATTGCAGACTCTACTCTAGGCCTCCGCGCACACAACTGCAGAGCTTCTCTTCTACTCTAAGACTTCTTCACTCTTTCTCTTAATGACCCATTACATTTATCTTCATCCTTTGTTACTTCCCTTAGACTATCTAAGACTCTCCTTTTCATACATTCCCATGGTCCACGGACCATGGGTAGGTCTATACAAGCTAACACAACTTACATAACAGAAGGGTAAAACCCTTTATGACACTTTACTAGCTACGCGCTTTGCGACCACATTTTGTGAAGACTTTACACTTTTTACAATAAAACTTGGGCTTTTGCCCCAAAATTGACCCTAGGGGACCCTGTCCCAACATGGACCATTGATTTTTCTTCAACCTGATGGGAAATGACATTATATATGTTGTGAAGGATGCTAGGAATATGGTGTCAGTGGCTAGGGCAGTAAATGCCACTTTCATTGTTCTAATTCCTAAATGTTCCAAGCCCCTCACTTTCAACGATTTCAAGTTGATTTCACTATGTAATTTGATTTATAAGGTTATTATAAAATTCCTTTCTAACAGATTAAAAATTAAACTCTCTTCTTCACTATCTCCTAAACATTTTGGTTTTCTTCCCGGTCACCTAATTAATGACATTATTAGAGTGGTACAAGAGGCTCTCCATTCGATTAAGATTAAAAAACTTCGTGCTCTGATCCTCAAAATGGACTTGGTCAAAGCATATGATAGAGTGAATTAGGATTTCCTTACGATCCTTCTCCTCCATATCGGTATGGACTTAAAGGTTGCAAATTGAATCAGGGTTGTGTTACATCTGCAAACTTCTCGGTTCTTGTCAATGGATCCCCATCTAATTTTTTCTCTTGCTCTAGAGGCTTGAGGCAAGGGTTCGCTTTATCTCCACTTTGATTTATTCTTATCATAGAGGGTCTAAGCTAGATGATCAACAAGGCCAAAAGGGATGGTATCATTTATGGGGTTAAGGTGTCCAAGTCATTATACTTAACACATCTACCTTTTATGGATGATGTTTTAATTTTTGGGGACAATTCTGCCACTAAATGGATTCATTTTCTCATATTTTTCTTTGTTACTAGTATGCATATTAGTTGTCATAAATCCCATTTAATTTAGAATAATATTCTAGATCATACCATTGATTTTATTGTCTCTATCCTTTCGTATAAGATTGCTCCTATTGAAATGGCATTACATACCTAGGCTATCATCTCAAACTAAATTGTTACTATGTGGAAGATTGGTCCTATCTTATTAAGAGGATCAAATGCAAACTAAAAAAATAGTGTTACAGATGGATTTCCTTGGGTGGTAGAATGACTATGGTTAAGTCAGTTGTGGAGAGAATATTGGCATATTGGTTAACACTCTCTAAGTGCACGTTCAATTTTCTTCCTTTTGGTAAGAAGATTGTTAATTTTTGTAGCATCAGACAAGTGTTCTAGTCTCGAATTTGGTTAGAGAGGATAAGAAACACAAGATCTGCAAAACGCAGAAAACATTTCGGGAAACAACACCCAGAGACAACTCAATTAAATTAATTGATTGATAATCAAACATGCCTAAGTCTAACTTAGGGAAATGGATTAAGTAAAGGGAATTAATTAAGAAAAGTGAGAATGCTTTAGAAACACACACCAATTGAGTTTGATATGATCATAGCCATTGATGGGGATATAATCATGGTCATTGGTTCACCAACGAGAGATTAGATGAGTAGGATGATAGGATAGAGATAGACACACTGAGTGACTGGGTGATTAAGGTAGATCAAATTTCCCAGAGAGAAGAGATTCAACCGGGAAGAGAATTTGAGCTATATATTAGTAGAAGAGATTGAGGAGAAACGACATGGTGATCTAGTGGATTTTTCCAGTGCCAAAAAGAGTCAGTGAGATAGGTCGAATTATTCTACTTGAGGCTGCGCAGGGGCTTGTGCAGAGCCTTAAGGAAGTAATTCGATTTAGTTGAAGTGGAGGTTGATTAAGGTGTCGAAAGAAGGGATAATTTTCCAAAGGACTGGAGAATCACTTCCAAAGGCGGAAACACGTATGATTCAGTGCCATATCTTAGGAGTGTGTGTGAGAGATTTCTGCGTAGAGGTCTGTGCAAAGGTATTTTGGGAGCCAGTTTATGTGGCCAGTTTGTTGCAGGATTACTTGTGGAGAAGGGAAAATTTCCCTCAATAACTTTTCCAGTGATTTATCAAGACAAAATTGCTAGTTTGGCATCCAATTTATTGTACTCATATTTTTTTGCAGAAGAATAATAATAAAACCCTCATATGTTGCACTAATTTTCCCACTTTGGCTTTTTCTGGAGACTTTTGTCCAAAAATAACGATGTCATTTTTATTTTGTGTGTGTGCTCTATTTTCTCAGTTCAAATTTTATTTACGTAGTATTTTTCAGTATGAATAAATTTTAGTGTGATTTATTCATTATTTTGTCATAATAAAATAAACTTCATAATATATCAGCCAGAAGAATAAATTCCAATTACTACATTTTAACGAATTTTCACATGGTATCAACACAGTGTTGAAGATAGAACAGTGGCTTGATGACGGGGGAGAAATTTTGTAGCTTTAGATGGAGTCTTTGGGTAAAATATCTAGATATGCGCAAAGGCCAAACAAGAAGTGCCAATTAGTAGAACTAGGGTTTGATTTTTAGTTTGTAGGCAACAAAAAATCCAAAGAGCCTTAGTTGTAGTGATTTGCAAGTAGTGGTGTTTTCAAGAAGAAATTCTAGTGAGCAGATCAAAGATTTTGTTGAGTAGATCTAGGTGTAGTGATTGCAGCAAGTTTTACAGTAGCAGATCAACGTTGAGTGGAAGAGAAAAACACATGAAATTGTACTTAGTATGTCTTCAATAATTTTTTCATAATTCTCTAGTATGGCTGCAAAAAACATTGATATTCAGGTGGCTACATACTTGTCTTCCATGTTGGAGGACGAGTTTTCTCAGATAGCTTTCCTATCTGGCTCAACTTCATAGGGAGTCTGGTATATAGATAGTATAGCATTAGCTCAAATGAAAGAAGCTAGAGAGTACTTCACCAGCAATAATGAGGAGGAGATGGAATTCCAGATAATAGTGGGAAATAGGACAAAATGTACTATAGTTGGGAGAGGTACCATTGACATTCAAAGGGAGTCAGGAGAAAGCATCAGTGTTACAGATGTATTACATGTGTTAAGACTAGGTATGAACCTAATTTCAATATCCTAGCTAAAATATAAGGGATATGATGTCCACTTTGTAGGGAAGAAGGTATTCATCAAACACCAAAACTAGAAGAATGTCAAACAGACTAGGGTATAAAGCAACAAATTGTATAGGTTGCAGTTTGAATCTCCAATGGAACTAGTTAGCAAAGACAGTAACATTAGGAGAGACATGAATGAGTTAGTGCATAGGAGGATGTGGCATTTACATCTTAGAGCACTTAGGATTCTCAGGGAGACAATAACATGTGCTCCATAATTAGGAACATAACACAATGATCTGTGCAAAGGATTCGTACTTGGGAAATATGCTTAAGGTAGTGTTCCCAAGAAGTAACAATAAATCGGATGGTGTGATACAACTTCTACACTCAGATATTTGTGGCCCTATATCCACTAGATCCCTCAAGGGGTACAAGTATTTAGTCACCTTCATTAATGACCATTCCATGAAAACTTGGATCTATTTTCTAAAAACTTAGGAAGAGGTCTTCAATCACTTCAAGGAGTTTAAGGATCATAACAACCTGTTGAAGCCCTGAAAATCGGGTCTACAACAAGGGGGATACCCACCCGGTCTAGACCTTGGTTAGCAGCTCCTCTTCCGTTTGGTATAGTGGGTCTGACTGGGGATATGGGACCAGTTTCCCAATTTATGTCTGTGTGTGTGAAGGACCGATATTTCTCTTTCTAATAGTTTCTAAATGGAATACTTTTACTCTAACTCTAATCTAATAATATAGAAATTGTATTCTAATAAGCAAAAATATCTAAGTCTACACTAACCCGGGGTGTAATCTTTTTGTTATGCGATCTAAAATGATTTCAAATAACAACTGGTAATAAAGATCATTCAACTGTTATGAGAAAAGAATTCAATAAGGATGAACCACTTTGTATAAAAAGTTAGATGAAACAGTTGTGAAAAGCATATCGCATAATAAGCTATTCATACATTAAGCATAAATAAATAGCTATCATCGTACAAAAGTGCCAAATGATAACTCAAGCAGTCACACATCAATATATAAACAACTAAACATGAATATCACTTTAACACAAAGGCAGAAATAGTTAAGAGGTAGAAGTACCATTTATAACTAGTCCTACTCATGAGCTTCAAGCGATAATGATTTATCTCTTCTTGATCTAACATCCACTAAGAGTACAAAAGTGCAACATCAGTAGCAGATATCAAATGCAAATATCAATAAATCATGTTCCATTCATTCATCAAAACCTCCTCAGAGGGTACAAAAGTGCATGTTCTAGGGATAAGTTTTAAACAAATTTCAGGACCCTTCTCTAAATGCATGGGAAGGGTTTAAATACTACTAACTAACTTGAAAAATAACTTATTACAAAAATGTAGGATGCGGTTTAAATGACCGTCCTCATTTCAGGAAAAATAAAACAAAATTAAACTAAAATTGAATCTAAAATTAAAACTACTTCTGTATCTGCTCCTTGAAATCGCACGCATTCAACATTTGTTTGAGAAGAGTCGGCTGGCCAACTTCTGACTTTAGCTGAGCAGAGAAACAGAATCAACGAGAGCTGGCGCCATCTTCTTAACAGAATTGATGATACACTTAAGAGTCATCCACTGGCTATGTGGTTTTACCAAGTGTGCCCAGTAATAATCCCAATTCAACTTGGTTAACCCTTGGATTGATTCTGCCTTTTCTTGAGCTTTCTGTTTCCAGTCTGTCTCTATCGTTGCTTTCTTGCAATTTTCGGGGCTTGCAGGTGAATGAGCAATTAGAAGCTTTCCTTTTCGAGAATTTTTTCTCAGCGATGTGTGATTAGCGCTAGGCGCTAATTGCGCATCAGAAACTGTCTTCGTTTCTTGATTCGGGCTTATTTGATGTGTTTTTCGCCTTTTGTGATTTTTTCTTTTAGCGGATATAAAGCTTAAAATTTGTAAAAATAATGATTTCGTAAGCTCTTGACTCTGAGCCTTAAATTGTCTGTTTCTGATATCAACGTTGTTCAGTATCCAGTTAACCATGTCCGTGTATGGGAGAATTTTGGGCCTTGCTACTATCTGGTGTAAGAATGAACAAGCTAGTTCTGTGATAGATGCCTCAGAAGAATTATGTGAGCCCGCGGTAGCAGTAACTTCCATTACTCTGGGATTCTCCTTCTCAAGTAGATTATACATGCCTTCCCATGTAGCAATACCAGCGTGTCTGTTACAGGCTGTGTCTGTATACAATGGCACCATTTCCTTCTCTTCAGAACTCAGAGCTTTGCTTTTCTTTCCCATAATATCCTGTGTACTGCTTTGTATCGTTCTCTGTTCTTCGTTCCTGCAATTTACAAGTGAAGTGAGAATAATGATAAGGAAGGTGATGGGAAAGTTTTAAATGCCGAAGACGTATAAAATATATCACCTTACGTGAAATGACTTTTCGATAAGCACGAAACCATATTCCATTAATAACTGGCAACTAACTCATTAATTAGCATTAAAGCGCATAACTAGGTGTTGGTTTATGGAAAATACTTTTTTGAACCACGAGCCTGAAAGATCTGCGATGAAGCAATTTTGCGATTTGCTTCGCAATATCACAGATCGCAACATCGCAGAATCACAACATTGCTTGCTTGCTATATCGCAAACTTTCAATATCGCATTATCGCATAATCGTGGTATCGCATTGCCGCTTTATCACAAAACTGCAATATCGCAATATCGCGTTATCGCAGGAACGTAATATATAACAATCTTCATTAACCTGTTTTCTGCGAAATGCGATTTGCGATATGCGTCATCGCATATCGGCAAATTAAAGTATTTCAACGTAAGTTGTCTTTGATGTATGCGATGCGATATTTGTTTATTATCGCGTATCGCAATCTCGCAATGTTAGAATTCGGCTTGTAAGGAGGTATCCTATTATCCTTTTGTGATGCAATATTTCCTAAGGAAAGATTTTGTCTTACCTTATCATAGAACTTAGATTTTTTAGATTTTCCAAGGGAATTTCCTAAGCTTATGATGGTAAGTTTTATTCGAAAAGGAAATTCGAGGCCTATTTGATTTTTGAATTTTTAACTAAGGGTCCCCACTTATTTAGCATTAGGAATAACACTAAATAAGAAGGGGGGTTGTTGTTGGCCACAACAATTGGCGATTCACTTGGAAGAACCAGTTATCTCTATTGTTCTTTTGAATTTTCAAAACCTCAAAAACAGAAAATTTTCCAGAAAATTAAACTTTATTATAGAAAGATTAAGTACATTATGCTTTTACCTATCAATGATATTTTGTTTCTTCTATTTTCAACTTTGATTATTTACTCCCTCAAGCTAGTCCTTGTATCTTCCTCATTCATTACTTGGTTTATAAAGATAAAAACAAAGCCTTCTCTGTAAATCAATTTTAAATATGCTCATTTTTCGTAGGTAGAGCCTCTGCTGCCAACAAGCATTTATAGCTTCGACAGGGTTACCTGTTACCCAGTAATGCTCCTGTATCCCACTTAGAGAAATTTACAGTTTTCAAAGAGGAATCCATTTCCACACTTATTGCTTTCATTTTCTTTTTTATCCTTAAAGAACAATGTCTTGGTTTGGTATCCAATTCATGACACAGCCATTAACTGATTTATAACTTTGTTGAACACGCTGGCTCATGATGAGACCCCCTGTCTTATGATTTCAACAACCTTGAGTCATTTCCCTGTTGTGGTATGCAGTATTGGCGAAGTCAGCAAGCTATAATATTTATGATCATGATAAGTCGGCTCGTGATGAGACCTCTTACTCTTTATGTTAAAGTGTATCTTTGGATCATTATCCGAATGTTGTAGTTTCCTAGGTGGGGAGGAAATCATTGTTTCCTTAAGATAGCTCTGGACGACAATGATAGAGTTTTTGAAAAGATATTTTCTACATAGAATCTTTATTTTATTATTGATACCTTTCATTGTACTGATATAAAACAATTTCTAACTAAAGGTGGCTTTTCATCAAAATTTACAAATTCGAAACTAATATCATTTCTAGGCCCAGAGTCTTTAATTGTATCTTTCAATAGTAATGATCAATTTTTCAGAAAGAATTCTATTTATACAAGTGAAAAAAAAATCCAAAAGAGAATTTGTGTCTTTTTCTTGAATCTCAAATGTAACCATTTACAATTGGTTTTATTATGAAAAGAAAAAGAACAAATCTACAAAATAGAAGAATGATCTTCTATGGAAAATATTTTTTGAGTATCTGACCATTAACAGGTAAAGAATCTCTTTTCCCTGTTAAATCCTGTAACATGAAAGTGGACGGACCTATGACTTCTACGATTTGAAAAGGACCCAACCACATTCTTTGAAACTTTTTATGTTTCCCTTTTTCCTCATAAGCCTTGTACCATTTTAAAACTAGGTCTCCTATCTAAAAATCTTTTATGGATATCATATTGGAATCAAAAGAGGCTTTCACTAATTCTTGATGATGAGCGTGAGTTATCTTAGCCCGTTCTCGTTGTTCTTCTAACTTAATTAATTCCAGCTGCCTTAGTTGTAGGGAAGAAGTTGGTGCTTCATCAATATATTGAACCAAGGCTAAAGACGGAATTGCCAAATTGTTGGAAGAACCACTTCTTTCCCATAAAATAAATTAAAGGGATAAGTGCCAATGGAGGCTTTCTACGTTATTCGATCTGCCCATAAAGCATATATTAAAGACTTATGCCAATTTTTATGATTTTGGTCAATGGTTCGCTTAATGATTCAGATTAAATTTTTATTTGTAGATTTAGCTAACCCATTCCCTTGTGGATAATAATTGGTAGAGTATTTAAGCTTGAAACCCCTTTTGAGGGAAAATTCAGTCATTGCATTACCAGAAAAATATGATGCATTATCAAACATTAAAGCGGAAGGCAACCCAAACCTAGTGATTATGAATTGATCTATGAACTCAATGAAATTTTCAGCATTAGCCGTCTTGAGTGGAACTGCTTCTACCCATTTAGTAAAGTAATCTATTGCTATAAGGATGTATCTATGCTGTTTAGAAGAGTGAGGAACAATCTCACCTATTATGTGCAATCCCCACTGATCGAAAGGTTGTTCAATGTTAACTGGTTGTAGTGGCAAGGATGGTTTCTTTTGTCTTCCGGCAGCGGTTTGATAGACTTGACATTTCCTTACGTAGTTATGTGCGTCTTTGAATAATGTGGGCCAGTAATAGCATGCGCGCAAAATTTTGTGAGCAGTTGCATCTCCAGCATAGTGTCCGCCTGCTGGCCCACAATGGAGTTCCTGTAAGACTTTTTCAGCTTCAGATTTCTCAAGACATCTAAGGATAATAGAGTCATAATTTATTCTAAAAAGAACATCATTCACGAGCTGATATTGTTTGGCTTTTAACCTTGGAGCTCTTTTCTTGGTATGATCGAGGTTTGAAGGAGCGTATCCATTCTTTGGATAATAAATAATATCAGCGTATAATGACTCAACATCGTTTAGGCTTACCTCGTACACTTGTACCTCTGCGGATGGATTTTCAGACATTAGCGATGCTCCGGCCAACATTTTGCAAAAGCCTTGACCTTTTACAATACTTGCTGGTTTGATTTCTACGTCATATTCCTGTAAGGAAGTAACCCAATTAGCCCTTTTCTCACCCACATCCTTCTGTACTAGAAGATTTCTTACTGCTGTAAATGGTATTATGATTTTGGTATGTGTTTTGAGTAAAAAAGGTTTGAAATATTTAATTGCTTTGAAAACAGCATAAGCTTGTTTCTCCACGTCTGAATAATTCAACTCAGCTCCTTGTAAATTGGAACTGAAAAAAGAAATTGGGGCCTCTGCCTTTTCTTGATTTTCCTGAGTGAGTATCGCAGAATATGATCTATCGGAGGCAAATGTATACAGAATAAAAGGATCGGAAAAATTTGGAGTTGCTAAAGATGGAGCATTAATAATTGCTTGTTTGATTAGATTGAATGCCTTATGTTCATCTTGGCCCCATTTAGAGTTCGCATTCTTTTTAATCATGGCTTGTAAAGGAGACATGATTCTTGAAAAATCTGGAATGAACCTCTTTACAAAGTTAATTTGGCCAAGAAAAGATTGCATGACTTTCTTGTTGTGAGGTAGGGGTACTGCGGAAATCTCCTTGATTCTGTCAGGATCAATGTGAATCCCAGATTTTGACACTATGGATTCGAGAAGTTTTCCTTCACTTAATGCGAAAAAGGATTTTTTCAGGTTAAGTGAAATTCCATACCTTAAAAAATGTTGGAATATTTGTTTTAAATCTCTGAGATGGTTGTTTCGTTTCTTGGAATACACAATTATATCATCCAAATGTATTACCACTGATTTATTAACTAACCTCTTGAATGCGATGTCCATGGCTCTCTGAAATGTGGCACCTGCGTTAATCAAACCAAATGGCATCTTTTGATATGCGTATGTGCCCCATTTAGTTCTGAATGTGGTTTTTAATTGATCATCGGGATGTACCAACACTTGATTGTATCCTGAGCATCCATCCAAGAATGAAATTAATTCTAAGCCCGCAATTGCCTGCAGTATTTGTTCCATGGGGAGCAAAGGAAAATTATATTTTTGGCAGGCTTTGTTAAGATTTCGAAAGTCAATGCAGATTCTAATATCTCTGTTTTTCTTTCTAACAGGGACCATATTGGAGACCCATTTAGAATGTCTAACGGGAAAAATTATTTTGGCTTTCAATAACTTATTGAGTTCAGTTTTGATCTGGTTTTTTCATTGGGATGGATCTTTCTCAACTTTTGTTGGACAGGTTTTTCATTATCGATCATTGGAATAGTATGTTGGATGATGGAAGTGTCGTATGTTTTGAGTTTATCGTAATTCCAAACAAAGACACTTTTGTATTGTCTCAAGAGACGAATATACGCTAATTTTTCTTCAGGGGCTAGGCCAAGGCCTAGGTTGATATTCTGTGGTTTGGCATCAGTTCCTAGATTTACTAATTCATAATTCAAAGTTGAGCTTTGGAGTTTTGAATTGGTAGATCTTTTGAATCGATCTTTCAAATCATGAAGGTCTTCTAACTTGACTATTGATTTAGGTATAGCATTGTTAGTACTATCCTGTTGCAATTGTTTGTCAAGTTGGTCTTCATCAATTATTTGATTGGTGTAGGATCCTTCATATGTGAGGAAACTCACGATATCAGTATCGCCATTGAAAATCCTCCAATTGGTAATGTTATCAGCAATAGATGGTCTAAAAATTAACTCAATTTAAAATCGATCAGGGCTAAAATCTTCAGAAGGAATGAGCTTGGAAGCTACGTTGACTAAGAGGTCTTCACTAGCATTCTGGAGTCTGGGAACTGATGAAATATTAAATTCTATAAAGTGTTCAGTTAGATCTTGAACTAAAGATTGGTAATGTTTTAAATGACCTGATAAATAGTGTATAGTATTACGTAACTGTCTGATTATAATTTCAGAATCTCCGAAAACTTGAAGATATTTGACATCTAATCTGATTGCTTTGTATAACCCTTGGATTAAAGCCTCGTATTCTGCAGTATTGTTGGTGCAATCAAATTCGAGTCTGCAAGTTAGCATAGTTTTATCTCCCTCTATGCCTATTAACACGCATCCTGCTCCTGCTCCTTCGTTAGACTTAGAACCATCAAAAAATAACTTCCAAAACAAATATTTATTTACAGGACTATCTATAAAATTAATACATTTAGAACTATCTGTTTGAGAGAAATTTTCTACTTGAGATAAAACAAAATGTTCTACGTAAGGTGAAGTATGAGCATTAAAATTTCCTAAGAAAGAATCTACTGAATAGTTTCCAATGATGTTAGAATTATATGCTACTGGTTCATTTTCCCCCTCGAGTTCTGTTACTATATATTTCTGATGTCATTCGCGCTCAACTTTTATCTGATTTGGTTTACCATTGTAAGGGATCCACATGTGCGATCAGTCAGTTGCAAAGTATCCATGAAGTTTTTCTGACCAATCTCTTCTAAGGATTAAGTCATAAAATTCTGGAATATTAGCAACTAAAATGTCGATAACTTGACATACCTTTGGGTTGGATGACAACCTTATGGTAACCTGATTTAATTCGCTAATCACTTCAACTTGTGATCGATCTAATTGGACTATGCACACAACGGATTTCTGTGGTTGAACGTTCAATTTTGCACATATTGACTTTGGTAAGATATTCGATGAAGCTCCAGAATCCACTAAGCAATTATGCAATTTTTTTTTGAAAAATTCATAAGTAAGGAGAAATGGGGGAGTATGAGATCTCGATCTTCCTCCAATTAATACAATATTGTTTGGATCAACTTTATTAATCACATTAGTTGGAGGTCTTCCCATGTCAAGGGAAGCTTGAGAGATTACAGTGGCAGGCAAAGGTGCAACTGGTACAGCATGTAATTCTTTCAAAAGTACTTTTTGCTGGTGTTTTAACTTGCTCAGTTCAAAAAAAGTAATATTGGCCCTAGTCTTTTTCATATCTTCTATGATATTATACTCCATTTCATCCGAAACGATCAGCGTTTTAGATGGAGTTGATGGGTCTGTTTGGACTGGGCTGGTTTGAGTCGCTTTAGGTGATGTTTTCTTGGCTGTGACTTTGTCCTTAGTCATCGAGCTTGCGCTCTTTGGCTTAGGTGTAGATTGAGGAGGATCAAGTTGATTTCTGCTGCGAGTACTAACCGGGAATGCCTCTTGATCCTCTTCATCTGGGAGGATGAAATCCCACATACCTTGTAACTCTACAACTTCTTCTTCATCGATATGTTCTTCAGTAGCAATTTCCTCTTCTTCTTCTTCTGATTCAGCATTTGTAATTGCGTTAGGGGTTTGGAATCGGTTGAAGGATTTCTTTTAAAAGGCCTGTATGGATTTTTAGAAGAAGTTTCTGCCACTTGTTTCTTAATGTTGACCATCTCGTTAGACATGGTCTTCAAAACCTTTTGTAATTCTTCTAAATCGAATGGATCTTTCGATTTTTTTTTTCTTAGGATCTTCTTTGAAAGAAACCTTCTTAGATTTTCGTTCTTCTATCACATTTTTCTTTTCTAGGGCCATAATACGTTTCTCTACTGCTATTACTTCTTTCATATTTTCAACTAAGGTTGTTTTGTTAGCCCTATCAACAAAGATTGCTAAGTTTGATGGTAAAGCAGTAATGTACCATTCACTTTGCACTTCTTCGCTAGGCTGGGAAGCAGTAGGAATTTTGTTTAAGATTTTATTGAAACGTAAATTGAAATCTTTGATAGGTTCTCTTGACTTGGCCTTAAGGTTAGACAAGTCGTTGATCAGTGTCGTCGTAGACATGTCATCACCGAACTTGGTCAGGAATTGTTCTTGGAAGATGTCCCAACTAGTAATAGATCCAGATGGTAATGAGAAATACCAAGATCCGACTGTTCCTTGCAGAGTATAAGGGAAAAGTCGAACAACAACGTCTTCGTTGGTAACTCCATTGAGATTTATGGATAGCATAAAGTTATTTATATGTTCTTCTGCTAGCATGCCTGCCTCGAGATTAAACTTAGGTAGCCATTTTTCAGGATGGGCTGGTAGCTGACTCAAGGGTGCAGGCATTAAGACTGCCTCTGGGTTATTCCATGGAGATTGGGCCATCGCTGAACTACTAACAGAGGAAAGTGTAGAAGATGATCCCTGCGGTTGAGAAAATGAGGATATTACAACTCCAGATGGTTGAGAAGGAGTTGTGGAAGTCTAGTAGGCTGATGGACAATGATTTGAAGTGGAGGAGTGGATGGTTGACTTCGCGGTGAAGAGGTTGTGATGGATGATGATGATGAAAAAGTCTCGCTATCGGACCCTTTAGTAGACTTCCTTGCTCTCTTCCTTGTAGGTAGAGGTAATTTGGTTGGCTGAACACCAAACTTTTCCCTCTTTAACCTGGTAAGAGGATGCATAGGACTATATTGCGAAGTCACACAGCCTTGAGATTTATCAGATTTTTGAGGAGGTATAGAAAATCGCTGAAGTTTGTGAATCAAAGATTCAACTTCAGGAGGTTCAATAGTAGATTGTTCTGAAATGTCAGGGTTTGTAGCAGCGGCTATTGCTCCAGCGACTTCTGACTCTGGATTTAAATGCAACGGAGAAGTTGGGGGAGATGGTGAGGGCGATTTACTCTTAGAATGGTATTTAGATTTAGATTTTCTTGCCATTCACAGTTTGGGGCCCTCCTTCTAGCGCCAAATATGTTGAAGCCCCAAAAATCGGGTCTACAACAAGGGGGATACCCACCCGGTCCGAACCTTGGTTAGCAACTCCTTTTCCATTTGGTATAGTGGGTCTGACTGGGGATATGGGACCATTTTTACAATTTATGTGTGTGTGTGTGAAGGACTGATATTTCTCTTTCTAACAGTTTCTAAATGGAATACTTTTACTCTAACTCTAAACTAATAATATAGAAATTGTATTCTAATAAGCAGAAATATCTAAGTCTACACTAACCCAGGGTGTAATCTTTCCGTTATGCGATCTAAAATGATTTCAAAAGATCATTCAACTGTTATGAGAAAAGAATTAAATAAGGATGAACCACTTCATATAAAAAGTTAGACGAAACAGTTGTGAAAAACATATCGCATAATAAGCTACTCATACATTAAGCATAAATAAATAGCTATCATCGTACAAAAGTGCCAAATGATAACTCAAGCATTCCCGCATCAATATATAAACAAATAAACATGAATATCACTTTAACATAAAGGCAAAAATAGTTAAGAGATAGAAGTATCATTTATAACTAGTCCTACTCATGAGCTTCAAGTGATAATGATTTATCTCTTCTTAATCTAACATCCACTAAGAGTAAAAAAGTGCAAAATTAGTAGCAAATATCAAATGAAAATATCAATAAATCTTGTTCCATTCATTCATCAAAACCTCCTCAGAGGGTACAAAAGTGCATGTTCTGGGGATAAATTTTTGACAAATTCCAGGACCCTTCTCTAAATGCATGAGAAGGGTTTAAATACTACTAACTAACTCTAAAAATAACTTATTACAAAAATGTAGGATGTGGTTTAAATGACCGTCCTCATTTCAGGCAAAATAAAACAAAATTAAAACTAAAATTGAATCTAAAATTAAAACTACTTCTGTATCTGCTCCTTGAAATCGCACGCATTCAGCATCTGTTTGAGAAGAGTCGGCTGGCTGACTTCCGACTTTAGCTGAGCTGAGAAAACAAAATCGGCGAGAGCTGGCGCCATCTTCTCGGTAGAATTGATGATACACTTAAGAGTCATCCACTGGCTGTGTGGTTTTACCAAGTGTGCCCAGTAATAATCCCAATTCAACTTGGTTAACCCTTGGATTGATTCTGCCTTTTCTTGAGCTTTCTGTTTCCAGTCTGTCTCTATCGTTGCTTTCTTGCAATTTTCAGGGCTTGCAGGTGACTGAGCAATTAGAAGCTTTCCTTTTCTAGAATTTTTTCTCATCTATGCGCGATTAGCGCTAGGCGCTAATCGCGCATCGGAAACTGCCTCCGTTTCTTGATCCGGGCTTCTTTGATGCATTTTTCGCCTTTTGCGCTTTTTTCTTTTAGCGGATATAAAGCTCAAAATTTGTAAAAATAATGATTCTGTAAGCTCTTGACTCTGAGTCTTAAACTGTCTATTTCTGATATCAACGCTGTTTAGTATCCATTTAACCATGTCCGTGTATGGGAGAATTTTGGGCCTTGCTGCTATCCGGTGTAAGAATGAACAAGCTAGTTCTGTGATAGATGCCTCAGAAGAATTATGTGAGCCCGCAGTAGCAGTGACTTCCATTACTCTGGGATTCTCCTCCTCAAGTAGATTATACATGCCTTCCCACGTAGCTATACTAGCGTCTCTGTTACAGGCTATGTCTGTATATAATGGCGCCATTTCTTTCTCTTCAGAACTCGGAGCTTTGCTTTTCTTTCCCATAATATCCTGCGTACTGCTTTGTATTATTCTCTGTTCTTCGTTGCTACAATTTACAAGTGAAGTGAGAATAATGATAAGGAAGGTGATGGGAAATTTTTAAATGCCGAAGACGTATAAAATATATCACCTTACGTGAAATGACTTTTCAATAAGCACGAAACCATATTCCATTAATAACTGGCAACTAACTCATTAATTAGCATTAAAGCGCATAACCAGGTGTCGGTTTATGGAAAATACTTTTTTGAACCACGAGCCCGAAAGATCTACGATGAAGCGATTTTGTGATTTGCTTCGTAATATCGTAGATCGCAACATCGCAGAATCATGACATTGCTTGCTTGCTATATCGTGAACTTTCAATATCGCATTATCGCATAATCGTGGTATCACATTGCCACTTTATCACAAAACTGCAATATCGCAATATCGCGTTATCGCAGGAACGTAATATATAACAATCTTCGTTAACCTGTTTCCGCGAAATGTGATTTGCGATATGCGTCATCGCATATCGGCAAATTAAAGTATTTCAACGTAAGTTGTCTTTGATGTATGCGATGTGATATTTGTTTATTATCGCATATCGCGATCTCACAATGTTAGAATTCGGCTTGTAAGGAGTTATCCTGTTATCTTTTTGCGATGTGATATTTCCTAAGGAAAGATTTTGTCTTACCTTATCATAGAACTTAGATTTTTTAGATTTTCCAAGGGAATTTCCTAAGCTTATGATGGTAAGTTTTATTCGAAGAGGAAATTCGAGCCCTAATTGATTTTTGAATTTTTAACTAAGGGTCCCCACTTATTTAGTATTAGGAATAACACTAAATAAGAAGGGGGGTTGTTGCTGGCCACAACACAACCCTAGTTAAAAAATCCATGTAAATATAAAATATAAGACCACGGTCATGGGACACGTATTCCAAACTGAATGGTGGGAAAAACATTTTAGTGGGGTTCATTTTAGTTATTATGGCTAAGGAAATTGGCAAAGGTAATGACAAAGGCTTTGGAAAGGAAAAATGACATTTTGGCACTTTTATTTATGAAAATAATGGAAATTAGGAGAAAAGGAAGGTGAAAGGTCACAGGTTGCATGTGAGGAGGAAAATGAAGGAAAATAATGGAAAATGAAGAAAATAGAGGCATCATTGATAAAAAGGCTTCTGAGGATCAGTGACCCTAGGCTTGGTCAATGTAGCTTTTTGTTAGTTCAGTTTTGGAGCTCTCATTCTATTCTCTCTCTCTCATACTCTTGGATACTTAGAGTTTCTTGGAGAACTCTTGGAGAGTGTGGAATATTTGGATGCTTGGAGAAAGAAGGAAAAGGAAGAGTAGGAAAGTGCAAGAGGACATCAGGATCATCAGCTACAACGAGTTTTGATTGCAGGTACCGAGTTGCATGTATGTTTTCCTCACTAGCTTTATCATGCATGGTATATGCATGTGGTTTATTAGTCATGATATGTCATTGGCTTGGAGGATTGCCTAGATTGACAGTGGATTTTCCTTGCCTTGCCATTTCGTGGATAACCATGTTGTTGTGGGTTCATTTCATTTTGTTTTCTGGTTAGTTCTCATTCCTTTAACTATGGATTGAGTTACTAGTTCTTGGAGCCTTGGTTGGAAAAATGCTCTGGAATCCTTGTAACAACTTGGGTTGAGTTACTAGTCTTAGAAACCTTGGTTGGACAAATTCTCTGGAAGCCCTTAGTGGGTGTAGTTACTAGTCCTGTAAGCACTGGTTAGACAAAATCTCTATAATCCTGGCCACAACTGGGGGTTGAGTTACTAGTCATGGAAGCCTTGGTTGGAACAAATTCTCTTGAGCCCTAGAAGGCTTGGGTAGAGACCATTTTGGTGATGGTTTGTGATGTCCGACTGGAATCACTTTTTGATGGGTTGAGGTGGTCTGGCCTCTGGAAGCCTTGGTTCAATTTTGATGGATTGTTCCATGAGACCCCACATTCATGGTTTGAATATGGCACGAGGGTGATTGGCTAAAAGAAATATTGCGTTCAACCTAGTCTATAGTCGGGTGGTTCGTGGAAGTCCCATACCTAGTCGGCCTATGCAATCATCAATAAGAGATCTCTTTATCCTTGGTATGTTATGAGTATTATATTGTTTTATATGTGGATTATATGGTTGTTGTTTACTTGGTATTTCTATTTCTATTATGTTGGTTATGAACATGTATTATAATAGTGGCTATGTATGGATCTCATCATGTTTTTACTTGTAAATGAATAAATAATGTATCTATGGCCTAATAGATGATAATGCAACTAATGTGGTAAGGAAAAAATTCCTCGTAGTGAATCTTAGATAATTATGAGACCCCTATGCTCATCTCTATTGTTAAGACATGTAGCTTTCATGTTTGTGACATGTTTGATGAAATTCTTGTCATGGCTAGTACAAATCCAGTCTAGTCCTTGTTGATGATTTTGTAAATGTATCTTTGTTCCGCTATGAAATTTCATTTTTGAAGGTGTCATTGAGTTATAGGCAGTGACTTGGGATCTGGGCCTAAAAAGGTGGCACAAATCCTCAAGTCGTGGGCACAACACAAGGAATAAATTCCTCAGACGTGCCCTTGCCCTTGTTGTGGGAGCATCTGGAGCCTTCTAAACGCACCTTTTCCATACCAAGGGAGCATCTAGGGGTTTGATGCACTAAAACTTCAGTTGGTCTCACGAGATGGTTACCTGAGTGGTTGGGATGGCTCCTGGGAGTTCTGTTGTGGATGTGGAAGGTCTATTTGATGTGATATTCCAGTTCCATTTCCTTATCTGACACATAAGGAGTCAAATCATATCATAATAACTTCTCATCACATGTTTACCCCGGTTGGCCAATTACTTGGGTTGATGTGCGAGGAGGGTGTTACAGAGTGGTATCAGAGCAGGTTGCACTCTCTTTGGGTCATATTTGATACCACAGAGTGGTATCAGACGATGTCTCAACACTTGGACTGGATGGGTAGAATGTGTTTGTCATGCATGCATGTAGGTTGTGTATGTGCTTAGTTTGGTGTGGAGCCTGATTATCTTCTTTATTTAGAAGTATCACCACATTAGACCCAAATTCGTAATGTGGCGATAACACCACTTGTAAAATGTATGCTGCAAGGGGGGTCTAGGGGGGTGGTTGCGATCCTTGGGAGCCCCCCCCCCCAGCAGGGGATTGGGTGGAGCGCCCTTGAAGCTAAAAATAGATGTAAAGTTCCCTTGTAAAATATTGTAATTTCGTCGTCAATCTAGGTCGTTCATTAGGTGGAGATCTGACAATAGAAGTTATGTTTAATTTAGGGTTTTTTCCCCTAGAAAGCAACCCCTCACTATATATGAGGGAATTGTATTGCATCTATGTAGATCTATATTCTAAGTGAGAAAGAGAGAGGATATCATGTGAGAGCGAAGAGGGAATTACAACGGATCTGTTGTAGGTTGTATCTCTTCCATTTTCTAGATAATATAAAGGAAGGACTGGTTTTTTCTCCATGGACGTAACCCAAATTTGGTGAACCACGTATATTTGTGTCTCTCTTGTTTTATGCATGTTCTATGTTTATATTTCTGCAATATTTTATGTGTTCCATTTCTCTGTAATATACAATTTACTAACATGCTTGTTATATATGCATGGTAGTGGTCATTGTTATAGTTTTGTTTCCATGTAGGAATTGACGATGCTTTTGTTGGGATGTGTTTGTCATGAATGCATGTCAGTTGTATATGCATTTTCTGTGCATGATTGTGTCTATAGGTTGTTGTGCATGAATTTTTATGGTTATGGTTATGCATGCATAATAGGTTAAGTATGTTTTATGAGGTCATTGTATGTAGTTATGTCATCATGATGTAGTTGTTATGTTATGATTCTAGTGTGTTGATTGAGATAGAGCAGGAGATGAAGACCATTAGAGTGAGGTTGCAGCACTAGATGTTGGGGTAAGAGAATATCGTCATAGAGGGATTGTATGTTTGGCATGTACGTATGTTAGTTAATGGATGTTTATATGCATTAGGGTTATATACATGTTTTTCATGTTATTGTTGTTGTGGTTACATACATGGTAGATGCTAGTGAATTAGTGTGGTCATATAGTCATGAATGATACTAACTTATTTTTATATGCATTGTTGTTGTTGTTTTGTGTTAGTTAACTTGATGATTAGGGTTATTGCAACTAAGATATTGATGTTATTATGTTTTTTGCTAATTTGGATTGACCTATGTAGATGATCATGGTTATGAAATTTAGGTATGAGTTTATATATTGTGATATTATGTCATACTAATATAGATTGGGGGTGCATATGTGATTGTTATGCGCGAATGATAATTATTTATGAGTTTATAATGTGAACATGTTAGCTAGTTACTATCATAGATATCATGACCTTATTTATGGTTGAGTTGATATACTGTGAAGTTATATCATGCTAAACTAGATTGATTGTGCATACAAGATAGCATCCCATGAGATACATTAAGGTATGAGCTTTCTTATGTCCCCTACTTTGTGCTTGAATGCTTGATTATGTCATCTATTTGGTGTTTGAGTGTTGGTTTCTATTATGTCGTCTATCTGTTGTTGAATATTTGATTAATCGCATGATATGAGTATGTGTCTATAAGATTGCATCAAGAAATGATATTGTTTTAACATGGTTTTACTCACACATATGTGTTGAGATAGCTGACATGTATTTGAGGGTAACAATATGTATTATTATTGATGAATGTGAGTTTGTTTTTATTATGACATGGTTTTTAGACTTAGTGAAGGTTGATTAACAAGTAATATATATGTTGCCTTAATCTTTGGAACATGTGATTGACAAGTGTGAACAATTGCAGGAAACATGCTTGGTATTATCATGACAAGGTAATAGTTGATTTCCTATATAACTTTCCATTGGGAGATGCGATAATACATATTAAGACTCAATTGCAACAAGGTAAAGGTAAAGGAAAGGAATTGAGCGAGAATTCCTATGGCTATGTTTGGCAACCGCAATTCCAAACGAATGAGTGCTTTGCATATAGGAAGTCTTCTTAACCCTAATTTGTTTGAATTTATGTGGATATGTGTTATAGTCATGTACATGTATTTGACAGGTATAACAACTGTTGTCTAGTTATAGCTAGATATGTCAAGGGAATTGGAATCCCTTGAGATATGGCACATATGTGTTCAGCTACAAGGAAATGTGCTTGGCATAAAAAGGTAAGGTAACTAGTACGTTTTTATGTTTATTTATGCACTGACAGTTATGTGTTTATGGAAATATGATGTAGGGGATTACATGGCAAAGAGACTTCCATGAAATTATGAATAAGGATCAGGTTAAGCTTTCCTTTGGAAGCACTGGGAACCATATGGATTGAGTCATGGTGTTTTTTGCTAGTCTTGTGCTTTTGGTCTTTTGTGGTTTGTTTGGCTTGATTTGCAGCATTGTTTATGTCTAGTGTATGGCCATACCACTTTGTTTGTGATGTCAATATTTTTATTGGTTTTTATGGTCTTCTTCTTGTTTGTTTCTTGTGCTTTCCTTTCAATTTTTGAGTCTCAAGAATTGGTTGGGAAAGATGAAAGTTAATGGATTTCAATAAGAGTTTGATGAAATCCAATAGGTAATGAAGGCCTGGATGAAGATGCTGCATGTGTAAGGGAAGCTAAAGGTAAGAGTATGACCAGTGACTAAGTTGGTTGGGTCAATTAGAATAAATCGATGGTGGAAGAACAATCATGAGAAAGCTAACACGAAAGGTAAAGTGAATTAGTGTGAGGCATCTGATTCCATGGCTATGTTGGGAACAATTGTTCTCAATGTTGTGCAGGTTGTGCATGGATAAAGGGAGTTCTCTTAACCTTAACCTTATGGTATTTGTAATTATGTTGTGATCATGATTATGTTGATGTATATATATATATATATATATATATACATGCATGTATGTATGTATGTCATTGTCTGACAGGGCCACCAGGGATCATTCTTGTGGAGGAATGATTGCATATGTAGGTGAATGACATGAAAAAGTTCTTGGTTTATGAGGAATCAAGTGGGAAGAGTAGTCATGAAAAGTATATGAGGTAAGTATCATGTGGATATGAATTGGTATTGTATTCTTGTATTATGCCTATGTTTATGTTATGATAGGAAACATTGAAGGATACATCATCGGAATGAAAACAATGTGCTTTGTGGCATGTTAGGATAAGCATGGATGGTAGAGAGACACTGGGAGCAATATTGCTTGGTAGAGGCAATGTGGTTTTGGATGTGTGGTACTACTATTGTGAATATGTGGTATATGTTGTACATGTTGCATCTGGGATGTTGTGCACATGTGGTGTTGTGTATATATAGTGTGTGTACATGTTGTTTATTCAATGTTATGTACTAGGTGGTACAAATAGTGTTGTGTGAATATTGCATATGTAGTGTTTGGTATAGATGGTGCTATGTAGACGTTGGATATGCGGTGTTGTGTACATATTGTATATGTAGTGTTATGTACATGTTTTATATGCAGTGCTATGTACATATGGTGTTGTGTGCATGTTGTGCATGTGGTGCTATGTACATATGGTGTTGTGTGTGTGATTATACATGTGGTGTTGTGTACACATTGTACATGCGGTGTTCTATGAAGGTGGTGTTGTCTACATGTCATTCATGTGATGATATGTACATGTGGTGTCATGTACATGGCATTCATGTGGTACTGGGTACATGTGGTATTGTGTACACGTTGTACAGGTGGTGTGGTGTACATGTGGCGCTATGTACACGTTGTGTAGGTGGTGTCGTGCACATGTTGTGTAGGTGGTGTTGTGTATAGGTGGTACTGTGTACATGTTCTAAATATGGTACTAGTGTACATGCGGTATTGTGCGTATGTCATACATGTTATGTTACAGGCATGTAGTACTATGTATGTGCATTGTGTAGCCGTAGTATTGTGGCATGTGTATTCATTATGTTGTACTCTATGTACGTATATGTATTTTGTTGTACATCGGGTGTAGGTGTATCTATTGTGTGATGGTGTACACCGGATGTAAGTGTATATATTGTGTTGTGTTGTACACTAGTGTAGGTATATGTGTTGTATTTCAGGTCTAGGTGCATGTATTGCAAGGTGTTGTATGTCGTGTGTGGTCATATGTGTGTGATGCGCACTATGTGTATGTGTACATGGTTGAGGAGAAGGCATTGGGTGTCTTTTGGGTGTGGCAACCGATCCAGAGTGCGTACGAAATAAGGACAAAGGTGGAAGCTAAGGATTGATTAAAGGATAAGTATCATTATTCTATTTCAGTTTTATTATGCATGTGATTTATGATTCTGGTCTATGATTATTACATGTGATCTATGATTCTAGTTTATGATGGTTACATGTGATTTATGATTTTGATCTATGATGGTGGTGTTTTGAGCTAACCTGATGAGATATGTTTATACATGATGATTTGGTCAAAGATGTTAGTTTGACTTGTTATGAAAGGAAGTAAACAGAGTTGCAAGTGTACCTTATCGACGAGATACCAATGAGGTATGATTTGAAGTTATTTCAATTTATTTTGAATCTAATGGAAATTATGTGCTTGGTACAGGAAAGTATGCAATGCCCGATTTGGGATGGTCAAAACTAATGGCAAGCATTAGCAACAACAACAAAAGGAATTGGAATAGGCAATAGTATGATGGTACAACATTCAGGATCAAGGCCATTGTGGGACATCAGTGCCCAATAGTGTCCATTGATTTCCATGAGAATGCTATGACCTGTATGATGGTTTTGAAGTAGAGATATGCCTTTTTTTTGTATCTTCTAATGCGAGGAAGCCTTGCCAAGGGATGGATTTCCCAGGATGGGGGTGCTAGTGGAACTTGGAAGGTGTGTGAATGCATGGAAGGGGGTGACTAGATTACCCAAGGGAATGTGTAGTAGAGAAGGGAAGGTCAGGGATGTATTTATTTTGGTCATTAGCATTGCTAGATGGAATCGGATGCACATTAGGAGTACGCCCTGGAACAATGAGTTAGTAATTGTTCACTGAGACAACAAGTGGCGCAGGATTGTAACACTAGGCATTGAATGCAGATTTTACCTTGCAGTGGATTCTAGAGTTCCTATGAAGGAGGTGAATCCTAGTACTACTTTAAGGGTGGAGGTGTGAGTCTCAGGTTGCCCTTGTTGCTGATGTAGGCATCATATCCTTTATTTGATGGTTGAGAAAATGTGCATTTGTGTATATATTTATAGTATTGTAAATATTGTATCAATCTGGATGTATAAAGCTCCATAGACAGTATGTTATTTATTGGTTGAAGCAAATGTGCATGAGTATATGTGGTTGCTATTGTCAATACAGTAATGAGTTATGTTATAAAGTTCCAATAAACATTATGTTCGTCGTGTTTCAGTAGTGGTCATTGTAAATAATGCAATGAGCTATGCTATAAAGCTACATGGGTAGTCTATTTTGTTTTCAGCGATATTGTTGGTTATAGGTGTCATTGAACACCAAGGACGACATTCCCCTAAGAGAGAGGAATCTGTAACAACCCTAGTTAAAAAAATCCATGTAAATATAGAATATAATACAATGGTCATGGGACACGTATTCCAAGTTGAATGGTGGGAAAAACATCCTAGTGGGTGTTAATTTCGGTTATTATGGCTAAGGAAATTGGCAAAGGCAATGGAAAATGATTTGGAAAGGAAAAATGGCATTTTGGCACTTTTATTTATGAAAATAATGGAAAGTCGGAGAAAAGGAAGGTGAAAGGTCACAGGTTGCATGTGAGGAGGAAAATGAAGAAAATAGAGGCCTCATTGATAAAAAATGCTTTTGAGGATCAGTGGGTAGGCTTGGTCAGTGTATCTTTTTGTCAGTTTAGTTTTGAAGCTCTCATTCTATTCTCTCTCTCTCATAATCTTGGACACTTAGAGTTTCCTAGAGCACTCTTGGAGAGTGTGGCATACTTGGATTCTTAGATAAATAAGGAAAATGAAGAGTAGGAAAGTGTAAGAGGACATCAGGATCAACAGCTACAACAGGTTTTGCTTGCAGGTACCAAGTTGCATGTATGTTTTCCTCAGTAGTTTTGGCATGCATGGCATATGCATGTGGTTTATGGTCATGATATGTCATTGACATGGAGAATTGCCTAGATTGACAGTGGATTTTCCTAGCCTTTCCGTTTCCTGGATAGCCATGGTGTTGTGGGTTCATTTCCTTTTGTTTTCTGGTTGATTCTCATGTTGCTTTAGTTGTGGGTTGAGTTACTAGTTCCTAAAGCCTTGGTTGGACAATTGTCTGGAAGCCCTGTAATAGCTTGGGTTGCATTACTAGTCCTAGAAGTCTTGGTTGGACAAATGCTTTGGAAGCCCTTGGTGGGTTGAGTTACTAGTCGTGGAATCCCTGGTTGGACAAACGCTCTGGAAACCTGATGACACTTGTGGGTTGAGTTACTAGTTCTGGAAGCCTTGGTTGGAAAAAATGCTCTCGATGCCTGGAAGGCTTGGGTAGACACCAATATGGTGATGGTTCTTAATGTATGATTGTGAGGTGGAATCATTGTTTGATGGGTTGAGGTGGTTTGGCCTTTGGAAGTTATGTGGAATTTTGCATCTATGGATAAATACAATTTCCCTAGGTGGGTAGTTACACCTAGAACAATAGATTTAAAGCGCTTACACTTTTTCTATATAAGATAAATAAGACAACGGACCTACTTGTTATCTTTTTCTTTCCCTTTGTCTCCTTTGTTTAGCTCCCGTCACTCCTTCTCGAACTTAATTCGCTCGACAAGTACCTGCAATCATAAACAGAGGACAAAAACCAATCAAAACAAGAGATCTATATACTATAAGCAAATGGAATCGAAATCATTTACACATAATAAAGACAAGAATATGGGAAAAGGTGTAAACAACTTTATTAGGTAGAAGGAAGAATTACAACCATGATGTCCGATCCATTTTCATTCTTCTAGCTTGGGTTCCAACCAACATCACATCAAAAGAACAAAACTCTGGCAGCATAGCAATACTTTCTTACAATCTCAAACCTCACATCAAAAGTATCTTCTTACAAATTCTCAAAGTCAAGCCCCTAATCACTTAGATGAGTGCTCAATTTATAGGAAAATGGAGGAGGTTTGGTCATAATTGAGGGCATTTAATGGCCTTCCAAACTTAGAGTTAGTTTCTATGGAGGAAGGGATGAGAGGATAGGAGGTTACTTAACTCATTCCCTATCCAATTTCGAGCTCATAGGAGATGATAAGTGTGGGAATCTTCTAGAAGGCTCCAGAAGATAAGAATATTCCCAGAACCCTATGTGGATTTCGCTCAATCTTGCCCAACGCAGGTCAAAGTGGGCCTAGGTGCTCTAAAATTCACCCTGACATGGGCTTACCTACATTGAAGCGCACTTACCCCTAGCCAAGGCTACATTGGTCCCTCAAGGAGGCATTTCTGGAGGGAGTCAGGCCAAGAAAATCTCAAGCAAGGAGGCATTCAAAGTGATGACTTGTCTAGGGCATGTAGCAACTGAATTAGGGTTTGATGAGCCCTAAAAGTACTGATCTGAATGATGGGAGTGATGTGCCCAAATGGATCTATAACAGCTGCCCACTAAAGCATGAAGTCGAAAAATGTTAATTTTGAATGATATGCTTTACGATGTGATGAGGAGGTTCCGAAGTGGATGGGGACCTACATCAATTACAACACATAATATCATGATATTTTGATTTTTTTCATGAATCGTTGAGGGAAGGCATACCCATGCTCAACATATAAACTTTCATTACAAGTACATAGATAGTTGTCTACAGATATAGACCCATGATGGGATGACCATCAGTGTAAAGCCATCGTACAGATGATTTGGTACTTTCCTGAAATCGCAGCCCAGATGGATGAAACTAGATCTGGGGTCTTCTATCTTGTCCAATCATTCGCTCAAGTACGAGTCTAACCATGTGAATATGTGATATGAAGTCGAACATGGGAAGACACCGTCTGATTACCAGCCAATGATGTAAGTTGTTAACAGATGCGAGAGAAATCACCGATAATGATAATGATCCTCAAGGTACTGCAGTACATTCTACATGGTGTGAATGGATGTTTTGATGTCGAACACCATACAAAGTCTTTCAGTCGAAGGCCAATGATGTCAACCTATCACCGGAAGTGAGAAACCTGCCATTGATGTATGCAAGCCTCAAGGTACTGGAAGGGTGTTTCTAAGTCAGCTTCTTGGATAATGTGCAGATGTCAACAAGAAGTGACTCGTTGTAGGAGGGCCTTGATGTGTCGCACATCAAGGACATGAAATGAGTGTAATGATTTTTGGATATGGAATGTAACTGACGATGTAAGGTTCAGGAATGGCGGCCATGAAAATGAAGGTTTATGAGTATTGAAAATAATCAATTTTGACTGAGTGACTTCTCTTGAACATGTCGGTGACACTGACTGAATTGGAAACATTGACCCAAAATCAAAGTAATGGATGGTATGATATACCAAGGTATGATAACCATCAAGCAGATAACCCAACCCAAATAGTCATAGTGATGAAGTGAAAGTGTCATGTTCAAGAGCGACTTGCTTCCATAAAGTGGTGTACCCTTTTTCCAATTTTCCCCAATCATTGCTGACCAGTGCCTCTTTATTTTTTATCAAGCTAGAGGAGGATAACATATGCTTTTTGTATAATTCGACCCTCTGGGTGAATCCATCGCTATGTGATGTTTTAACAAGTCTAGCGAAGGTGAAACTCGGTCTTGTCATTATGTACAAGTTTGTCGTTATTTGATGTTTTAACAAGTTTAATGACAATGAGAACTCAGTCCTTTTCATGTTTAGTGAGTTTGAAAATGGACAAAAAGAAAACTCCACAAGTTCTTTTTCGTAAGTTTGTCTCTTAAGTCCGAAAAAGCGTAAAATAATACAAGAGAGAACCTATTGACCATGTTCCATCAATTTATTCCTTTTCTGTAAATAATCTATCTCAGTCTAGAAAAGGGTTAAACTTATGTTGACTAGATGTCATTTCCAATCCATTAACAAGCTGAAAAGGACAAGCACTCGACAATCTTTTCATATTTCAAGAGTCTAAAAAAAGCTTAAAGAGGACTCCACTTAGAGGAATGAGTGGTGTCTAGGATAGAAACTAGTTCTGGTGATGTTGGAACTTCTAAAAACATGTTTATTTATGTGAAGAGGCTAGCTAATAAGACCACTCATTGCAACTGTTCCTTAGAAAGGGTAAAATAACCAAGTGAAAATGTATGATTGGCCAAGAAGATAGTGACGATGGAAGGAGAAAAACTAAGGCTCATCTGATAGAAGAGGCTGATAGAATGGCAATCACGAGGGTTAAAATGGATATGGGTTCATTTTTACACAAGCTTGAACCATAGGGAACTATGTTGAGATTCAGTTTCATGTTTACATAAGCTTGAAACGAAAAAACTATGCTTGAATTCAATTTCATTTTTACACAAGCTTGAAACGAAAAACTATGCATGGATTCAGTTTCATTTTTACACAAGCCTAAAATGAAAAACTATGCTTGATATTAGTTTACATGCCCACAGCATGATGACTCAATTCTAGGTGTGATTTTGGAACTTCTCAAAACACGTTGATTTATGTGAAGAGGCTGGCTAATAAGACCACTCATTGCAACTGTTCCTCAGAAAGGGTAAAACAACCAAGTGAAAGTATATTATCGGCCAAGAATATACTGACGATGGAAGGAGAAAAACCAAGGCTCATTTGACGAAAGAGGCCAATAGAATGGAAATCACGAGGGTTAAAATGGATATGGGTTCATTTTTACATAAGCTTGAACCATAGGGAACTATGCTTGGATTCAGTTTCATGTTTACACAAGCTTGAAATGAAAAAACTATGCTTGAATTCAATTTCATTTTTACACAAGCTTGAAACGAAAAACTATGCTTGGATTCATTTTCATTTTTACACAAGCTTGAAATGAAAAACTATGCTTGAGATTAGTTTCATGCCCCTAGCATGATGACTCGATTCTAGGTTCATGTCCCCCAAGCTTCATTCCATTCACCTAAGTAGACTACTTGTGGCTATGAGGTGGATGGAATGAAGGTTCATATACGAGATCAAGTGAAAGACTCGACTGGCATTTTACGAGATCTAACCAAAGACTCGAATTGGAACTCTACTCCAGGGGACCGTGCTTCATTTTTTAATGAGATTGACACAAGTCAAGGAACTCTGCTAAGATTCCTTGTTTCATTTTTTAACGAGCTTGACACAAGACAAGGAACTCTGCTCTAATTCCTTGTTTCATTTTTTAACAAGCTTGACACAAGACAAGGAACTATGCTCATGGGACCTGTTTCATTTTTTAATGAGGTTGACATAGTAAAAGAACTATCCTCATATTCCTTGATTCATTTTTTAACAAGGTTGACACAAGACAAGGAACCATCCTCCTAGACCTATTTCATTTTTTAACAAGGTTGACATAGTAAAATAACTATCCTCATATTCCTTGTTTCACTTTTTAATGAGCTTGACACAAGACAAGGAACTACGCTCAGACTCCTTGTTTCACATTTTAACGAGGTTGACACAAGACAAGTAACTCTCCTCATATTCCTTGGTTTCATGACCCATAAGAGGTCATGACTTCAAAGAGGTTCTCATCAGATGGGAGAATAATGCTCTGGAAGGAGAGATCTGGTTCCAATGCCCCCAGTACGTAATGTAAAACATCACAGAATTGATCATCCGTTGATGTAGGCATGGAATGGGTTGCCACATAATTGACTCGTGGCAGGGAAGATACCATTGGGATAAAAGGACAATTTAGGGGATATGGTTGACTGGAAGCATATTTGGACCAGGAAATGAAAGTTGGTCAACGGTCACAATTCTTCCTTCATGCGGGAAACACATCACTCGAAAGAGTGTTGAAACAATAGCTCCCATGTCATAAACATAGTCGCACCCAAGAAGTAAATTGTAATATAAAGTGCCTGGGACTACCATCACATTGAGATAAACAATTTTTCCTCCCAAATTAATAGGCAATTGACGAAGGATTCCTAATGGTTGACTAGTTCCTCTATTAAAAGCCAATAGATTCTAGGTAACAGACACAAGCAGTGACAAACCGAGCCCTTGCCAAGCAATGGAGCAAAGGATACTCACTGATGCACCTTCATCTATAATAGTGCCAGGTAAAATCATATTACAAACCTGTACTATGATCTAGAAAGACACATAAGAAGGAAGACGACATCCTGCCAGTCGATTCCAGTCAAAGGAAGTGACCAGACTACTTGGAGGGGGTACCATAAGAATGGGAGAATTACCCCCTTGAGCTACGAGAATGGGAGGATTTTCCTCCTGTCTTGATGAAACAGGACGGTTGCCCTTAAGCTCATTAGAATCTAAAGAAATGAAAAGAACCTAAGTGGTATCATGCTCACTCTCTATGGGAAAGGTACGATTAACTGAAGGTGAAAGTGGGTCAACTGTTTCCTCGACCTGTGATTGTTCATGTATAGACTCATGGTATTCACATTCAGAGAGAGTGGGTTTGACTCACGGTTGATTTTGGTCAGTCAGCTCATCAACTAGTGAAGGATTAAGGGAGAGTTTCCTGTAACCAGATGGAAGTCGCTGCACAGAAGTAGGATGGTTATCCAACACTTTTTTGGCTTCATCCAGATAGGGGAAAAGGTGAATGGGGTGATTCCCTTCACATAACCTACATGGGAACTTAACTTTACCCTTCTTTCCATGAACTTTACTACCACTAGTTGATGGTGTGTCACCAGCATGATCTCCAGAAGTTGATGACACAGGACGATGTGAACGAGAAGACCATTCTTCTAAGATCTGAGGAATATGATAACAATTTTGAAGAAGATGGTCTCCCATACAAAGTTTTCAAGGATATCGAAGTTTGCGAGGCTCATCAAACATTTTCTCATCAAAAGTTGCATTCGAAGCAATGGTTGCTAGGTTTCCCCCTTGCTAAATTTGCTTCTTCTTATTCTTCTTCTTCCCTTTCTTCTTCTTTTTAGCCACCTGGTTACTAGTGCCAATACTTTCACCAGGTGAAGAAGAAGGGGAGGAAGAAGCAACCGACAAAGAAGGCAAAGGGTAAACTTTAGGATCAACTGGAGGTTGATTTTGTCCAGTTGGAGCAGTACTCGATTGCAGAGAAATCATGACATTTTCAACCAAGGAGGTTGAAAACAACCATACTGGCAAGCCAATGGTAAATCTCGGAAGGGACAATGTAGCCATATAAGGATCACCAATATTTCCAAAAGGAGGAAAAGGACTAGGATTCCTACCAAAAGGAATTCCTTGATTGATGGACTTCGGAGTTGTTGCCATATGTCTCAACCTAAGATAAACTAAGGAGTGACATGGAGGATGTTATCCGCAGTCAATTAATTTATTTTAATCAAAATAACATAACAAAACAAAAGAGGGATAATCTAGGCAAAAGGATTACTAAGCAACTGTGAAATGCAGAAAACCTCCCAGCGAATCGAGAAGTACATGCAAGAAATCTCCCCGAATGCTATGTTTGGTGTATCACAGTGTACAAGGCGGCTGACTCAGTTACCTAAGGATGGATAGAAACCTAGTTTTTTCCTCCCATATATACCTGAAAGTACGTGGAGGCCCAATCCGTATTAGCGTTGTCTAATTCGAAACCACACAGTGAGACCATTCCTTTATACTTTACGTACTGTAACACTGACTTATATACCAGAAGGTACGTGGATGAGCTATGATATACTCACGTACGTGGAATGAGGTATCACACTCAGAATGTATCACAGACAAGTTAGCGACAATTGCTATGTTTTACAACGCTGGAACATGTCTCTAGACTAGAACCTCTAAATGTTTTATGTTAGGTGACAGTGCTCCATTAGGTTAATTGAGGTTAATTTTAAGTTGAACTTGATTAGGAATTTGACTTTCAAGGTTCACCACGTGATGTCTTTGAAATTCCTAGAATGCAACTAATATGATAAGCATTCTTTTCATTCAATTTGAACAATGAAAACCTTAGCTAGTAGGGATAGATCAATCAGATTCTTTTAATCAAAGAACAAAGAGCACATCTAATGCAATTTCCCTAAAATATTCCTATGAGCACACTCAAACTCTTTCAATGCACAATGCAAGTTTTTCTTTTCAATTCCCTTAATGTTGAAATGAACAAAAGGAAACTAATGCACATACATCAATCAATCTTTTTGCAAGAACAGAGACTTTATGAAAGTTCCTTTTCGAAAGAAATGAAGACTTTTACAACACTCTCTTTTGAACACAGATTAATCAAACATAAACTAACTTTGATAATGAATTGATAGTGATAAACAAATCATTTACGAAACACTAAAAAATTAAGGCCAAAGTAGGGCTAACAAAGGAAACACAAATTGATTTCAAAAGTACAACAATTATTGATCTTTCAGTAAGCAGAAACATAAGGAAATTTGGGAAAAATAAGTCAAAGGAGGGATTTTTGACCTAAGGAGGATCAATGCAGCCCTGAATGGGAGACAGTGTGCTTCAGAGAACTGTCCTCAAGCCAAGGGTTCTCTGCAGTGCTCTATCTCTTGACCAAACCTGCGCTAGTGCCAGAAAGGCCATCCTAGGGGCTTTCAAGCACATGTTTTTATCAAAAAACTCTTCAAAAAGGCTGAAACAAGATCAACGGAAGCAAGTAAAGTCTCCTAGGGTGTACTAGGATGGAGGTAAACTACCCGGAACAATGATCGTTCCCCAGCGGAGTCACCAATTTGTTATGTGGAATTTTTCATCTACGGATAAATACAATTTCCCTAGGTGGGTAGCTACACCTAGAACAACAGATTTAAAGAACTTAAAATTTTTCTATAGAAGATAAATAAGACAAGGGACCTACTTGTTATCTTTCACTTTCCCTCTGTCTCCTTTGTTTTGCTCCCATCGCTCCTTCTCGAACTTAATTCGCTCGACAAGTACCTGCAATCATAAACAGAGGACAAAAACCAATCAAAGCAAGAGATCTATCTAATATAAGAAAATGAAATCGAAAGCATTTACACATATAATCATCATACATAAACACAATAATATGGGAAAATGTGTAAACAACTTTATTGAGTATAAGGAAGAATTACGACTATGAAGTCCGATCCATTATCATTCTTCCAGCTTGGGTTCCAACCAACATCACATCAAAAGCACAACACTCCGGCAGCATAACAATACTTGCTTACAATCTCAAACCTCACACCAATAGTATCTCCTTAAAAACTCTCAAAGTCTAGCTCCTGATCACTTAGATGAGTGCTCAATTTATAGGAAAATGGAGGAGGTTTGGTCATAAATGAAGGTATTGAATGGCCTTCCAAACATAGAGTTAGTTTCCATGGAGGAAGGGATGAGAGGATAGGAGGTTACTTAACTCATTCCCTATCCAATTTCGAGCTCATAAGAGATGATAAGCGTGGGAATCTTCTAGAAGGCTCTAGAAGATAAGAATATTCCCAGAACCCTATGTGGATTCCACTCAATCTCACCCAACGCAGGTTAAAAGGGGGCCTAGGTTCTCTGAAATGCACCCTGACAGGGGCCTACCTGCACTGAAGCACACTTACCCCTAACCAAGGCTACGCTGGTCCCTCAAGAAGGCATTTGTGGAGGGATTCAAGCCAAGAAACTCTTAGGGAAGGAGGCATTCAAAGTGATGACTTGTCTAGGGCATGTAGCAACTGAATTAGAGTTTGATGAGCCCTAAAAGTATCGATCTGAATGATGGGAGTGATGTGCCCAAATGGATCTATAACAGGAAGCTCTGGTTCAATTTTGATAGATTGTTCCATGAGATCCCACATTCATGCTTGGAATATGGCACAGGGGTGACTGGCTGAAAGAAATATTTGGTTCAGCCTAGTCTACGATCGGGCAGTTCATGGAAGTACCATACCTGGTCGGCCTATGCAATCTCTCTCTTTCTCCTTGGTATGTTATGAGCATTATATTGGTTTGTGTGTGGATTGTATGGTTATTATTTCCTTGGTATTTATGTTGTTATTATACTAGTTATGAACATGTATTATGATAATGGCTATGTATGTCTCTCATGAGATTTTTGCTTGTAAATGAATGGACAATTTATCTATGGCCTAATAGATGATAATTCAGCTAATGTGGTAAGGAAACAATGCCTCATAGTGAATCTCAGATAAGTATGAGATCGCTATGCTTAGCTTTTCTATTAAGACCTGTAGCTTTCATGTTGGTGACATGTTTGATGAAATTCTTCTCATGGCTAGTAGGAGTCCAATCTAGTCCTTCTTGATGTTTTTGCTAATGTATCTTTATTCCGCTATGAAATTTCATTTCTGAAGGTGTCACTGAGTTCTAGGCAATGACCTGGGATCTAGGCCTAAAAAAGTGACACAAATCCCAAAGTCACAAGCACAACACTGGGGAAAACGTCCCTGAACGTTTCCTTGCCCTTGTTGTGGGAGCATCTCGAGTCTAGTAGATGCACCCTTGTCCATACCAAGCGAGCATCCAGGAGCTTGATGCATTAAACATTCAATTGGTCATAGGGGCTAGTTACCTGAGTGGTTGGGATGCCTCCTTGGAGTTCTATTACTAATGTGGAAGGTGTGTTTGATGTGTTCCATCAATTCCACTTACTTAACTGACACATAGGAAGTTGAATCATATCATAGTAACTTCTCATCACATGTTTACCCTGGTTAGTCGGTTACTTGGCTAGATGTGGGAGGAGGGTGTTACAAAGGCTCTAGTAGAGAATGCAACAAGGAAAAACATCATGGTGTTTCACTCAGATAATGGAGGTGAGTACACGGATATTAACTTCACGAGTTTTTGTGTGAAGGAAAGCATTAGGAGGGAGTGGGAAACTCCATACAATCCACAAAAAATTGGGGTAATGAAGGGGAAGAACAAGTTTATAGTTGGGGATACAAAGGCGATGTTATATGACTAGGACTTGCCTAATTTTCTATGGAAGAGGCATGTAACACAACTGTGTATATACAAAAACAGGTTCCTCACAGGGCATTGGGGAAGATAACACCAGAGGAAGTCTTCTCAGGGAAGAAGCCAAGAGTCATTCACTTCAGGATATTTGATAGCATAGTTGTTGGCTTTGTGGGCCCTGACCTAGGTTCAGCATTAGTCAGGCAAAAAAATCCCTACACTATTGGCCCTTTCGTCATCAGCCCGCGAAGCGCGAACCAAAATATCACCCAAAGTAGTATGGGGGGATGCTGGAACCAAGTTTCCACACCCTGAGATGGTCATGATGTATGTTTATACCCCCCGCCCCTGATTTCACGCAGGTCGCTAAGCCTTAGGGCTCTATCAATCTAACCTTTATTTCTCCCTTCAATACCTCTGCGAAGGTGTACGATTGAAATTCACGTAGCCCCAAACCCACAGTTCAGGTACTTTCACACAGCTATGACAATGTATTTTATAGGTTCCCAAGTTATCTCAAGTGTTTTACTTATCTTACCAATCAACTACAGTTAGCATCGTGTAAACTGATATCTTTACTTGCATTCAATTAACAACTATAATCACATACATTCGCACATCAAATAAACATTGGAAGATAAACCCAGATTGCAATATAAACATATGCATTAACAGAGACTAAATACAAATTAATTTCATAATACTTCTCTTTATTGATATCTTCCAGTTTAATACAGACTCTATCCACCCTGCACACAGAGTTGCAGGGGTCCATGCACTCAGCTGCGGACTTCCACCCTAGGCCTCTACCCACTCCGCTGCATAGCTTCTACCTACACTAAGACCCGAAAACACTTAGACTTCTCTACCAAAACTTCCAAAGCTTATTTTTTCTCTAACTGCCTACAACTTACTTACTTAGCTCCTTTTTATGCAATCCCATGGTCCGTGAACCATGGGTAGATCTTTATAGTTGACTTGACACTTTACAAAATAAGGGTGGACAACCCTTTATGAATATTGACACCTTCGCACTCCACGACGACAAAATGTGGAGACTTTACAACTTTATTACAAAATTGTCCCAAAACATGGGCTTTTAGCCCCAAAATTGTTCTTGGGGGAACCTGTTCCCAACAGGCCCCCAACACAAACATGGTGACTCGCCCTTGAGTCACTCTGTGGGCATGGAGATCTTAGCGTGAAGACCTTCCAGCTCAACTTGTATGACGACAACCTCGGTGATGCACTACGTGGCTACCTACTACACTTCTTAAACCAACTACTCTATCACTGGTCCTGAACTGTCAGCTTGAAGCTTCTGGTGAGTCGCTTACAGAATAGCAAGCTTGCCTTCAATGGAGGTCATGACCGAATAAGCTTTGTCCAACCAAGGCTTTAAGCACACCTTCAACACTTTCTCTTTTTGTTGCACTGCATCTACCTATTCCTTCAATTTTTTGGACTCCTATAGCTTCGCTAGTCTCTTTGTGAGAGCGACGGTGTGCGTTATTCCTTTTACCTCATCATAGCACTGCTGCAATTCTCATGCCTATGTCTCTAGTCATTGTACATTAGGATCCTCCTACAGAGGGGTCAAGACCTCAAACGACTATTCAAACAGTCATGTACAGTCTACTACTGCACTATATACTACCATTATCGCCTCTGTGACAGCAGTTGCGTGCTGCTCCTTTACTTTTGGAGGAGTTGAAGGCTAGGTCTTCAACTGCAAATCTGCAATCTGGATTTGAACCTTAGCCAACTCTGTGTGAGTGTCGCACACTCTTGTAGCAAGTTTGTAGACATGTTCATCTACCTCCGCATCCTCAAGAATGGTCAATTCAGGGAACATTTGGCAGGCTTCCTTCACAGCCTGAACTATGCACATGTTTCGGTCAGTTACATCAGTCACAGTGGTGAAGGAAAAGTCTCACAGTAGGGCCAACTGCACATTATTGATCTATTGCTCACTGATCACCTGCACAATGTGTTGTTTGCGAGCCCTCAACTCTGGGATCATTGGACCATCTTACAGTAGGTGGAGCGCCTCGCTTGGAAGCGCTTCCAAATTGAGCCCTACTCCCTTGAGGGTGCTGACAGTGAGCCTATCAGCATTGTTTTCTGTGGTCAGTGCTCCATCTGACAACACTATTACTCAAGGGTCCTTCGCACGCAGCATCCCTGCGGCTTCTAAAGTACCAATGGCGAGTCTAGTGGACACTGTGCTAGCCTATTTTGCGTTGATCTACAACTCAAGTAGACCCATCTAGATGGCCCCCAATACTTGCTGATGTTGCTACTCGAACTATCATAGTCCCTCCATGGTGACATCCCACACCATATCTCCAATGTCATTCAAATTTCCCTCTGTTAGGGTGATGGGGTCCAGCGACGTCTTACTGGCCTTCAATTTCTTTTGTGGCCCAACTTTTTCCTGTCCCCCTAGACGCTTGATACGATATGACGTCGTTTGCATGGTCTGCTCCATGCTTCTCTGTCTACTCATCCATTTCTTCCTTTGTTTCGAGTGAGGGTGACCTTGCACCTTTGTTAGAGCCATGCTCTATTCCACCTGTCTATTTTTCTGCCAGCTGTGAGACATCGCGCTCTACCTGGGCCTTGTCAGCAGCCATCTTCTTCCTCTTCTCTACCAGTTGTGCCATCTTGAGCTTGGCCTCCTCCATTTTGCACTACACAGCGGACTTGCTCGACCGCCGAGTCTAAGGCAGTGCGTCACTCCGCCAGCCAGCGATCAAGAACTACATCAATTGCATCGTCAGTTTCCAAGTAAGGCAAGTCATTCCACTTCTGCTCAAGGTCCTTCTGTGCATTGATCGATATGCGCTAAAAGTCTGCCTTGAACTCCATGTACTCCTACAGTTTGGAAAACACAGTGGGTGACAATCGCGGCTTGTAATTGATAGCCATGCATATTTTCATTTCCATCAAGATCCAGAAGATCTTGCATCCTTGATGTGTTGAGCATCCTTGGTTGCCCACAGTGAAGCGTACTTCGCTGCTTCTAGCATGTGCGGTGCAACCTAGGGGAATTGACTGTCTTCAGGCAACTCACAGGCTACCAACACAATGGACAGCAAGATCCACGCATAGTGGAAGATCTTTCTGAGCTCTTGTGCCTTGCGGCATTTCGCATGAAACTCACCACAGAGATAGCACACCCAATTGAACTGAACCCCTTCGGTGAATTGAGCCGCCAGAGTGAAGACAGGTGCTGACACTTCATCTACACGACACTTCCTCGTAGCTTTTCCTGCCAAAACCTGTGTGGCCACCTTGACTGGAGGATCACAAATACTCGAGATGGCATAGCCTCGCGGCTTCTTCACGAGCTTGCATTTCTCCTTCATGGCCTTCATGAGGGCTTGCTCACTACCTTTTCCACCAAACATCATGGATAAATTTTCCCCTCTATAGGGCAGTTGTGTGATCCTATGGATCAACCTGTCGATGAAGGGTATTAGCTCCTACAGCCATAGACAACCATCATGCACCAAGCATAGCAGCTGCTTGATGACCAATACTGTAATGGGTGTGCGATTGTAGTGCGACACCCATAGCAGGTTGAGCAAACCTGCCTTGTCTACACCCCTAAGCCACTTCCGCGGTTCTAACGCAGTCATCCTGGTGGTTGTGTGAACAATGCAGTACATTAGTTGTTCTGTCACCAAGTGAGGGAACTTCTCAGTGTCAACTAAGTCCCAATCTTCCAGTTTCAATAGCGGAACCCACCCCGAATGCAGTCCTTCAAAGACAATCTTGTCCGGCAGCAGAGGTATGAGCAAGGTGACCCTGCTTTCATCAATGTCCTTTGGCACCTTGGTCTTTCCCTTGCACGGAGGGACGTATTCGAGAAACTTAGTGATAGTGTCAGAACCCTCGACTTCAACATCCTCCACTTCCACCCTTAAATCCTCATCAGCCATCAAGATGTCCTCAATCTCTTCCTCCTTCGACTCCAAGTTAATAGTTTTTCCCTTTTCCTGTGCGATGGGCTTGTCCTTCTATGGGTTTCTTTTGGCAATGCGTGCACCAGTATCACAACCTGCTTGCCCTTCTTATCCTTCACACTCTCCTTGGTCGGGGTAGGCTTTGGTCTAGGTGTCCGTGGTGACTTGAGGTCTTCAGCTAGTACCTCTGCAACCTCCAGAGGAGCTCCCTCTACCTCCATAACAACGTTCGACACAACCCCCTCAACTGTCACTACTTCGGTGTCCATAGCTTTTTATCCTAGGATAATGTCACGAATAAAATTGCGGTCGAACTCTGGAAATCGATCAAATGTTGGGCAGTCAAGAAATTCTTTGAAAAATGCATGGTTCATACACTTCTGAGAGCTCACCAACTCAAAGCTCAAAATGCCAAGTGTTTTTCGTTGGGTAGCCACATGTAATTTATAGGCCATTTTGAATTCAAATCCAATCGTTCCCCCCAAATTCGGTTCATTAATTTTGAATTGGCAACGAATGTTCAAGGATATTACCCATAAATTTCGTCTTACATGTCGACTTCCCGCTCCATTTGGCCACATTCTCATCGTCAAAACATGAACAATGACTTTAACGGTCACTTTCTGGCTGACCTGCTTGATTTCTCCCCAGGTAGCACAACTCTCTTTGCATTATCGTGAACCCTGTGACATCTCCTCGTTCCACACAATCCCCCAATCACGCAGTTCCCCAACCCAGGCAGTGTAGTTTATAGTCTCGCGCCTCCTCTCAGTTTCCCGGAGCGCTAAGACTATGCTACCTTCATGTAGTCACGTGGCCGGATCACCAGTATATGGCTTGAATCAACTGCCATTCACCTTTCCTAGAAAGGGATCTCCGTTTAATTTAACCAACTGAACTGCTTCACCATCGTTAACTCCTTAATGACATAGGGCCCTAGCCAGTGCATCTTGAATTTCCCTGGAAATTTATCAAACTCGCTGTCATATAACAAAACCAGATCATTTACCTTAAAGGTGCGCAATTTGATGTGTCGATCATGCCATGCTTTTTTGCGCTGCGTTTGGACCTGTTGGTGAAATCCAGCCAGAAACCATTCTTCCTCAAGCTCAGCAAGTTGTGCGAGCCTCTCTTCTAGGGCTCCTTGATCCATCATACCCATGAGTGCCACTATGTGCAGACTAGGCATAATGTATTCCATGGGAATCACTACTTCAACACCATATACAAGCCTAAAGGGTGTCTGTCCAGTCAATGTTTTGCATGTCGTTTGATAGGCCCATAGTACTGCGGGTATGCGTAGGTCCCAATCACTTCGCTGAGCGTTGCAAACCTTGGTCAGTGCGTTCTCCAGTACCTTATTGAATGCTTCCACCGTCCCATTAGCCTGTGGGTGATAAGGCGTGCTTTTCTGGTGATATACCTGAAATTCCTCCATCAGCGCGCTGATCGTTTCGTTCAGAAAGTGCGTACCATGATCACTCATCAAAATATTTGGACACCCAAATCGTGTTAGTACATACTCAAAGAGAAACTTTGCAGTGGTGTGCCTGTGCAGTCCTTCACAGGCTGTGCCTCTGCCCATCGAGTAAAATACTCAGTCACGGTGATAATGTACCGCGCTCCTGTCTTCTTTCCTTGGGGCTAAATAGGTCCCACAAAATCTATCACTCATTTCTCAGAAGGGTGTAGTGTCTTCTGTGGGTTCAGAGGCAGCTCATCTCTTCACAATACCAATGGTGTACCAGTCCTTTGACACACGTCTCATGCCCTGCAATAGGCTTTTGAATCCTGATGGAGGGTTGGCCACCACAACCCTACACATAGGATCTTTTGTGCGGTTGCCCTTCCTGTGTAATGCCCTCTTGCAGCACCCGCATGAGCATCCATGAGGATACTGATCCTTCCAAACTCTAGTACATATCATCATAATACTGCATCAGATCCCATTTTATATAGATGTCTGATAATGACAGAAAAGTCTGTTGCGCGCACCATTAACTCCATTTTCTGTTGGGTGGTGTAGCCTTTCTAGGAAGTTCATGTCATTAGGAAGTGTATAATGTCTTCAAAGTGACCTTCCGCAATGTGTACTACAAAGAACTACACGTCAGGCAATCCCTCCTCCAAATTAGTTGGCTCTTCCCATGTTTTGATGCGCGATAGATGGTCTGGTCCCACGTTCAGTCGTCCAAGCTTCACAATAACTTCTAAATCATACTCCTAGAACAATGACAACCTCCTATAGATTCTCCCCCCCAACATAAGCTTATTGACCAGGTATTTTAATGCAGAATGATCCACATACATCTTAAAATGTCCACCCAACAAATAGTGTCTAAACTTCTAGAGCATGTATATCATGGCTAATCCTTTGCACTCAGCGGTGGAATAGTTCTTCTCAGCCTTGGATAACCTCCTGCTTACGAATGCTATAGGATGGTCCAATTCCCCTCTATTAGTCTGTGTCAGTACTGCTCCCAGTGCTATACATGATGCGTCGACATGTACATGAAACTCCTTCCAATCTAGGAAGACTAAAATTGGCGCAGTGACCATTTTTCCCTTCATCACATCCAAGCTTTTTTGACAGTCCTCGTTCCAACAGAATGTGACATCCTTTTTCAAAAACTTCTCCATAGGCATGGTGATATGGGCATAGCCCTTGATAAACTTCCTGTAGTACCCAGTATGTCCCAAGGTTGCACACAACTGTTTCACACTCCTTGACACCTCCAGGTTAATTATCACTGTGATCTTCGTGGGATCTACCATCAATCCCTATCTGCATACCACATGACCCAGCAAAGTCCCAAAAGGGACACAAAATAGACATTTCTTCAGATTGAGTGCAATCTAGTACCTTTGACAGGTATCTAGCATTAAGCGCAAACTTGCCACATGGCATTTTACCAACCCAAACACAATCCAGTCATCAAAGTACACCTCCAAAAACTTATGAATGAAGTCTTTGAATGTAGCAATGACTACGCATGAAAAAATCGCAGGCACATTCTTTAATCCGAAAGGCATTGTGGTGTACTAAAAACATCCCCATTCAGTCGCGAAGGTCATATTGCTTCTATTTTCAGGCACAATTTTGATCTAATGGCACCCAGAAAACCCATCAGTGAAGGAGTACGCTTCCTAGCCACCTACATTATCCAATACCTCATCAGTGAATGGAGTCGAGAAAGGATCATGCACGCAAGCGTCATTCAACTTCCTGAGATCTACGCATATCCTTATTTCATCCTTCTGCTTCTTTTCCTGTACCACCATTGGGCTCACCTAATTAGATTCTTCTATGGGCTCAATGATGCCTGCGACGAGCATCTTATATAACTCTAAGTAGACCTTCTTTTTATACTTCGGATTGATATGGTAAGGTCTTTGCTTAACCAGCTTCACGTCGGGTTTTAATGTGATCTTTATAACACCCAGGTCTCCTACTATCCCCTTTAACTCTGTAAACTTGGTAGGGAACAGATCCTAGTATTCGCAAAGCAATTCGGTGACCTTACCAACTATTGCGTCATCCCAGTAATCTCCAATCTTCGCGAATTTGGGCTCCGCCTCCATACAAATATTTATCTGTTCAGTCTTTAGTGACGCAATTATATCAGGATTCTCGAATGGAAATCCCTTGACCTCGCGGTGACCCTCGGTTTTAGGAATATTAATATTTCATGGGTCCTCATATTCTTCTTTAGCAGTCACATTATAGCATTCCAGCACGTGGCTCAGCTGAGTAGTCCAATCAGGTTTAATCAGATCCAAAGGATCCTACGGTGTCCTAAAGATCACTGCTTTAACCTCTTGTAGCGCTTCGTCAATACAGTGAAACCCATCTTCGAAGATGAACGTCATTATGAACCCTTCGTGCAAAATATCCCATTCTCCTTTGCCGTGGTGGAGCTCTATCTCCAAGTACCAGTTCATTGGGATTACATCCAAGGTGTGATAGAACAAGTGCACCCATTCAGGTTGGGGCTTCGCTCCATAGGCCTTATCCCATTTGACCAAGTGTGCGCATGGATCATCCTTCCCATCATACTTTCCTATCACTCGTACCTTCAGCTTCCCAAAGCGTGTTCTCATCATCCTCCTACACTCGCGCCAATCATCAAAACTACCCTTGTGCGTACCCCACCATCTCGCAGGCGTAGCACACACTACCCAGGCCAAAGCCTGGAAGCTCTACTTCTCTAGTACTTTCCTCTCAAATGCATACAAAAACACATCCACATCATTCAAGCCATCATAAGTGGGCAGATTTCTTACCTCTGATGACACATAACATAGTGACTGGGTCATCATGTTACAGCTCAGCGTGGTTACTTCATGTAGTCGATTATGCCAGTGCTCTAATTCTTCATCTGAGTCTGAGTTGTAGGAACTATTGTGATCCCATGTAATTCGTCCATCTGCTACCTGATTCAACCAATATTGGTCTCGCGCTGTTAACTTATATATGCAGTCCAAATCATCATCGTTTTCATAAATGCGGACTGGTTCAGTATAACGTGATCCTTCAGTAGGATCTTGGGTTATTATTACGTGAAGCGATTTCTTTTCGAATATCATCTTTCGCTTCTTTAGGTTGATTACCCCATTCATGTCAATGTCCCAATCAATGCCAAGGAGCACAAGGTAGGGGTTACTCTCATCCACAATTTCTATTACTTCAAAATCAGCCATTGCGCTCGTGCCTTCAATATCTATAGTTACTCCCTGCAACTGTCCCATGGGGATGATCTTTTGTTGATTTTCCATCCTTAATTGGATCAGAGACCACTACAACGCAGGTCTCCCCATCCGCTCCCAAGTTTTCTTTGGCAAAATGTTCGCATCTAACCCCAGATCCAGAATAACTTGATCCATTTCATACTCTCCTATCTGTATAGTGAGTCTCATTTCTCGTCCTATTCTTGCCTTATGCTTATCGATCTTCCATACCACGTGCAGTTCACTCGGAGTGTTTATGAGGCATCTATTTATAAGTTCCTGTAACCCTTTCACAGCCTTTCTATTGAGCAACAACTTCATGCAGGTCTCTAGAAAGGTCGTAAGCATAGAAGGGTTCATTTCCTAAATAGGTTTATCCCGACTCCCTAAGGTAGGGGCCTCAGTGAAGCTCTTCTTTTCTTCCATGAACGTTTTGCATGACCGCTCCAAATCAAATTCAACCTCCTTTTTTGGAGCTTTGTGAACCCATGCGCTATCTTCAGGTTGTTTCCCCTTATTGTCACATGTTGTAATTCCACTTCGGAGCACAATATTCACATTTTGGTCCTCTTCACTAGGCTCATCCCTCATCATCTACAGGTTCTGAGTCAGCTGCAGTGGTAGCACCCCTTTGTTGCGTATCCTTGCTATCAGTGTAGGACAATCCTAAGTCTCATGATCAAACTGAGTGTAATATTTGCATGACGTACACGTTGGGTTAGTGAATTCGCGGGCATAGTGTCCAGGTCCTCCATAATTGTAACAAATCAGCTGTCCTCAACCTCCACTAGCTCCTCCTACGCCTCAGCCTTGTCCGCGCCCCTAAAATCCTGTCCACGCCATCCTAGTGCTCTGGTCAGGAGACCGCATTTCTACCTAAACTCTATAGGCGGGTGTTTTGTCCATCATCAATTCATAACTTCGGCAGTTGCACTCATCATGCCCTACCGACCTACAGAAGTTGCAGAACAGTTGTTGTGGGATTTGTACAAACTTCTGTAGAAAAATGACAATTATCAGTTGTATGTTTCCCTGTTACCTGACATATAACGCACCACAACACAGGCCTCGCTCTCAGTCCTGCTTGGGCTTCCGGCCTCAAAGGCATCGGTCCTCCTCCTACAATATAGTTTGCAAAGATCAGGGAGTTGTCTTTGTCATGCCCCTGGCCTTTACATTTCAGGCACCATATCTCTTCGCGCGGCTCTGGTCGAACTATTCTGTCCTGCTTCAAACTTTGCATTTCGAGGGAAATATTTTGCAACTGCACATGGATCTACTAAACCCCCAGATTCGGATCTTGCATCAATGTTTCATGCAGTCTTATTACAATATCCAAGGCCTTTGCCTGAGTCGTAATCTTCTGTTGTGATAGTGCAACCCTTAGGTGAGGCAGGAGCGAAGCCACAAACCATTTGCAGCGCTGTCCATATGTTAAGTTCATATTAGCTTTATAGATTTTACACTTCAATCTCTGATCCAACTCCCAGGGTGTCTCACCTGGTTTCATCGCGATTTCCTTGAACCCCACAATCAACTGTGCCTCAAATTTAGGTCTACTAAACTCTTTATTCAGCGTAGTCTAGATCTTTGCTAGCCTAGCATTTGCATTATCATTAGAGTACTTGATGTACCAAGTTAGCACGCGATCTTGCAAAGCACTAACCAACGTTGCCTTCTTCATGTGATCGTCTGTGACACCCTGAGCTTCCCATACAGCTTTTACGACAAACCAGAAGTGGTCCTGGTCCTCATTTCCCAAGCCCTTAAACAATGGCAATTTTATTGAATTAACCATGTTGAACTGGGGTGGAGGTGGTGGTGGTGTGGGCGAAGTCGCAGGTGATGGTGGTGAAGGTGGAGGTGGTAGTCACGGGAATTCTTGTTTTATCAACTGAACTACACTTCACAGAGAAGCCCGCGCTACTCCCTCTTCATCACTCAAAGGAGGTGAAATCAGTGGGCTATATTCATGACCCTTTCTTCTTTTGTTCCTGTAAGTCTTTCCACTTTGCGTAGCTCTGAACATCAAGGTAGCTGCATAACCCATTTTTCACACAATAACATCTTAATCCAATTATTTAAAGACTTCAAGTACTTACCTCACGGACTTTTGAAAAAGCGTCACTCTGCCTCGCTATAACTGACTGAGGTATTGACTACGAATTCTGTCACAAACCCTCCTATGATACGATCAAGCCAATGATTGACAATGCGGGCGATCTTATCCTCAGAGGCTTCCAATCTCTGTACTAACTTCGGGGTCATGACAATAGGACCGTCAAGCCTCCACCTTCATTGGCTATCTGCTAACTTCGTGATCCACTCGTATAACTCAATTGGAAAGGAACAAAAAAAGATCTCATGGATTTCTATATACAAGTATCTGTCTAGCCACTGTTCCTTTGTTATTCATGGATTTTTGTTCTCCTGAACTGCGAATTCGTGGACCTTCCTATCGGCATCAACCCGTGGAGTGCGGACTGAAGTCTCACCTAAGGCAGTATGGGAGGATGCTGGAACCAAGTTTCCACACCCTAAGATGGTCGTGATGTCATTTTATACCCCCTGCCCCTGCTTTCGTGTAGGTCACTAAGCCTTAGGGCTCTATCAATCTACCCTTTATTTCACCCTTTAGTACCTCTGTGAAGGTGTACGATTGACCTTCGCGTAGCCCTAACTCACAGTTCAGGTATTTTCGCACAGCTATGACAATGTATTGTATAGGTTCCCAAGTTATCTGAAGTGTTTTACTTATCTTACCAATCAACTACAGTTAGCATCGCGTAAACTGATATCTTTACTTGCGTTTAATTAACAGCTATAATCACACACATTCGCACATCAAATAAACATTGGAAGATAAACCTAGATCGCAATATAATCAGATGCATTAAAAAATACTAAATACACAGTAATTGCATAATACTTCTCTTTATTGATATCTTCCAATTTAATATAGACTCTATCCACCTTGCGCACACAGCTGCAGGGGTCCATGTACTTAGCTGCAGCCTTCCACCCTAGGCCTATGTGCACTCAGCTGCAGAGCCTCTACCTACGCTAAGACCTGAAAACACTTAGACTTCTCTACCAAAACTTCCAAAGCTTTTTTTTTCTCTAACTTCGTAGAGCTTACTTACTTAGCTCCTTTTTATACAATCCCATGGTTCGCGAACCATGGGTAGATCTTTACAGGGAACTTGACACTTTACAAAATAAGGGCAAACAACCATTTATGACTCTTAACACCTTCATGCTCCGCAACCACAAAATGCGGAGACTTTATAACTTTATTACAAAATTGTCCCAAAACATGGGCTTTTAGCCCCAAAACTGCTCTTGGGGGAACTCGTTCCTAACAATAGCTTATTTCCATGTACTAGATGAGAAGCGCACCAAGTTGGATCATACTACAAAGAAGTGGTACTTTTTTAGGTATAGCGAAACCTCAAAGACATACAAGAGCTACATTCCTAGTAGTAGGAATATTATAGTGAGACGAGACATAAAGCTTTTAGAGGACAAAGACTTCAAGAAATCTCACGAGTTACCAACAGGTGATCAAAGTGGGCCAATAGAAGCTCCATTAGTATGGTATCCAAGTAGGAAAGGGAGGAGATTTCTATTTATTTTCTCTAGATTTGAGGTTTGCAAAAATGGCCTTAGCAAGACTTTAGGATCAAGATAGGCTAAATGGATCCTCTAACTATTGTATTTGAAAATCCATAATGAATTTTCTGCTAGATGAGCATGCCCTGAAGACATATGCAAAAAGAGTTATAGACACTACCTACAGACTTGCGATAGCTAGAGAAATACAATAAGGAGATGGCCAAGGAGAAGAGGATGATTCTTGATGGAGTTAGAGATCATATAGTCTTGCATTTAGCTGCTAAGAATATGGAAAATTAAATGTGGGATGCAGTCACTACACTTTTCCATAGACCTTCCAAGAACTTGAAGACGTTCTTTAAAGAGAAGCTAAGAACCACCAAGATGCATAATGGTGAACGAGTCACTGCTTATCTCTCCAGAATTCAGACCATATGAGATGAGCTTGTATAAGTTGGAGAGACACCTCTCAAGAGTGAGCTAGTGTGTACAACTCTCAATGATTTCACCAAGGAGAGGGAAACTTTCATCCATGTTATTACTAGATGAGATTGAATACCTAGATGGGATCAATTGTGCGTTGATTTCAGTTAGGAAGAGATGAGGCTTGCTCTAGTTGATAGTAATATCAATGAGTAGTAAAGGACTAAAGAGCGTGAAAGACGAGGATAATGTAACCCTTGTATCAAAAAGGAAGGAAAAGAAAGGTATCAGTCTGGGACAAAGCTCAAAGGAGGAAGAAAAGAGGAAGAATAATTTGTCAAAGATCAAGTGCTTCATGTGTGGTGAATTTGGTTACTGCAGTACTCAGTGTCCCAAGAAGAAAAAGGACTAGAAGGAGAAGCAGGAGCAAGAAACAACTTCAACAAAGATTAATAATTTGTACAACAAGTTGGAGGACGAATTCACTTTGTATGCAACTATACCTTCAGGAGAGAGGTGGGGAGATCTTAAGCTCTAGAGTTATAGATATTTGGGCAGGATCCTTAGAGGAAAAAAATTAGTTAGATGTTTCCTCACAAATCAATACCCTTGCTACGTGGGCCATCAATATTTAGTAGTGGATGGAACAGTCTCAACATGGCATAGTCAAATCTTGAGGGGCGGTTGCAAAAATAGTTGTAGTTAGTTATTGAGGGGCACAGAACCACTCAGGGCATAGATAGACTAAGTGGACAGTGCTGAGGCTAGTTGCAATTAGAGATTTGAGAGATAAATGTAGATCCAGTACAAGGACATAGTTGATTTAGAGTTTTTTTTCTCAGTTCCAATAGTTGCAGTAGCAACAACAACAGGAGATGAACAGCAGCACACGACAATGTTGATAGTAGTGCAGGGTGGCACAATGCAGTGTAAACAACAAACTCAATATCAATATGTTTATGAGTTCATTCTTTTAGATATCATTTTTGGGATTCAACTGCGTTAAGTAAGTCTGAAAACCTTAGCAAGTATTCCATAAAGAAAATATCGTCCTTTTCTATTACAAAAAATGAGTACATTTCCAATTTACAAAGAGTGTTTATATTGCTTTATATGGCTATTGCATACATCCCAAGAATGCAGAATAAAAGCACATCATGATATGTTTTACAATAGAGAGATTCCAATAAAAACATCACCATCCACTATAATCACATGAAAAGATATAGAAGGAACGTAAAATAAGTGGCAACAGTCTTTAGAAGTTGGTTCTTCACACAAAATACAGTAAGAAAAGAGTTCTATAAAGATGATAAAAAAGCTAGTAATCCCATTATGTATGGAGATTGGTGCAAGATTGATGCAAAAATCTTGTTGAAATGAGCAAGATGTAGGATTTTCTACTCAATGATAGTTGTTGACTTGTGGAGATGAGGATCCTCCCACAAATCATTAGATGATTGCCCTATCTTCCTTCAAAAATACTGAAACCTTCTTCCACATTAAGAGCCTTCTTTGAAATTATATATGTATGGTTGTTCCATTCTCTATGTATGTGCTGAAAGGAGAGGAAATTAATTTTTTCCTTTAGTATAGTTATTTTGTCCTTCCAGTGAAGCAAGTTTAATACATGAATATTTTTTTTTCATATTAACTTGTTAGTGATGCATTTGCAGTCACCACAAACCTGCAAAGAGTCAATTTTGATGAGAGAGAGAAAGTTTACAAGCACCCAAAAAGAAGTAATTTTAGCCTTAGTATTGGAACCAATTCCCATATTCAGCCAAATGTGATAGGAAAGGGCTCCCTGAAGAAGTAAGTGTGCTCCCCCACCACATAGGCCATCCTGTGAGGCACCATAAAAAAAACCAACATGACAGGAAAGTGGGATTAGTGGATAACAGAAAGGAAAAGCAAGCTTGTGTGTTTGGGGTCTTAAGAAGTCCTTAAAAAAACCAATGATTTGAGGAAGGATGAAAGGAGGTTTGATATACCAATCCTAAAAAATGTATTTGTTCTGCACCTTCCAAATGCGCAAGGATAAAAAAACAAGTAAATATTTGAAGTTACCCATCTTGTGGTCCCACCAATGAAGACAAGATTCAAAGGATGTGATAGGACGATTATCCAAAATATTAAGAGGGGCTATAATTCCCTCACTAATATGGAATGAAGTTTAATAATAATAATAATTCACTTAATAATAATTAATAATTAAATTAAACTGAAAAAAAAACTTATTCCAAAACAAATATATCAAAAACAATATGTTAAAGGTCACATTCTGAAATTAAAAATATTGAAGCTTTTCCCATGAAGTAGCCTCAACTGAAAGAGTAAAAGATACTACAGTAATAATAATAAATCTATAAATATCTTAAAGGTCACATTCTGAAATAAAAAATCTTTAAGCTTTTCCAATGAAGTAGTCTCAACTGAAAGAGTAAAAGATAATACAATAACAATAATAAATCCAATCCCGTGTGTATTCGCTTGCGGCCCCGTGTGTATAGCACACTGTGTAAAAGTCAATTATTATTGTGAATCCCCAAGGTTTAGAAAATTTAAACAATTGTTATTGCCATTGTTTTACGAACCTCAACTTTTTGAATGACAATGGTCTTATTTTAAATTATTAAAGGGATCAATATTTTTAAATTATTTTAGGTCTAATTTTATAGGAACTGACCATGAAACCAACGCAAGTGGTGATGGTAGTGGGGTTACGGGAGATAAGGAGGATCCACTAAATATTTTGGTAAAAAGTGGATGGCGACAGTTACAAGTGGTGTACAAGGGTTATGTCAAGGTACGCATGATTTTTGTCATTTCTTTAATTGAAAACTAGACACTTATTAGTGCAAGCCTAATCTCCATTGGTGGCTCCAAGATCGATGATCTCATTTTTAATGTTTGATCTTAATTGGTTAAGTAGATAATGATGCCTCAATTCAGGGTCACTATAATAAGACAAATAGATTGTAAAGTGCAAGGAAGAAAACCAAAGATGGTGGTTAGGGAGGATGTGACATGCAACAAATAAGGTTCTATATCAAAAAGACTCTAGCTTGAAAATGTGTAAGGACATATATTGGTATGGAGGCACTTCTAGTTGTAAATTTATTGGTTTTTAGTTTTAGGCTATGTAACTACTTATAATATCTTCACCAAAAGTCAAATAAACTTTAGTTTTCAAACTAAGAAGGATGTAGAGTTCGTTACACGGAGGAATTGGTTTTGGTGGTTTTAGTTTATGTTACTAAAACTATGGTGTCTAATCCACGCTCTAAAGTTGAGAAATGTAAATTTATTTAGGTAAAACTCACATATTTTCTTATTAAGCTGATGATTTTATCAAGGGTGATTTGATTGGGACTACAATAATGGTGGATCTTGCATACAAATATAGTGTGCATCTTTCTGTGGCTATGGTTTTGGTGGACATTGACATTAGATTGAGGCTATTACAAAGCATCAAAATTGTGGTTAGGAAATAAGGTGCATTCACAGTTTTGCATCCTCCAATATACCAAACTACATCTTTTTGCATTTTGGGTCATTACACATACCTTTATAAGTTGGCAACTTTCTTTCCAATACCAAAATGTCTTGCAACCTTGCAAGTGTGAACCTCACTGCTACGCTGCAATATTTGTAATGCCCCTACCTGATCCTATTATCTTACATTATTTTATTAGCCTACATGTTTTTGTGCTTGATTCCAATAAGTATTATTAATATACGTACAAGGTATGCATATGCTAGCTACATACCTACGCCTCACATGAATACATTAGTATTCTAAATGTTAGATGATTAAATAATGGTTAATCTTGATTAATGATCAAGTTTATGGTTAGCCTTAAGCTTGGTTAATGACTAATCTTGATTAGTGTTTAATTAACCTTAAAATCTTTGCTTATAATTATTAAGTTATGCTTATTAATATTAAATTGATTAGATTCTTGTGAAGATAAAATATTTACTGTTATTCATATTATTATTTTATTGTTTATTATCCCTCAACTTGACAAGTGGCCTTCTCAAATTTATTTCAAGATTAAATATTATTATTTCATTTCCCAAATTTTGACTAGTTGTCTCCTCAAAGTTATTTATGGATAACACATAGAAGGGGGATACAAGTTATGAGGTGGTAGGTGATAATGAAGGGTAGTGGTTGGCATTGATATCGGGGAGGGAGGGGGGGAGGCATAAGTCGAGCGCGGAGGATGGAAGGAACGAGATTCCTTGGTTTTTGGTTTTTCTTTTTGATTTTGGAAGTGGAACTAGAAAAGGGGGGATAGAGAAGGAAGGATTCTATGGGATTTGGTTTTTTGTTATTGAGGAGAAAGGCGAACACTAAGATTAGTTTGTGATTGGAGAGTGTTGGATCTAACTGGACACACTAAGGTCACTATTGGACTTGGGCTTAGAGGGCTAGGGAACCTGTGAGGTTCCCTGAGATAGACATTTGTAGTTAGCAAGCTGGCATATTCAATTAGGTGGTCCCAACAAGAACACCACAACCGAGACACTATGTCATAACCAACTATGTATTTCCTTGTGATTTAGTTCATGTGAATGGTTGTAAATCAAATATGTCATTTAATAAATATGTTATTTTATATATGTTATGGTTAAATAAATTGAATTGCTAAATTGTAAATATATCATTATCTTGTTGTGAAATGTTGTAGTTAAATTAGTTTTTGGTTAGAGGACCCTGATTGGGTCCTAATAATATTTCACCTTTAAGGAAAATTTTAGGGGCAAAATTTTGCAAATGGGCTAATTTTTGGACATTTTCTAAAAATATATTCACCAATTCAATTAAAAGTTCGCCCACTTTTTACATGTAAATGATTAAATCTATGGTATTCACAAAAATTTACCAATTTTAATAGTAAATTACATGTTTTGTTATTGAATATTCGCCTACATTCTATATGTATGAATTTTCAAATGAGAATAGTCACTTACAAAACTATATATAGGAAAACTATTTGAATCCTTAAAAAATACCCCAAGGAAAATAGATCTTGTCTAACTCATAGAGCAACCAATTCAAGAGATGATAATCAACCTTGTTGTCACCTTCTACTACATGAATTGGGCCATGTAGCTATAGGGACACCTCTTTAGAGTCCTCATATTCTATGTATGCCTCTTTGTATGCATAATGAGTAAAAGGATCCATGTGCAAAAGAGTTTCCAAAGTTGTAATATTGGTTGTGGGTGGCCTTGAATGCATGTCTTTTGAATTACTAGTGTCGTCCTTCTTATATGTGATGACTAGAGAGAACTACTATAAAAAACCCATACACTTGGCATGCTTGATTTATGGAAGCTTACTCGCAGCCTGCAAACATTACAGTGGCTTCTTATTAGTGTGGATAATGGTTTTATTCCCCATCAAATAGTGCTTCCACTTCATAATAGCTTGAACTAGGGCATAGACTTCCTTATCATATGTAGGGTTGTTTAAAACTTCTCCATGAAACATCTCAAAATAGTAGCATACCGAACAACACCATTCCCATATAATATCCACTAACATATATCTCCAATTCAATGAACTTCTACAAATTAGGAAATGTAAGGACTGGTGTTTGATTGATCTTCCATTTCATCTCATTGAAATATTTCTACTAATCCTTTACCCACTATAAATTCTTACCACTACCTATTATGACATGGAGTGGCATAAATGCTACTAAAATGAATGTTATGAAATTCTATAGGCATTGTGTTTCCCCAAAATATCTCCTAACTTTAATTATATTAGTAGGAGTTGACCATTTTATTATGACCTCCATCTTTGTGGGAACTATATTAAGTTCCCCTCCACCAATCACATACCCCAAATGCACCTATCACTGTTGAGAAAACTCACATTTCTTAAGATTAACTAGTAGCTAATTCTCTTTTAGAGTCTCTAACACCTACATGAGATGTGATATGCGCTCTTCATGGGTAGATATATCTATACACCAATATGTCATCCAATACATTATTTTAAAATGAATCTAAATAGTGACATAATACATTATTGAAAAATCACATAAATGTTGTTAGTGCATTACATAAATCACCAGGAATGACAAAGAATTCATATAGACCATGCCCTCCCTTGAAGGTATCTTTCTAGTTGTCTTCGTCCTTAATGTGTACCTAGCGGGATCTTAATTTTGGATCCAACTTGGTAGAGTACTTAGCACGCTGCTAGTAATCTAAAAAATCATCAATCCTAGGCAGAGGGTATCAATTCTTGAGTGTAATCTTGTTTAATCTCTGTAGTCAATACAAATTCACCAAATCCCATCCTTATTTGGTACCTTGATCATAAGTGACCCACAAGGTGATGTGCTTGATCAAATTACTCCATATTCTAATAATTGTAGCTATTATTTATTCAAATCATCTACTTCCAAAGGAGGTTATCTATACAATCCAATATTTGGTAAGGGGTGTTAGGAAAAAATTGGCTATTGTGCTCCGCTTTCCTCTTAGGTAGTAACTCTTTAGGATCCTTGATATGGATTAGATCATTATATAAATTTTCATCTATCTCGATGCTTTCAAAGTAGTAAATTGGAGGAATTAGCTTGCAGGAGAAATTTTATCAATGAGACCAAGTTTGGAAAATTGGGATCTAAACCCTTTTGAATGTTATATAGAAAACTTAGATGGCGTAGATAGATTGTATATACTTAAATTTTCCTTCTCAAACTTTGGATCTATGTTGTTGATCCACACTCAGATACCTTTCCAACAATGCAAGAATCACATAAATTAGAGTCCATACGCAAAATTTATACCTCCCAAAATTTGACTTACTGTGTTCGACCACCATGGTACAAGTGGAATCTACATCATCCACGCATTACTCACACATGAGGGGCTAGCCACATGGCACCTTGGAAGAAAATTCAGAAGGGTCAAATTTGTAGCTCTAATTGAGAGTTGAAGTAGTCAAACTTGATCCCTAAGGTTTTATTGGACTATGTTATAACCAAGTCACTAGGAGGAAAAATAGTTCCATTCTATTTGATTGTATCTAGTTCCACAATAGAGAAGAACAATTGGGAGTGAGAGTTAGAGAGCATAACGAAGAGGTTTTAGTGTTATGTAGTAACTTATAAGGCCACAAGTCTCAACTAACTCCATAGCAAGTGCGTTATCCTTTGTACTTGCATTATTTCCATTTCAAAGACTTAGAAGAGAAAATCAACCTCACTGTCTAGCTAGGTTTTCTCCCATAATAGTTTCCCAAAGCATATCTTATTTTCATTGTGGTTGGTGTGTAATTGTGTTTCATTTTTATCTATTTTAGTATTGTATCCATTACATGAACAAGTAGTAAATTAGTAATTAACAAATTTGATATCTAAAGGAATTTAACCTTCATAGTATAAATTTTAGTTCATTTTTATCATATTTGTTGTAATAAACTATTCAGTGGAATATCCAATGAATTTCACAATCATATTGGTATCATAGGGAGTTTCTTTGGGGAATTTCATGGGAAGTTGTAGGGGATCCAAGAATTAGTGTAAAAATAAAGTCACAAAACCATAAAAATGGTTGATGAGTCTATTCATAATAACCATGGTGTAGCAAAGAAGAGATTCTTGAGGATGGATGCATGGTTATAGATATCATCTACAATATGAACCTCCTTATGATGGATCTAGAAAATAAATTTGGAAGTGTCTAAGATGGAGGTTCCAACTTAGAGGCTACAACATAGGGAAAATAAGGGGATCATGAAGGCCAAAAAAGGAGTCGAGGGAAGAAATCGAAGAAAAACAGTCGAGTTTAAGTTCTATTACCCATTCATAGTCCCTGTTCAAGATGGAAGTGAAGGTCAACGTCAAGCCATATCAAGGTGAGATAAATGCCTTAAAATTGAATCAATGGTTGCAACAATTAAAAGTATATTTTATCATTCACCAAATATATGAGGACTAGAAAATATCATTTTCTATATTCAAGTTAAGGGCAATGCCCTAACCTAGTGGAAAATTAATATGGATACACCTAGGCTAGAGGGTGATCCCCTAGTAACTAAGTGGAAGGAATTTAAAACTCTCACAAAGTACCAATTCTACCTAGTTAGTGTTGAGAAATATAGGGCATCAATAGTTAGGTGATTTCTCTATATTGATAATTTATTGTGAGATTTTTTTCACTTCTTGATTATAATATTCTCTTGATTATTTTATTATAGTGTTCCTTTCATCTAGACAATTACCAATGCATGAATAATAAAGGATACAAGAGACAAAGTATGTAGGTTGTCATCCAGGGCCAAAACCTCTCACTCTTTAAGAGGAAAACCCAAACAAATTCTTCTTATAGAACCTTCAATTGACGAATACCAAGACCATGACAAAGACCTTTTACACAAGAGCCCTTCCAATGCCAAGTCATAAGCCTCGTCTTCTCCCTTAGATCAATGATGCTCTTCTTCTTCCTCTTCTTGACTTCCTTCATAATTTTTTCCCCTTCTTGTAGGTCTGCAACTCTTTCTTCACAACATAAACCCTAGATCATCCTTTTGATCCTTGAATAGTCTCCTTTTGGAGGGAGACTTATTTCTCTTCTACTTGGCTTTCTTGAGGAAGGTCTTTACCCAGTCTAGATATATTTTTATGTGCCTACAATCTTTCGACCTCCTTTTGAAAACTTTGGATATGAAATATTCACACATCTGAGGGCAAACTAGCCCAAAAATAGTCCACAATGATGACACTATCTTTCACTATCCTTCCTTCTTCCTTCGCTGACATTAAGGCTCCTTCCAGGATGATTTGTGCACTTGATTATCTCATACTTGCTTCACAAAATTCTTGTCCTTCAAATGAGGTCGAGCACTGCTATCTATAGTGGTTTTTTCATGACAGTTAGACCGACATGATCATTAGAGTAGGCTGATTTCATCTCTCTAGAATTATCCTTTCATTTTTGGCCAACTTGAGTGAGGACCAGTGAAAAGGTCTTAGAGGGTGAATTACAAAAGAAAATTTAACTTTTACAATGTGTAACATTCCTTCAATACATGACAATGAATCTTTAGACTTTTATGACTAGATGACAAAATCCCTAAGAGCTCACAATGGGAGCCTTAACTGCAAAATAAAATATCTTTCTCATGAAACCCATGATGCAAGCATTATAATAATTTTATTTTTCTTCTTTACATATTTTACATAAAATCATAATTACATGTCATTATGAAGACCAAACCTAGTTACATTTTTCAACACTCCCTCTTAACTAGGGAGGTATTCATAATGGTACTTGGTCATTCTTAATCGGAAGAATTTCTCATATAAAGAATCAGATGGGTAACCCATTTGTATAGCATCATATCAACCAACATTGTTACATAAAAAGGCATTGACTAAGAACTCTATCTCCCCAAAAGATCTGAGCTCAATGCTGGCGAGACCAATGATTTATAAACACCCTTATCATTATATCTCTCAGAACATACCCCATCCGAGTTCTCAGGGTGTTATCCACTAGGACTATTCTTATCTTGGATTCCCAGCCCTCAAAGAATGTCGTTCCTCTATGACTACTCTTATCTTGGATGCCCTAATTCATCCTCAAAGAGCATCAGATACCAGATGTTTACCCAATCCTCCATTTTGTCTTCCCAAGTGAAGACAATAATTATGTGTCTATCTCTCCCGCTTAATTAGGGAGGACATATCTATTCAAATAAAGGAATGAAATCATTCCTACATAATTAATGTACCTAAGCTCCCTCTTAGCTTAGGAATTTTTAGATTTTCTTCCAAGTAAGAAAATTGTTTCCAGGCTCCCTCTTAATTAGGGATCTATAACAACTTCTGAAGTGGAGATGAACAAACATCCAACTGCTATAAGAGATCCTTTCTTCAATGTCATGAATTACTTATTTGTTATGGAGTCTTCATCTTTTGGGACTTCTTCATAGGGCATAAACCATCCATCACCTTTGGGAGTCATTCATGTCATCATTCCTTTCATCAGAAAGCGATCCATTAGTCTACAACTAGCCTTACTTCATGTCATGATGCCTTCTTCATTCTCTCTTATTTTCGAAAGGATCTTACATCCTTCTCCATGGTTCTCTAGAAAGAGTTTCACAGTTCTTCCCTTGATAGTCCAGCATAATCCCATCTAGATATTTATTCAAAAATAAAGGAATGAACATTAAAAACATTACCTTTGTGATGGTCTTTCATCTTAACATCTTCTAGTTTGCATCAACATCCTGCATACATATCAATTCATCTCCCAAAAATTATATATATATATTGTCAAGGGTCTCTTTCTTGTTTAGACTCCATCAGAGTCTTCATATCTTCCATGGAGATATCCTACTCAAACCTTCTTTTTCTTTCAAATGTTGGTTGCCTTTACCATGGTTGCATATTCTACGATCTCTTCCTTCCTTTCTTCACACATTTCATTCCTAGGAGCTTCTAATTAGAGTTATTTAATTTTTGTCAACCACCTCATACTTCATATGAGGACATATTATGTTGATTTCATTTAGTAAATGTGTGACCTATGCATTCTTGCATCCCTTTGAGGGAGGAGACCTTTTTATTTTGATGATTCTCTTAAGATAGAGCATTGATTCATGATATCTGCAACCATATGACATGAATTCCACAATATCAAATTTAATCACACATACCACATTTTTCCTTTGATTCATCCAAACTTCCTGCAACAACTTCTTTTGAATGAAAGAGCCTCAATCCCTTAATCTAATTCACCTTTATGTCATCATACCATCATCCCATGAATTCCACAAGTTTGGAATTCTTGATAAAACACGTGCTTCCCCTAGGGAGCCTTTCAGAGAATCTCCAACATATCCCTATCCAGCAGGTGTCTTCTTTTGATATATGATGAGCCTTTTCCTAGATGAATTCTTCCTTATTTCCATAAGTGTCACTTGAGCTTTTAATGAGGTTTCCAAGAGCTATATCCTTCATAGTTGACTGCCATGGATTTTGTTCCAGACACCCATGTTACCTATGGTGATGTCACGAGCTTTTCTAATGCTTCTACCATGATGTTATTTTCTAATATGATGCATCCTAACTTATTTGCAATGCTTCCTATCTAGATCTAGATAGCTATAATTTACATAACTAAAGGTAACTTAGTGGAGGAGATTATCTTAGTCATAGTAGAGATCTCTCACTTCCTCTTTCTTAAGTTTCTTCTTCTCAGGTTCTTCTACTTATTTGGTAATATGGGCTTCTTCCTTATTTCTCTTGTTACTGTCCCTCTTAAGTTTAGGAAAATCCCTTCTACAATGCCCATATTATTGACACCCATAGCTGTAGGCTTTAACCCAATACAGAAATTACCTGCATACAAATTCTAAAAAAACAGAAAATAAACAATGCTAGAGCATAACACATAAAACATATATACACAGAGATTTCCCCTGGATCCCAAAACCGGGACTACCAGCTTGATTTTTCATTATGTTCCTTTCAATGTTACAATACATATATATACATGCCGAAGCATCCAATACCATGAACCGAAAACCATCACGCCCAAAACCATGTGCGACAACCATGCACAAAACCATAGGTAGGTTCTCCCCACCTAATATAGGGTCCAAAAAAATAACATCCAACATTGCAATAGGGTGGCTAGTCATGGAAAGAATATAACACAACCCAACAATAGCACTGAACCTTGTCCATATTCTTGTTTTTCTTCTAAGGACCAAACTTTCCTAAGGGTCCTTTTCTCTTTGTCATAGAAGCATATGCTGTGATTTTGCTCATTTGGTCCTATGCCTTTCTTCATTTAGCTTGGTTTTTTCAATCTTGCATAGTGATCATAGATCCTAGAAAGGAGTAGCTTCTTCTTCCCATAAATACTTGAAGTGAAGTTGCCCCATTCCTCTGGTAGTGCATTTAATACTACAATGGTCATTTCTATGTCATACATTATTTCACCCAGATCTTGAAGTTGATCTCTTATTTATGAAATCCTCATGAAATATGAGGCAATTCCTTCTTCCTTTGAAATATTGCAGTATTTACAAAAAAAAAAAAAAAAAAAAAAAAAAAAACCAAACAAAAAAAACAAAAACAAAAAACAAAAACAAAAACAAAAACAAACAAACAAACTAAACTCTACCAATTGGTCATATATATCTTTTGAAGTGTTTAATTTTGATACATATGGGATGAAAGAGCCTTTGATTGATTCTATGAGAATCCTATGGGCCCTCAATTCCGCTTTCATGTATTTAGCAAGTGCTTGAGTATATTCTTTAGCACATTGGGTTATTGACCCTTTTATGTGATCCTTGACTTGATTCTCAATAAGATTTAGATATGTTCTTTTCTTCCATGTAAAAAAATTTGAAGCCCCAACTAATTTGTTACTCTCCTTGCAAAAATACATTTTGGTAGATTCAGATGAAGTCCGATACTTACTTGAGTAGATGATTCTTTCTTCACTTGCTTCCTCCTTTAACTTATAGTGATATAGATAGTAGAAGACTACTTCTTGATAGATCCTTCCTATAAGAGTAATCCTTGATCTCTTTGGGAGAGAGATCACTTTGATAAAGTTCTTCAAAGTTTTTCTTTAATGAGAGAGAGCTTTCTTCACAAACCCTTTGAAGATGATGACAATTTTATTTGATCTAACATTATTTGGTATTTTGAAAAATCTTCCACTCCTTAGATGATGGTTGAGAGATGATCTCAGAAATTCTTCTAGGGTTTTTGGTCTTTCTTTCTTCTTCCTTGATGATGATCCCAAGACTTTTGTTGAAGTAGATTTCTTTGATCTAGGGTCTTGGTATGATGTAGATCTTGAACTTTCTCTTTGATATCATTCGACTAACTTTTATGCCTTTCTTGAAACTATATCATTTTGTATCTCTTTTATTAGATGCCCTCTTCTTGACTTTGTCACGTTACATCTGATACTATGTTGAGAAATCTAAGGCATCAATAGTTAAGTGATTTATCTATCTTGATAATTGCTTGTGAGATTTTTTTCACTTATTGATTATAATCTTCTCTTGATTATGTTATTATAGTGTTCTTTTCATTAAGAAAACTACCAATGCGTGAATAATAAAGGAGAGAAGAGACACAATATGTAGGCTATCAACGAGGGCCAAAACCTCTCACTCTTTGAGAGGAAAAACCAAACAATTTCTTCTTATCAAACCTTTAATTGATGAATACCAAGATCATGACAAAGACCCTTGACACTAGATCCCTTCCAAGCCCAAGTCACAAGCTTTCTCTTCTCCCTTAGATCAATGCTACTCTTCTTCTTCTTCTTCTCGACTTCCTTTAGAATTTTGACCTCTTCTTGTAGGTCTACAAAACTTTTCTTCACAACATAAACCCTAAATCAAACTTTTGATCACTGGAAAGTCTCCTTTTGGAGGGAGAATTATTTCTCTTCTACTCGGCTTCCTTGAGTGAGGTATTTATCCATCCTAGATCTATTTTTATGTGACTGCAATATTTCGACCTCCTTTTGACAACTTCAGATCTGTAATATTTGCACATGTGAGGGTAAACTAGCCCAAAAATAGTCCACAATGATGACACTATCTTTCACTATCCTTCCTTCCTCCTTCGCTGACGTTAAGGCTCCTTCTAGGATGATTTTCGCACTTTATTATCTCAGGCTTGCTTCACTGAATTCTTATCTTTCAAATGAGGCCGATAAATGCTATATATAGTGGTTTTTTCATGACAGTTAGGCCGACATGATCATTGGAGTAGGCCGACTTCATCTCTCTATAACTATCATTTCATTGTAGGCCGACTTGAGTGAGGACTAGTGACAAGGACTTGGAGGGTGAATTACACAAAAAAAAAATTGACTTTTACGATGCATAACATGCCTTCAATACATGACAATGAATCTTTAGAATTTTACAACTAAATGAAAAAATCCATAAGAGCCCACAATGGGAGCCTTAACTACAAAATAAAATCTCCTGCTAATGAAATGCACGATGCAAGCATTACAATAATTTTATTTTTCTTCTTTACATATTTTACATAAAATCATAATTACATGTCATTATGAAGACCGAACCTAGTGACATTTTTCAACTATCAGGTATGTACAAGACCAATGGCTTTGATGGAATCATTTAAAGCAGAAGCAGGGATAAAATGTACAAGAATGCATCACCAAATTCATGAATATAGCCATCTCTTCCAAGAACCTATATGTAGTCCTCAAGTATCTGGGGGCCTACATAGCCATCTATGAAATTAGGTAATGTGATTAAATCCAAGAATAGTGGATTGGCGATTCAGAAACTATTGCGGATATTCCACCAGACAGTTTGTCACAATAGATCTGATAATATTATATTAAAAATCTAAAATTATACATTATTACAATTTTATTAAATTTCTAGATCTGTAGATTTTACTGTAATTAGTGTGCCATGTAGGAAAATGGAAATTATATAGAAAATAGAGAATGGAAAAATAAAATATCTCTCTCACAAACACACATAAGACAAAAGATATGATTTGGGAAACTCTTTCAAGAGAAAACCTAGCTGGAAGGTGAGGTCGCTCTCCTCTCTAGTTTCTCTATTTGGAAATATGGTTTCAGGTACACAAAAGTATTGCATGTGGCCCGTCGGCTGATACAGCGCATAAATCCTCTTTGTGTTCTCTACCTCCTATCCCTCTTAACTATTTTTTCTCATCTATGGAGGAAATGCACTTGAAATAATGGAATGCCTCTTCCTCCTAGTGGCCTAGTTATAACACAACCTCGTAACCAACTAGTAGTTAAGTTTGACTACCTGAAATCTTAACCAGAGTTACAATATAGACTCTTCTAGAGTCTTTTATATCACAATCATGTGGCTAGCCCCTTTTCCGTGAATAACTGGGGCTGATGCGACATCGGCCTCTTGAACCATGGTGGTGAAAATAGGAAGGTCAACTTTTGAGTAGCATAACTTTCGTAGACAGACTCTATTTGACACACTTATTGCACTTTTGGAAAGATATTTGTGTGTAGAATAGGATGAAAAGGTGCGGCACTAAAGAGGTAAATCCCCCCTCGCTCCCCCTACCCCTCCACCAATAAAAAAAACATCATCTAATGCCTCAAAAATATTTCGAAAGGTTTCAGACCCCCATTTTTCCAAACTGAGTCCCACCAGTAAAAATTATCTCGTGAGCTTATTCTTGGGAAACATAGGAAAAAATAAAGGGGACTGAAGTGATTTTAAAGGGGACTGAAGTGATTCAAATGGAAAGAGCACTAGGAACTTTCCAAGGAAGGGAAGAAGAAGTGGAAATGGGAAAAGGAAAAGAAGACAAAAACCATTGCATATTAGTGCACGGATGTTAAAAATCATTACAATCACAAGACCATTGATGGCCACACAAAGGAGAAGTGTTGAATATTGCATCAAAAGCTAAACCTGAAGAATCGAAAGGACTTGAAGAAAAAACAATCTTATCACCACTTATTTGATCAATCAAATGGAAAATACCTTTGGCATGAATGAGAATATGTTTTTTACCTTACTATAGAAGGAGGGAATTTGAGTACCCTTCATCATCAAGAAGAGAAGGAGATGACCAAGCTATTCTGCATTAAGTTATGGGTCAAAAAGACCATGATTGATGCCTTATTTGACTCAGTTTCATAGGATAATCTCATAGTAGTAAGTCTGGTCAAGAAATTCGGATTAAAGGTTCAAGATCATCCTCTGATTAGGATAGGTAAATACAGATGGAAAAATTAAGGTAACAAAATTGTAATGTACAATAAAATTTGTTATCAGTGCTAATTTTATTGATGAAGTAGAATTGGATGTAGTTCCACTTGATATCTGTGGAGTTGTATTTGGAAGTCCCTACATGTATATGCAGGATGCAATATTCATGTAAAAATCTAACTAAATTATTACTTCATAAAGGATGGGAAATAATTCATCATTAATGCATATAAAGGAAAGTCTAAAATTTCACTAGTAAGTGCCAACTAAGCCAAGAAATTAATGAAATCTATAAATAAATATGTTTTTGTTGGGTGTGTGTTATATTATTTCCATGACGAGCTCCAAACATTGTTACGTTGCGTCGGGTGTAGTGGGGGATTGCAGGGGGGTAGCATCCCCCCTGTCAGGGGGTTTGCAGGGGGGCTACTGCCCCGCTGCACAGGGTATAGGGAAGTGCCTTGGGATTTTAATTTTATTTATTTATTTATTTTTTATGCAAATCCAATAATAGGTGGGAAAACACACGGATGGGGGTCAGACCCAAGGATGGTGGGAAAACCTACCCATGGTTTTGGGCATGATGGTTTTTTACCATGGTATTTTGTAGATTCAGATAAGAGAATTATGATTATGTTCTAGTTCAAGGTTAATTGATTGGGGTTTATTGATGCTTTGACATGTATATAATATATTATAACATTGAAATGAGTATAATGAAAATTCAATCCGGCTTTCCCAGTTTGGGTTCCAGGAGAAAATATCGATGTATATTTTATGTTCTCACCATTGTTTATTTTTTATGTTTTAAGATTTCGTTTCTAGGTAATTTATGTATAGGGTTAATATCTACATGTGGTATCAAAGTTGTTTCGACTTCAATTGGTCATATTATTGCTGAGGGGTTTTTCTCAAGCCTGTGGTAAACCCTGTTATAGTGGGAGATATGCAGGATCGATTCTTGTGGTGAAAGAAGATGGAAAACAGTGGAAAGATGGAGATTAAGAAATTCAATGGAAAATATTTTGAGTTGTGGAAGATCAATATGGAGGATTTTTTGGTGGAAAATATCAATGGATTGTTGTAGACCCAAGTACGACACCAACATGAATGTTAGCAAAAATCTTGGAAAATTTAGATCAAAAGGTAAAGATCACAATATGATTGTGTCTCTTAGATTCAATATTGTTGAATGTATTAGGGGAAGCTACGAAAAAGCATTTGTGGGATAAGTTAGGGACTTTGTATCAATCTAAGTCTCTAGTGAACAAATTGTTCCTATAGAAAAAGTTGTATAACCTGAGGATGAAGGATGGAGACTCGAAAACAGAGCATCTAAATGCCTTCAATACTATGGTAAGTCAACTGTTATCTATTGATCTTAAAATTTCATATAAATATAAGTGCATCAATCTATTTTGTTCTCGACCAGACATGTGGGATAGTCTTGTTATTGCTATAGGTAGCAATACAACTACCTTGAACTTTGATGAAATAGTCTCATCCATGTTGCTGGAGAAAATAAGACAAAAAAATATGGAGAGCCAGAATGGAGATGCCTTATCTGTAAGAGGATGGTCATAAAAAAAAAAATTCCTCAAGTGGGATATCTAAATCTCCAGGAAAAGTTGTAAAGGTATGCTGGAAGTGCAAAAAAGAAGGGCACTACAAAAAGGACTATAGATCTAAAAATCCTGAGAAAGGAAAGGGATCTAATGATGTTATTTCCACACATGTGAAAACCACCTCAGATGAAGGTGGGGATGCGTACTTGGCTTATTATTCAAGTACACATGTGGATCATGAGGCATGGTTGATTGACTCAGGTGCATCCTTTCACTTCTAGGGAGTGGTTTTGCGAGTACGAGAAATATGATGGTGGTGATGTCTTCCTAGGGGATGAGAGGAAGACCATAATCATAGGGCATGAAATAATCAAGCTAAAGTTACAAGGTAAAAGTATTATAGCACTTCCCGGTGTTTTTCACATTCCTTCATTGTTTAGAAATTTAATTTATGTAAGCAAGATGGATGATGCAGGTGTAAAAATAATGTTTTAGAAATATACTTGTAAGATGGTTGAGGGAGCACTGGTATTGACATGGGGAGTTTGGATTGGAAATCTATACAAGCTACTAGGTAGCATTGTTATTGATGGGTGCAACAGTTTCATTGTTATTAATGGTTGCAACAGTTTTGTGGTTCCTGAAAGTAGAGTATAAAATCTAATGGTCTCTGGAGAAAAGATTATGTTGTAGCATAAAATACTTGGACATATCGGAGAGAGGGGCCTCCAAATACTGCATGGTAATGATATGGTAGAAGGTATCTCTAATTTCTCTCTAAATTTCAATTTTTGTGAACATTGTGTATATGGGAAGCAAAATTGAATGAGTTTCCCCTTTAGTGCTAAGAGGGAAAAAGGGATATTAGTGCTTATGCATAGTGATGTGTTTGGACCTATGTCGGTTCAATAATTGGATAAGTCTATGTACTATGTCTCATTTATAGCTGAATTCTTGAGGAATACATGGATATATTTCCTCCAAGGAAATCTGAAGTCTTTGACAAGTTTAAATAATTTAAGGCTCTAGTGGAAAATTAGACAGAGAAGAAGATCAAGGCATTGAGGACAAATAATGGTGGAGAGTTTTGCAAGAAGGAATTTGAAGAGTTCTGTAAAAAGTATGGTATAGCATGGAAAAAGATTACTCCATACACACCTCAAAAGAATGGAGTTGCAAAATGAATGAATATGATGTTGATGGAAAATACAAGGTGCATGCTTAGTGGTGTCGGGTTAGGACAAGAATTCTAGGAAGAAGCAATGGATACTGCATGTTATCTATTTAACAAATCAACTTCATCAATGTTGGAGGATAAGACTCCACATGAGGTATGGATTGGTAATAAACCCTCTCTCTCATATCTTAGGGTATTTGACTATGATGTATATGTACATGTTCCAAAGGAGAAAAGAACCAAATTGGAAAGTAAATATGAAAGGTGCACCTTTATTGGGTATAAGGATGGTTTAAATGGTTACAAGCTTTAGAACCCAGAAACAAGGAAGGTTGTGTACAACCAAGTTGTGGTGTTTAGAGAGTTAAATATGTTATTAAACATGAAGTCATACTGGCAAAGGAAAAGGAACCAAATAAGATAGAGTGTGAACTAAAGGAGGAAGAATCAAACTCTACAATAGAACAAGAATCAAAAAGAGGAAGAGCCACACACTCCAGTTTTGAGGAGATCAGTTCAAGAGAGAAGGAAAACAGATAGGTATAATCCATCTGCTTTCTGTTAAAATTTTGCTTTATCTGTTACTAATGATGATCCTATAACTATCAAAGAGGAAGTGGATTCAGAGGATGGAAAACTATGGAACAAAGCCATGGTTAAAGAAATGACATCTTTAGACAAAAATGAGGCTTGGGATCTAGTCAAGTTGTTCGCTGGAAGGAATCTCATTGGTATAAAATGGTTTTTTAAGAAGAAGATGAATGAAAAAGGAAAGGTGGAGAATTACAAAGCTCGGTTGGTAGAAAAAGGTTATTCCCAGGTGTCAGGAATTGATTTTGGTGATATTTTTTCTCTTGTTGCTAAGCTAGATTCTATTAGATACTTTTATATGTTGCTGCTACTTTTGATTTTGAGGTGGAATAGATGGATGTGAATACATCATTTCTTCACAGGGATATGGAAGAAGTGATCTGCATGAAGCAACCAGAAGGCTTTGTGGTGAAGGGTAATAAAGAACTAGTATGCAAGTTAAAAATGTCTTTGTATGGGTTAAAACAGTCACCAAGGATGTGGTATCAAAAATTTGATACATATATACAGGGAATTGACTTCACAAGGAAAAAATTGAATCATTGTGTATATTTTAAAATAATAGGTGATTGTGTTATTTATTTGGTCTTGTATGTGGATGATATGCTATTGATTTGAAATGACAAATAAATTATCTAGGATTTGAAGACCCATTTGTCCTCTAAATTTGACATGAAGGATGTTGGTGCTGTAAACTATATTGGGCATGGAAATTAAATGAGATCGGGAAAAGAGGAAGCTTTGGCTAAACCAGAAGATGTATTTCAAGACAATATTGCATAGGTTTAATATGGATGATAGTAAATCAATGAAGGTTCCTATTCCTGTAGGTGTAAAGTTATCTGTTAAACAATGTTCCAAGACACAAGAAGAGGAAGAGGACATGTTTTGCGTTCCATATGTGAGTTTAGTTGCTAGCCTAATTTATGAAATGGTCTATACCAGATCATACATTTCACATGTAGTTGGAGTATTGAGCATGTTTATGTCAAAACTTGGGAAGGAGCATTGGACAATAGTGAAGCAGGTTTTCAGGTATTTGCATCGCACTAGTGATTAAGGTTTGTACTACGAAGGCATACCAATATTGGATAGAGTTTTGGAAATACATGGATTTGTTGATGAAAACTAGGTTAGAGATCTAGATAAGAGAAGATCTACAAGTGGGTACATGTTTAACCTATTTGGAGGAGAAATTAGTTGGATGATCTAGAGACAGTTTGTGGTCACATTTTCAACTACAAAGGTTAAATACATGGCAACCACTCATGCAAGCAAGGAAGAAATTTGGTTGCAGAGATTGTGTTCAAGTATGGGGTTGATACAACGAGTTATAAGGACAGAATATCACAACCAAAGTGCATTTTTCTTAGCAAAGAACCCTGCTTATCATTCAAAGACAAAACACAATGATGTTTAGTATCACTTTGTAAGGGATATGGTTGAAGACAAAAGGTGTTGTTGGTAAAGGTGGAAAATTTGAAGAATGTTGTATATGTATTGACAAAGTCTATGATCAATGAGAAGTTTTCTTGGTGTAGAGAAACAATGGGCATTGCAACTCAGGACCAATGACTTGTGCACTCTTGTGCCCCCGTGTGTGGAAATAAAACAAAAAATGGGAGAATGTTGGGTAAGTGTTATATTTTTTCCATGACTAGCTCCAAAAGTTATTACATTGTGTCTGGTGCACCGAGGGGTGATAGCCCCCCTGCCAGGGTCTGGGGCAGAACCTCAATATTTTATTTATTTATTTATTTATTTTTATTATTTTATGTAGACTCAATAATATTTGGGCGGACCCAAGGATGGTGGGAAAACCTACCCATGGTTTTCACGCATTATTTTAGGCATGATGGTTTTTTCCCATGGTATTTTGTAGATCTAACTAAGGGAACTATGGTTATGTTCTAATCCAAGGTTAATGGATTGTGGTTTATGAATGCTTTGACATGTATATAATGTATTGTAACATTGAAAGGAGTATAGTGAAAAATCAATTTGTCTTTCCAGGTTTGAGTTCCAGGAGAAAAATATTTGTGTATACTTTATGTTCTCGCCATTGTTTATTTTTTTGCTTTAAGAATTCATTTGGAGGTAATTTATATACAGAGGTAAAACCTACAGTGTTACTATTTTTAAGATGTTGGATTTAAGCACGATCTGTGTGAAAAAGTACTAGACTAGTTACTTGCAAATGATGAAAGAAGTGAGAATATAATTGTTGAGAAGTTGACTAATTAAATAAGGAGACAATTTGAATTACTCATAAAATATCATGACATATTATTTTTAAACATGAAACAATATACAAAATATCCAGGAGAAAGAACTAAATCAAATTAGGTTGGGGTTCCCATGTGCATACACTTAGTTGAACTCAAAAGTACTTTCCCTAGTTGGAAAATAAGCCAAAATTAGACTGGGAAACCAAAAAATAGAAAAATATCCTAAAATGGTGTGAAATAGAAGTAATTGGAGTTAGAAATTAGTTAGAACTAATTAATAATTCTCACATCCAAAAAACTAAATATTTAAACTCCAAAAATAGGACAAAAATTCAACAAAGAAGGGAGGATAGAGAAAAATGGTGGCTAACTGATACAAAGGAGGGAGGAAGTGTGTACTCAATCTAGAAAGGCCTTAATGAAGTGTAATAGCCATGCTATTCTCCAACAAATAACTAGTTAGTTCCACATGTCATCTTAGGTGGAACCCACTTCAAAAAACTAAAAAACCCTAAATATAGAAAATGTGCCAAATGATAGGGAATGTCTAGTAGTGAATGAAATGTGGTCATATGTTACCATAATTATGTATGTACGAATTTTTGTTTATGCCCATAGTGTAGGTATTGATGAGGTCATGACAAACTACTGACTGCCATGTACCCCAACAGGGTGTACCAAAGAACATAGGTAGTAACTAGAAGGGTTGATGCACACATACAAGGTAGTGCCACAAGAGCCTAAAGGGTTACAAATTGAAAATAAAGTGGAGCATGAAATATGATTATTTCTATACTTTTCATTTCCAAAAATTGGGTTATATAGGCAATCCATTCTAGAAACAATCAAAGTGAATAAGTAGTTGGAGCAGTTTCTAGAGCAGGGCATGATTCGACCAAGTGACTCACTATGTGGATCACCCATCATAAAATTTTCCCAAAAAGGATGATATGAGGAGAATGTGCATCAATTAAAAAGTGCTAAAAAATATTACTCTTAAGAAGAAGTACCTCCTACCCAATATTCATGATCTATTGGAATATCACTTGCAACAAGAAAGATATTTCACCAAGCTAGATTTAAAATAAGGGTATCACCATTTTTTAGTCAAACAATAAGACACCTAAAATATCATATTTTAAAAAAGATAAGGTTTTTATGATTGGTTAGTTATGTAGTTCTATCTATTCAATGCACTAACTACGTTTATGATAATAATGAATGATATATTGTGCCCTTATCTTGATTGATTTGTTATTGTTTATTTGGATGATATATTGATTTACAATGCTACCTAAGAAGAGCACATCTCACACTTGATGTGAGTGCTAGAGACTTTGAAGAAGCCACAACTATTGGAAAATGTCAATAGATATGAGTTTGCATAGTAGTCATTATTGTATTTATGCTATGTGATTGGTGGAGGGGAGCTCAAGATAAATCCTACAAATATGTAGTCCATCATGAAGTGGTTGATTCCCATAAATGTCTTTGAAGTCTGGAGTTTCATTGGAACAACACAACACTCGAGGAAATGCATAGCTTTATTTTCAATAAGATTTGCACCACATTGTGCCATAATAGTGAATGTAAATAGTTTCCAGTGGGGGAAGGATTAGTATAAGGCCTTTGAATAGTTAAAAGAGAAAATCAATAAAGCACCAAGTTTCACATTACAAAAATTGCAATAAATTTTCAAAGTGGATACAGATGTGACTAGGTATCTCATGAAAGTAGTCTTGATGTAGGGAGGAAGGCCTATATTCTACCATTATGAAGTGTTTCATGGGGGTATTCTCAACTATCATACCCACAACAAATATCTCACACCATGGTAACAAATTGTTAAAAAGTGGAAACAACATCCTATGGAAAGGGGACTGTCATCCACACAGAGCGCCAACCACTACGGTACCTATAGGCCTAGTTTAAGCTATATATACTAGACACTACAAGTGGATGGGGTTCTTATATCATTGCCATTTAGTATTAAAGTATAAGAATGGAAGCACATACAAGTTGGTTTACATGATTTCAAGGCCACCCACATCAAAAATTATAGATTTGGGAACTATGATTCACATGGAACCTTTACCCATAATGAATACACATAAGAATATATAGAGGATGAGAAATTCAAGGTGTTTCAACAATTGTAGAGCTAGATTCATGTACAGAATGGAGATGAAACAATTGAATATCATTTCCAAAATAGGTTACTCTATAGGTTGGATAATTTTTTTATTCTTAAAGGTGAGTGATGATAGCTAATCGGAGAGGCTCACACCTCCAAGGTTGTAGATAATTTTAGTGTATGGAGGATAATGGCCTACTTATAGAGGTATGTGTACTATCCTGTAATGCAAGAATATCTAGTAAGTCTCGTTAGAGGATATATGCTTTATCATACCAACATGTATAATAATAGGAAATATGGTCTATACCATTCCTTACTTGTACCCACTCATCCTTTGGAAATAATTTTGATGGATTTCATGGGAGTTTATGCACCACCAAGAAAGGGCATGACTACTTATTTGTGGTAATTGACACTTTCAACAATATGTATGTTTTAATGCCCTTTAGAAATAACACCAGAGTGAGAAAAGCAACAAACTTGTTCTTTGAACAATTTTGGGTGCACTTTGAGATACCAAGGAGCATCATTTTAGATAGGGACACTCTTTCTTAGTGTATTTTGGACTACAATGTGAGATAATATGGACACAAAGTTAATATATATATATATATATATAGATATATATATATATATATATATATATATATATATATATATATGTCATTACATTCACAGATAGATGGGAAAAGAGTAGTCACAAGATTTTGGTGCAACTTTTAAGAGGTTACAATGAGAAGCATATGAAGACATGGGATTAAAATATTGTCTTTATAGAACACTCTTATAATAAATTATTCCACACTTTTACTATTAAGTTCCCACGTGAAACCTATTTTGGATATTTTCCACCTTCACCTTAGATGTTGTATATGGGTAGTAAGGGGAGTGAGGGAGGATTTCACAAGTTATGCTTTAAGAGTAGAAATTTTTGTTGAGAAGATTAGGTAGACCCTCTTTAAAGTATAGGAGATGATAAAAATGTCACAGGAAAAATAAAGGCCGTGCATGATCAACATATAATAGAGAAGTCATTTGTAGTGGGAAACATAGCATGGTTATAGTTGAATAAGGAAATTATTGGGTCTTGGTAAGAAGACCAGTGCTCTATGATATGGTACTTTCGAGATACTAAAGGGTGGGAGACAATTCCTATAGATTTAATCTACCCCCATACATGTGTATTTAGTCAATAGTGAATGTGGAAAATCTTGAAATTTGTGTAACATACCTAGTCCCTCCATGCTTGATTAAGGATAGGGGTATCCAAACCTAACCTCCAAGGTCAATTTATGGAGATTGGGTTGTCAAATTTTCATTTCCTTTAGCCATATTAAACTTATTTTCTGAGACCACCATCATATTATACTTTTTGATAGATTTTCAATGATATAAATTTGATCCAAATCTAAGCTATAAACACAAATATATGCTTATTTGAAAATATATCCTCCAAGTGACTCATCAATATCTATAAAATTTCAACCTAGAAGACATGTGTCATTCCTTTTTCCACTATGTCCCCTAATACAACACCATGCCACATCAACTCACCATGCAAGCATGCCATGTCATAACATTATTAGGTTTTGTGAATATTGGGAGGAAAACATAATAGTTGATATATATACCTGTTAATACCTAATCATCTAATATTCCAAAAGTTGATAGAATAAATTCCTAATATCGAATATCCCAAGTTTTTGATACTTGTTCCTTTTAAAAGCTAATAGGCCATAGTTATTTGATGGGAATTTCTCTATTAGTTAGCATACTTTCCTGTTAATTGGGTCACTAAGAAACCCATGGAAGACTATAAGAGTCTTCGACAACTCTCACCTAATCCCATTAAAATACCTTTAACCCTCATAACTCCACTTTTTCTATCAATGATTTTTTTTTCATTGAGACATCAGGCCACTAGAGCACTCGCCCATTGAGAAATACAAAACATTTCTCACAACACTCACCTAACTTGATAACACACATTAAAAAATGGGAATAATATTCATTAGTAAATAAATGTTTTTGGATATATCAGTATTGTGGGTTTGCATATGAGGTTTTTCTATGTGTTATCAAATACTTGATACACTGACAACTCAACATCCAATCATTCCATATGTAATATCCTTTCAACTAAGATCTTGGTCATTCTCCCAACACACAACCACTCCCCCACCCTACTGGACCATATGAGAAAGGACTAGGAAATCTTTTTATAATCCTTAAATTTCCAACACTTCCACTAACAACCTCAAATATTTAAAGGATAGTCCTCAAAATTCTAAAAAAAATTCTAAGCTCCTAAACCAATTTCATAGGATTGAAATTGACTTGGATAGGGCATAAACATTTCCCAAAGAATTTTAAATACTTAGAAATATTCTCTAGCTAATGAAGGCATCACACAATACTACCTTCAAACTAACATCTCCACAAAATAATGACATAAAATGGACAATGGCTATATCTTCTCAACTTCACCCAACTAAGATGAGATTACTATTATTCCTTTGAGCTTTAAACTACTAACATCTCATTGTCAACTCAAACTTTTAGGAACAGAGGAGCCAATATTATGGCTTACCTATAGAGGAAGCAAGGTATCACATAACTAAAGAACTATGAAGTCTTATCTTTCAAAATAGGGATACAATCACAATTATTTCCTCCCACAACTGGCTTGGTAAAAGCTATTTGGATTATAGAATTACATGAAGAGCCTCATAACTCAAGTCAACTTATACATTCACCTTACTAAACCACATATCCCATATTCATCACAAGTAACTTGTTTCATAGTGTTTTGGAGAATTTGGTATCTACGGATAAATACTAATTCCCTAGATAAGTAGCCATATCTAGAACAACAGTTTAAAGTATTTTAGTCTTTCCCTATAAGCGATAGATAATATGAGAAGATGAGAATACCTACTTGTAGTTTCAATTTCCTCTCATCTCCCTTGTATCGATCCTGTCGCTCCTTCTCGTACTTAATACGTTTGAGAAGTACCTGTAAACACAATAGAAAACAAAGAATTGATCAAAGAAAAAGATCTAATGAATATAAGTGAATGGAATCAAATACATTTCACACATATAAGCATTATAAAACAATACAAACATATGGGAGAAAGGTTCAAACACTTTATTGAATAGAAGAAGGAATTACAACCATTGTGTTTGATTCAAAGTCATTCCTCCAGCTTGGATCCCATCCACATCACATCAAAAGCATGACAAACTTGTAGCATTACAATACTTTCTTCAAAGCCAAATCTCATAGAAACATTATCTCCTTACAATTCAACATAATCTAGCCCCCTGATCACTTAGATGAGTGGTTCATTTATAGGGAGATGAAGGAGGTTTTGTCATAAATGGTGGCATTGAATGGCCTTCCATACTTAGAATTAGTTCCATGGAGGAAGGGATGAGAGGATAGGATGCATCTTAACTCATTCCTCATCCATTTTCGAGCTCATAGGAGTTGATAAGTGAGGGAAACTTCTAGATGACTCCAAAAGATAAGAATATTCCCCAAACCCTATGTGAATTTTGCTCAAACTCGCCCAGCGCAGGTGAAAGGAAGCCTAAGTGCTCTGCAGAGCACCCTGGCATGGACTTAACTGCTCTGCAGCGCACCCTTACATGGGCCTACCTGTGCTGGTCCCTCTAGAGGCCATTTCTGGATGTCTTCAAGTCATGAAATTGTCTGGGAAGGAGGCATTCAAAGGGATGACTTGTTTAGGGCATGTAGCAACTGAAATTAGGGTTTGATGAGCCCTAAAACATTGATCTGGATGATGGGATTGATGTGCCCAAATGGATTTGTAACACATAGAAAGCCTCTATTTGTAGTATTCATTCATGAAAAATGTAATAGTTGGAACGAAGGAAAAATATACAATGCTTTCAAATCATCACTCATACATATTTGGTAAACTAGCATAAAAACTTCAAACTTATCATTATAAACATACATAGTAACCAACATACAAAGAATCATGAAACCATTAACAATAATTTCATTTCATTATCATATAAATAGAAACATTATCACCATCAATATCCAAAAAAAATACCCTTAAATATGTTTGAAACATTATCACAATCAATATTGATCAATTCTATCAAGGAAATCATCCAACTTATGAAGCACGTTGTGAAAACTACTTTCCAAAACATACTTCTAGTTGATCAATTGACTAGATCAACAGATGACATTGTCTAGTTGATTAGTTGAATAGAAAACAAAGAAACAACCATAGGTGATCTATATCTAGAAATAAAGTCTTTATCATCATTAAACCTCCCCCATGCCCTGCCTCCGACCACCACACATTAACACAACTAATGCAAAAAAAAAACCAAAGCTTAGTCAATAAATAGCTCAGCCCAAACTTAGTGGATGAACATTGTGGTTGAAATTTGTTTTTGATGGAAATCTTAGTGGAAACTTCTCGTTGATAAATATTCTAGTTTACTATCATTTTTAGTTTATCCTTGAGTAGCTCCAACTCATTCAATTAGTAAATGAGTAGAACATTGTATGATTGTACAACCAATGATACATAGTGATATGAAGTTAGAAAAAATCTAATCAATATTTTCCACTAGCATTTAATCCATCTACAATTAATATTAATAGTCACCATTGGCCCCACATTGTTTCTGCAATGATCTAAATGGATAATTACTATGATTTTTTATTTTTGAGTAAATTCCTATGATTATTATGAGGGTGATGCTATGGAATATATTTATATTCTCAAGGATCAAATATTAGTGCAACAACATTGTCATTTGCAATAACATTAACAATATCCTCAACACGGTTAGTAGGGGGGATGCTCTTCCAACAAAAAATGACACTCACTTGGACTCAATAGTAATAGGGTAGGTAGCTAGTTAGAAGTAGCAACATAGCTAATATCCACTCTAGATTCTTGCACTTTAAGGGAAATAAGAATAGTAATGCCCTATCCATTTTTCCCAAGTCCCCGTCTTGTACAACCAATTTTTATTAGTAGTTGAGACTCAATATGTAGTCTTTAACCTTGTATATATAATACTTGAAAATAAATTCTTAAAAATAACAGAAAAGATACAATGGAAATCACATAAAACATACACACCATTTTTTTCTCCTAGAAGCCAAAATCGGAAAGCCAGATTAATTTTTCATTATACTCCTTTACAATGTTACAATACATTATATATGTGTCGTAGAATTCATAAACCCTCAACCAATTAACCCAATATTAGAATATAACCATAGTATCTTTGAGCAGATCTACAAAACAATGGGCAAAACCGGTATGCACCCGAAAAACATAGACACAAAAAAGCACATGGGGCTAGTTGTGCAAAGAATGTAACACATACCCACCATTCTCCTAATTGTTGTTTTATTTTCACATGGGGGGGGGGGGGGGTAGGAGTATATATTCATTAATACAGGGAAATAATGCCCATAGTTTTTCTACACCAAGAAGAATTTACAATGCTCATAGACTTTTTTAATGCATCCGCAATATTCTTCAAAGTGTCCACCTTTACAAAAAACAACTTTCTTTCTTCAACCATATCCCCCACAAAGTGATGCTAAACATCAATATGATTTTTCTTTGAATGATAAGCAAGGTTCTTTGCTAATGAAATTATACTTTGGCTATCACAATCTATAGCTTGTTGTACCAACCCCATATCTAAAAATAATCTCTATAACTAAACAGTTTCCTTGCTTTCATGAGTGGATTCCACGTAATAATATTTTGTAGTTAAAAGAGCCACTACACTTTGTCTCTTGCTTATCCAACTAATTTCTCCTCTAAATAAGTTAAACACATACCCACGTGTGGATATTTTCTGATCCAAATCTCCAACCAAGTCCGCATCAATAAAGCCATGTATGTCCAACACTTTGTCCAATCCTGGTCTTCCTTGGTAGCACAAACCATAATCACTAGTGCCACACAGATACATGAAAATTCTCTTTACAATTGTCAAATGCTACTTCCTTGATTTTGACATAAACATGCTCCAACCGCATGTTCAATGTTTGGTTTGGCACAAACTATTGCATACATCAAACTTCCAATTGCAATTGAATATGGAACACGAGACATGCCCTCTTCCTCTACCTATGCCTTGGGACAATGTTTTGCATATAAATTTACACCCACAAGAATAGTATCCTTCACTGATTTACTTTCTTGCATATTAAACACCCACAATATTGTCTCAACATACTTCCTCTAATTTAACCATAGTTTCATATTTTCCCAATCTCTTTTAATTTCCATGCCCAAAATAAAATTTGTAGCACCAAGATCCTTCATGCCAAACTTAGAGGAAAATTGGATCTTCACATCCTGGATAATTTCTCTGTCATTTACAATCAACAACATATCATCTACATACAAGATCGAATAAATAACACAATCACCAAATAATTTAAAATACACATTTGTGATATGCTTTGATCCTTGTGAAGCAAAGTCCTTATATATTTCTATCAAAACTTTGATACCACATCCTTGGTGATTGCTTTAATCCATATGAAGACTTTTTTAGCTTGCATACCAATTCTTTCCTTCCTTTCACTAGAAATATTTTTGGCTTCTTCATGTAGATATCTTCTTCAAGATCCCCATGTAGGAATTTTATCTTCACATCCATCTATTCTACCTCAAAATAAAAAGAAACACCAACAAATAAAAGTAATCTAGTAGAAGCTAACTTGGAAACAGTGGAAAAAATACCACCAAAATCAATTCCTTGCACCTAGGAATAACTTGTTGCTACTGATTGAGTTTGTATTTTTCCACCTTTCTTTCTACATTCAACTTCTTCTTAAACACCCATTTATCGTTAATGGGTTTTCTTCCGGCTGACAACTACACCAAATCCCAAGCCTCATTCTTGTCCAAGGCTTCCATTTCTTCAACCATGGAATTTTTCCAGAGTTTGTCATCATCTTAATCTACTACATCCCTAAAATCTCTAGGATCATAACCAATAATGAATAAAGAAAATTTTGAAGAAAAAATAGATGGAGTATACCTTTCTGGCTGCTTCTTTCCCTAACTGATCCCCTCAAAATTGGACTATGTGGTTCTTCTTTTGATTCCTATTTTTCTGTGGAGTCAGATTCTCCATCCTTCATTTCAAACTCTATATTATTTGGTTCATTTTGCCTTCATAGGACTTCATTATTAAAGACATCCTTCTCTTCTCTGAATATCACATCTCGACTGTACACAACCTTCTTTGTTTCTGGGTTCCAAAGCTTGTAACATTTTAAACCATGTTCATACCCAAAAAAGATGCATCTTTCATATTTACTATCCAATTTGGTTCCTTTCTCCTTTGAAACATATAAATATGCATTGAAGCCAAATACCACGAGATGCGAGAGATAGGGTTTCTTACCAATCCATACCTCATGTGGAGTCTTATCCTACAATATCGATGAAGGTGTTTTATTAACCAGGTAACATGCAATATCTACTACCTCTGCCTAGAATTCTTGTCCTAACCCAACACCACTGAGCATTCTCCTTTCTTTTTTCATTAACATCCTATTCAACCTTTTTACAACTCCACTTTTCTTAGGTGTGTATGGAGTAGTATTTTTCCATGTTATACCACACTTCTTACAAAACTCTTTGAATTTGTTCTTGTAGAACTCTCCACCATTATCTATCCTCAACACTTTAATATTCTTCTCTATTTGATTTTCCATCAAAGCCTTATTATTTAAACCTATCAAATACTTTAGATTTCTTCCCGAGGAAATATATCCATGTATTCATTGAGAAGTCTTCTATAAATGAGACACACTACAAAAATTTACCGAGTGATGGAATCAACACAGATCCAACCACATCACTGTGCACCGGTTGTAATATTCCTCCTACCCTCTTAGAACCATAGGAGAACCTCACTTGATTTTTCTTCCCATATACAAAGTGTTCACAGAAATAAAAATACAGAGAGAAATTATACATACCTTCTACCATACCATTACCATGTAGTATTCAAAGGCCCTTCTCTCCAATATGTCCCAGTATTTGATGCCACATCATAGTATTTTTGCTAAGGACTACAAGGTTTTATACTCCACTCTCAAGAACAATAGAAATATTGTACCCATCAATACAAGTATTTCCCAATAATTTGTACAAAGTTCTGATCTGAACTCCCGTCATTAATACTAATTCTCTTTGAATGTTCTTTCGGGTAACTTTCTTGAACATTTCTTTTACACCTACATCATCCATCTTGCTTACAAAAATCAGATTTATCGACCAATCATGGAATGTGAAAAACACCAGCGAGTGCTCTAATCCTTCCACCTATTAACCTCAACTTGAACTTTCCTTGTCCTATGATTCTTATTTCCTTGTCATCACCAAGGAAGACATCACCACTATCATATTTCTCATACACATAGAACCACACCCTATGGGGAGTCATATGAAATGATGCACTTAAGTCAATCAACCATACCTCATGATCTACATGCGTACTTGAAGAAGAAAAGTACACACCCCCACCTTCATCTAATGTGGTTTTCACCTTTGTAGAAGGAGAATCATCAAATCCCTTTCCGTTCTTAGTAGTTTTGGATCTACAATATTTCCTGTAGTGCCCTTATTTTCCAAATTTCCAACATACCTTTACATTTTTTCTTGGAGATTGAGATCTCCCACTTAACAACTTATTTCTATTTCTATTTTGGGAGTGTCCTCTCATTGATAAGGAATCTTTGTTTTACCTCTCCATGCTTTTCCATCTCATCTCCTTCAACAACAAGGATGAGACTATTTCATCAAATTTTAAGGTAGTTTCATTACTACCTATGGTAACAACCAACTATCCCACAAATTTGGTAGTGAACACAACAAACTAATGCACTTATCTTCATATGTATTCTTAATATCAATAGATAATAATTATCTTACCATAGTATTGAAGATATTCAAATTCTTTGTCAGCAAGCCTTTGTTCTTCATCCTTAGGTCATACAACTTCTTCCATAGGAACAATTTACTTACTAGGGACTTAGAATGATACAAAGTCCCTAGCTTGTCCCACGAATATTTTTCTATAGCTTCTCCTGAAACATTCAATAATATTGAATCCTGGACATACAGTCATATTTTGTTGATTTCCTTCTGATCCAACTTGGTATAGTCTTCCATCGACATGTCCGTTGGTTTAGTACTTTGATCCACAATGATCCATTGATCTTTATCTACCAACAAATCCTCCATCTTGAGCTTTCACAACTCAAAGCTTTGTCCATTGAATTTGTTTATCCCTATCTTCTTATTGTTCACCATTTCCTTTCACCATAAGAATCAATCCAACAGATCTCCCACTGTAACAGGGTCTACCATAGGCCTGAGGAAAACCCCTTAGCCACAAAGTTGTCCCCTTGAAGCTAAAACTGATCTAATACCAAATGTAGGTTTTTAAACCTATACAAATAATACCTGCAAACAAATTCTTAAAAATAACATAAAAGATACAATGGAAATCACAAAAATTATACATAGATATTTTTCTCATGGATCCCAAAATTGGGAAAACCAGATTGATTTTCATTTTAATCCATTATATCATTACATACATTACATATGTGCCTTATAAATCATAAATCCACAACCCATTAATCCAGTATTAGATTATAACCATTGTTCCTTTTACCAAATCTACAAAACCATGGGCAAAACCAACATGCGCCTAAAAACTGTGGACATAAAAAATGCCTTCTTCTTTTTTCAAGGCACTGCCCAAATGATCAGGTGCTCAAAAATCAACATGTCAGAATTTTGTTAAAATTAGCTTCAAATCGAAGAGCTCTTCATTCTAATTCTAACAACACTCAAATCCAAGCTTGTATGCAGAAGTTAGAGGAAGTCAAATTTCAAGTTTGACTTGGACAGGTGGTAGGATTGGATGACATGGCAAAGGTCCTTCAGAAAATAAGGAGGCGCCAAGTGGCAGGCAGACATTGGCCCTTGCATATCGCAATCGCATGTCTCGGGCAGGTCGTGTTAAAGAATCGGCCCCAAGCAAGGCCTGGGTTGCGATGAGATAAATCAAAATTGCACTTCGCAATAGGGAAGGAATTGCAGAAATCGACCTCGACAGGTATTGGGTTGCGATGTGATTGCAATCACATATCGAAAAAGAAAGGCATTACGGAGAATTGGCCCCTAGAAAGTAATGGGTTGTGATGTGATATCGCAATCACAACAGGGCAGAGTCCCGTAGTCCTTAAGATCACCAGAACTCTGCCGATTGCGATATCTCAGATGTGATTTGTTTATGGATTCCAGTTTATAACTCCGTCAGGTCTGCCACATCGCAGTCGCACAATCACCACCGTGTTCACAAATATTAAGCCCGTTGGTCCCTACCGATTGCAATTTTTGAACCCACCGAGAAGTATGGCTTTAATGGCCGAAATGTGGCAAATTTGGTGGATTTCAAGTTGAATTTAATGGTTAGTGGTCGGACAAAGGGAATTTGTTGAGGAAATTGTGGGAGAACTGGGAGAGGTCATAACGTCTTTAGTTCTTATCTAAATTAGGTGCAAAAGGAGTCAATTCTAGCAGTTTTGGCTATTTTGAACTCATTGAGACAGGTTTCAGAGGCATTTGAGCATTGTAGACACACGTTTGTTGTAATTTTGTGCATAATAGAGAGGCCCAAGCATTGGAATCTGGACCAAGGAGACGTAGCCCATGAGGGGTGAACTCCTCATCAAATCTGTGTGTTGTGTGTTGTATTTTGATGTTCTTTGTTGTTATTTTGTTGTTGTTCAACATATGTTTTATGTTAAATTGTTTATATTATTTACATAAGAAACTCTCATGGGAATCAGTTAATTAAGAAAATGGTGAATCCTTAAGCACTTGATAAGCAAATAATAAGAATCTTGGGTTTTATTCTAAATGGGGAATTAGCACAACATTACTAATCTGCTTCATTTCAGATCAAGTCGATATCAAAGCACTGGTTTTTTCTTACTAGATTTCCTTATGGAAAGAAGGAGCATTGTTTTCTAGTTTTGTGTCATCCTAACAAAGTTAAAACTCAAAAGAGGTGAAGGAAAGTTGATTGGAAGCGCTGAATTTGGATCAAGGGGAAGAAGAGCAAGGTTTCCACAATCTCCAACACTAATTCGGCCTCAAGTTGTAGTTGAGACTCCAGAGACATATCTCATGAAGGAGAACCTACAAACATGACAGAAGATGAGAAGACCTTCTGAAAGGCTTTCTTTGATATGACAGAGATGGTGAAGGTCCTCTATGAAGAGAGGAATAGTAGGTTGCAAGGATAAAGTTCCAAACCTCCCAATGGAGAAGTTTCTTCAGGAGAAGGTAATGGAAAAAGAGGTAATGGAAAAGAAGGTAATGGGAATGGAGACAAATATCCACCCTCTCTACTATCTGCTTCATATTCTTCTTCACAAGAATATCCACACTCTTCCTCTAATACAACCCTCACTCATACTCATCATCATTCTTCAAAAGGAGCTAGAAAATCACCTCTACTTAAACTAGATGTTAAATTTGAGTTGCCCATGTATAATGGTGAAGTGAATGCAGAGAAGCTTGATAATTGGATTCGTCAGTTGGAGGTCTATTATAGAATTTAGAACCTTCAAGAGGATGATATCAAAATTTAGTTGGCTTCATTGAGAATGGAGGGTGCAACACTCATTTGGTGGGAAGCAAGGACTCAAGACGAGATCAAAAAACATGGTAAGATCTCTATTACTTGGTCTGATTTCATTGATGTTATAAAAAGAAAATTCTACCCTTTAGCTCATATGCAAAAAGCTATCATGAATTGGAAAAATTTCAGACAGTTAAAAGGTCAAAATGTGCAAGAGTATACTCAGGAGTTTAGGAGAAGAGCTCTTATGCTAGGAGTAGACTTGCAGTCACAAGATACTTTGCTGAAATACATAGGAGGTTTTCATAGCTATATTTGACACACCATTCTTATGTTTAATCCCACGAATCTTGATGAGGTCTGTGTTCAAGCTACACACCTCAAAGCAAGAGGAAAAAATGTACAAGAATAAGGTAAGAAGAATCCATTCCAGAGTGGTGAAAAAGGAAAGAAATCTAAAGGAAAGCAGAAAAAAATGGTTCTGTTAAGAAAGAAGGGGAGAAACCCGTGTGCAAGAATTTGTTGGCATTATGTTTCTGGTATGGCTATATGTTACAGATGTTGTACTTGACGGCAACTCCCATGACAAGGCTCTCCATTTATTGAAAAATTAAGAAGGACGCAGGAAATCAGTTCAGAAGGTGCGTACCCGCAGGTACACCATGCAGGGACCGCGTCCAGACACGCAGGCCAGCCGTTCAGGAGGTGCGTCCACCCAGTGCACACATTTCAAGGCAGAGAAAAGCTCATGTGGGGGTTTCTTATGTTTTACTCTTGGTATTTAGCCGACGGTTTTGGGTTATTATGGTGTCGGCTCGTGGTATTGTTCCATGATTTTAGGAGGAGCTTGCCTATATAAAGCAAAGGAGATCATTTGGCTTGAGCATGTTTTGGGTTGAATATCTTATGAGGGCTTGATCTGGTCTAGATCTAAACAAGGCGAATCTATTGATGGACCGAGATCTCTTGGCGCATGTTCAGATCTGTAGATCTGATTGTCTGGGTTACTTCTGAAGTCTTGAAATCATCTATGCTGGGAGGGACGCAGGTGCAGTAAGAGAAAAGTGCGTCTGTACGCAGGAGCGAAGCGTTTCAGGTGCATCCGGGATGCAGGCGAGCAGTTGAGCAGAGTGCGTCCGAGACTTAGGCGAGCAGTTGAGCAGGGTGCGTCCGGGACTCAGGCTAGCAGTTGAGCAGGGTGAGTCCGGGACTCAGGCTAGCAGTTGAGCAGGGTGAGTCTGGGACTCAGGCTAGCAGTTGAGCAGGGTGAGTCCGGGACTCAGGCTAGCAGTTGAGCAAGGTGCTTACTTCTCTTAAAATATTTGTTTATCATTGTTGTGTTCTGGGTTTGGTCCTATTATTGTTGATCTGGTTACTACAGTTGATTGGGTGATTCTCTTACACTTGATGATCAATTGATGCTTATGGATCCAGTTTGAAAATTTATGAAAAGTGGTCCTTGTATGAAAAGAAGTAGGGGGTTGTAGCTCCCTTCCAGGAGAGACTGGAAAACGAGAGAGAGTTGTAGCTCTCTGCAGGTTGCAGCCTGCGTACTAGTAAAGGACTGCACCAGTACAAAACCATTGTAAAAAGAGTTTCTAATTTGAAAGAAGATAGAGACATATTGCAGCAGGTGGTTTTCACCCACATTGGGTTTCCACCTTACATCTTGTGTTCTTTGGTGTGACTATCTGTTTTCTTTTGTTCATGCTCATTATTTTATGGTACTGACATGCAAAAATAATTCAAAGAACAAATAAAGAAGATTTATTAAAAGAATTATATAATACTGATTCACCCCCCCTCTCAGTATTATTTCCAACAATTGGTATCAGAGCAGGTCCTTCAGAGAAGCTTGATCGCTTGAAGGTAGATCGTTCATCATGAGCAACTACGAAAGAGAAGCATCAATCAGGCCACCGGTTTTTGATGGGACAAACTTCAATTATTGGAAGGTAAGAGTTACTGCCTATCTTCAATCTCTTGGTACAGAAGTTTGGGACATCGTAGAAACAGGCTACGCTTTTCCTTCAGCTACTCCTACAGATGCAGCCGAGAAAAAGAAGTATGAAACAAATGCGAAAGTAGTCAGTACTCTATTAGGATGTATATCTCAATCAGAATTCATGAAGGTAATGCACTATAAATCTGCAAAAGAGATATGGGACAAAATTGTCACGAGCTATGACGGAGATGAACAGGTAAAGCGTGCTAAACTTCAAACTCTCAGAATTCAGTATGAGACTCTCAAAATGTATAATGATGAAAGTGTGGCTAACTATTTTCTTCGGGTAGATGAGGTTGTTAACTGTATGAAAAATTTGGGTGAGGAAATTAAAGAGGCTATTGTGGTTGAAAAGGTTCTAAGATCATTGTCCCCCAAGTTTGAATCTAAAGTATCTGCAATAGAAGAAAAGGAAAATCTACGAATTCTTACTATGTCTCAGCTACATGGAATTCTAACTGCTTATGAAATGAGAAAGGGAGGTCCATCAGATAGAAGAGAAGCTGCTTTCAAGGCATCAGGCAAAGGAGATTATTATGAAGCAAGCCGTGTCCCAGAAGAAGAGGAAGAAGAATCAAATTTTGTCAGAAATCTTCAAAGGGGTTCTGGAAGGTTCAGAGGTAAGTTACCTTTTAAATGCTTTGCTTGTGGAAGAGTAGGTCATTATGCTGCAAAATGTCCTTACAAGGATAAAGGAAAAGAACCTGCTAGATGGAACAAGAAACAGAATGCAAATAAGAAAAGCTACTACACTCATGAAGATAGTGATGGGCTATCAAACAGTGATGAAGATGAACAAGGTAATGAATATAAGTTGTTAATGGAATTTGAAGATGATGATTATATGGATGCTGTAGATGTGGATAACCTTTATGATGAAATTACTAGACTCAAGAGATGTATAGAAGAAAAGAACATGATCATTGATACTCTACAATTTCAAATTGATGAAAAGGAAAAACATCTTGAAAAATTAGAAGGTGAAATTGTTGGTCTTAGAAAAGAGATTGAGAAAACAAAAGCTATTAATCTCAAGTTTGTCAAAGGATCTGAAACTTTGGATGAGATTATCAGTGTGCAGCGGTCTCCACTAAACAAGACAGGTCTAGGCTATAATGGAGAAACTTCTCAAGCATCCACTTCAAAAAGTTATCTTGATGCAGCAAGAAGAAATGAGAAAAAGCACAATGAAGATCATCAGGTAAAGCAGGGAAAAATTACAAACAGAAACTATCAGGGGCAATCCATCTTAAGGGTGAACAAAAGCTACAACCAGCCACAGGTAAAATCTTCTCAATTTGGTTCAAGAATAGATGACAATAGAAATTATAATCAATTGGCTGGTAGATTCGATAACCGCAGAAGTTTCTTCAATGGACAATGCTTTTCTTGCCATAACTTTGGTCACAAAGCAGCTCAATGTGTTGCATATAAAACGATCATGACTAGGGAAGCTCAAAAGCAAAGAAGTATGACGGGGATTACAAAAAGGACCTATAACAACTTTTCGGTTCTTGAAAATGAAGTTGAATGTTCTATTTGCAATAACTTTGGTCATAAAGACTCTGAATGCAGGAGCAGGTTTCAGCAGAAAAAGGAACAAGCCTCAAGCACCAAAACATGGAGAATAAAGGAACCTCAAACAGAAAGATGTGGGATAGCATTTTATGCAGAGGGATAGGAAAATATATGGTACATTGACAGTGGATTTTCGAAGCATATGACAGGTGATAAAGAAAAACTTGAGTCTTATTCTACTCTAGAAAAGGGAAAGAAAGTCTCTTTTGGAAATGATACTCCTGCAACTATAAAAGGAAAAGGCATTGCTCAGTTAAAAGAAAAGGTCAAGGCTGGAAATGTTTTGTATGTTGATGGATTGAAGCATAATCTTCTAAGTGTCAGCCAGATGTGTGATCAAAGAACCGAGGTTATATTCAGATCAAATGGATGTCTTGTTCGTGATCTTGATACAGGTAAAACAGTGATCAAAGGCAAAAGAACTCCAAATAATCTACACATATTTGAAGAAGGAAAACAACAATGCTATCTGAGCAAGGATGATGAGCACTGGTTATGGCATCGGAGGTTGGGACATCTAAGCTTTTCAAAAATAAGGAAAGCATGCAAATATCAGGCAGTTCGTGATCTTCCAGATATCAAAATTCCTGACAACACCATATGAAAATCATGTCAGTTTGGAAAACAAACCAGAACTAACTTTCCAGAGAAGGAAGGATCAGCTAGCATGCCTCTTGAGCTAGTTCATACAGATACATGCGGTCCATTCAGGAAAAGAACACCTAGAGGAGAAGAATACTTGATATTATTCATTGACGATTTCTCCAGGTTTGTCTGGCTAGGACTTATGAAGCACAAAGATGAAGCATTCGAAAAATTCAAAGCCTTCAAAGCCTTGGTTGAAAATGAATCAGGTCACAAAATTAAGTGCCTCAGATCCGACAGAGGTGGGGAGTTTACCTCAAATGAATTTTTGATTTATGTGAAGAACATGGGATAAGAAGAGAATTCTCTACAGCTAGAACTCCTCAGCAAAATGGAGTTGTGGAAAGAATGAACAGAACAGTCCAACAAATGGCTCGTGCTATGCTTGATGAATCAGGAACTCCCGCAACTTTCTGGGGTGAAGCTGCACATGCTGCGGTTGTTATTCTCAACAAAACAAATGTCCGGTGAACAACACTCAAACTCCTCATGAGCTCTGGAGTGGTAAGACTCCTTCGGTAAAGCACTTCAAAATCTTTGGGAGCAAATGCTATATCAAGAATACTGATGAGCAGCTTGGCAAACTTGAACCTAGAGCAGATGAAGGCATTCTTCTTGGTTACTCTCCACATAGCAAAGCATACAAATGCTACAATAAAAGACTTGGCAGAATTGTTGACAGCATTGATGTAGTGGTTGATGAGAAGGGATACATTCCTAGGCAAGTACATCATGAAGACATCGAAGAAGATGAAGGCTACCCTCAAAGACAGAATGATGAAGAAGAAGAATCCCAAGAAGAACCTCAAGAAGAACCAGAGGAGCAGACAAGAATAGAAGAAAAGACTCCATCCAGATATGTTCAGAAGAATCATCTAGAATCTCAGATTATGGGGCAGAAAGAAGAAGGTGTACAAACAAGAAGAACAGTTGCAGAAGCTTCAAGCTATTTGGCATTACTCTCCTCTACTGTACCACAAAGTGTGAAAGAGGCATGCAAAGATGAATGTTGGGTGAAAGCAATGGATGAAGAACTTGAGCAAATCGAAAAGAACAACACTTGGGAGCTGGTTCCTAGACCAAAGGATAAGAATGTTATCGGAACAAAATGGGTCTTCAAAAACAAATTGAATGAAAATGGAGAAGTAATTAGAAACAAGGCCAGACTTGTTTGTAAAGGGTATGCGCAGCAAGAAGGAATAGACTTTGAAGAAACCTTTGCTCCTGTTGCAAGACTTGAGGCCATCCGAATGTTCCTTGCTCTCTCAAGTTTTCAAAACTTCAAAGTATTTCAAATGGACGTGAAATCAGCCTTTCTCAATGGAGAGTTGGAAGAAGAAGTGTACATTGAACAGCCAGATGGGTTCATTCTTGGAAATGATCCAAATCTTGTATGCAGATTAAAAAAGGCTCTCTATGGTCTCAAACAAGCTCCAAGGGCTTGGTACTACCGTTTGGACAAATATCTTCATCAACAAGGTTTTTCAAAAGGATCAGCAGATAGCAATCTTTATATAAAAGTTGAAAATGACAAATTGCTAATACTTGTTGTGTATGTAGATGACATTATTTTTGGGAGCAATGAAGAAGCGATGAGTCAAAGCTTTGCCTCGGTCATGCAAAAGAATTTGAAATGTCTTTGCTAGGAGAACTGACATATTTCCTTGGTTTGCAAATCCAACAAAAAGAAGGAGGAATCTTTTTATATCTCAAACCAAGTATCTCAAACAGATTTTGAAGAAATATGGTATGGAAGATGCAAAACCAGTATGTACACCCATGGTCACAGGATGTAGCCTCAGTGCAAATGATGAATCTGCAGCAGTACATCAACCAACCTACAGATCTATGATTGGAAGTCTACTTTATTTGACAGGTACCCGACCGAACATCATGCATGCAGTTGGAATAGTTGGAAGATTTCAGGCAAATCCGAAGGAGACTCATCTTCAGGCAGTGAAGAGAATTTTCAAATATCTTCAAGGGACTCAAAATTATGGCTTATGGTATCCTAGAGATACAGATCTTACACTTCATGCTTATACAGATGCAGATTGGGCCGGAAGCGTGGATGACAGGAAAAGCACAAGTGGTGGTGCGTTCTTTATGGGTTCCAGACTGGTATCTTGGTTCAGCAAGAAACAGAGTTCGATTGCCTTGTCTACAGCTGAAGCGGAATATGTTGCTGCTGCATCTTGTTGCACTCAACTCCTTTGGATGATGCAGACTTTGCAGGATTTTCAAATCACTTGTACACCACCTATCCCCATCTTATGTGATAACACAAGTGCAATCAGCATCTCAAAGAATCCGGTTATGCATTCAAAAACCAAGCACATACCAATCAAGTACCATTTTCTCCAGGAAAAAGTACTTGAACAGAAGGTCAAGTTGGAGTATGTTCCTTCTAAGGAACAAGTTGCTAATATTCTCACCAAACCATTGCCCAAGGACACTTTTGAATACCTCAGGCAAAAGCTGGGGGTTGTTGATGCATCATCTTATTGTTGAACCTTTCTGATTGATGGTACAGGTTCAGGGGGAGCATATAATGCATTGTTGGCATTATGGAGGATGGTCAGAAGGAGATCTTGGAAATAGCTGCAATATGTCTCTATCTCTTTCATGGTGGATTATGGTTCTTTGCTGCAGATCTGGTTCATTTTCAGGGGGAGAATGATCTTAGGGGGAGCATACCCCTTTGCCCTTGATGTCAAAGGGGAGAATGAAGCTGAATTTTGTGAGGTTGCCATCAAGTCCAAAGGGGAAGATTGTTGGCATTATGTTTCTGGTATGGCTATATGTTACAGATGTTGTACTTGATGGCAACTCCCATGACAAGGCTCTCCATTTATTGAAAAATTAAGAGGACGCAGGAAATCAGTTCAGAAGGTGCGTACCCGCAGGTACACCATGCAGGGACCGCGTCCAGAGAAGCAGGCCAGCCGTTCAGGAGGTGCGTCCACCCAGTGCACACATTTCAAGGCAGAGAAAAGCTCACGTGGGGGTTTCTTATGTTTTACTCTTGGTATTTAGCCGACGGTTTTGGGTTATTATGGTGTCGGCTCGTGGTATTGTTCCATGATTTTAGGAGGAGCTTGCCTATATAAAGCAAAGGAGATCATTTGGCTTGAGCATGTTTTGGGTTGAATATCTTATGAGGGCTTGATCTGGTCTAGATCTAAACAAGGCGAATCTATCGATGGACCGAGATCTCTTGGCGCATGTTCAGATCTGTAGATCTGATTGTCTGGGTTACTTCTGAAGTCTTGAAATCATCTATGCTCGGAGGGATGCAGGTGCAGTAAGAGAAAAGTGCGTCCGTACGCAGGAGCGAAGCGTTTCAGGTGCGTCCGGGACGCAGACAGGGTGCGTCCGAGACTCAGGCGGGCAGTTGAGCAGGGTGCGTCTAGGACTCAGGCTAGCAGTTGAGCAGGGTGAGTCCGGGACTCAGGCTAGCAGTTGAGCAGGGTGAGTCCGGGACTCAGGCTAGCAGTTGAGCAGGGTGAGTCCGGGACTCAGGCTAGCAGTTGAGCAGGGTGCTTACTTCTCTTAAAATATTTGTTTATCATTGTTGTGTTCTGGGTTTGGTCCTATTATTGTTGATCTGGTTACTACAGTTGATTGGGTGATTCTCTTACACTTGATGATCAATTGATGCTTATGGATCCAGTTTGAAAATTTATGAAAAGTGGTCCTTGTATGAAAAGAAGTAGGGGGTTGTAGCTCCCTTCCAGGAGAGACTGGAAAACGAGAGAGAGTTGTAGCTCTCTGCAGGTTGCAACCTGCGTACTGGTAAAGGACTGCACCAGTACAAAACCATTGTAAAAAGAGTTTCTAATTTGAAAGAAGATAGAGACATATTGCAGCAGGTGGTTTTCACCCACATTGGGTTTCCACCTTACATCTTATGTTCTTTGGTGTGACTATCTGTTTTCTTTTGTTCATGCTCATTATTTTATGGTACTGACATGCAAAAATAATTCAAAGAACAAATAAAGAAGATTTATTAAAAGAATTATATAATACTGATTCACCCCCCCTCTCAGTATTATTTCCAACAGAATTGTTCTAAAGAGGGCCATGATGAAGCACATTGTTGGAAGCTTCATCCTAAATTAAGGTTGAAGAAATTTAACAATAAAGGGAAACATAAGACAAACGTTGTTGCACAACAAGGCTTGGGTTCTGACTCAGGTGATGAAACAAAGATTGCAGCCACAATCACTAAAGGAAGAGTCGTGGAAAAAACAAGCAAATAGGAAGCCATGGCAAGCACTAGTGCAAAAAATAAATCCAACAAAGCTTCAAATGAAGAAAATAGAATTGAGTTGTTCCATATCAGAGTTATTTCCAAACACACCAAGATTGACACGTTGTTTGACAGTGGATCCCAATCAAACTTAATTTCTACAAACTTGGTCAACAAGTTGAATATGGAAATCGTGCCTCATCAAAAACCGTATATGTTGGGTTGGATAACCAAGGATGGAAAATATTCAAGTCACAAGGAAATGTTTTTTCATGTTTGCTATTACTGCCAATTTAGTTGATGAAGTCAAATTAGATGTAGCATCGCTAGATATTTCTGGAATTGTGAATTGTGTTGGGAAGCCCATATTTGTATGACCAGAAATCCATTTTCCATAGATTTGAGAAAAAATATCATTTTTTCAAAGATGGAGTGGACTACATTGTAGGAGTTAATCGTAGAAATCTTAATCCGTCTTTAGTAAGCGTAGGAAAAATGAAGTGACTGGTCAATTCCAGCAAGAATCTCGTGCTCCTTATGATCAAGCAGAAGAATGACATGGAGCGTGAATCCTTTGTAGGTTGTAACTTGAAGATGAAAGCCGAATTGGTTGATGTGGTCAATCAATATGGAGATATGTTTCAAGAACCAAAGGGATTGCCACCAAAAAGGGAAATTCAACACGAAATTCAGCTACAACAAGATTTTCCACTGAAAAATATCGGTATGTATCGAATGTCAATTTTGGAAAGTTTATAACTTAAGAAACAAGTCCAAGAATTGTTAGATAAAGGTTTAATTCATCCCTCTACTTCGCCATGTAGTTCAACAATTGGTTTGGTACCCAAGAAAGATGGAACTTGGTGCATGTGTGTAGATTATCAAGCTTTGAATAAAATTACCATAAAGACTCGATACCCACTGCCCATAATAGATGATTTGCTAGATGAGTTGAAGAGTGAAACATATTTTACTAAATTAGACTTGAGAAGTGGATATCATCAAGCTAAAATAACTGAGGATGATATTTGGAAGACTTCTTTTAAAACCAAACAAGGATTGTTTGAGTGGTTGGTTATGCCTTTCGGTCTTTGCAACGCTCCAGCTACATTCATGAGAGTTATGAATGATCTTTTAAGATCCTTTCTTGATGAGTTTGTAATTGCCTATTTAGATGATAGTTTGATATTCGGCAAATCACGAGAAGAGCATGTCAAGCATGTGAGGAAAGTGTTGGATGTCTTGAAAAAAGAACAGTTATTTTTGAAGATGTCTAAATGTGAATTTGGGAAAACTTCCTTAGTGTATATGGGCCAAATAGTTGGAGGAGGGGAGCTGAAGATTGACCCCTCTAAAGTTTCGGCCATTGGGAATTGGTCAATACCCAAATCATTCACAGAAGTAAGGAGTTTCTAGGATCAGTGCAGTACTTGAGGAACTTCATTTCCAATTTCTCTTCCATAGCAGCTGCACTACATGCTTTGACCAATGTGAAGGTTGTCTTCCAGAAGGGAGGCAAACAAAAAAAAGAATACGATGCTTTAAAACAAAAGATCAGTTCAGTCCTAGTTTTAGCATTGCCATATTTTAAACAACAATTTGAAATACAAACAGATGCAAGTGACTATGCCATTGGTGCAGTTCTTTTACAACATGGTAAGCCCATTTCATTTCATCCTGATATTTTTAATGGTGTTGTTATTAACTATCATACATATGATAAAGAGATTTATGCATTGGTGCAAAGTGTGAAGAAATGGAAGCATTACTTAATGGGAAAAGAAACCATTATTCACACTGATCATCAACCTTTGCAATATCTGCAATCTCAAACAAAATTGCAGCCATCAAGGCACATTTGTTGGATGTTATTCTTACAATAATTTCACTTGGTAATCAGGTACAAGAAAGGTATTTATAACAGAGTTGCCGATATTCTTTCTAGATTGGTTGTTAATGTAGCCATTTTACTCAAGAATCATTCTGTTTTGCCTGAAAGTTATGTTGAACAATACGCACATGATGCTGAATTTCAAGAGGTATATTCAAACTTGAGTCAAGGCAACCAAGTTGAGGAATTAGACTACCATGTACATCATGGAAAATTTTAAGAACCCCCCCTAAATTTATAAATATAATAAATGGGCGAATCTCCATGGTATATAGGAAAAATGGAAGGCGATTGTATCAATAATATAATATGTATATATAATTTTTTGGCGAATCTCTCACGAGGCATGGCGAATATTTTACTCAATTATAAAATCTTGTAAGATCTTGGTGAGTCTTTCACTAAATAATAAAACTTTGTAAAGTCCTAGTGAATCTTAGCATAGGCTACATGCTGGTTTAATTCCCCCATTTAAATAGGCTACATTCCAGGTGAATACCATGGGTCAATACCATGTGCCATTTTAGTGAATACCATGGGTCAATACCATGTGCCATTTTTATTTTTATTAATTCTAATATTAGGGTTAATAATGATTTTTTGCATGGTATTAATAACAATCTAGTCCATGGTATTTGTCCCATAGTATTTTGGCCATAGGTTTCACCTAAATATAACCCATTTTTTCAGTGTTCGTAAATATAAGGTGACTTATGGAGTAAATATAAAAAAATGTTTTATTTGTTTACCATACCTCTCGTTTATTTATATTTTTATTAATTTACCATACCTCTTTTACAAATATGGTATTTGGCCCACAGGATTCACTTAAATAAAACCTCTTTCTTGAGCCTTCATAAATAGAACGAGGGTTATGGACTAAATATAAAAAGAGGTTTTATTTATTTACGATACGTCTAGTTTATTTATATTTTTATTTATTTACCATAACTTTTGAGTAAGTATAAAAAGACGTTTTATTTATTTACCATACCTCCACTTTACTTATATTTTTATTTGTTTACACCCTTAAGGTGACTTATGGAGTAAATATAAAAAATGTTTTATTTATTTACCATACCTCTCATTTATTTATATTTTTATTAATTTACCATACCTCTTTTATAAATATGGTATTTGGCCCATAGGATTCACTTAAATAAAACCTATTCTTGAAAATGGGCGAATGGATTCACTTAAATAAAACCTATTCTTGAAAATGGGCGAATGGAAGGTTGTAAGTCCTAATTTCAAGGGCTAAATTTACCTTTTTTACCCTCTCCCTTAAAATAAGGTGGGCTATTTGAGGTGATTTGTAAAAATGTACTATGATACAAAATATTCGCCCACTAAAAATTTAAAACCCCTTAATTTCGCCAAAGGGTGAACATTCGCCCCTAAAATTATCCTTGATGTACATGATAATCTGTTGTATCATTTGGGAAAACTTTGTGTTCCACAAGGAGAGAGAGTAAATGTCACAAGGGAAACATACACTACTCTTATTGCTGGACATTTCGGTGTAAGTAAAACAGTGGAAAATATTCAGAGGTATTTTTACTGGCCTCATATGCTTGAAAGTGTGTCATGTTTTATTAGAGGTTGTTCATTGTGTACAATCAGTAAACCTAGTAATAGGAAACTAGGATTGTACACACCACTTCTAGTGCCTTCACATCCATGGGAGAGTGTTTCTATGGATTTTGTAGGAGGTCTTCCTTTATCAAGAAAATGTCATGATTATTTGTACGTAGTTGTAGATAGGTTCAGCAAGATTTGCATATTAATGCCTTGTAAAAAACAAATTACAGTTGAAAAAACAACTCAACTTTTCTTTCAAAATGTATGGGTTCATTTTGGATTAACTACTTCTATTGTAAGTGAACGTGATTCCCGATTTGTTGGGAATTTTTAGTCAAATTTATGGAACTTGATGGACACCAAGTTGAAGAAAAGTACAGCCTTCCATCCGCAAACAAATGGTCAAACTGAAGTGGTTAATAGGACAATTATTCATTTTATAAGAGGATATTGCAGCAAACATCCTAAGTTGTGGGATGAACAATTGCATTATATTCAACATGCTTACAACTGAGCAAAACACTCTTCTACTCTAACTTCGCCTTTTGAGTCAAGTCTTGGTTATTTGCTTAAATTTACTTTGGATTTCATCTTTGAGAAAGATGTAGTTGTATATGGACATAGTGACATAGACAAAGTAAAGAAAGTCATTGAACAAATTTAGTTGATTCACCAAATAGTTCAAGAACAAATAGAAAAGGGTCAAGGCAAGTATAAGGCAAGGAATGATAAGCATCATGTGGATCATCAGTTTCAAGTAGGTGATGAAGTTTGGATTTAAATTAGCAATGAAAGGCTTCAAGGTGAAGGTAAAAAGATGAAACCAATGATTTAAAATTTTGGAAAACATTGGTAATAATGCTTTCAAGCTTGATTTACCTTCATATATGAAAATTTATTCCCTTGTTAATGTTGAAAATTTGAGATTGTATGAGCCTCCTTTGATTGGAGATCAAGGAGAAAGTGTATAGATTCCATCAATTGAAGATTTTTCTCCAGAATTTCTTGATGAGCTTCAGCAAGAAACCATACTTGACAGAAGAACGAGGTCATCAAAGAGGGGAAATGTTGATTATATTCAAGTGGGTCTCAAAGGTACAAATCCATCAAAGGCCAAATGGATTGAATAGCAGAAGGTGAGGGAAAAATACCTTCATCTATTCAATAACTGAATATAATACTTTGGGGTCCAAAAGGCTTCCAATGGGGAGGAGTGATTAGGTGCTCAAAATTATGCTAAAAAATAAAAGTGTCAGAATTTTTTTAAACTTAGCTTCAGATCGAAGAGCTCATCATTCTAATTCCAATGGTGTGAACTACACTTAAATACGAGCTTGTATGCAGAAGTTATATCAAGTCAACGTTCAGGTTTGACTTGGACACGTGGCAGGATTGGATGACATGGAAAAGGTCCTTCAGCGAATGAGGAGGTGCCAAGTGGCAGGCCTCCATTGGCCCCCGCATATCGCAAATCACTTATCGCAGGCGAGTCGTGTTAATGAATCGGCCCCAAGAAAGGCCCAGGTTGCGATACGATAAATCACAATTGCACTTCGCAACAGGGAAGGCATCCCAGAAATCAGCCTCGACAGGTATGAGGTTGTGAAGCAATCACAATCGCATATCGGTGAAGGAAGACATTAAGGAGAATCAGCCCCTGGCAGGGACTAGGTTGCGATGTGATAGCGCAATCGCAAATTGCAACAGGGCAGAGTCCCGTAGACCTTAAGACCACCGGAACTCCGTCGATTACGATATCTCAGATGCAGTTTGTTTATGGATTCCAGTTTATAATTTCATCAAGTCTGCCACATTATAGTCACACAATCATCGTTGTGTTCACAAATCTTAAGCTCGTTGGTCCCTACTGATTGCGATTTCCGAACTCGCTAGGAAGTATGGCTTCGGTGGCCAAAATGTGGCAAATTTGGCGGATTTTAGGCCTAATTTGATGGTTAGTGGCCGGAAAAGGGGGATTTGTTGAGAAAATTGTGGGAGAACTAGGAAAGGTCATAACCTCTTTAGGTCTTATCCAAATTATGTGTAAAAAGAGTTAATTCTAGTAGTTTTGGTTATTCTAAACTCATTGAGACAGGTTTCAGAGGCATTTGAACATTGTAAACACACTTTTGTTGTAATTTTGAGCATAATAGAGAGGCCCAAGCATTGGAAGTTGGGCCAAGGAGACATAGCCTAGGAGGGGTGAACTCCTCATCAAATCTCTATGTTATGTGTTGTATTTTGATGTTATTTGTTGATATTTTGTTGTTGTTCAACATATGTTTAATGATAAGTTGTTTATAACATTTACATAAGAAACTCTCATGGGAATCAGTTAATTAAGCAAATGGTGAATCCTTAATCACTTGATAAGAAAATATAACCATCTTGGGTTTTATTCTAAATGGGGAATTAGCACAACATTACTAATCTACTCCATTTTAGATCACCAAACCCCTTGCAGGGGATGTAAAACTAAAGAATTAACTAAATATTAAAGTTGTAGGAGAAATTTTAAAGCTGTTTTTGAGGCCGTAAACAACATTTTTCTGGGGAAACGAGAAAACACGAGTCTTTATGATTTCATTCGAAAGTTGTTTTCCTCGAATATACCTTTCTAAGTATTGAGAAATCTAGGGGCAGTAATATAAGTGATTTCTCTAGTAATGATAATTGTTTGTGATTAAATTTTACTTTACTTGATTAGATTCTTTCTTCCACTTGATTATTAATGTTTTTTATCATCAAACAACTACCAAAACATAAATAATCATGAGATAAAGGACACAAAATGTAGGTGATTAGCCAGGGCCAAAACCTCTCCAACTTGAGAGGAAAACCCAAGTGAATTCTTCTTCTTATATAATCTCCAATTGATGAATTCCAAGACCAAGACCCTTGACCTAACAACCTCTCCAAGACCAAGCCAAACCTTGCTACAAGTCACAACAATTTCTTCTCAATGCTATGACAATTCTTCCTTCTTATTTAGCCCTCACTTCTACAACCCTTGCCTGGATTCTTTGGCATCTTTTCTTGCAACTCTCGGCCTCCTGAATTCAACTGTAATTCTGTACATGTGGTAGAATTAGGGAAATTTATCCCTATTCCTTTTTTGTTTGGCTTGTGGTATACTATTTGTGACTTCAGTCTACAAGATAGATTGTTTCCTTGTTATGTTTCGGCCTCCATGAGGTGATTGTTCCTTAGATTTGCTGCAATAAAAAAAACCCTAGCCTCCTTGCACGTTTGAACATAATTAGCCCAAAATAGTTCAAAATTACTTTCCTCTTCCTTCTTCTTTGTCTTCTACCTCTTCACTTGACATGAGACCTATTCTATTGTCCTTGTGCTCAAATTACTTCTGTGATGGTACTGTGTGTCTAGAAGTAATCTACCCATGTAGATCATCCGACATGACTGGATCCTAGGCCAACATGTCATTTTGGTGTAGGCTTGCTCTATTTTAAGGCCAACTTTCTATAATTTCTTGAGCTTGGTCTTTGAGGATCTTTTGATTCTTACAATGACTCAAATACATATGTAACATGCCTAAGAAGGGTCTTTCGTACATGACATTAACTCAATTGAGTTTATGACTTAATGACCAAACCTGATAGCTCACAATGGGAGCTTCATCTATAAAATAAAATCTCTTGAGCGTGAAACCCATGTATCAAGCATAAAATGAGTTTATTTTTCTTCTTTAAATTAATTACATAAAATCATGATTACACATGTTTATGAAGACCGAACCTAGTTACATATTTCAACACTCTCTCTTAATGAGGGAGGCATCTTATAATCCATACAAGGTACTTGGACATTCTCAATCTAAAGAATTCTCATAATAAGAGTCAGATTCGTAACCCATCTGTATAACATCATATCATCTAGCATTGTCACATAGTAAGGCCTTGACTAACAACTCTATCTCTCCACAAGATCAAATCACAATGTTGGCGAGACCAATGATTTATAGATACCCTCATCATTTTCTCTCTCGGAACATACCCCACCTAGGTTGTCTCAAAGTATGTTCCACTAGGACTATTCTTATCTTGGATTCCTAGTCCTTAAAGAATATCGGTCCTTTACGACTACTCTTATCTTGGATGCCCTACCACATCCTCAAAGAGTATCGAATTCCAAATTCTTACCCAATCCTCCATTCTATTTTCCCAGGTGAAGACAAGAATGATGTGTCTATCTCTCCTCATGGCCTTCACTAATATTATGGTTGTTAGTCCTGGTCTAGTGCATGACACGTGAAGTATAGAACCGTATTTGTCACTCCCTCTTAATCAAGGGTGACCAAACCATTCCATAAAATGAATGTACCCAAACTCCCTCTTAATCAGGGACTTGTACAAGCTCCTTCTTGACCAAGGACTTGCTTCCAACAACTCTTTAGGTGGAGATCATGGGACAACTAGCTGCTTGAAGAGCTCCTCCATTCGATGTCATGAAATTATTTTTATTTATTCAGGAATCTTCATACTTTTGGTACTTCTTCGTAGGGAACAAACCATCCATCACTTTTATCCATGAATCATGTCATATTTCTTTTCATTGAAAAGTGATATGCTAGTTCATATTTGTCTTTTTTCTTTATGCCTTGCTACCTTCTTCATGTCATGTTTCTTTCAAGATATTTCATCTTTTCACATGAACATCAGTTGTATATGACATCTACAACTCTTCCTTTGGTAGCTCTGCATAATCCCATCCATATATTATTCAAAATATAAAATGAACCTTAAATCAAAAAGACCTTTGTGATGGTCTTGCATCATGATGTATCCTTGTTTGCATCAACATCCTTTATACACACACACACACACACACACATCTCCAAAAATATATAAAACGTCAAGGGTCTCTTTCTTTTTTAGGATTTGTTAAGATCTTCATATATTTCCCATGGAGATATCATAGTCAAATATTCTAGTACTTGGATGTTGATTTCCTTCTCCATAGTTTCATCTTTTATGATCTCTTCCTTTCTTTATTCACACATTTCCTCCTAGGAACTTTCAATCATAGTTCCTTCAACTTTGTCAACCAACACATATTTCATATGAGGACATATTATGTTGATTTCATCTATTCAATGTGTGAACCATGCCTTCATGCATCCTTTCACGGGAGGAGATCCTTTCTTTTGAGGATGCTCTTGAGGTAGATCACTCATTCATGATATTTGCAACCATATGCAATGACTCTATTTTATCAAGTACAAGAATATATACCTCATCTCCTTCTTTTGGCCATCTAGTCTTCCTTTGATAGCTTCCTTGATTGAAATAAATTCAATCTCTTGACCTAATTAACTTATTTTGTCATCATACCATCATCTCGTGAATCCCATACAAGTTGGAATTCCTAGTGAGACACTTGCTTCTTGTAGTGGGTGAACCTTCCAATGAAGATTCCAATGAAGGATCTTGATTATTGTCATCCTGAAAATTCCCCTTTTGAATGATGTATGAAGAGATCTATACTATATGAATTTATTTTTCCCGTAAGTACTCCTTATGCTTCTAATGAGGTTACCAAGAGAAACACCTTTCTATGGGTGGCTTCCATAAACTTCTATTTTGGCTATCCTTCATGCTTCTTTAAGATGATGCCATGAGATCTTACTTTCAATCGTATGTTTCTATGATGTTATGATGCATCTTATCATGCCACTAATGATATCTATTTTTTAAAATAGAATAAATTGAGATAGAAACATGAAAAGAACTGGGTGAGGAAGAATATGTCAATCATAGTAGAGATATTTTACTTCCTCTTTATTGGATTTCTTCTTTTCAACTTCCTTTTACTTATTCAGTGATATGGGCTTCTTCCCTTCCTCTTTTGTTTTTGTCCTTCTTGAGCTTAGGAAAATATCTCTTATATTGCCCATTTTCTTGGCATCCATAGAATTGAACCTTTTCCATATTCTTATTTCTTTTCGGAGGACCAAATTTTGGAAACTTCCCTTTTATTTTTGCCATAGCAACATATGCTTGAGTTTGTTCATTTGATCATTACATCAGATATTTCCTTCAACCTAGTTTCTTCAATTTTGCATAGTGACCATAGATCATTGAATGGAGTAGCTTCCTTTTTCCCATAGATACTTAATGTGAAGTTTTCCCATTTTTCTAGTATTGCATTGAGCACGATGGTAATCATATCTTTCTTAGAAATTATCTCTCCTAATTCTTGTATTTGATCTCCTATTTCAGATCTCTGCATAAAGTATGTGGCTATTCCTTCTTATTTTGATATCTTCATCTTGTAGAGTTCTTGCCTTAGAAAGATTACTTCTCCTACAGTGCTTTCAGAGAACAATTCTATAAGTTTGTCATATATTTCTTTTGATGCTTCAAGTTTAGATACATAGGGAATGAGGGGATCCTTGATGGATTCTATGAGAATCCTTTGAGCCCTTAATTCCCTTTTCATATACCTTGCAAGTTCTTGAGAATATTCCTTTGGAGGTTTAGTGATTGAGCCCTTAACATGATCCATGACCTCATTTTCTATGAGGTTTAGATCTATCCTTTTATTCCATGCAAGAAAGTTTGAAGCCCCAACCAATTTGTTGCTTTCCTTGCAAAAACACATTTTGACAGATTCAAATGTAGACATAAATGTACTTGTGAAGATTCTCCTTCAACCTGTTGCCTTCTTGAATTTGATGATGATGGTTTTATTCGAAAGTGATCCTTGACTCCAAAGGGAGGGAGATCACCTTGAGACTTTTGATGATGCCAACAACTCCTTTCTTCTTGCTTCCCATGGATGAGTATATTTGATTATTTCTTTAATTCAAGAAGAATTAGGGTCTCTTGAGGTCTCCTTCCTTATGATGATGACTTGAGCAAGGATCCCAGGAGTGCTTTAGCTGTGGATTTCTTCTTTGATCAAACTAGGGTTTTGACACTTCCTTCAAGATGATGATGTAGACTTTGTCTTAAAAATTCCTTGGAGATAAGAGGATCTTATTGATTCTTTGATGCTCTTGATATTATTCTAGAACCTTAATATTTGAGAGCTTGAGTGTCCCTTATTGATTTTCCCTTTCTTGACTTGTCACCTTAGCTATGATACCATGTTGAGAAATATAGGGGCACTAATGTAAGTGGTTTATCTAGAAATGATAATTTTTTGTGATGTAATTTTAATTTACTTGATTAAATTCTTTCTTCCACTTCATTCTATTAATTTTTCCTATCATCAAACAACTACCAAATCATAAATAATCATGAGACAAAGAACAAAAAATGTAGGCGATCAACCAGAGCCAAAACCTCTCCATCTTGAAAGGAAAACCCAAACGAATTATTCTTCTTATAGAATCTCCAATTGACAAATTCCAAGACCAAGACCATTGACCTAAAAACCTCTGCAAGACCAACTCAAACCTTGCTACAAGTGACAATAATTTCTTCTTGATGCTACTGCAATTTCTTCCTTCTTCTTTAGCCCTCGGTCCTGCAACCCTTGCCTGAAATCTTCGGCCTCTCTTCCTACAACTCTTAGCCTCTTGAAGTTGACTGTAATTCCACATGTGTGATAGAATTAGGGAAACTTTATCCCTATTCCTTCTTCACTTGGCTTGTGCTAGACTATTTGTGACTTCGGCCTACAAGATAGACTATTTCCTTGTTATGTTTCAACCTCCTTGAGATGATTGTTCCTTGGATTTGTTGCAGTAGGACAAAACCTAGCCTCCTTGCATGTATGAACATAATTATCCCAAAATAGTTCAAAATTACTTCACTCTTCCTTCTTCTTGGTCTTCTAATTCTTCACTTGATGTGAGACCTCTTCTATTGTCCTTGTGCTCGAATTCCTTGTCTCATGGTATTGTGTGTCTAGAATGAATTCATGTGCTCATTTATATAGTGATCCGACCATGTAAATAAGATGAGTGGAATGGATCCTAGGCCGAAATGTCATCTTGGTGTAGGCTCATTGCTCTATTTTAATGCCAACTTGCTAGAATAACCTGAGCTTGGTCATGGAGGGTCTTTTGAATCTTACCATATGACTCAAATACATATGTAGCATTCCCAAGAAGGGTCTTTGATACATGACATTGACTCAATTGACTTTATGACTTAATGACCAAACCTAATAGCTCACAATGGGAGCTTCATCTATAAAATAAAATCTCTTGAGCATGAAAGCCATGTCTCAAGCATAAAATAGTTTTATTTTTCTTCTTTACATTGATTACATAGAATCATGATTACACATGTCATTATGAAGACCGAACCTAGTTACATATTTCAATAGTAACGAGATATCATGCATGCCAATAAAATATCGTATGCCAAAGTTATGACCTTGTGAAGTTGACGTTCCCGCTAACCACATCGGGTCCCATACCTTTAGGTGCTTCATCTCCTAGGGTTAGATTTTTGGATTTTTATGGTTTCTGAATGCTTCTTCATGATGAAAAGGCCTTCGAGCCTCATTGTAACATAGTTTAGAAGGAATTTATTCGTCACATTTCATCTCAAATATAAACTACCATCACTCGAACTAGTTTTTTTCCTTTATGCATGTAAATAATTTTCAACAATTGTTATTAATTAATTGAAGTTATGTTTTGTTGTATCTCTATGTTTTTGTTTAAATCTGTATTTCATTTCATTCCTTCATAAATTCAGATTAGTGGTATTGACCACCTCACTATAGTCCTTACACCATCACCAAGGTTGGGGGTGATAATGATTTCGAGCTAAGTAACTCTCCATTCCTTGGCCTTGTGGACCACCTTTGACCATACTTTCTACCATTGTTGGACACATGAAACATTGTTGAGAATATCACACCAATAGAGCTCAATCCATACTGCATTGAACATGCCACAATTGATCTAATAATGGATGCACAAATTATGATCACTCGCCAATAGAGGAACCTGTATTAGGTTTTCAAAGCTGTCTAGCTCCTGCACCATGGCACACGACTCACCATGGAACAAGTTCAACAGAAGTTTCCTTACCTCATGGAGGCACTCAACACAATGGAGAACATTTCATCCTAAGGGGGAAGGATTGATCTAGGTGGATATTGGTGGCCACCTACCTATTCCACTTGGACACCTAACGCCATTTTCTATCTATTTCCTATTTTTTAACACAATTTCCTATTTCGATAGTTTTCTACCTTTTGTAGTTTTCAGGTCCTGAACCTTTGGAGCCATTTTGAGGCCCTAAACGATGTTTTTTTGGGGAAAGAAGCAAACATGAGTCAATGACTCACATTTTTGGTCGAAAGTTGTTGTCCTTGGATATACCTTTCTAGCGGGATATCGTGTGTGCCAAATGAAGATCATATTGTAGTATACATAGGGGTGGATAGTACGGGGTACCTAGGGATTTACCCACGAGCATAATGTGATGTAAAAGTGGACAACAATTAGTTAGTTTAATAAATAAATCCCATAAGTGATTACCCACATTAATCATGATTGTAAATGGTTGACCCTCATTATGAAAATGGACCACAATTAGTTAGTTAAGGATGATGAATAAACAAATCATAGTTAATAAGTAAATTGGCTAATCCACATTATGAAAGGGACCACAAGTAGATAGGAAAGAATGTGATGTAAATGAAATAATCCCATGGTATTGGATGTATGATTTTGAGGTCCCATCATATTGCTCATGGTTTTGTATATATGAATCCTATATAGAGGCTTCTGACACTCCATTAGAGATATGTCAAGTATTTTTTTGTATTGGTAAGCATATGGTTTGTGGAGTGTTATCCTTCCTTAAGGAGTAATTGTATAGCGTTACCCTACCTCAAGGGTTATCTCTTAATAAAGAAAAAAATTATGTTATTCCCTGATTCACTCTTGGATTTATGTTTTATCAAAGATTTAAATTAACTCTCAAGTTTATTACAAATGGTATTAGAGCTCTTTCCTTGGAAAAGTGAGCCAATTTTTTTTTCTCTTTTTGAAGGAACATTTTGGGGAAAAATAATGAGTAGCGACTTTCAAGTCAATTTATGAAAAAATTGGGTGCATAATTTTCATAATTATTTTTTGCAAATCTAAGTTTCTCTCCAAAAAACACCCAAATTCAAAAAAAAATTGTTTGAATCAGAGCCTGGACAGAGGAGAGATCTCAGTGATTTAAAAATAAACTATTTTCAAATTTGTTTTGAAAAAAAATAATGGGCAACGAATTTTAGGTCAACTTTTGGAGATTTGGTGCGTATTTTCAGAAACTATTTGTAAATATAAATTCCTCTCAAAAAATACCCATATTAAACAAAAAAAAATCATTTAAATCAAAGTCGAGATGGAGGAGATCTCACTGATTTAAAATCAACACTTTTTCTAGAATTTTTTGTGACAACATGAGAGTTTGTAGTGCAGTTTTGATTAACAAGTGTGCCTAATTTTTTATTCCAGTCATATGAGAAGATGTTGAGTGACCATTTCATTTCAAAAAATAATCTACAATAAGAACCTTGAGATATATTAGTCGAGTTGTGACGATTGCAAATTTTCAACCCAATAGTAGGTGATATTTTTTTAAACTCTCACTCTATTTTAGGGGTTCTATGAAGATGATTTTTACAAGTAAATATGATGGTCCTACTATCAAAGAATGTATAACAAGGAAAAAGTATCAATTCCCTACAAGTTAGAGATTTTCAACATGAATTTTTTTCCAAGAGGAGGCTGCCACATGGTGGCAATCACTTGACCATAATAAGATGCAGTCACTTTTTGATGAAGAAATTGAAAAAGGTCCTTTTGGACAAGTGGTCTCATGATAGAAAGAAGGAAAATAAGGGCCATAAAGGATTATTTTCAAATATCTCCATCTTATAGGTTCATGGGTGTATTCAAACAAAGAAGTTCATTATTTCTATTATCCCTATTTGTAATCATAATATCATCAATGTCAAATTGGTCAAAAGCTTGCAAGTTCCAACACAACGTATTGAAAGCACACAGATGGGTGGTGTGCCTATTCAAATATTTAAGGTCTTGAAGGTTACCATGGATAAATATGTATTACATTCTTACTTTTATGCTTTAGATATGGATGTAGTTCTGGGATATCCTTGGATGGACTCAGTTGGCACCATCAATATTAATGTACATAAGAAATTTCTGACACTATGGTACAAAAAGAAGAAAATTACCTTGCAAGAAATTTCTATTAGTAAAAAGAAAGAGACCAAGGAGGCACCAGTAGTAAGCTCTACAGGCACTAACACATCAGATGATGAGTCCTTTGTGGAAGCAATAAGGGAAGACAAGTTATCACTACAAAAGGAACCAGACACCACTTAGGCACCCTGAGTTGAGAAATTGAAGAAGGAAACCCCATCAGTTAAGGCATTGACATATCACTACCCATATCACCCAGCAAGACTCCAACCAACATGATGACACATGATTAGCAACAAGGACAAAGGCATCCGAAAGAAACATATAGAGGCATGGAAATCTACCCATAACTCTTCTACACATGGGAGCCACAAAAACTATTTTCCATCTCAAGCAAGTGAGGCAACTAATAGACAAAGTGTTCACCTTTCTCCTGGATGGATGGATGCACGTGCATGGTACCATTGGACTACACCTTTGAGCAAATCTTAATATTTTTGTTCTTCTCATGTTTCATGGAAAAAAATATGCTTTAAGGGGGGCATAATGTATTATACCTAGGGGTGGATAATATGGGGTACCTTGGGATGTACCCAAGGAAATAATATGATGTAAAATGGGACTACAATTAGTTAGTTAATGATGATAAATAAACAGACCATAGTTAATAAATAAAGTGTTGACCTGCATTATGAAAGGGACCACAAGTAGTTAGTAAATAATGTGATGTAAATGAAATAAGTCTATGGTATTAGATGTATGGTTTTGAGGAGCCATGGTAATGTATGTATGAAGCCTATATAGAGGCTAGAGACTCTCCACTAGAGATATGTCGAGTATTGTTTTGTATTGACAATTGTATGGCTTGTGGAGTGTTATCCTTCCTTAAGGAGTAGTTGTATGGTGTTACCCTACCTCAAGGGTTTTCTATTGATAAATAAACATTTTCTATTATTCTCTAATTCACTCTTATATTTGTATTTTATCATATATTTTAATTAATTTACAGGTTTATTTCAAGACCCAGGGAAGTTGACATTCCAACTAACCCCATTGGGGCCAATACCTTTTGGTGCGTCATCCCCTATGGTTAGGTTTTTGGATGTTTAGGGTTTCTCAATATTTATTCATGATTGAAAGGTCTTCGAGCCTCATTGTAACACAATTCAGAAGGCATGTAGTTGTCACATCTCTTCTCAGAGATAAGCTACCACCGCCTAATCTAGTTTGTTTCCTTTCTACATGTAAACAATTTTCAACAATTGTTATCTATTAATTGAAGTTATGTTTTGTTGTATCTATGTGTTTTTGTTTAAATATGTATTTCTTTTCTTTCCTTCATAAATCAGAATCACATGTATAGAGTACAAATTTTATGTAAATTAAAAAAAATTCTTAGTCAAGTCAATCAAGAAAGGAGGGAATTCAAATTAGTCAACGGTCCATAACATAAAATGAATAGAAGTCATGTAGGTCAAGAATCCATGGTGCACAACAAATATTATTCAAATTTCAATTGGAAATAGGTGTTACATGGCTCCTTCCAAAAAATGGAAACTGTATTAGATAGTTGGTCGAATTGAAATTCTAGTTAGTGTCTTCAGCCAATTAAATGTTGCCTCCTTAATGAGTCCAACTATCACTAGTTAGTTGAATCTTCTTTAATCGACAATTCTGAGTCTAGTCAAATTCCTGTACATTTGAGTTCCATAACAAAATTCAATTAAGGGTTCCATTTTTTGGCATGCCAAGTCAAAATGTTTGACATATCCTTAAGTTGGGAGACCCAACACAGAGAATCATCAGGGTTATGGAAATAAAACCTAGAAAAATTTGTGTAGCAAGTGCTGCGATGTTCTTCAATCAATGCACCAGTCAAGTGTACATTTCCCTCATAAAACACAAAAAGTAAGGGTTTTCATGGCTCACACAACCTACGATGGGAATATAATTTCAAAGAAACCATTCTTCATTCTATAGTTATGAAACTTGATCGATGACACACACATATTACCACTAACATGCTTGAGAAACTAGATTATTAACCTAAGCTAAGATCAATCCATAATTGTTTCATTATTATCTCACTTCATTCACATTTCTTTGTCAAACCACAAATCATGAACCCAATAACTCTGATAATTTTTTGGAATAAGAAACCAACTACAAATAAGAACAAAAAATATAAGGGAATTGGTGGTGTCTAAAGACATATTTGCACTAAAAATTGAATGATCACCATGATCCCATGATGATATACCAATCCAAAGGATAATCTATAAATAGGTTGGATGTGTTCCAAACCAAACAACCATGGTACCACATTATTGTAACCTTCCATGAAAAGTGGATCTAAGATTTTGAATGTGGACACTGTCAATCCATCTTTTACTTAGCATTCAGCTCTCAAGAAAAATCAACTCCCTCGATCTAACAAGGTAAGGTTCACAAAATAAAATGGTGTGAAATTTGTGAAGAATTGAGTCACTCAACACAAGAGTGCAAATTGAATGGTAAAAAAAAACCTAATTATCATAAAATATATCATATGAAAATAATATAATACAATATGATAGAAGACAACACAAATGGATATCAAAGGCATGGAAATGCCTATCAAGGAATAAGTGGATAATCAAGGAGAGGATGAGGTAGAGGTGGAAGATTCACTAAAGGTGGATGAATTTAAGGTTGAGGATGGAAATATTCTTTCACATGTTGGAAAGATTACCACATTATCACCAATTTTTCATTTAAGGAATGGACCAACCTTAAATTTTACACTATATGTGGTGTAGGGATCACTCCTTAGAGTATTTCCCTAGCATGCTAGAAAAGGTCACGAATAAAAGTACTTTTATTCCATTATAAAATTTAACCAAGCTTGAATTTTTGAACTCCAAAAACTGACATGTTGTTATTGGGTTAATAGCTAACCAACAAAATATCATTCAAGGAGATTCACCTATTTGAATGATAAAATATAAAAATGTGTATCATCACCTCAAAAAGGAAATATGAGTAGTACATGATTTTGTCACTAGATCATGTCACCTTCAATTTTCCTTCAAGGGTCTTTAGAAAGTAAAAAAGGGGGTTTTTAGAGCTTGAAATGCAAGAGGCAGGGCATAAAGGTTTCAACTTTTAAAGGGAAAGCAAGGTCACCAAGCAGGTGCTAGAGTAATGTCATGAACCATGACCCATGACCCATGCACATTAGCGGTTCTAACACTGGGACTTGCACACCTATTGAGATTGGACGATGGGAGTGTTATGTCAGCCAAGGAACCAAGCACTCTCCTCCATGAAGGTGCATGAGAGTTAACGCAATAAATCAATGTGGAGTAGGCCACACGTCACTCTCTTGTTCCCTCCACATCACTCCAATAATTTCAAACCTTAGTTTCCAAGCGGTGCAAAATATTGTCACATGGACATCCACATAGGCCTCACATGAACTGCACCCATAAAAGCAGTCTCACTGCTCAGTCATCAGCCTAGTCTGCCCACCCACGTGTCGTCATCGATAAAGTTTTCATTGATGTCAATATGATGGAAACCTAGGTGCATTGTTGAAGAATTCCCTAGATGGAAATCCTAAGTGAAAACCCTTGGCATTGATAGAAAAACCTAATGCTAACATTTACTAAGCATGAACCTACCATTGTTGAAGATGATAGAGCTCTAGTTGAAGCTAGCCCTGATACACTGTAGATGAAGAATGATGCCCTAAGTATAATGCATGGATGAAACCGTAAGCTGACCTAAGCCTGAATATATGCTAATAACGATAAATTCCTAGGTGCATGGAAAAGAATGGGAAGATGGCACTATTGGGCGATTTAATTGTCTATTAAATCCTTGTCATTTAATTTGTCAACCCAGGGGTTTCATAAACTTAGAAGAAAACCAAAATATATGAGACCTCAGATGAAACAGGTATAGGAATTTTGTTTAGAATGGAATTGCATATTACAAATGTTTGATCAATGGAATTAGTTTACTTTAGAAGATAGAGAAGAGTCTCTTGTTCAAGAGTCCTGATTGTCCTTCTAAAATATTTCTATAATAACATTACCAAACATCTAAGAAAGCATGAAAGTAATGAAAGCAAGTAAATATTATTTTCATTTGAGTTCTTAGTTCATGGAGAAGAGTTTCCTAACTTAGGAGGACCTGATTGTCCTTCTCCCATAAAAACTAGCTACTGAAAGGAAATCAATCCTCACATAAATGTAATCTAGGAAAGCATATAAGAAAGTAAATCTTGTTTCAGTTCAGTCTAGATCATGGAGAAGAGACTCCTAACTTAGGATATCTTGGTTGTCCTTCTCACATAAAAACTAGCTACTGAAAGGAGATCAACCTTCACACAACAAAAACATGGCCATAACATGAATTCATACTGAAATTATCTACAAGTATTTACAGTAAATAAATAATATGAACATTAGAATTAAAATTAGTATATACACAATATTACTCTACAACAGAGTGTACTTATCTCGGTATGGGGATCCTTCCATTCCTCAATTGTTACAGGGAAAAGTGTCTACACAAAACTGCTTATCCCACTAAGGTGTGGTAGCTACCTTAGAAACAAACAAAGTAAAGCTACTTTCGTTTTTCCTTTATGAAATATAGATGAGAGAAGAACAAAGAAGACCAACCTCTGTCTTGCGCTAATCTCCTAGTTCGATTCCTCTCTCTCTTGATAGTCTTTCGCTACTTGCTCCCTTGTACACCCAGCTTCACAGAGTACCTATAGGATCACGGTAGCATAACACTATACAAGATCATGGATCTATAATCATAAACAATCTAGGATCATATGTAAATTGACCATACAAATGCATAAAACATAAATGACACAAGAATATGGAGGAAAACTTGAATAGCTTTTATTGATAACCAAGAAAGAGCCAAGGGAGTTACAACCAATTGTTCTGACCCAGCATCATCCTCTCAACAAGTAAGCCCTTCTTCACCTCATACAAAGCTTAGATCACCCAACACTATGATGTTGTCTCAAGAAACCAACAACAATTCCTTACAAGATGCAAAATTCCAGCCTCTGGATCTCTGGGATGAGGGATCCATATATAGATATCTATAAGGGAGATGAGTCAGCTTGTGATTTGATTAGTGTCTTCCCTCTGATAGTTCTTGCTTCCACTTGGAGATTGATGATCTATTACTCATCCTTGGTCGAATTCAGAGAGGCAAGTGTCATAGGAGAAGTTTCTGGAAGATTCCATGCCTCTCCACCTCGCGGATTGACAATTCCATTTGTCACTTCTCGCCCATCGCACCCCATAGAAGGGCTTTTTGAAATGCAACGCACCCACAGAGTGTACTTAGGTGAGATGCAACGCACTTTGCCTATGGAGCAGCTGAAATGATCCTGTTTTGACCAGTTTTGAGCAGTTTTTCATGGAGAACTTCTGGGATAAGCTGTAAACAGTTGACCTTGTTCCTTTAGGGGTTAGAACAACACTTTTAGGGACTTAGGAGCCCTTGGTCTATGGAAATTTCATGCTTGGGGTTGCAGTGCCCAAAAATGTCTATAACAGTTGCCCCCTAAAGCATGAGGTCGTTAATCTTTTGATGTCGGGTGAAATGCTTTATTATGAGGATCCGAAGTTCTTTCAAGCTGGGAGGAGACTTGTAATAAGATACAATACAATACATTATCTTCATAATATTTTCATGATCTAGCTGAGGCGGGCATTCCCATGCTCAGATTTATAAATTCATTTTCATGTACATAGGACAGACAATCGTCTGAGTGTAGACTGATGATTCTGGTAGAGTCATCATCCCTTTGATTGGATGATTATCTGTGCAGCAATAATGTACATTTGATGTCTTTATTTCCCTGAATATATATCGCAGCCTGGATGGATGAAACTAGATCCGAGGTTTTCAATCTCGTTTGATCTTCACTCGAAGTACAAGTCTATCCATGTGAGAGATGTTCTGGAGTCGAACATGGAAAGACATCCCCTGATTACCAACCAATGATGTAAGTTGTTAACAGGCGCGAGAGGAATCACCGATAATGATAATGACCCTCAAGGTACTGCAGTACAATTCATGTGGTGTGAATAAAGGACTTGGCGTCGAACACCATGCAAAATCTTTCGGTCGAAGGCCATTGATGTAAACCTGTCACCGGAAGTGAGAAACTTGCCATTGAGGCATGCTAGCTTCAAAGTACTGAACGAGGTGTTCCTAGATCGATTTCTTGGATAATGAGCTGATGTCGACAAGAAGCGATCCGTCACAGGAGGGCCTTAATGAATCCCACATCAATGACACGGAATGGAGCAAATGATTTTAATGGAGGTGAAAACGATCTAATGACATAAGGTTCAGGGTGGCGGTCATGAAAGAATGCAGTGTAAATGTATTGTAGCGGGTGAGACACAGGTGAATTCTTTGAATGACTTATCTTGAACATATCGGCGACACTGACATGATGGATTGGTAGCATTAACCCCAAATGTGCATGGTGTGATGGGACCATGGCGATGTGACCGGTGAATGAAACAACCCAACCCGACTTGGATGCGGAGTGAAAGTGTCATGTTCAAAAGCGACTTGCTACCAACAAAGTTTCTTCAAGTTTTCTTCCCAATTTTTCCCCAGTCATTGCTGACCAGTACCTCTTTATTTTTTCAAGCTTGAGGAGGATAACATATGCTTGTTCTATAATTTTCCCTTCGGGCAAACCCATTGCTATGTTTTAACGAGCCTAGCGATAGTGAAACTCGTTCTTGTCTGCTATAGACAAATTTGTCGCTATTAAGTTTTAACGAGTTTAACGACAAAGATAACTCGGTCCTTTTCAATTTTAGAGAGTCCGAAAAGGGACATAAAGGAAACTCCAAAATTCATTTTTTGTCGTCTAATCCCTTAAGTCCGAAAAAGTATAAAACAATACAGAAGGGATGAATTTTCGATACTTTTAACGAGCCGAACAAAACAAGCGCTCGATCTTTTTGTGTAATAATCCTTCAGGTCCAAAAAGATTAAAATCTAAAGGAAGGATAGCACTTCCGGTCCCTTTAACGAGCTGGAGAGGCCAATGGCTTGGCAATATTTTCATATTTTACGAGTCATTTGAAAATAGCTTAAAGGAGACTCGTCTTTTGAGGAACGAGTGATAAAATTGGGTAGCAGCTGATTCCAGGTAAGGTTTGGAATTTTCCAATCACAGCAGCGTTACAAGGATGGCTAGTGGGATCACTCTTCGCAGCTGTTCCTCAAAAGGGGTAAACAATCAAATGGAGGTGAATAATTGGCCAATACAGAGTGGAGGTGATGATGAGAACATGACCAAGGCTTTAAAGGCTGAAGTACTACATCCACGATGGTTATTTACCAGGAAATAGTTCATTTTTTAATGAGCTTAAACGTGGGGAGAAACATTTGCTCATGACTTATGTTTATTTTTTAACAAGCTTGAACTATGTGCTAAAACTGCTCAATTAATCCAGTCGTATAATAAGAATGTCCCATTTAAAAATGGCAATTTTTAGAGTTTTCCCCACATCCTTTCTTTATGCAAGTTAGGAAACGACCAATCCTACGAGTTTAAAGGGTTAGAGGACCTACAAATTTAAAAAATAAATAGTCGCTCTTCGCTTGTACGCCAAAAGGTTTGCATGCCCCCAGGTATAAAACAGAGTTTCAAGGTCACCTTTCAAATCTCCAACAAAACATTTTTTTTATCAGGAAAGGTCTACCTCTTTCAGGTTACCAAAGATTGTTCTATTCACAGCGCAAACAAAACACTTCTTCAGCGATGTCTACTGAAATAGACAAAGGTGAGACAATCCACTCACATAACTTTGACAAGAGAATCTTATTCCAGTCTAACCCCCTCTTCCAATCACGGACGGGAGTATAGTCCAGTCATATATCTCTCACGGAAACCTACCCTATACCCGAAGTTTTCCTGCCGAAACAAACCAGGGTGCATGCCCCCTGGGTTTCAGTCATGTCCCCCGAATCACTCGTGCTCATCAGGTGGACGGACTGGAGATTCATGAGACATTCCTTGTGTGAAAAGACCATTCAGGGATGGCATATGACTATTTGCTCTGTGTGATCCGGGAAATGAAAGCTGGTCTACGAGCTTGACCATTCTTCCTTCGTGTGGAAAACACATTACTCTAAAGAGTGATGAGACAATGGCTCACATGCAATAAATATAGTCTCGTCCAAGGAGTAGATTATAATCCAGGGGTCCTTGAACTACCATTACGTTCATGCGAACGGTTTTCCCTCTCAATGTTATGGGCACATTGGGAAGGATCCCTAACGGTTGACTGGTTCCTTTGTCAAATCTTGTTAGATTTCTCATCTCAGGCAAAAGCGATGGTGAACCAAGCGCTTTCCAAGCAGTCGAGGAAAGGATACTCACAGAAGCCCCTTCATCTATGATGGTACCAGCCATAACCATTCTATATATTTGAGCAATAATTCAAAATGGTACACTAGCCGGTAAACGGGGTCTGCCTAGTTGATTCCAGTCGAAAGAAACAACTAGGTTGCTTGGAGGTGGGACTGAATAGACGGCTGGGTACGACTCTGACGAACTTCCTTCCTGTGGTAAAGGAATGGGTAAATTGCCCCCATGTTCATCGAAGTCTGTGCTTACGAAAAGAATTTTGACGGTGTCACCCTTATTCTCCTCTGTGACTGTATCATCTGAAGATGGAACCTCTGAAGGCAAGACCGGGTCAACTGCCGCCTCGACCTTTTGACTTTCGTCTGGTATGGGTTCAGATGGTTTGTCTTCAATGATAGATGCTTCGGCTGACCACCTGGGCCGGTCAGCCGGATTTTCAACTAGTGATGGACTTGGCAAGAGTTTTTTATATCCAGGAGGAAGTCATAACGGTGAAATCGGACGATCGTCCAAAACTCTTTTAGCCTCGTCTAAGAAGGGACAATGGTGGACGGCATGATTGCCTTCGCACAGTTTACAAGGAAACTATATTTTCCTTTTTGTCCTGGGGCTTCGCTTTCACAAGTCGACGGTGTGTTTTCAACATGATCATCAGAGGTTGACGACACCGAGTTGTGCAAACGAGGAGACCAGTCCCTTAAGATCCGAGGGATATAGGGACAATCTCGATGATAGTGGTCTCCTTTGCAAATGACACATGGCGATTTAGGCCTGGTCGGTGCAGTGTGTGGATTTTCGCTAGACGATGTTTGGTTGCCCCCTTTCGCTTTTGGCTCCTTCTTCTTCTTCTCTTTCTTCTTCTTTTCCTTCTTCTTCTCAGGTACTTGACTTTTGGCTTTACCAGCCCCATCAAGCGAAGAGGAAGGAGGAGAGGAAGAATTGGAGGAAGTAGAAGGTTGGTGGGTAACTCTGGAATCGTCTAGTTGCTGACTCGATTGTTCAGGAATTGCGGTGTTCTGAACGACAGAGGTTGAGAAGAGCCATACGGGCAAGCCGATTGTCAATCCTAGAATCGACAATGTGACCATATGGAGTGCACCAACATCTCCCTAAGAGGAGAAAGGACTAGGATTTCCTCCAAGGGGAATTCCTTGGTTGGTGGATTCCATTTTCTCAACCTAAGATCAACGTAGGAAAGGGTGATGATTATTGCATTTAAAATAAATTTTAGACGCTTTGACACAACTTGTTTTTTCAATTTTTAAGAATAGAGAAAAAATAAAAGATGACTCTACTCGCCTTCGATTTTTAATGAGCCTGAAGTGACAAGTGCTCAGATGGACCTTTTCTGTTAAGGAGTCTGAAAAGGAACGAAAGGGACTGCTCTGGAAATCTAGGTAGAGGGATTACCAAACCAATCGCAAAACTGCAGAATACTTTTTACGGTATGGCAGTCAATCTTCCCGCATGTTGTGTTCAGTGCATTGCGATTGATAGGGCGGCAGACACGGCTTCCTATGGATAAAGGATTAAGCCTATTGTGGTCTCCCAAAATATACTCGACGGTATGTGGGAGCACAAGTCCGTACTGGCACTTATCGTCTCAAAGTGGAGGAATCACCCAACCATCAGTGAGAACAACAGTTACCAGGTTTTACGACCCCAGAATATGTCTCTAGCCTAGACTTCTAGATGTTGTGCATTAGGTTCCAAAGCATTGTTAGATTCATTGAATTTATTTATAGTTGATCTTGCTTAAGAAATTTTCCTTTCAGGTTCACCGCGAGATGTAGATGTACAATTCCTAAAATGCAATCTAAGATGATAAACAGTCTTTTATCTTCTTTGTGTAATGAAAATCCTAGCTACTAAGGAAAGAGACACAGTATTCTTTCACAAAGAGCAAAGAGCACACACTAAATGCACTATCCTAAATCAAACCAATCAAACAGTCTAAATGCAAATGCACATGCATGTATTTGTTTTCGACTTTCTTAGTATGTGAATGGTAAAAAGAAAGCTAATGCGCAAATCTGAATTACTTTTCAAGCGACAATTACTAACAAGTTTCTTTTCAAAATCAAAATGGAGACAATCACAACACTTTACGATTTGGAAATGAATACTTGCTTTCGACACTAGAAAAACTACAAATTCAGACCAAATACAATAGTAACAGGGTAATCGACTATCAATAGCAACCAAACTCTTTCCTATGACTGAAAACGACACTTGCGACACTTTCAAATCAAGGGACGATAGTACAATTACGTTACTTTTTGCAAAGGAGAACTGAAAATGACTCAACAAATACACAAAAACATTTACAGTTCTTTTGCACAATGGAGGCGGAATAACAGCAAGGAAAAGGGGTTTCAAACAGAGATATACTGATTACAGGCAGCAAAATTCATGAATAGAACTGAAAAGAATGAATCACAAAAACCAAAACTAAACAATGCCTAGTCTGATCAGCGCACCTGTAACACAATGAACTTGAAATGTAGCGCACCTACTACACTTGGGAAGTGCGCTGAATTTCAGATTCACAGAACAGAACCTGCGCTGGGCCGGAGATGAGACTTTGCGTGGGTTCCGGGTCACAGTTTGCAGTTCAGTTCATGGGTTTTGGCTGAGCAAATGGTAATCAGTAATGCAACAATCAGGGGTAGATCTAAGGAGGTTCTAAGAGCTACCACGAGGGCAATTAGAGAGTTTGTGAATCAGTTGTTTAAGTCGTAAAGAAATCCTGGAGATTGACTGAAGCGGCATTTATCTACTTTGCATTTGCATAGCAAATGCAGTTCGAAAGCTACCTGGCTCGACTTCAGGCTCTGTCTGTAAGTTTATAAAATAAACAACAAGGAAGATAAACAAACAACCTAATTCGTCCCCAGTGGAGTCACCATTTTGTTACAGGGAAAAGTGTCTACACAGAACTGCTTATCCCACTAAGGTGTGGTAGCTACCTTAGAAACAAACAAAGTAAAGCTACTTTCATTTTTCCTTTATGAAATATAGATGAGAGAAGAACAAAGAAGACCAACCTCTGTCTTGCGCTAATCTCCTAGTTCGATTCCTCTCTCTCTTGATAGTCTTTCGCTACTTGCTCCCTTGTACACCCAGATTCACAAAGTACCTGTAGGATCACAGTAGTATAACACAATACAAGAACATGGATCTATAATCATAAACAATCTAGGATCATACGTAAATTGACCATACAAATGCATAAAACATAAATGACACAAGAATATGGAGGAAAACTTGAATAGCTTTTATTGATAACCAAGAAAGAGCCAAGGGAGTTACAACCAGTTGTTCTAACCCAGCATCATCCTCTCAGCACGTAAGCCCTTCTTCACTCATACAAAGCTTAGATCACCCAACACTATGATGTTGTCTCAAGAAACCAATAGCAATTCCTTACAAGATGCAAAATTCCAGCCTCTGGATCTCTGGGATGAGGGATCCATATATAGATATCTGTGAGGGAGATGAGTCAGCTTGTGATTTGATTAGTGTCTTCCCTCTGATAGTTCTTGCTTCCACTTGGAGATTGATGATCTCTTACTCATTCTTGGTCGAATTTAGAGAGGCAAGTGTCACAGGAGAAGTTTCTGGAAGATTCCATGCCTCTCCACCTCGCGGATTGACACTGCCATTTGTCACTTCTCGCCCATCGCACCCCATAGAAGGGCTTTTTGAAATGAAACGCACCCACGGAGTGTACTTAGGTGAGATGCAACGCACTTTGCCTATGGAGCAGCTGAAGTGATCCTATTTTGACCATTTTTGAGCAGTTTTTCATGGAGAACTTCTGGGAGAAGCTATAATCAGTTGACCTTGTTCCTTTAGGGGTTAGAACAACACTTTTAGGGACTTAGGAGCCCTTGGTTTATGGACATTTCATGCTTGGGGTTGCAGTGCCCAAAAATGTCTATAACATCAATGAGCACACATGAACAATTATCACACCTTAAAAATCAAACAACACTCATAACTCATGATTTGGAGAAAATGATATTATTGATGTTGAATGAACATAAATTTGATGCTAATGAATAACTGATAACTGTTCTCCTCTTCCTTTGAAGGATGCTTCTTTTATTTATACATGAATTAGGGATATCTACTCAATAGATGTAGATCCCTTAAATATCTACTAGATCCATACTTGTCTCAGCTTATCCCTAAATACTAGATACAAATCCCATGACACATCAAGATCTCCATGATCTTTCTCCTTGGAATATTGTCCACCTCTTGAGTTGAAATTCGAATTTGATCTTGGGAGGCCACATAAGGGTGCCTTGGAAGCTTCCAAATGATCTACACATGTCATCAAACTCAAACCACTTTTAGGTATAATAAAATACATTTTATTTCTCTAACTTTTAGTAACAAATTCACTCTAAATACATGAAATTAATAACTTTGGAAAATGTAAATGTGAACTCATGTAGTAATGATAATGTAGGTTTATGTAATCATAATGTGATGGAATGAAGTGACAAAATAAGGATAAAGGTGAAAAATAAAGTGAAATTGAATGTTAATTTGGCAGCCCAACATACCCCAAAACTTAAGTTATTGCATGTCCTCATGCAATCTATTGCATTGATTCACTTTATCATGATTTAATCTTTTTGCATTGTCTTGCTTTTACATTGACTTTCACTAAAATTGATTTTTTAACTATGCATAATTTTCTTTTTGAAAACTTCGTTCCTTTTTGCAAAGTCTTCTTTCTTAAAAACATTTGATTGCAACATATTATTTTGGTTGGTTCTTGTGTGACAACCAAAATTTGATTAGTATTGGTTCTTGTGTAGCAATACATTTGTTGTTTTTGTGTTGCATCAAAAGTCTTTGAAAACATTTAATCAACCATTCATTCTTCGATCATTATTTGCAAAACATGTAACGTTTGAATCATAATGCAATAGTAGTTGTTTGGAAAAAGTATGTTGTCTAGGATGACATGTATAAAGGGCATATATGATATATGAAAGGTGATAATGGAGTATGAATGTGAATATGAGGTATGAAAATGAACATGGTGAAACATTTTCTAATTATAATTTCATTATTAAAGGAATTGTATGATAAAAAGCTAGAAAAGAACATACCTTTACTTACCTAGGTGGACAAACTGTGTATATGTAGAAAGGTGTAACTCCTGTCGCTGTATCATGGAATGAAGAATACAAGAATGTGATTTGTGTCTTGGTTGCATACATGATGGATGAAGTTGTGAATGTGGATCCTTTATTACTGCTACTGCATCTGTTCCAAAGTACAAAATACTATTGAATCTACTACTAAATCATATAGTCTTCATGTCGTCCCATATCATGGCACAATTCTTTCCATGTGAATAAATGTGTCAATGTCGAACATGGAAAGAAGGCATTGGATTACCAGCCATTGATGAATGTCGGTAACTAATGTGAGCAAACTCACCATTAATGTCAATGAGTGCCAAGGTACCCAAGTACATCTTGCAAAGTGCGAATAAATGCGCTAATGTCAAGCCACTTGCAAGATCCAACAAACAAGGGAAATTAATGTATTCCCATTGTTCATTGGCAAGAAGACTTGCCATTAGGGCATGCAAGCCTCAAGGTACTAATAATGACTCTAATCTTTGTTCCAGATAAGGTCTTGAGGTCGATGGGTCAAGACTTGTTGAAAGGTGGGCCTTAATGAATCCCACATTAGTCAACGCAAGTTTGTACAAAATGATTGGTAGGACTATAAATACAAGATGTTATGGTCAAAAAGTTTTTATGGCAAGGAAAACAAGGCAATGTAGAGAGATGGTTGGTTTATTTGTGAGGCAAAAAGATGAAATAATGTGCAACTCAGAAAAGTAGACATATATGAAGTCATGATGGATAAAGCAATGAATGAGTGGACTTTAACATGGATGACTAATGAGGCTTTGAAGGAGAAGTGTGGGTAAACATATCATGACGCTAAATATTTCTGTGTAGCGACAAATGTCACGACATATGTAATTAACTCCTTCAAGTTTTCAATGATGAATGTGATTTCTCGAGATCACGGCTGCATGAACTTGGATCGTCATGCACCTATAAAAGCTCAGTACAAATCCTGCATGAAAACTGTGAGAGCTTTTTGAAAGACATAAAATGTAAGTATAAATGCTAGCAATGAAATAAAATAAAATGAAATTTTTTTACCTGTTGCCTTTGCGTGCTAATACTTAACTCCAAGAAGACAAGTTTGCATAAAATGTTTTCAATTGTTATGAAATGTCCATTTGCAATTTTTTTTTTTTTTGTTTTGTTGTTGTTGTTTTATTTTGTTTTTTTTGGTTTTTTTTTAAACTAAAAATTGTTTTGTATTTTATTAAAATAATAAAAAAAATTAATAAAATCACAAAAAAATGTTTTGTATTGTTTTGATTTTTTTTTTTTATTTAATTGTTTTTTTCTTTTTTAATTTAGAAAAGCTAAAATTTAAAAAAGTAAAAAATAAAAAAATATTTGTATCGACATAAAAAAAACTTCTCCTCCACCAACAAACTATTAGTGCCATGAGCAAGAGCATAAAACAATGAGGCCTCTATCGGCTCCAGTTTGCCCTCATTTTTATTATTGATCCAAATTTTCCTGAGACTGATTTCAAACAAGCAGCAACCTTCGGACTCCATAGATTCAAACGAGCAACTACTTTAAAGATTGGTTCATCAGAGGAATCGAAGTGCACAACGAAATGATGATGCTCCATGTCATCTTGAGGATCAACAATAAGTATGATATGGCTTCTTCTTCTGTGTCCCCTGTTTGAAAACGGTCTCATAGATCCCGCTCCTTCTACATCTTCAGGTTTGATTTGGTTTCCCTAGTCGCCACAATGTCATTTTGATTAATCTTACATATTAAAGATATTCAGAGATAGGATCATAATGAAATGTTCCTTATACAATGAAATAGAGCATGGATGCAATAGCCATGGTGGTGTAGCACCCCAGGTATGCATCTACAATTATTTCTCTCTGCACAAATTCAGCTGACTTAACAGGCCAACGACCTTCTCCATTAGAATTTCGAGACTTCGCTTGGGCAGTTCTGCCCACACCTCCACAAAAGCGGTGAAAGGGTATTGCTTGTTTGTGGGCAATTACATCCTCCAGATACCTCTTAGCCTTACCTCGAGGTAGCTTCTTAACTGTCTGTGCAGTTTCTCTTGTATTCTTAAAATGAACACGTAAATCAGACACTCTAGCCTTCGCAGATTTGGTGGGATTGTCAGGATCCCTCAAGTATTTCACCATGGTTGCGGCTTCACCAACCTCTGATCCTCTCTGCTTCTCTCTCCTCTCCTCTCCTCTCCTCGGGCCATCCTCGTCAAGCTCCATCTGATCTTCGAAATCTAGAAATAGAAATCTGTAGAAGCAGGAAAGCAATTAGATTATCAAAACCCCTGCTACTATTCAGACATAGCCTTCATCATCTATCATTCTTTGAAGGACCTGGCCTCCATCGCATTGGCTTTGAAGGCTTCTATTGCAATGTAGGAGGCCCATATAGAAGAACCCCCCTCTGTTGAGCTCTCACTTGATGTTTCAGGCCCTCCAACTGAAAGTGGAGATTGAGTATTCTGAGATGACACTGTGACGTTGGGAAGAGACTGTTTAAGAGGTTGAAACTCCGGCTTATACTGAGATGACTGAATACGAGACTCAACAACCCGATTTGGTGTTGGTGCAGAGAGATTTTCTGCATGTTTTGGATTCTGATGTTTGAAGTCTGATGATGTACCATGTGATGAGCCATTGAAGAGAGGAAGCTTGTTAATACTCAATATCCTCTCCAACTCAATGAAGTTTTTATTTTCGCATTCAACTTTCCAATGAAACCAGGGCTAATGGTGTCCACATGCTCGAAAAACCTAGCAGTGGCATCTTAGACCTAGTCCCACTTGTTACTGGTGCCGGGCTTGACACTATATCATTCCAATAAATCAAGTTTTTGAAAGATTGGTGGACTAGGCAATCTAGATCCTGTGGAGAAAGAGATCGCATGAAATCACATAAAGATATGATAAAAATTAATTCAAACAGAGAGGCCCATTTTTGGAGGATTTTTCTCTAACCAAGTTTAATGGATGCCTAAAAAAACTAAGGGCAGTTGAAACGATTGTTTGTCCTGACTCACTCCGCTCATTATATTTCTATGAACGAACTGCAACCTTATCAATTAGTCTATTCGCTCTCAATTTAAAATAGTGTTTCGGCATCGAGAGGCAGTGGGTCTTCCATTATGATTGGTCGATGGCTTGCAACAGGCGTAGGCTACATGCAGGAGGCAGTTCAGACCTGTGCAGGTTGGCCAATTAACGAGACATGCTAATTTCTTTTTAATTTAATTTTGTTTTAAAATCAATTATATATATATATATATATATATATATATATATATTCTAACCGTAAAACAGCCTAGGATTTTCTTATTGATTTAGGATGAAATTTTTTTTAGCAAATGGAGACAAGTATATTGCAACCCTGAAAACATTTATAAACATCTTACTTTCTGATCCTCGAGATTGTGCAAAAACGCAGGAGGAGAGCATACTTATTCGAGATTGAAAATATCATCCTACCTACTCTATGCTAATTGAAAATTACAAACCATTACGTGTAATTAAATTTCCAATGTAACCATTCACGCAATAGTAATAAAAATATATTCATTTTCAATTTTACAATTTTAAAATGAAAATATACAAGGATGATCGAATCTAGTTTTTGTGAGTGTGATTTAATGAAATAAAAATGAAATTGATCTAACCTCGTACTTGTTTGAAACCATCGAAACCACTTTTCGATAAGGCTTTCATAGGCATGATTTCCACTCTGATTCAAATCATGCTGCAACTTCTCTTTGTCCTCCTCAATCTCCTATTCAAATAATTGTTCATCATCAGATATACAAGATTCTTCGAATGTTAATTCATTGTTTTCTTCTGGAGGAGTAGTTAAGCTTTTGGCTGCTATCAAGATCTCTTCTTCGCAAGAAGAGGAGATCCTGACACTTGCTAGGATCTGAGTGAGTTGTTCCAAACTTATACTCATCGTTCTTCCATATATACATATGGATTTTTATTGTGTTTTTGTTTTTGTTTTTAGTGAATGGGGGTTTTTTATTTGTGTTCTATTTCTATGTTTTGAGAATAAACTTAAATGAAAATGCCTAAATGCAATTAACTCTAAATAAAAAAATGATGCTAAATGGAAATGCTTCCTAAACAATCCTCCTAACTAGCTTACATCTAAGTTTGCTTCCCCGACAACGACGCTAAAATGTTGGGCGATTTAATTGTCTGTTAAATCCCTATCATTTAATTTGTCAACTCGGGGGTTTTGTAAACTTAGAAGCAAACCAAAATATATGGGACCTCAGATGAAACAGGTGTAGGAAGTTTGTTTAGAATGGAAATTCATATTACAAATGTTTGATCAATGGAATTAGTTTACTTTAGAAGATAGAGAAGAGTCTCTTGTTCAAGAGTCCTGATTGTCCTTCTACAATCTTTCTATAATAACATTGTCAAACATCTAAGAAAGCAGGAAAGAAATGAAAGCAAGTAAATATTGTTTTCAGTTCAGTTCTTAGCTCATGGAGAAGAGTCTCCTAACTTAGGAGGACCTGATTGTCCTTCTCTCATAAAAACTAGCTACTGAAAGGAAATCAATCTTCACATAAATGTAATCTAGGAAAGCATATAAGAAAGTAAATCTTGTTTCAGTTCAGTCTAGCTCATGGAGAAGAGACTCCTAACTTAGGAGATCCTGGTTGTCCTTCTCACATAAAAACTAGCTACTGAAAGGAGATCAACCTTCACACAACAAAAACATGGCCATAACATGAATTCATACTGAAATTATCTACAAGTATTTACAACAAAGAAATAAGATGAACATCAGAATTAAAATTAGTATATTCACAACATTACTCTACAACAAAGTGTACTTATCTCGGTATGGGGATCCTTCCATTCCTCAATGAGCACACATGAACAACTATCACACCTTAATAATCAAACAACACCCATAACTCATGATTTGGAGAAAATGATATTATTCATGCTCAATGAACATAAATTTGATGCTAATGAATAACTGATAATTGTTCTCCTCTTCCTTTGAAGGATGATTCTTTTATTTATACATGAATTAGGGATATCTACTCAATAAATGTAGATCCCTTAAATTTCTACTAGATCTATACTTGTCTCAACTTATCCCTAAATACTAGATACAAATCCCATGACACATCAAGATATCCATGATCTTTCTCCTTGGAATATGGTCCACCTCTTGAGTTGAAATTCGAATTTGATCTTGGGAGGCCACATAAGGGTGCCTTGGAAGCTTCCAAATCATCTACACATGTCATTAAACTCAAGCCACTTTTAAGTATAATCAAATACATGTTATTTCTCTAACTTTTAATCATAAATTCACTCTAAATACATGCAATTAATAACTTTGGAAAATGTAAATGTAAACTCATGTAGTAATGATAATGTAGGTTTATGTAATGATAATGTGATGGAATGAGGTGACAAAATGACGATAAAAGTGAAAAATAAAGTGAAAGTGAATGTTAATTTGGTAGTCCAACAGGCACTAACTCATTAGCCATGCCTCTACACAAAATGAGAGCAATGTTTTTGGTTTCTCAATAAGTTAGGAGTTGAGAGGTGATTCTTTCATGACCTAGATATTGCTCTTGATGGAAAAAAACTTGCAAAATCAAATGCCAATCTAGATGTTATCATCTGTCTTGAGAAATAACCTCACAAGAGAAGTGAAAGCTATGGAGGTGACAAATGAATGAAGGGGAGAAAATTTTGTTTTCTAGAAAAAAGGGATATTGAACTTTGTTGAATACTAATATAAAAAGGGAATTTGACCATGTGGATAGGTTTCCAAAAACGAAAGTCAATCGAAAGAAGAGTATAGGCTTCAATGGAACTCTTCTAATTGAACCTAAACCACAAGAACCTACAAAACACCAATATGATTGGGATATTGCAACAACAAAGGGTTTCCTGTAGAATATGAAGTTCCAGATAAATTTAAATTGAGCATTGAATGCAACAAAATAAACTAGCTCAAGTCAGCCTCTATGGAGTTAAAATTTTAATTAATATTTATAAATCTTGATATGTTAGCCTTCATATCGACGCCCTAAATCAATAAACATGTCCTTTCACTGTAGGCTCAAACATGTATAAATACAAACTTGAACTTGTCCATATCACCCAAAAAAATGAGTCAAGCAAAGTGATATAAAATTCGAATCAGATAACAATATAAGAAGAGCAAGGAAAGTTCAAGAAGGTCAAGGAAGATAAAGATTGAAAATTATGTATTTTATTTTTCTCTGTGGTTGGTTTTTGGGTATATCTTTGTCTAAACTAAGTAGAAAAACACCTACCCTTCATTAAATCTTAGATTGCACAACTTTTCACAACCTTTTTCAAGCTTGGAACAAACAATATATTTCAGGACGTGCACTCACACTGTGACAGAACTCACATCTGAACGAATTGCAGACCTGTGACTAAAATTGTACTAAGACCTGTGGAAAAACATCTTCAAACCTGTGTTTTTGGCCCTATGGAGCCACAGTCTCCTACAAACCTTGGCCAATGTGGATCTGTCACAGTGAAGTCTCAAAATGTTCGGACTTGTTGCAAGCATTATCATCAGACCTATGATACTAGTGCAGATCGATTTGTGGGCAAAATCTTAAAGTTGTAAAAAGCATACCTCTTTTACCTGTGGTAACCAGAAGTGTAGACTTATTTAGAACAATTAAGATCTAGTTCCTTCTGTGGTTAGGCTCTCTCTTATGGACTACAAATCTCAGATCATTGGACTTGATTTGGATACCTTGTACAAGAGCACAATTTAGGTTTTTTTATAAAAAAATGAATTCACACTTTTAGAACAATGAATTATATAATGATTATAGTCTTCCCTTGTGAAAAAAACTAGAACAAAGTGAAGCACAATGTTGGAGCTCAAATGATAAGGATACTCTTTGAAGAGTTTGAAGTTGCAGACTTTGGAAGGCTTGAAGCTCAATATTGACATTGGTTTACAAACTCTAATTGGAAGCTTGAAAGGACACTATTGGCCTTGTTTGGAAGACCTAAAGCTATGAATATTTGAGCTATTTGAAGACATTTGAAGAAGAATCCTTTGAAGAGTTTCTGAGCATCCTTTTTGACAAAGTCATGAAGACTTTTGGAACAAACCTAGGATCAGGTCTTGAAGTGAATTTAGAGTAGGCTTTGAAGACCATCTTGATTAGTCTTGTGAATACCTTGGAGAGTACATTTAAGAATTTTTTGAGTAGCCCATTGGAGTAGTCATTAAAGATCTTGAAGTAGCCTCATTGAGGAACCCTTGTAGCAGCAGTGTTTGAAGCATCATCAAGGAAACCTTGGAGCATTGTACTGAAGACACCTTATTGAAGACCTCTTGAAGACACTTGTAGAACCATACATTGGAGGAATTCTCGAAGGCATTGGTTGACCTCGTGATGAATGATTGAAGCCCTCGTGGACTAACATTGAAGAAAATTATTTGAGTATCATGAAGAGTCTTGGAGACACGTACTATGGTTACTAAATTTGTCATTAATGAACTAAGTGTTTTTAACATTAATTGAGGGAATTGTTGAAGGCTATCTTGATGATATTATTAGGGCTTGTTGCAAAATATTTTGGAAGCCTTGAAAAAATATTGAACCCAATTTGAAGAAAAAAAGCAGAGGGTGGAGCCCTAGAGCATTGGAGTCCTCAAGAAGACCAGGTTGGAGCCTAATCCAAACAAGAGGGTTGGAGCCCTAGAAGATTGGAGTCCCAAGTAGACCAAGTTGAAGCTTGGTGGTATAGTACAGGTTGGAATCTGGTTTGATTGAAGATTGGAATCTTCATCTGGGGTTGTAGCCTTGAAGTGTTTTTGTACTTGAATTGTTGTAAAATGAGGATTAGAGTCCTCACCATTCTCATTAATAAAATTTTTGTGTTCTGATTTATTAAGTGATATTAACTGGCATAATAGTAACAATTGTAAAAGAAACAGTGATTCACACCCCCGCCCCCCGCCTCAACATTTACAACAATTGGTATTAGAGCTAAAGATCTCAAATTGAAATCACACCCGAATCATGCTGGGGGGAGATTTTTGGACATTAGATAAACCAACTCTTTCTGTGTGCTTCGTAGCATGTGCTTTATTGCCTCTCGTGGATCCGTTAACTCTGGTGATGTGTCCATTTACTAACACCTGTGGGTTTTGGTGTAACAAAAATATTGATTCCTACATTGCTTATGAGTTGTAGCCTACCTAAAGTGTCAACAATAATAAAATAAACATTACCCAACTTTTCAAGAAATTTTAATAACCTCTTAAACATTATTTTAAACGTAATAATTAATTAATAACATTAAATTATGATACTATGCTAAAATATTCAAACATGGTTACCATGGGTGTATATTTTAGGTACAAGTAAAATTTTAACATAAGCTTCTTCCTTATTTTGGATCCTCTGAATTAGAGGTACAAGAATAGAGGTATGCCTCTTGCAAGTCAAGTTACTCTTTCACCAATGGTATGAAAATTACAATTATGAAAGGTTTCTTTTTAATTTTGTTAAAAGGTTATTTTTTATGAGTCTAATTTTTTAGATAATTATAATAAAATATTTTAAATTGAAGGTATGTAGTATTTGTTTTAAAATGACATAAGTTTATTTTCAATATGACAACTTGTTAGAGGTTAATTTCGACATTAAAACAATGGCTACATAATAGCTAGTGTCTGCCACTTAGTTTAAAGGTAACTAAATCAAAGTAAAAGTTTTAAATTCAAGTTAGTATTAAGGTTTAGAACACGGTTAATTCTCTTGATTGGTAAATTGAGGTATTTGGTTATTTTTAATTTAACACTGTCATGACGGAGAATCCAATCCTACCCAACAACAATAATAATAAATTTTTGATTGGTTGATCATACGCGCATGTTGGAAAGTCAGATTTGCATATATATAAACAAATTGATTACAAAACAACTGATATTTTTTTAAAAGAGATATTGCAATCTCCCGTATAAAAAAAAAAAAAAAAAAAAAAAAAAAAAAAAAAAGAGATATTGCACACCCATTTAATAGAAATTAAGGTTTTTGCATACTATGTATCTCTCATTTATTCAATTTCTTTTATTTCAACTTTTCTCTTGGTTAATCTTTGAATTAATGTGTAGATGTTTTTATTTATTTATTTTAATAACACTTTATTTATGACATTTTATTTATTTTTAAAATTTAATTATAATGTATTTAGTGTTTGTTTTTTCTAACCACTATGATGGTTGGAATTAACGTATTTAGTGTTTGTTTTTCTAACCATGATGATGGTTTATTGATTGGAGATGGTCACATTTGAATTTGAAAGCAAATCAAGCTTTAAAAAATGTTAATATGAGTAATTTTATTCACTGTATTATATTTGTTTTCTTTCAAGAAAATTCTAATTATGAGTAATTTTATTCAATGTATTAAATATTTTATTAGCTTTTGTGATTGATGCTTAAAAAATTTGATGACATTTGAAAAGAAAACTGCTTCACGAAAAATAATTTGGTTGTTGAATTATATCTTTCACACTAATAATCCTTACTTAGTGTTATTTTTTGAATTTAAAATGTGAAAAGTCAATTTATCATGGAAGATTTAGAGTTAAAGAAATTCTAAAAAATTTGAATCAATGAATGATTAGAAAAAAACTTTAATGGTCATGTAATGAATGAGATATATATGATTGTTGTTGATTGAAAAATAAAATTTAGATATTAAAATTTATTTTTTATATTAACAAATATTTTTCAATGAATTTTTTTTAATAGAAAATGGTTGGAAGTCAATTTATCCTAAAAAAATATATAGTTAAAATGCCCCCTATGTATATTTGAGAGAGGGAGAAGTCTATCTATAGCTGTATCGAAGTATATCTATAGTTGTACCTCCTAAGTGATTCATTGATTAAGTTATAAATGTGCTAGTTCATAAAGTGGACGTATAGTGAGGCGATTCCTATTTCCACCACAATTTCATATTTAATGCGCCCTGACATGTGGGGGCGATAGCGAAATATAAGGCGCGCCGTTTTTTTTGTTTCCTCCAGTCATGACGGTGCGCGTTATATTTCGCTATCGCCCCGGCATGTCAGGGCGCATTAAATATGAAATTGTGGTGGAAATAGGAATCGCCGTATAGTGAGGAAACATTACATCGACAAACACTTCTTCAATTCGTACTTGGATATTTATTTGAATGAAATGCAAATGTGACCGCGAATTTCATGAAATACAATCCACCATCATTTTTGGTGTAGTTATCAACGTTAGAAAAGTTGATATGATTAGACTAGTATTAAATTTGAAGTGTTACCATCATATCACGAGTTACGAGGTATGGCCCAATAAGATCTTCAAATTCATACCTAATAGCATTGCAAACAAATGCTAATAAATTTTTTTTGTAATAAATAAAAAAATAATATTTAAAGTTTCACTTTGTAAAATTGAAAATTATTTAACTTGTTTGACCAGAGAGTTAACCTAAAATCAAATGTGTAATATCTGCTATGGCATGCATAATAAGCTCAAAAAATCGCACGAGCATTATTTTCTAGTGGAGATCATTGTTTTATTACTTCCTCGCTCTCTCAAACAATAATATTTATTTTAAAGTGTAAAGTTGACATGAATGTTTATTTAATATAAATTTAATTAATAGAATTTAAAATGACAGTGAAGTTAAAAATAACTCTAAAACAATAGAAATAATAAATGTTTTAGAGTAGTAAGTCTTTGTCTTTAACAACAGTGTAACTGGAATTGAAATATATTTTGTAAATGTCTAGTTGTAGCAAGTTACCTAATATGTCATCTATGTGTTGATGGTTTTTTACTATTAGTCAAAATAACTTTGCATCAGTGTTGATGGTAGTGTAATGCAAAAACTAAAGAATTTTAGCGCAAATAAAAAAATAGATATAATGGAATCATATTGATCTCAAACATAGTTGTGCATTTGTATATTTGAGAAAATTATTAACCAATAACATATATTGGTTGCAAATTGCAATGTTATTTTAGCCTCAAAGTCTAATGGATCCAATTGATGGTGTGTACATCCAATTGATGGAGTGTACAAGTATAGGTAGATGACTAAGTATCCATGAGCCTACTCAATGTATGGATACCCACTTGGTGAGCAGGTTCCGTGGTGCAATATGTACCATGATGAAGGCTTGTTGTAACAAAAATTTCTATTACAATGTAATAGGAATTTGGAATTTTTCGTAGTTTGGAGGTATAATCTCATTCGAGCATTTGAAGGTCAAGTCGAGCAAGTAAATGGCACGAGATGTGACGTTGTGGGTCCCTCATCATACTACTTAGGTCGTAAACATTGTAAATAACTGGGTTATGAGCAACAAGTGGTGAAGCAACAGGGAAATATTTTTCTATCAATAGCAACAATGTTATTTGACTCAGTTTTACGTATTAGACCACCTATTGGAAGGCCCTACACAATAATAAGCAATGAGTGGTATGTGGCGAGTGGAAAGAAAATGGAATAGCCCCAGTTACAAGTGCTAGTAGAGGGGTGCCTAGGGACCTATCAACGATCGACCATTGGGCTACAACAAAATGTGGAGAGAAACAAGTCAGTCCGATGGGCCGTAAGAATTGTTTAGGTAGAGGCTATACCCTCCATGTCACATGTACCAGGGAGATAAACACTAGGGTCTACAAGATGGAAGTTTATCATTCAAGAGCCAAATTTTGGTTAAAGAATTAAAGTCTACAAGGGACACAATTAAAGGTGATGTGTCTATAAAAGGTAGAACATATGACTTGATGAGATGGGAAGTTCCCATGCAAATTGATGTGTAGAAGTGCAATGAACAAGAAGAAGAGAATGTGTTCATAAAGAAAATCGAGAAGGGAGTTTTGTTATAGAATATTAACTATTGTTGTGTGAATATTGATGGAGAACTGAAACAAAGTTGAAAAGAAGTGCATAGTAAAGGCTGAATGTGAAGCTTAACAGCGATATGGAGTGAATGTGAGTTTTGATCATGTAAATCTGTAGTGTCAAGATATGAGTTGGGTAAAAGAAACTACATCAAGCAGCATATCAGGGGTGAAGAAGTTTAATTGAATCAGAGAACAAGAGAAATATAGGTAGCTATAGAGCAAGGAGATGTTGATTTGAAATTTAACTTATCAATAACATTTTCAATTAAAAAGCTTTAGATTTGAGTTTGAAAATTATATGAAAGAGGGATCAGATGAGCAAGTTGGTTGTTGCAAATCAAGGAGATTGGCGTCTCTTTTAGGTTAGTGATTGCAAAGACAGGGAGTTGGTTCTTCTGAAGAAAAGGGTGACTGGAGCCTCCTATAGGTTGGTGCCTACATAATTTGATGTAATTTAGAGTTGGTGCTTACATTTACATCATAATAAAATAGGATTTGTGGTTTTCTCCCATATGATTTCCACATTAACATCTAGTGTTCAAATTTCATGTGATTGATGCACTATTATACTATCGAATGTGTTTAAATTGGCTAAATATTTTATAATAAAAATATATATATATATATAAAATAATGATTCAATCCCCTCTTAATATTTTCCTGGTTTCCAATGAGCAACAATTTCCAACCAAGCACTCATGTTTCGAATCATTCATTCCTTTGCTTGTAATTCCACTAGTTCAGCTAACATTTGCACAAAAATTCTTATGATGGGTTCGACATTTCTGATAATAACCGATTTGTTGTCAAATGACCAATTGATACTAGATATGTTGTAGCAGCCTACCATTTCTAGAATCTTAGTAATGATTCATTAATTTGTATATGGGAACTATTCAAAAATAAAAGTAGTCATGTGAGTTTTATTTAGAGGGTCATCAATATGGATACTTGTTATTCAAATAACTCCAATCTCATCACATGGTTCTTGGCCAAAATTCTAGCAATGTTAGTTGCACAAATAAGTTCAAGCATGATATACCTGATATCTCTTTATCCACATCATTGATCAACAATACAACAAATAAATTGATCCTTTCCATTGTTGTGTTCAATTCAACAATGCACAAATGATCATTATTGAATAAGTCAACAATGAATGTAAATGGTTGAAAATATGGATTTCCATTATCTTATGGAATTCCTTTTATCTTGTATTCAAACTATTAGAAAAGGAATGACATAAATATGTTAAAAACTAGGCACATATTGAAAAATATGGTTTTTGAGGTTCTTTTCCCAAGTTTGTACTATTTAAATATTTTGTTCATGGTAATTTAAATTCTTTGGTACTTCACTTTATGAGTTTAATACTATAGTTTTCTTCGGTGGTGTATGCCAAGTGAGAAAGGCCCCCATTTTTTGGAATATGTTGCTTTGATGCATATTGGTTAGTTTATTTTAATGCATTTTATTCTTATGCTTAAAAAAAAAAATTGAGGTATATTTAATCATTGGACTTAGCTTTTATTCACTCTATTTTTGTGTTCTAGTGTGTGATTATTAGTAAAAGGAATCTCTACTTGACTTACTGATAAATTAATTGAGTGGATATTTAAGTTACAAGAATAATATAATATGTATAAATAGTGAAAGAACGAAAGAACGTAACTCATAGTTGATATATGCAATCCAAATAATAGCTAGTCTAAGTGATTAATCCCTGTGTTAGATTATTGTTTTACAACTTAATAATGGTGTTCGATGACAAAGCTTCAAGAGTACCCAAATATACTTGGTGATTGAAAAAAATTGCATAAAGATTGATAAATAAATGCTTTGATTTAAGAACAAAACAAAATATCGAAATAGGTGGTTTGAGAAATTATAATCACATGAGTAGCTGGATCACTCTTATTGTATTGAATTTAGATGTTTTAATTCCTTTCATTGCTCATGAATGTAATAAATAGATTCATGAATTGATTGCTATAGAGATAAGACTTTAAATTGAGAAATAACATGAGGATATTTTACTTTTGAAACATTAAATTCATGGTATAATTAACCTACCATAGAGCGTAATCAAATACCAAATAGACCTGTGAATGAAAATCTTAAGTTTATTAAGTATTCACAAGTCTAGTTGTTTTATTCATTGCATTGAAGTGTGAATTGATTCCCTTAGATTTCAGTTTTATGTTTGGTTTTATAGCATTTCTTTCTTAGATTATGATCTAACCTTGCACATATAGTGCTTGAATCTCACAAGCCTACGCTCCTAGAGTGATAGAGTTAATGTCCATAATTTATGCATATAAATTGACTAAATGGTTTGAAGAATTTTTAGCCCAAGAAATTAACTAAGATAGAAAAGGATAATTAGGTAAAACATCTCATTATCCATTTGATGAGAGACAACCTCAAACCCACACATAACAAAATTAATTTAAGATGTATCCATGAAACCCTATCATAAGCTTTGGATATATCAAGATTGAGGACCGATGGGGAACAACAAGTAGTTTTAATAGCATATAATACTTATTAATCTTGCAAATATCCACTTGTATAATCCTACATTTAGGAAATCCATTTATTTTTAACGAAATGACCTTTGACAAGACAAGCTTAATTTTATCTGCAATCACTTTTCAAGAATTTTATGCATGCTGTTTCTATTTCAAAGCACAATGATCTTATTATAGATATAAAAATTCACTCAACAACACATAAGAAATCAACACACCCAATGAATTATAGCACAATGATATTATTATAGATATAAAAATTTACTCAACAACACATAAGAAATCAACACACCCAAACGTATGCAAAGAACTCAATGGTCCATCCATCCAATCCTAGACACATGGCTTTCTTGATGGAGTTGACTATAGCTAGTAGTTCTTATTTTATAATTTAATTGAGATTCATTTTCTTCTTCTTAAATGGATCTTATAAAGAGGGACATTAGTTTAAACATCTTCCAAATATTTGATTGTTTCATCTCCCTAAAAATTTCTTTAAAGTAGGTAACTCCCAAATTTTCTAGCTCTATGAATTTGATCCTTATCACCATCCTTGTCATTCAATTTCTAAATATTGTTTAGGTTTTCACTATATTCTAATTCCCCACCTCTGTCCACAAACAATGACTTTTAAGGTGACACTCTTTTTATTCTAGTAAAAAAACGGTCCATAGTTGCTCCAAGAGTAGGCTCTATCCAATACAATTGTGGTACCTACTATATTCCCATTATATAACATCTCCAATCTTTTCTAAATCTCCTTGAAGGATTTATCCCTAATCTTTTGTCTCTTATTTACCCATGAAATGGTTTTCTCTTTTATTAAACACAGTTATTTCAAATTGAACTGAAGTGGGAATTGTTGAATCATATCAATAATTATTCTAATTCTCTTAAAGTAAGCTTTGGGAATCCTCCTCTTCATCCTAGTTAATATTATATTAAGGGTGCTCTTACCTTTTTACCATAATTTCCCAACTCTAAAAAATAAGGTAATTGTTAGAGCATTGAACCTTCCTTGCCCATGTTCTAAAATATTCATTTTTTTTGTAAAACCACGTGGTTTGCATGAAGCCTATATAATAATTTAGATACCTAGCTTAGTCCAATTATATATTGTTCTAAGTAGGGTAGAATTGGATAGGCTCAAAATGTACCCACCTCATAATTTGAATTAACAAAGAAAAAATTAGCTAATCTATCTTCAATAGTAGAAGGACCCATATTGCCTTCCTACTCAAATTCAAATTTAAATCCTCCAAACCCCAACAAGGATATTATTAATCTATAAGATATTCCAATTAAAAATCTTATCCTAAAAATGTTTCTTACCCTTATAGGGACCATAAATATTGAGTAAGGATAGAGTAAGTCCCATGCATTTAATATGTATCATAGTATGAAGCCCTAATCATACAACAAATTAAGAAAATTAAATAGAGTGAGATGCATATTATATCTAGTGATAATACCCCCTAACAACCCCACTGAATCCAATCTATAAAAATCATAGCCCACAAACATTTTCATTGTTTCAAGAATTATTATTGCACAAGATCCCATCATTTCCTATATCTTCATGACATCCAAATGTTATACCTCTAGCTATCTCTTGTGGGATAATACTTTGGCCCTAGCTCTTAGGCCTCTCAAGTTGACTGAAAAAATATTCATGGGGAAAATACCTTTAGGGTGATTCCTTCTCTAAGAACCTAAAATATCACTCACCATCTTCCTTTATTTATTTCCTAACAGGCCTTTTATTGTGCATGTTGAAGCATATATTTATGCTCAACTCTTAGAGGACACAACTCCCTAATCTGATGAAAACTAAGATGCTATGAGACTCCTAACACCTAAGAGGAGTTTCTAGATGGATAAGGTAGGGCTTCCTTCCAGTAGAGGTCATGGGATACCTCAAGGGACAAGATCAGATAGAACCCGCAATTAGCAATATGAAGGGTTTGATTCTCTTGAGATAATTAGTTTCTAATGGTGAAAGAGTCCATTTTCCATCCCTGTCAATTTTCCCAATGGCATAACTAATTGGATGGACTGAGAGGAATGGCTTGAACACTGAGAATAAAAATTAGACTCAAACTTACCTAGATTCAAAGTAAGTAAAGGATAAGGGAAATTATTAAAGTTATCAATGGAGAAGTATGATGGAAGAAATTTGTGCCATAATGCTTCAAGCTTTGTCCACTGTGAAGCCATAAACTATAAATTATCAAAGAGGTCTATCTTAGGAACTAGACAATTATCCCAACACTATGAGCCCACAATTATAGTCATGGAGATATCACCCACGGAAAACTCTTTCTCCACCTCTAATGGACCTACCACTTGTTCAAGTGAAGTACTATCCCTAGCTTCCTTCCTCTCCAATATTGGCGCTATTGTATTATCCTTTGTCATTATGGACCAATTTGTTTATCATCCATATCTTTTAGCTTTGCCACCTTTTCCCCTCTAAACTTCATGAAAAAGTTCATATCATAGTCAACTACATGTGTCCCACATTATGAAAAAGGGAACATCTTAATGAAATATTTAAATAGTCTAGAACCTATGAATATGACCTATTCTCCAGGATCATACTGATCGATTCAAATAAGCCTTGTAGCATGTCCAAATTTACTAAAATGAATGCCATTGGTCATGAGTTGCTAGACTTAGAACTATCATCTAACACAATGAAAGTCCCTACAATCTACAAAATAGCTTTCAAACCCATGTCTGTCCAAAATTCTAGAGGTGGGTTTGGGATTTTGATCTAGTTATGGGGACTAATTTCAATATCTCCCCTTCAATCGAAGAGAGGGTGTTAGGGTTTGATAGATATTAATATTTTATCACAATATCATTGGTCCACAAGTATCTTCCATGCATTTCCCCTAGTCTTGAATATGAACCCTATTAAAACTCGAGCCAAGCCATATGCATATGTTAAAGCATACAATGTAAATGAAATGCACTATTAATTAAATATAAATGGCCAAATACTTTTTGATGATAATGGTTTCATATTTAAAATATTCCACTCTCATGAAATAACTAACCTTATATGACATTTCAATTCCACTCTCATGAAATAAACAACCTTATATGGCATTGCAATTTACAATTTGTTGAGGTTATCCCATTTTCATCTTGAGAAATTTTTGACACACATAAATCATCAATAATTCTTTGTACAAAAGAAAATTGGAATGATCAAACATATATAAATAAAATTCAAGTAATTCAAGTAAATTATATAAGAACATATATATTCTTGTATATCATATTCATTAAAATTGAATAAAATATCATTATCAATTTATTTTTTATACTATATTTTTTCAAATATTTATTATTATTTCAATGAAACAACACAATTGAAAGAAACATATGTATAGTGTTAATTCCCCCTCACCTTCTCACAAGGTATTTAGTACAAGCATCTTTAAGCAATGGATCAAAATCAATCATTCAACAAATATCTCTTAAGGACATGGTTTTGGTCTACAATTTCAATAAAACCTTGAACATGTTAGGCCAATGTGGTGCATTTGTTATGAGAAACCAATATCATTATTGTGAGTTTATGTTTCTTGGAGATGGGGAGACCCTTTTTTTTATCACTATCAATTTTTGATGTTGAAATGTCAATGCCGAAAGAACCATTTTATAAAGCTTCTGGTAAAACGATACTTTAATATATATAACATAACTTTGATAAAATTGAATTTTGTAAATGCTTTACTTTAAGTATTGTCATAGTTCCATGTGTAAATAAATCATTATATTAACAACCATGTTATCAAAATTATAAGAAATTTAATCAGCAAAATAAATTTAGCTTAATGATGACGAATACTCAATATATTCTTTACAGTGATTGCAATCTTTCAAAAAAATATAATTTCAAAATTTTATAATAACCTCTCCCACGTTAATGTTAAAATTATTAAACGAAATTTGCTGTGTCGTTTTCGATAAGTATTTCGTTATAACCTACTCTTCTCTCTCAAAGAAATGTGCTGCATATATAAATTTGGTTAAAACCTACTATTGTCTCTCAAAGAAATCTAAGGTTGCATATATAGATTAGGAGATATATTTTGTATGAACTATATACTTTTATTTTCACCCTTTTCACAGTTAATGTTAGTTGTTACTTAGAGTTTTTTTATGCCACATGTTTTCTGTTTGTAGTTATTGGGGTAAATATTGAGCATGAGGAATGGTGGGTTATATTACTATTTTTTTGTAATTTAGTTTAAATAAATGATTAAGGAAATTTCATTATTTTTATTTTTATTTATTGGTAGTTTATAGATATTGGAGATTTGTCGATGTTACGTCTATAGAAATTATCTGAGTTGATCTACTCGAAGGGATCATTTCCCATCAACTCATTTACATAATTTAACCTAAGGAGAATCGACCTTGTGACATCCCATTAGCAAAGTGCTTTAACAATAGGAACTTGACTAATTAAGCTAACCCTCAAAGATAGAAAATGAAATTTCATCGCTTTTAATAGTTAATAGAATTAATTATATTTTTATCAACAATTTACACATGAATATAACTTCTTTTAATATATAATATTATAGTTTAACATTTAACTCTTTATATATACCACATTTAAGTGTTTTCATATGATCATATATTATATTGATTTGATATGGTGTATTTAGTAACATTGATATTAATATTTTATATTGTCTAAAATTTAGTTGAACAAATATTTTAGTCTTGATTGTTAGATGAAAAGAAATAGTTTTTGTTTTTTTTGTTTTTAAATTGTATTTTTGACTTATTTTTTAATACATTTAATTGAATTTTACGTGTAGGTATTGGCTGAATGTGAAATTAAATTTCACATCTAATGAGTACCCTACTCAACATACTTTTGTGCATACCCACGCTAAGAAATATGTTTTTCCATGTATTTTTTATTTTTCTTTATGTGGGTATACTAAAAATGCGTGCATAATGGGTATTTTTTGGCATGCATAATGGGCAGTTTTTGGATGCAAAAAAATTGCATCTGACAAATGCCTCCACATCACATTTTAGTAAACTTATAAGGAGATAAGTCGAAAATACAATTAAAATAGTTATTTTTCTTCTTTTCCCTCATGGGATGACATCATCATGTATTGAATCATATTGACTATTTTTTTTTAAATAAGCATTAGGAATTCTATTCATCATTCAAAACAAAGTTATAATGATAGTCAGTTGCAATTGGTCTGCCATATTAAAAACCAAACCAACTGCAATATAGCCATGTTTTCATCAGACTTCTGGTTATGACATTGCATATGTTTTTCTTCTTTGACCAACTTTTACAAAATTTACAAAAAGGAGTATGACCCCATAAGTCCATATAACCTTTACCAGTCCTTCTTTGAAAACCCAATGGCTCGGCCCTAACAATCATTAAACTACTAACAGTCCTAGACATAATAACAAGAACATAACAGACTCCTAAAAACCACCATCAGTAACATAACAAAGACATTTAATAACTAGATTAACGATCAAGGTCTTTGCTGAAGGGGGTATTCGCTTGCTCAGGTGCTCCTAATTGTTGTCCTAGAGTGAGGTCTCCCCTTTCGTGTTGCGAACAAAGACGTGTCGCACTATAGCCAATTGATCTTCACCATTATCGGGAGTGATGTCCAGGTGATGAACATAGTACAAGAACGAATCAAACTTTTTTTCCATGGTGTCAATGTAGTCCTTCTAATGGTGTTCGATATCCACCAACACTCGCAGATGGATTTCTAACCTTTCCACACTCTTCTGGAGAATTTCGAGTTGCTTTGAATGAGTTCTCTGAGTGCCTTTCTCTGCTATGAATTTCCCCATAAGCATCTTCATGTGCCACATTGTGTCCACATTCTTATGGTAGAGGGTTTCATGTGTTCTGGTAACGCCTATATCAATCACCCAATCCACCTCTTCGGCCATGTGACCCTCGGACTTATTTGCTTGTTGCTCCCTGGAATCTTGTTCCTTTGCCTCCAAAATGGCTTTTCCTTCCTTCTAGATGAGGTCCACATACATTTGGAAGCTTCCCGAGCCATAGTCTCCATCCTTTTACGCTTGTGAGGAGTGGATTTTTGCATCCCTCCTCGCGATCTACCCCTACAATAAACCTACCTACTACGTCCATAATATTACAAATTGCAAGTCTACACAACAACAAATGAGTTCTCCTGAACTTGTGGAGCCTCTATTCACTTTGAAGGAAATAAAGGTAAGTGGGATGATAAATAGTAGAGAGTTCCCAAAGCCCAAAGCTCCCACTACTCTGCAAATTTTTTATTTCTGGCATTATTTCCTAATCCGGGTGTGACAATTTGCACACACTCATCTTTATGCAACGCTCACTTACTCGATTCCACTTTAGCGATATCCTTTCGTCATTGCAAGATTTGATATGGGAATTAACTGAAAATGTTGAAACTTCGAGTTATAATCAATATTTCGCTTGGGGAAAGGAGGATTCATACTGAGGAATGCACCTTCCTCTATCGCCACATTACCTGCCATGATCCTCCATATACCTTGTCTCTGGATGATTCCATCACCACCTTTTTATAACTATCTTCCCTTGCATTGATTATGAGCCATCCATGGTTTCTGGTTCCCGATGTTCATTTATCACTTCTTGGGGTTTGGCCCCTACTGGGGTCTGTCACCTCTACTTCAATCCCCATTCAAGTCTGATTTCTAGCCCACATATCCAACTCAGCTAGGCTGCCACAATTATCCTTTAATTAACATGCTTAAACTTCCTCTCATTCATATTCACCCATTACAATTATCTCTTTAGCACCCTCATTCGCCAACATGTCTGCCAACTTATTGGTTGTTCTACATACAAGGTTGAACTTGATGGTCTGCATGCCAGCCAAGTGTCCTTGAATTTGCTAAATGATCTGGCTCAGATGTAAGTGCTTCATAACCTTCCTTATGTTGGTACCACACCATAGTCACTTTACAAACCTGATTACTAAAGTTGAGTCTCCCTCAGTTATGCAGTGGTGGGTGTTGGTTCTGCCTAGAATCTTTAACCCTTGTTCCAGTGCATGGAACTTCATTGTATTGTTAGTTTCCACACCCATATGAGTGTAATAGAATATCAGGATCTTACCAATGTTGTCATGAATTTCCCCTCCTACTCCAACATGATCAGGGTTGCCTTTCGAGGCCCCATCAAAATTAAGCTTCAGAAACCCTGCTACTGGGGGCAACCATGTCATTGTTGTAGCTTGAAATCATGGTTCCTTCCTCCTATGAAGAGGAGCTTTTATTCCTTTTATACCTAATGTTCCAAAATTCTGTTTTCTTGGTATGTAGGATTGTTATCTCCCATATGTGCCCGACCGCTAAGGATTCACTACAAGAAAAAAGGACATTGGTGAGGGGTGAAAAATGTCACCATAAGCTCATTGGTAATGGTCAAAAGAGCATTCATCGCCTAAAACTGAATGTCACCAAAGGTGGCGTCACCAAAAGTATAGGTGTTGTAGTGACATACAAAGTCTGTCACCAATAATGATTTATAATGATGGATAATGACCGTCACCATTTCATATGAGCAATGGTGATGGACCATAGCCTTCGTCACCAAAAACTGAATGTCACCAAAGGTGGCGTCGCCAAAAGTATAGGTGTTGTAGTGACATTCAAAGTTCGTCACCAATAATAATTTATAATGAAGAATAGTGACCATCACCATTGCATATGAGCAATGGTGATGGACCATAGCCTCGGTCACCAAAAACTGAACGTCACCAAAGGTGGCGTCGCCAAAAGTATAGGTGTTATGGTGACATTCAAGGTCCATCACGAATATTGATTATAATGACAGATAGTGACCGTCACCATTTCATATGAACAATAATGATTTATTGTGATGGATCTTTAATGGCTATCACTATTGGTGCACATATATGGTGACATTCATTAACTGTCACCAACAGCTGCATTGCTAGAAGTATAGGTGTTGTGGTGACATTCAATGTCCATCACGAATAATGACTATAATGACGGACAATGACCGTCACCATTTCATATAAAAAACAACGATTTATGGTTACAGACCTTTGAGGGTCATCACTATTGATGCGTATATATGGTGGCGTTCATTGACCATCACCATTTCATATTTTTGGTGAGGGTCGAAAAATGTCACCAAAGCTCATTGGTAATGGTCAAAAGAGCCTCCATCACCAAAAATTGGTCATAGAAATTCCATATGGATGTTAGGGCATGATGGAATTGAACCACCAACCTCCTGCTTGTAAAGCAGGTGCTCTTCAATTAAGCTAGCACCCTTTAAAGAATAACATTTTTTAAAATTAGACCTTGAAACTTCATAAATTCTAAATTCTAAAACTTTCAATAAATTAAAGTATCAACAATATTTTACTAAACAAGCAAAGCAATATCGAAGATGTAAGTCCCTACCTAATGGTTATTGAAGTTATGAAAATTGGGTGGAGAGAAAAATAGTTATGTATAAGAGAATCAATATGTTCAGTTAAATACTCAATTAGAAGTGAAACTCTGAAGACATTTATAACCTATAAATGACCTATAACTATCAAATGCACCAAATATTGCAAAGGAAATGTCATAAGTGGATATCATATGGAAGAAGAGGAGGCAGGGACTTGGAACCCTTGTACATCTTGGCATGTCTTAGCACTTGGCACATCTTAGCTTGTTTGAGATGTCTTCGTACTATCTTGCACATCTTAGCATGTCCTAGACTTCCCTAACACACCTTGGCAGTCATGACCTCACAGCTAGCATTGCCTTTTTCCATGACTTAGGAACCTTACATTCACTAGAACACCTTAGCACTCCCTAGTTTTCATGCCCTATGTTATCCTCCATAATGTCCCAGGTTGATGAAGAGATTGAAGGAGGTAACCGCAAACCAAGTTTTTAGTTTGGTAGCTATCCCTACCAAACTAGAGAGGGCTTTCTCTATGAAATCACAGCTAAGAGATGATTGGAATGTAAAGGATTTTAGGCTAGATAGCTAGGGTCAGTTGGGTTTTTGGAAAATTTAGGGACTTGGAACTCTATCCACCGGTGTCTTGTTTGGCAGTGACTTTGTCAAGGAGGAAAGGACTTGGAACTCTGTCTAGGATAAAGCACCTAACATGCATGACAAAATCTCCCTAGAATAGAGTACCTCCTACCTAGAAGAGTGTCCCCTACTTAAAATATAGAAACCTTCTCTACTGTGCACTTTTCTTAAAGATAAATCTGTGCATAAAATAGTACTAAGAAAAACACCTAAATTAAGAAAATTGACCATCTAAGTCAAACTATAAAAGTATAATAAAGACGGCTCTATATAAGTTTGGGAAACACTAGACAAGCATGCTTTCATACAACAACAATAAGATGCCTAAAATCGATGCGATTCTTTCATCGTTGCTATACCCTCACAACAAAACTGGAATCTATAGCATGTACCCCAAGGCTGTATGCATTTGCTGAAGGTGTAGATTGAAAGGATTTGCTGACATGAATTACTATTGAAGGAGAAACACCTTCAAAACAATAGATAAATTCTATTGTGAATTCAACCCATTTGCACATAGACAAACGCTGCTACTGGATAAACTTCTTCGCTGAATGGAAACTACAATGTATTGTAGTGCTGCTGAAGGAAAAACACCTTTAGTGCAACACGGATAAAACTCTAACAAATACTGTCACTGTGGCCTCAGTTGTCGATGATCTCATCAATATAGGTAACAACTTCAATAATTGAAAAACCAAAAGGTGAGATGCATAGATCATTTGAAATGATAGATTTGGGCATACTTTATTATTGTTTAGGAGTGTTAGGATATAAAATGCAAGGTAACTTGTTGTGTCTTTATGTCACAGGCCAAGGATGTGAAGAAATACATAAAATATTAAATAGCATGGTATAAGTCGATTGCAGGTTATTTTGAAACAGGAATGGAATTCTCCTTGTGCAGGTTCTAATCTAGTGGGTATAACTTTAAATAAGAAATTGATAGTTATGGGGTTGAAATTGTCTCACAATTCATGAAAATTCCCAAATTTGTTCACTATAAAGAAGTAAAGTGAGTCGTCAGGTTTATGGAAGGGAAAACCCTATTCGCAGGAAGATAACTTGAAATTAGTCGGGCATATTATTTCTCGTCTTCTTGTACGTGTGTGCTTTGAAAAGATAACCACATCCAAAGAATCAATAACAACTCTGGTAAAGTTTATATATGTGAAGCACTTCTGAGAAAACCCATCGCTTAATGACAATTGAGCGAGGAATAGGTCGAAGGATTCAATCTTGCACTCAGTCATAAAAAGGAAGTTGAGGTATCCAGCATCTTGCCAGCAAACCGACTCCAACCATAATGTGAAAGGCAGGTTAATTGCAAAACCTCTTTCCCACTTTGTAGTATTGTTCCCTCTTGAATTCCAACAGGTATCTAGCTGCTTAGATCCACAAAACTCATGCCAGGTAAACTCTTCATGATACAATTGTGGCGTGCAAGCTTGAGACACACTCTAGTTTCCCTCTAAAAGAGGGCAAGTCAAAATATTATGACAATCTTAACTGTAATTTGTTCATACAATATTGATGTATTGCATGGAATAAACAATATACTATCAATGCACTAATGAAGAACTCAAAATAAATGAATTCTTATTGCTACAATAGTGCCTCTTGGGATTCTCGGATAAAGCACCTAACCTGCATGGCAAAAGCTTCCTAGAATAGAGTACCTCCTACCTAGAAGTGTGTCTCCTGCTCAAAAGATAGAACCCTTCTCTACTGTGCACTTTTCTTAAAGATAAATCTGTGCATAAAATAGAACTAAGAAAAACACCTAAATTAAGAAAAGTGAGCATCTCAGTCAAACTATAAAAGCATACTAAATATGGATGTATAAATATTGAGGTATTGTATAGAATAAACAATATACTATCAATGCGCTAATGAAGAACTCAAAATAAACAAATTTCTTATTGCTATAATAGCACCTCTTGGGATTCTCAGATAAAGCACCTAACCTGCATGGCAAAAGCTTCCAGAATAGAGTACCCCTACCTAGAAATGTGTCCCCTGCTCAAAATATAGAACCCTTCTCTACTGTGCACTTTTATTAAAGATAAATCGATGCATAAAACAGAACTAAGAAAAACACCTAAATTAAGAAAAGTGAGCATCTAAGTCAAACTATAAAAGCATACTAAATATGGTTGTATACAATATTGAGGTATTGCATGGAATAAACAATATACTATCAATGCACTAATGAAGAACTCAAAATAAATGAATTTATTATTGCTACAATAGCGCCTCTTGGGATTCTCGGATAAAGCACCTAACCTGCATGGCAAAAGCTTCCTAGAATAGAGTACCTCCTACCTAGAAGTGTGTCCCCTACTCAAAATATAGAACCCTTCTCTATTGTGCACTTTTCTTAAAGATAAATCTGTGCATAAAATAGAACTAAGAAAAACACCTAAATTAAGAAAAGTGAGCATCTAAGTCAAACTATAAAAGCATACTAAATATGCCTAAAATCAATGCACTTCTTTCATCGCTACTACAACCTCATAGGAAAACTATAATCTACAACATGTATCCCAAGGCGGCATGCATCTACTAAAGGTGCAAACCGAAATTATCTACTAAGATGAAGTATTGTTGAAGGAGAAACACCTTCAAAACAACAGATAGATTCTAATGTGAATTCAACCCATCTGCACATAGGCCAAGGTTTCTACTGGGTACACTTCTCCCCTAAATGGAAACTATAGTGTATTGCTGCTCTACTGAAGGAGAAACACCTTCAGAGAAACATGGATAAAACTATAACATATATTGTCACTGTGGTATCAGTTGTAGAAGTTCTCATCAATATAGGTAATAACTTCAATAATTGAAAAACCAAAAGGTGAGCTACATAGATAATTTGAAATGATAGATTTGGGCATACTTTATTATTTTTTAGGAGTGTTAGTATAGAAAATGCAAGGTAGTCTATTGCATCTTTATGTCATAGACCAAGGATGCGAATAAATATAGAAAATATTAAATAGCATGGTACAATTCGATTGCAGGTTATTTCGAAACAAGAATGGAGTTCTCCTTGTGCAAATTCTAATCTATTGGGTATAGATTTAAATAAGAAATTTATAGTTATGGGGTTGGAATTGTCTCACGATTCATGGCAAGTCCCAAAGTTATTCACTACAAATAAGTAGAGCAAGTCGTCAGGTTTATGAATGGGAACACCCTATTCACATGTAGATAACTTCAAATTAGCTGGGCATATTATTTCTCCTCTTCTTGTATGTGTGTGCTTTGAAAAGCTAACCACCTCCAAAGACTCAAGAACAACTCTAGTAAAGTTTATAGGTGTGCAACACTTCTGAGAAAACCCATCACTTAATGACAATTGAGCGAGGAATATGTTGAAGGATTCAATCTTGCACTCAATCATAAAAAGGCAGTTGGGGTATCCGACATCTTTCCAACAAACTGACTCCAACCATAATGTGAGATCTAGGTTAACTGTGAAACCTCTTTCCCACTTTGTAGTGTTGTTGCCTCTTTAATTCCAACAGGTATCTTGCTACTTAGATCCACAAAACTTGTCCCAGGTAAAATTTTCATGATACAATTGTGATTTGCAAGCTTGACACGCACTCTAGTTTCCCTCTAAAAGAGGGTAAGTCAAAATATTATGACAAGCTTAACTATAATTTGATCATACACTGTTAAGGTATTGTATGGAATAAACAATATACTATCAATGCACTAATGAAGAACTCAAAATAAATGAATTTCTTGTTGCTACAATAACACCACTCTTGGGATTCTCCAAGGAGCCACTAATTTATACACATTTGGAATCTTTACTTGGTCTACAGAAATATTAAGCAATGGTAGTGATCACTCTTTGCCCTCCCATGGAAGGTCTATACAGAATCAACAATAAATTTATTTAAAAGTGAGGTATATGCCTGAAAATAGGAGTCCGACTCTTCAACTCATATTCAACTATAAATGCTTGATCTTCTACAGTGTAAATTTCTAGATAAATGGTTAGCGTAAATCTATCCATTGTCCACATATCCCAAAAAACCATGTATGTCTGGACTCTGGTTGTGTGTAAGAGAGGGGAGATCACATAAATAATCCATTATCAAAAGAAAAAGTTAAAGCACAACATTTTATGGAGAAGTTTTTAAAAATTTTATTACATACATCAGAAAGTTTGAAAGGACATAACTGAAGCTTCCCTCTCCTTCCACACTTCATTAAATATGCCCCTTTTCCAATGCAGATGTGGCCTGCAGAATCACAATCAAAAAATAGAATATGAAAATTATGTTTAATGAATTAAAGTAGCTTTGTTATACCTCAAGCAAATGGACTATGAGAAATTGGATTCATTCTCTACAAAAGATGATATAGCAAGATCTAATTACATTTTTAACTGAAACAAAGGTAAATTGGATTCATGCTCTACAATAGACGATATAATGAGATCTATTGACATTTTCAACTCAAACAAAGGTAAGTTGAGTAACCTCAAGCTCCAAAATGATGGCATCCAACTTCTGAGTGGCAGTTACTATATATATATCTAGCTAGAGGCTATAACATAAAGATATTTCTTATATGTGAAGATAAAAAATGAAAGGAATGTGAAATTTTGACCATCAACTATAAGTTCCTTTCAAGGACTAGATCAAAGCATAACATTGTTATCAAGATAATCAACTCACCCATTCTAGTATGCTTCTAGTAGTTTCATGATAAAACTCAAACTCAATAAAGTTCAAACAACATAAATTAACCAACAATATGTCTGAGGTTGGTTACCTAAGGATCATATCATACTAAATTACCTTTTGCATCTAACATTGAAAATGACTGTGAAGGAAATGAAGACAAATTAGCAATTATGATGGATGCATGTGATGAAATAAAATAAAATAAAAAGAGTTTTCTTCTTGCTACTGATGAGCCTTCTAGGGGATTCTTGGACGAAGTTGATCCTGATCTGCTTTCTGAAATCAAAAAGACACTTTCTAGCTACTCTGATTTGACAAACAACAACCCTAATGCTTGTGAAAATGAATATGGAAAGAAATAAGCATCGATGGACCTAGTCTTGAAGAAGGTATCTCAAAGTCTAATATGGATAGTATTTTAAATTTCTACAGCTAGCAGAGGGTTTTCCCAGTTGGGTTCCCTAGAAAATTTTGTTTCTTTTGCTATAGTGTGACTATGTTTTATTTCTATTATATTCCACTACAAATTGGTAGAGATATTTTTTGTCTTCATGCAACAATTAGTTTCATATTTATTCATTCAATCAGTAGCAGAATTTCAAGGAAATTCTACACAAGGGACAATAAATCTATATTTTCACTTATATCTTTTGCAAGTAAAATTCGCAACTAAATTTTCATCCAAAGTGTTTAGGTTACTAGCAAGTGGTATCATAGTATATCTCAACATTGCAAGGCATAAATTGTACTATTCAATAAGGTTGAGATTTGAGATACAAAATCTTCCCAAGTTATGCAATCAAGAAAACCATTGATTTTTAGTTCTAAATCTATCCAACCAGAACAAAATTATGTCATTTTCAACACCCTCTAGTCAAAGTTATTCCTGGCCTAATTCAACTCAATTAAGAATATGTCAATATCGTTGAGATTTTTTCTTCATTTCATGCTTCTAAGTTTTATATTAATGCAACCTAATATATCATTTATGTTAAGTGATTATTCATTAAAAAATATTTAGTCCGTCCAGTGCATCTACCTAATTTTTTGATCAGTTTCTAGGAAGACTCTATCAGACATTTGCAGCAAAAAATAGAAGACTATTTTAGTACCTAGTGTTATAAAACTCTAATTTGGAAAAAGTATTTTGGGTTGTTTCCCTAAAAATATTTACAAAATTTTCAATCCCAAAGCCATTTCAGGGAGAATTTTAGTCAGGGAGAAATTTAGTATTATTTTTGGAAAATTTGAATGCAACTAAAAGAAATTCTTCCCATTTGCTCAAAAGATTCCAGCACCAAATATGAGTGAATTCACAGAACTTAAGATTTGGAAATAATTAAATTTCACTTCACTTTTCCAGGACCATATATGAGTGAATTCACAAAACCTGATATTTGGATTCTGGAAACACTTAAATTTCACCTCATTTATTAGGATTGGAAGTTCCCTGAGATACAAACATGTAGCATTAAGGATCTACTTTGCTTGTTTAAGGACAATGTTCAGTTTATAAATAGTGATACAAGAATCCTTGTATACATGCCTGACACAGTTCTTTGGTCACAACTAATGAAACTAAACTCCATCAATACATAACAAGCAAGGTAGAATGTAAGAGAACATCTACTTTTCAACATATACTTTGACAAAAATAAACATCTATACAGTCATATAAAGTTGTCACCACACCAAATAAGGAATTAAAAACCAAAATAAAAATAGGAACAGGCTTGGATTGTTATGGTTACTCTAACAAAATTTAAATAGGATCAATATGTTAATATGGAAAACAGTGTAGTTGATTATCATTTATTGAGCCCAAGGGGTTAGCCCAACCTAATGTCATTACTGTTATTGAGTATTTGGCTAGTTGTTCTAGTAGGTGCCCTGTTTGAAATCCCTTGGGTGAGGTGCACTAGTCAATGCCAAAGGGTTTACCAGGGATGCCATCCATGAATGTGGGGAAGAATGTGGGGAAACATCCATTGGGATTCCCCAGAGATTTTTTCTTGGAAAGAATAAAAATAGGATTTCCTAAAGAGAAATTTTGAGATGCATACAGTGTACACTTAGTAAAATCAACTCTATAGAGACAAACCATAAAAGAAGGAAAAATACATATGCTTTTACCTAGGTTCCCTCGTTTTCCCTCCCGCCCTATGAAAAGTGAAAATATGCTACTCTTAAACTTAAAAGAAAGGATGAAAAAATAGTGAATTTTGAACCAGTCCTCCTTGTGTGGAAGAAGACTAAAAGTGGGGTGGAAATGCAGTGAGGTTAGAAATGAAACATACCTGGGGGCCATTAATGGATTGAAGAGGTAAAAACTTAACTCACAACTCTCTTCAATCTCGTTTTCCCTCCTGCCCTATGAAAAGTGAAAATATGCTACTAGTTTTCCCTCAGCCCTATGAAAAGTGAAAATATACTACTTGTTTAGAAAGTAAATGAAGATTGGAATTGGGAGGGCTTTGTTACATCAAATTAACGCTGAATTTTTTCAAAAATGTTAAAATTTCCTTCCCTAAAAAACAATAAATACAATATTTATAGAGTATAGAGTAGATGTGTAGGTCTAATGTAAGTATGTAAACAATTCTAAATATGGGCTTAGTTAAAGAATAATAATAATAATAAAATTCAAAAGTATGGGGATGAGTGCAAAAATCTAAATGTTGGCTCAATTAATAATAAAAATAATAAAATTCAAATTGTTATATTTTGATTTTGTTATTAACTTGTGAATAGGTTTTATTACAATACCATGAGCCAATACCATGGCTTATCAATACCTCAAGCCCAAAAACCATAACTTATTTCACAACCAAAATATTTTATAGCAATATGACAAGATGCTTAACCATGGATATTCCCCCCCCCCCTTTACAGTGGATATTATTAACTTGTAAAAAAATTGGTTTTGTTATAATACCATGGGCCAATACTATGGCTTATCAATACCACATCCTCTAAAAACATAACTTATTTCACAATCAAAATATTTTATAACAATATGAAAATATTCTTAACTATGGATATTCATTCTCACTTTACCATGGATATTATTAAGACTTTGTTACAATACCATGGGCCAATACCATGGGTTATCAATATCACATGCCCAAAAAACATAACTAATTTCAAAATCAAAATATTTTATAAGAATATGACAGAATTCATAATCATGGATATTCACCCCCACTTTGTCATTGATATTATGAACTTGTGAATAGGCTTTCTTACAATAGCATGGACTAATACCATTGCTTATCAATACCACATGCCAAAAAATCATATCTTATTTCACAATCTAAATATTTTATAACAATATGACAAGATTCTTAACCATCGATATTCACCCCACTTTACCATGGATATTATTAACTTGTAAATAGACTTTGTTACAATACCATGGGCCAATATCATGCCTTATCAATACCACATGCCCAAAAACCATAACTTATTTCACAATAAAAATATTTTAATTTAATTTAATTTTATAACATTTTTTATTTGAAGCTAATAGGAAAATGGTTGTAATTAGTTTTGAGATATATATAAACCCTCTATCCTCGCGACTACTAAAATTATTCTCATATAAATTAAATTAAGGTTTTAATCAAATTAAAAATGAGAATACTTTTGTATTTAAAGATGTGAAATTTATATAATACAAATATTAGTGAGAACCAACATAGGTCTATCTTAATTAAGGATTCAAGTGATGATAGCAAGCAAAGTGAAGGGAAGAGGGGGAGGGAGATAGTGACAAAGATGGAGGGTGGAGAGAGTGAGAGAGTGATGGGGGGAGACATAGAGAAGGGAGTAGGAAGAGAGAGACGGGAGAGAGAGAAGAAGAGAGTGGAGGGAGAGAGATATGGAGTTGGAGGGGGAGAGAGAGATATGGAGTTGGAGTGGGGAGAGAGGGAGGAAATAACTAAGGCATAGGAGAGATAGAGGTGGAGAGAGAGGGAGGAAAGAACTAAGGCATAGGGAGATAGAGGTGGAGAGAGAGAGAGGGTGACAAGGGATAGATGGATAGAGAGAGAGGGAGAGAAGAGAGGAGGGAGAGAGAGAATAGGTGGGGATAAAGATAGGGAGAGAAGGGAAAGAGAGAGGAGGGAGGAACAAAGATGGAGGGGGGGGAGAGAGAGAGTGATGGGGGGGACAGAGGGAGGTGGAGAGAAAGGGAGAGAGAGGAGAGAGAGATGAAGTTAGAGGGGAGAGAGAGGGAAGGAAGAAGAAAGACATAGAGGGAGAAAGGTAGAGAGAGAGAGGGAGTGACAAGGGAGCGATGGAGAGAGGAGAAATAGAGGGAAAGAGAGAGAGGCGAAGAGGAAGAGGGAGGGAGAGAGAGATAGATATGGAGAGAGAGTGTGTATGTTTGGGGGTGAGATAGAGAGAGGGAATAAGAAAGAGACACATAGATACAAATATAGATATTATATAGTATTATATAACCAGCCAAGATCCATCTTAACCTAGATCTATCAAGCGCCAAAAAGAGGTTTGCACATTGAGATATTGGATCCCTCTCGGTGCTTGATAGATCCGGGTTAAGATGGATCTAGGCTGGATTAATAAGTTTGTAGTTGTATTTGATAAACTAGAACTTTTTTATGGTTGTGTTTGAAAACAATTTTGTCATATTTGGTGTATTTATCATAATAATAATAATCTAATTTTAATTTAATTTTAAGCTTACCTTTTTTATGCAATGATTTTGTTGTTAGTTTATAGAGATAGACATGTTATACCTTTGGAATTTGAAAAGGAAACACGTGCTCTTAACTTGGTTGTATTGAAAACATTTAAGTGTAAAAAGGAAACATGCCCTTTTAACTTCGTTGTATTAAAAACATAAGTGTTCTTGTATACTAGGTGGGTGCAAACAAGAGAGAGTATATGGTAAGTGGATTAAATAGTTAAAAACAAATGTTAGTTAATGAGAAGGTTACAAAAATCTAACAAATAGGCTAGGGTTAGGATATTACTATTTTGGGACATCTAAAGTTGAAGGTACATTTTATGGAGGTGTAGTCTAAGCCCTTGGGTGTAGGGCACATATTATGGGTATCTTGGACTTTTGGTGTGTGTTAGTGGTGTCAACTAGTGGTGGAGTGTCCAACCAATGAGTAGGAAAAATTTTTCATTTACAAGGTTGGCATCAATCAAGTATTCTCCCTCTCTACCCAACTCTAAGATGAGGAGTGTGCATAATGGACTTATTATTGTAACAAATTGCAAATATTTAATTATCTTTAAGTTCAAGGGCTTGAAGTGGCTGCCTCAACCTACAAATATTTAAAGGAAGTATGTGTTTTTCAATTAAACCCTTGTGGTCAAGGAGCTGCAAAAGAGGAAGGCCTTATGGCTATTTTTAAGGGGTTGTAATGACCCTCGTCTTGTGGTAAATATGTAGATATGATGCTAATGGTCCTAATCTTAGTACATTCACGTATATAATGTAAATATTTTCCTATCACATTGCATTGTGTAAATATGATAAATATTTTGTGGTTACCCTGATGTACATGTTGAAGTTCCACTTGCATGATTATGGGAAACACTTGTTAGTTATCCTTGTGTACATGGGGAAGATCATAATTACTCTATGCGATAAAAACACCTAGTAATATTTTCAAACTGAACAATAAACTTAACCCTAATATCTTAGTGAGGAACAAGTAACTCGCTAGACTCTGGAAGGGTTTTTGGATTGGTTGTTAGTGAAACTCATTGCAGTTAGGTGTGCCAATGTGTGGTGAGTGTTAGTGAGTGCTAGGGAAACACAAGGGAGCACTAGGTCAAAATGCATTAAAATGAATGAATAAGAGTGTGTGACAGGGAGTGTCAATGAGTTCTAGGTGTGGTAAGAGGGGAGTGACATGGTATGCTAAGCAACGCTAAGTCATTCTCACGTGCCAGAGCGACATGCAGCCAATATGTGCTAGGTGCCAAGGTGTGCCAAATAGTGCTAGGAAGTGTGCGTTAGGGAAACACAAGGGAGCACTAGGTGAAAATAATGCATTCAAATGAATGATTAAGAGTTTGTGACAGGAAGTGTCAGTGATTTTAGGGTGTGCTAAGGAGGGAGTGACAAGGTATGCTAGGAAGTTCTAAGGCATTCTAGAGGCCACGGAAACATGACAAGATGTGCTAGGTGCTAAGATGTGCCAATGCATGCCAGGGAGAGTTATGGAGTGTTAGGGAAAAACAAGGGAGCACTAGTTTCAAATGCATGTAAATGAATGAATAAGAGTGTGTGATAGGGATTGTCAGCGAATTCTAGGTGTGCTAAGGAGGGAGTGACAAGGTATGCTAGGTAGTTCCAAGGAATGCTAGATTGCCAGGGTGACATGACAAGATGTTCCAAGTCTTAGGGTGTGCCAATGTATGTCAGGGAGTGCAATGAGAACACAAGGGAGAACTAGTTCAAATTGCATGGAAATGAATAGATAAGAGTATGTGATAGGGAGTGTTAGCAAGTTCCAATTATGTTAAGGAGGGAGTGACAAGGGTATATGTTAGGCAGTGCCAAGGCATGCTAGAGTGTCAAAGCATGTTAGGGAGTGGTAGGGTCTATTAAGGAGTGGAAAATCATGCCAAGGAATGTAGGGGATGATAATGTGTGCCATGTAGTGCCAATGGATTGTTATACATGCCAGATGTTATGGCGTGTGAAGATGTAAACTATGTTTCTTAGTTGATTTATGGCACTGTTGGATGTGAGCCTTGACTTGGTAACTTGTTAAGTGGGATGAGTTAATATTGGACATGAGAAGCCTAAGATAATTTATAGCCCATTAGGGGAACAAGGCATAGTCTAGTTGTAGTAAATGTAACTTGGTAAAGTTGTTGTAGTCGAGGCACGACTTCATTGGGTTCCTAAGTCTAAAAGAAATTAAGGGTAGTTATGAGGGAATGATAATTAAGAAGTTTCATGGCATGCCAAGGAATGAAAGGACGTGTTGACATATGCCAGATAGTGTCAATGCATGTCAAGGAGTGTTTGGGAGTGTCAAGGAATCATAAGGGAGAACTAGGTCAAAGTCCATGGAAATGAATGAATAAGAGATTATGCCAGGGAGTGTCAGTGAATTCTAGGTGTCCCATGGACGAAGTGTGTTAGGAGAATTTCATATTAGGACTTGTAGGAGGAAAGCCTACGATTGTGATAAGAGGATGGAAAAGGCAGTTTGAGATAAAGGGAGACTTTGGTCTAGGCACAACACTATTTTTTCAATGAATTGGTTGGGTTCCCAAGTTACACAAAAAGTAAGGTTATCTATGAGGGCATGAAAACTAGGGAGTGCCAAGGTGTGCAGGGAATTTCAGGAAGTTCTAACACATGTTATAAAGTTCCAAGGAATGTTAGGCATGTCAATACATACAAGTGCTAAGGCATGCCAATGTGTGCTAGGTTCTAGGATGTGGCGCCAACACATGCTAGGGATTGCCAAGGAAACACAAGGGAGGACTCATTTCAATTACATGTAAATGAATGAATGTGCATGTGTGATAGGGAGTGTTAACAAGTTATAGGTGTGCTAAGGAGGGAGTGACAACGTATGATAAGCAGTGCCAATAGACGATAGAGTGCTAGGAAATCCTACTAAGATGTGACAAGTGCCATGGTGTGCCAATGTGTGCCAAGGAGTGTTAGGGAGTGTTAGGGAAACACAAGGGAGCACTAGGTCATAATGCATGGAAATGAAGGAATAAGAGTGTGTGGCATGGAGTGTTAGTGAGTTCCAAGTGTGTTAAGGAGGAGTTACAAGGCATGCTTGGCAATGCTAAGGAATGCTAGAGTTCTAGGGCGACATGTGGCCAAGATGTGCCAACGCGTGTAAGGAAGTGTTAGCTGGGAGTGCCAGGGAAACACAAGGGAGAACTATGTCAAAATGAATGGAAATGAACAAATAAGAGTTTGTGATTAGAAGTTTCAGTGAGTTCTAGGTGTGCTAAGGACAAATTGACAAGGTATGCTAGGTAGTGTTAAGGCATGCTAGAGGCTAGGGCGACATGCCAAGATGTCATAGGTGCTAGGGTGTAACAACACGTGTCAAGGAGTGATAAGGAGTGCTAGGGAAAAACAAGGGAGAACTAGGTAAAAATTCATGGAAATGAATGAATAAGAGTTTGTGACCAAGAGTTTCAGCGATGTCTAGGTGTGCTAAGGAGAGAGTGACAAGGTATACTATGTAGTGCCAAGGAATGTTAGAGTGTTAAGGCGGTAGGCCAAGATGTGTCAAGTGCTAGGGTGAGCTAGGGAGTGTTAGGGGGTGTCAAGGAAACATAAGGAAGCACTAGTTCAAAATGCATGGAAATTAATGAATAAGAGTGTGTGAGAGGGAGTTTCAATGAGTTCTAGGTGTGTTAAGGAGGGAGTGACAAGGTTATATGCTAGGCAATGCCAAGGTATGCTAAACTACCAAGGCATGTCAGGAAGTGCCACGGTGTGCTAGGGAGTGTCAAAGCATGCCAAGGAATGTAGGGGATGTTAATGTATGCCACATATTTCCAAGGCATTCTAATACATGTCAGGTGCTATGGCATGTCAAGATGTAAATTATGTTGCTTAATTGTTTTAGACCAAGGTTGGATGTGATGAGCCTTGTCTTGGTAACTTGTTAAGTGGGATGAGTGAGATTGTACATGAGTACCCTAAGATGAGTTACAAGTAGTTCTTAGGTGAACAAGGCATATGTTGAATTTCCATGACACATGAGAATCCGGGTTTGGCCTTAGAATTTTTTATGCAAACACACTCAAGTGCCACAACACATCTACTATGTAGAACAAAATCTGCCATGAAAGAAAAAGTAATGGATTGAATGCACATAGTTTAGGGTTTGCACATCTTCATATGTTAATGCTTATTATTGTGATATACAATAGCCATTTATATGTCTGGTGTAAGACTCCTCTGGAGATTTCTATCCAACAACAACATCTTTGTGGTAAAAGGTGTACTGTCAGAGGTTGCTCCATCAAAAATAGCAACCAAAAGGGACCTTACTGTGCACACAGATGAAGAATTAAGAATATTGTTATCTATGAGTGCTGATGTGGAGGTATGGGACAAAATTACACAGGCAGCAAACCTTTTGTTCAACTAATCAAGATCTAAAAAGGAAAATGTGTGATTATATATACATGTGTGATAGTATTTGGAGAAATGCCAACCTAACCCAAAAATTTGTTGACATTTTGCTGGAGATGACCTATAATTGTTCCTAAATTTAATAAACATGTAAAATAGGACTGACTTTTCAATACAAAATATAAATTGATAGGAACATGGCCAAATTGTGAAAGTGTAAAAATTGGTATGGTTTAAAGGGACCGATCCCTTTGAAAAATCTTAAATGTGGTAATGAAGGTTGAACCTCGTTCTAGAACCCCTTTGGGCATCCATCTTAGGAATTGGTGTAGGATGCAACACTTCAGAATAATTTTTGTAGCAGTGATGTCAACACTTGTATAGTGACATGGGATTGGAGTTGGCCTATCAAAGCTCATTGATCTACTTTGGAACTTCTCTAGGGTGATGCCTTAGATGATTTGGAGTACGAGGGCATGATTTGATATTTAGTTTGCATTGAAGAAGCTTTGGAGGCTAGATACTGCAGAAAAACCCCTTGTTCTGAACAGGGAAGCACATGCCACTGAAGAAAGTAATAGAAAGTACACAGATTTGAAACTCAAATCACATCACTATTTATTACTCTTTGAAACAAGAAATAACTAAAAATTTCAAACACTACTATTCACTTTTCCTTTAGTCTAGAAGGTATAATGAATCTAGAAACATGTACAACAATGTCTCAACTTTCTTAACTCCTAATCCTAATGCACCTTCCTTGCATGGATAGACAAGACAATTAAAGTCTGCCGCTAGTGAATATGATATGAGATATGCAAACATGCTTCCTTAGCTAAGGCTGAGAATTAATAACTAGGGAAGTGCTCCTTTTAACTGTGCATGCAAAAAATAAATAAAGAAAAGAGTTTCGCTACTCCAGGTTCCATAAACGAATCCACTGCCTAAGGTAAGTGCTTTGCCCAAAACAACATATTAAGGACTTAGAAACTTTGTTGCTTCCTTCAAGAGAGGTGTATGCAAAACAAAACTAAGCTATCATGCACTATCCTCCAAATTCATTCACCTTTAACATAAATCTTATGGCCAGAAAAAGACAAGAGACCAATATCCAACGAAATTCGCTGACTAGCTAGAGACCCTTGTGCTCAAACATCGAGATAATAAGGAAATGTCAACTAGGGTGGAATATTTCACCACCAAAATTGATAAGAGATAGAAGGGGTCAAAACTATCAGACCTAATGCTCAAGAACAAATGAATTAATCCACACTTGGTGATCCAAAATGAATTCAATCCTTCTTTATTTATAGATTTTCCAGAGGGGTTTCATATTCTTAAGTGGTTGAGTAAACCTTACTCCAAACCCCAAATTTGGGTTTTTTAAGCCTAGTTTCCCCAAAAATTGCCCAATAATGGGTATTTTGGGGTTTTTTTCCTCTTTATGGAGGACTATAGTCTACGGGGATGGATAGGATATTACATCCCATTCGTCCTCAATTTGTAGAGGACGTTACATGGCACCTAATAAAAGAAACAATGCTTTAGTTTAGGAGGTAATAACTAAACGCTTATTTCTTTCCACATAGGACATACATCTTGCAAAAATGATCATGGGGTACAAAATTTACTACATAAGGCCTAAATCTTACTAGCATTATCATAGTCCAAGAATAAAAACCCTTTCAGGTGAAACAAGGTCAGTACCACATACTACAAGTACAAATGACAAATCCAAAAACAATATACTTATTCAATGAAAGAATGATGAATCATATTAGCGCACTTTAAATTTAATATCTCTTGAGTTGCAGTTTCAATCAAAATTTCTCAGGTTGGATCATAATTAAGTACTCAATGTTGTTTTGGGTCCAATTTGGGGAAAACGCAAAGCTCTTAGTGACAATGGGATGATCAGGCTTTTCAAAAGGGATCTCTACTATACTTTTCAACATACAAGCCATTCATTCTAGTGGAGGAGATATAGAGAAGCCTTTAATAAGGACCTTTCCAAGATCAATTTGGAGGAAAATCCATTTTCAAAGCTCAAACATAGTTCTAGATTCAAACAAGAGTAGTCATTTTTCAAAACAATTATTAATTACCAAGAAATTGGAGCCAAGCTCACATGTTGACCATTTATTCTTCTACTAGACAAGGAAGCATTTATGAAAAGTCTTGGCCCTTTGATCCAATATTTGATGTAAAAATCTTGATTAGAAATGTAATAAGAGATGCAATTTATATTAAGGAAAAGGGAAAAGTAGAGGGCCAGTTAATAATTATCTCTAAAAAACTCTCAATGGAATCCTAACATATTTGAAATGGAAAAGGATAACTCCATGGTTATTTTTTGCTTTAGAAACATTGCTAATTTTCATGATTGAAGCATGTATTCATGCCTTGAAAGAAGCTCACAAATGTTTTTGATATTGGTTGAAGCAAAGAAAATGTGCAAAGTTACACTCACATAGAGGTATGGAAAAAAGTATGTGGAGCTTGTTGTCCCAGACTCCAAACAAAGAATGGACAAAAGGTGAAAAAACCAAGTCAAAAGGTATGTGTAGCTTTTGTCATGCATAGGTAGGTGTTAACTCCACACTCTACAATGAAGGCTTTGCAACTCAAGTGACACAAAGGTTTGCATGCATAACTTTGGATTAAAAGGAGTGGAGCTTGATGCTACATGTCCACTATTACCCCACTTTCTATATGAGTTACAGGAGATAAAAATAATGAGATACAGGAGATACAGAGTAGATACTATTGTTATTCAAATTTAATAAAAAAATATTACTATGTCTTCCTCGACATAAAAGAAACATCTTCCATAAAATATTTTCTCCATGACCCTGATTTAAAATGAATCTCTTCCATTGACGCGCCTAGCTGCAAATAGAAATGATGTCAATGGGCCAATTTCAATTTAGAAAATTCACAATTAGTTTCAATTGTAAGATCTACTATTTTTAGTTCAGATTTCAGTTACAAGCAGTGAAACAGGACTTGCCAATCAATCACGAGTCAGAATATGCTCACTCTCCAAACGATCTGATCTAAATATTTGCGAGTCAAACTCACGTTGACCAAGTTTAACTCATGGTCAATTCAAGTTTGACTTGAGACTTTCCGATTAAAGCAAATTCCTGCAATTGATTCCAATTTATTCGATTTTCAGCCTTGACTAGACGAGCACGAGTTTTTCAAGTTTAGGTATGCTGCATTGCTAAAAACTAAACGTCAGTTGTTCCAAAATTTATTTCTCATTTCTCAGGCCCAAAACTCATACGTCGAGACCTTCAGTAATCAATCACTACTCACTATTACACATTCCATACTCAATATCGGGAACCACCAAGGTGAGCCTAAGTCCAGACTCCATATCGGGCAATCACCAATGTGTGCTCTATCCATACTCCATATCGACCCTCGGGCAGTCGCGCGTCACCTTCAGCGTGTGTTACCTTTAGGCTTATCCACTTCATTATTCAACAATCGAGGCACTTGGCTTAAATAATAGGTATATTACTATAATGAAGTTTCAATGTCATTTTCAATAGAAATTTTCAAGTTTCACTATTCAGCAATCGAATGTTCAGCGTATTCCTTTGGTTATGACTTTTCAACCCTATAAATGGGGCTTAAATAGATTTTAAAAATGCACTAAGAAATGGTTTCATACCAACCATTGACCAAGTCATCAAGCATTCCTTCCTTGGTCGATGTCTTGCCGACTTCAAAGGCTTTAACCATGCATTCACAACTTTGGGTATTTTTGTTCTTCCAGAATCTGTTATTGATGTATTGGTTCAGTTGTCTTATGCTAAACGAACTTGAAAATTCAAGATTACAATGCAATATATATTGATAATATTTCCTTTAGGTAGCATTTCCTCATATATACCTAATTGTGTTTCAAGGTCATAATGATATATTAGGTCGAAATGTGCTTGTGTTGCCGGACAAACTCCTCTTTGATCCTTAACAAAACCTCATATCCTTTAAAACAAACCCTCTTTTTTGCAAAGTTATCTATGGAATTTTTAATTTTAATTTTTTATTGTATTTTACAGGAGCCAAATTAAATAGAAGGCACAACTCCAAATCTAAATAGAATCCACAATTTAAACACAAGTCCAAAACAACAACAACGTTGAGGGAGGAATTTGCTTGGGCTTATTGTGACAAGATTCTTGGAGACCCTAATGTAAATTTTGCAAAGCGAAATGTAGTGGAGGCATTTATAGATTCAAGTACCACCTTCAACAAATACCCAGCCATGATATAGGTATCTGCAAAAACATTAACGAAATGTCAAACACCAAGCAACCTTGGCCATTGATATGTTGAGTCAACATAATGCAAAGAAAGAAAAAAAAATAGGAACTCTTGGAATTGACAATTTTTCTTCCACTACCCCACTGTCATCTCCCTCTGTTGAATCCTCAATGCAGTTCCCAAGTTTCCCACACATGCCTCCAAGTCCAAGTCAAACTCAAGGCCAAATGAAGCCTCCTGAATTCAACATTGGAGGTGGAAACATAAACACCTTTTTTCCTCCCGGCACAAAACCCGGTTCCCAACCTACCTTGGATACCACTGGTTGGAAAAAAATATCAATAGTCAGGCAAGGAAGGCCATTGATAACTTTTGGTACTATTCTGACATAACTTTCCACTATGTCATAAGTCCTTATTGGCAAGCTATGATTGATGCAGTTGCTGTTGCAAGTCCAAGGTTCAAAGTTCCTTCATTAGAGAGCATTAGGACAAATATGTTATTAGAAATTGTTGAAGATGCGATGCTTGTGCTATCTGAGTTTCGTTCATCATGGGTAGAAATAGGGTGCATGATCATGAGTGGTGGATGGAGAGATTAGAGGAATAGAACTTTAATAAATCTCCTTGTATCTTGTCCAATAGGTACAATGTTTCTCAAACCAATGGATGCCTCAGATAAGGTTAAGACTGCACAACTTATTTGTGAAATGATGGAGGAATTCATTTAAGAAGTGGGAGAATAACATGTTGTAAAAATTGTCGCCGACAATGCAACTAATTCTATGGTTGTTGGTAGACTTTTTGAGATTAGGCACCCCACTATTTTTTGGACCTATTGTGTTACCCATTGTATAGATTTAATGCTTGAGGACATTGGTAAGCTTCATTGGATACATGAGGTTGTGGAGAAGGAAAAATCCATAACCAAATACCTATACAACCACATTATTGTCCTAAACACCATGAGAAAATACATTGAAGGTAAAGAAATTGTTCGACCTGCAATGACTAGATTTGCAACAAATTTCATATCTTTGCAATTTGTGGTTGAGCAAAAGATAAATCTGAAGAGGATGTCCTTGGGACTTGAGTGGATGACATCTAAACATTCCAAGACCCTTGAAGGCATTGAAGTTGTTGCACTTGTGTTTAATGACAGTTTCTGGAAAGATGTCGAAGAGATTATTGTTGTGATGGAGTCCCTTGTTAGAGTTCTCAAGTACTTCAAGTCTTTTAACTTTTTCATGTTTTAAATTTCATTTCAAGCTTCTTTTTATTTTCAATGTTTCATATTAATTTAAATTTGAAAGCTTGAAATTTCAGGATGGTTGATGGTGACAAACCCGCTATGGGTTGCATTTATGAGGAGATGGATCTCGTAAAGGAGGCCATCAAAAGAAGATATGGGGATGAGGAGGAAAAGTATATGCCTCTTTGGGACATTATTGATGCACATTGGGATAGTAAATTGCATCCCCCCTTACATGTTGCTAGGTACTTCTTAAACCCATAGTATTTTTATGATAAGAGCAAATTTAATGAGGATAGGGAGGTTCACAGAGGACTTATGAAATGCATGGAAAGGTGCTTCCCTGATCTAGAATTTCAAAGTCGTGTCTTTTCCCAACTATAGGATTATAGAGCACCACCTAAATTATTTTCCTATACCAGTGTTATACGAGAAGGGTCTAAGGTGTTGCCAGGTACCCTTTGAGGCTTGAAGGCTTTATCAGTTCATTAAATTTGTTTAAACTTTATTTTGCATGTTAAATGTTTTATTAATTTCTTTTTTCCTATTAAGTTTTTACCATTTAGTATTTAGTACGTCTACTCACGAACTCTTGCCACATGCCAGGTCTTTGGTGGCAAAATTTTGTAGTGATATGCCAGATATGAAGAGATTTGCCATTCGAATCTTAAACCAAGCATGCAGTGCTTCAGGTTGTGAGTGCAACTGGAGCATGTTTGAGAAAATACATTCTAAGAAGCGCAACCGATTGACACAAAAGCGCTTAAATGATGTTGTATTTTTCCATTACAATCTACAGCTTCGCAATAAGAAAATACTAGGTGAGAGCTTGAATTTGAAGCTTTCATAATTTGATTTGGAATTTAAAGTTTAAACTTTAAAGTTCAAATTCAAACTTAAATTCGCATTTCAATGTCTCATTATAATGATAGGTTTGGATCATTCACCAATAGACCTTGAAGAGATAGATTTGCAAACTACAAATGCAGCAGATTGGATCCAATTAGAGGAGGCTCCTCTTTTAAGCCTACATGACTTGAAGAACTTTGAGAGTCTAGCAAGCGGAGGAGTGGGAGGAATCACTTCTATTTCTCACTCTTAAGAGTCTTAGACTCTTAGTTATTGATTTTTTCTAATTAGTATGCAGTTGTTTGTAAACTTTCAGAAGCAGTTGCTTCTAGTTCTATGTAGTCACTAGTTAGGAGTCATGACTCAGTACTTTGGATCATGTTTGGACTCATAACATATATGAGATGCTTATTCATTCATGATATTTTGGACATCTATTTATATTACGAATTTTTTGGACATGGCTTTACTGAATATCAATGAAAAATGTTTTTTTTTTTTTTTAATTCAATATATGTGTATATTTTTATTTATTGAATTTGTTGATTTTTTCCTGATTTTTCCCCAATCTGATTAAAACTCATAGCTCTTTTGCCTCACCGATTTATTGTCTATTTCGAGTCTGGTAACATTGGCTACAAGTTTCCTTCTTCACTGATGAGTGCTAAGAAGTGCTAGAGAGTGCCAATGCATGCTGAGGAGTGTTAGGGAGTACTAGGACAACACAAGGGAGCACTAGGTCAAAATGCATGGAAGTGAATGAATATGAGGGTGTGTTGGGGAGTGTCAATCAGTGCTAGTTGTCATGCCAAGGAGGGAGTGACAAGGTATGCTAAGAACGGGTAAGGCATGCCAGGGAATGTCAAGAAGTGCTAGAGTGTGTTAGGTAGTTCCGGGGTGTGCTAATGTGTGCCAAATAGTTCCAAGGCATTCCAAGTGCTAAGACATACTAGGATGTCTAGGGTGCCAGAGTATGCCAATATGTGTCAAGGAGTTTCAAGGCAACAAAAGGAATAACCAATCTAAAATGAAAGGAAATGAACACATAAGAGGGTTAATAAGTCGAGACTTTATCTTTTTCAAAAGGGGCATGCTAGGCACACTAATAATATGTTCCAATACATGCCAAGTGCTAATGTGTGCCAAGTGCTAATTTTTGTCAATGCAATATTATGCCAAGGAGTTCCAGGGCATGCCAGGGACTACAGGGAATTCCAACACATGATAGGGGAGTGCTATGCTATGCTATGGCATGCCAACATGTGCTTTGGCATTCTACTCATGGCAAGATGTTCTAGGTACAAAGATGTTCCAGGTACAAAGATGTTCCAAGACATGCGAGGTGCCAAGGAATGTTAGTGTATTGTTCCAAAGCATGTTAAGGTGTGCCATTAGTGTTGAGGAGTGTTAGGTCTCTCTCATTAATAGAATTGACAGAGCTTAATTATGTATTAAATAATATAGTTCCTACACACACTAGTGGAAATTTATTTAAAGGAAATTTGCTAGATAATAAACCTAATAGAGCTGAATCATGTGTTGACTCATAGGAAGACTATATTATTATGACTTGAGGGAAATGATACACACTAATTACTTCTTAGCAATTTGTTTGGCTATTATAACCACTATTACCTTGGACACATAATGAAAAAGAATCCACAACAATGGTCTTAAATCATTATATTTGACAAAAAATATAGTAACAGGTACATAACGTCATCACAAACTCATTGGAATGATCAATGATGATGAACATTTTTTAACCGTCACCAAAAGTAACAAAAAATAGAATTGGTGAGAGTCAATAAAAGATCGTCACTCGAAGTGTCACCAAAGAGAGAATTAGTGATGGGCCTTTAACGACCCTCACCAAAAGTGTCACCAAAGAGAGAATTAGTGATGGGAAATTAACGACCCTCACCAAAAGTGTCATTGAAAATGGCTTTGGTGACAAACCTTAAAGGACCATCACTATATACACTTACAACAACGATTTTTTAAAGACCGTCACCATATGCGACATTGGTGATGGACCTTAAAGGTCTGTCACAGGCATGAAGCGTCATCAAAAACTCATTGGAATGATAAATGATGACGAACATTTATTGACCATCACCAAAAGTAACCAAAAAGATCATTGGTGACGGTCAATAAAAGATCGTCACTAGAAGTGTCACCAAAGAGAGAATTAGTGATGGGCCTTTAACGACCCTCACCAAAAGTGTCACCAAAGAGAGAATTAGTGACGGGCCTTTAACGACCCTCACCAAAAGTGTCACTAAAAATGGCTTTGGTGACAAACCGTAAAGGACCACCACTATATACACTTACAACAATATGTTTTTAAAGACTGTCACCATATGCGACATTGGTGACAGACCCTAAAGGTTCGTCACAAGCATGACCCTCACCAATGACCTTTTTTCTTGTAGTGATTGTTTCTTGTAATTCTTTTAGGATTTGGGTGATCAAGGTCGAGGCCAAGGAGGATTTGCCCTAGAATATATGGCAGTTTCTCTCCTTCTAGGTTTCCTAGATCACAATCCATGGCTTAAAATCCAGGCAAGTTTGACCACTTCATTTTTTAAGATTTATCCTCTCCATTTGTTTAATGTATCTTGAATGTTATCTCTTTGTCAATCTGATTGTCGAAAAACTTGAGAGACCCAGTCCCATAGTGTAGCCATGTACTCATAGTTATTAAGGAGGTGGTTGATAGTTTCTTCCCACTTTTGGAAAATGATGCAACATGAAGGACCTCAAAATCCCCTATGGTAGAGGTTTTCCAAAGTAAGAATCTTACTGTGCATTACTAACCAGATAAAAATTTTGGTTTTTGGCCACTGAGGGGATGACAAAAGCTTGTTCCACTCTGGCACTACTACATCTTGTTGGTCCTATATTATATATCTTCGGGATTCCTTTAGGGTGAATTGACCACCTTCCTACCTTCCCATCTTAGTTGGTCCATGTCCTCTGAATGGAGTATCATTCTTTGTTGGAGTTCCTCATCCAGACCTTGGGACATTGGGCCAACAATTGTTGCTCGTAATGGTTTAGGATGGTCCACTTTTTCCATTTTTGGTGGGTGCCTCTCGGGTCCCAGTACTGGTGAACTCCCTGCTTTCCTTATGTCTGAAGAGCCTCCTAGAGGGCTATTCTTGTCAATCTTGCTACATTTTGTTCTTATTTCTATGAATCCTCCCAAAATAACATTGTTCCATCTTTCCTTATCTCCCAAAAAGAATGATCTTGTATTAATCCTCAGTTTCTCCAGGTCAAGTTCCACGAGGCAGATCTTGTCATCATGTCATTAAATTTGATCAAGGCTTGGGGGTGCCATTTTGGTGCATATATTTCATTCCAAAACACTTCCCAGGGGAGGTTTACATCTTTAATCCATCTCCCCCATAATTTTTCTCCACAGACAACATTCATTCTTTCTGGGTCTTGGAGGCTAAGCCCTCCATTGGACTTCGGTTCGCAAATTTTGTTCCAACCCACAGGATCCCATTTGTTTTTTTCCTCTGCCCCCCTCCATAAGGACTTCCATTGGATTTCTCAAATTTTGTTGAGAAGTCCTTTGGGAGATGGTATCATTGATAATAAAATCCTACGGATTTGCCCTAGGACCTCTTTGCTTAGCACCAATATGCCTGCTAGATTTAGGGCTCAGTAAGTCCACATGTTAACCCGATGTTGTAATTTGGATATTAGGGCTTCCCAAGTTAACTTATTTGTTTCTTTATTTGTTAAGGGAACTCCCAAGTACTTTGATGGCAGGGTTTTCCTTTGAAAACCTAAAATGAGGGTGAGGTTTCTCTGCACAACAATGTGAGTATTAAAAAGGAAAACCATTGACTTGGATTGATTGACCTCCATACCTATGGCCGTCGTGAAATCCTCTAGGATCTGTTTATAGGATTTTTCCTCCTTGATAAAGGGAACTCCATGAAGCATTGTGTCATCTACAAATTGTTGGTGGGTGGTCTGTTTACATTCAGAGTAAGGATGCAATCCTTTAATCTCCCATGCAATAGTTTTTGTTTTTATAGCTCTGCTAAGAACCTCCATTGCCAAGACAAAAATAAAGGGGGATAATGGATCTCCTTGCCTTAGGAATCTTTTGGGAGAGAATGGTTGTGCTGGATGCCCATTGACCATGATTGAAAAGTTGGTAGAGGTGACTAGAAACATTATCCACTAAATCCAGTTATGCTGGAATCCTAGAGCTTTCAGTAGGTTCCCCAAATACTCCTAACTTAGCTTATCATACAATTTAGCGATATCCAACTGCATTATCATGCCCACCTTTTTTTTTCTTTGAGGGAATGAATGATTTCATGGGCCCTGATTATATTATCAAGGATTTTCCACCCTTCCAGAAAACCAACCTGTTCTTCCAAGACCAAAATTGGAAGCAAACATTTTAACCTATTGGCATTAACTTCTAAGATAATCTTATATATTAAGTTACATAGAGAAATAGGTTAGAACATATCAGGATTGTTGGCTTCTTTTTATTTTGGGATCAAAGTTATGAGAGTAGCATTTAGGGCCATTAGAACCATTGTTGATTTGCAGGAGTCTTCTACTACTTCAACAATTTCTCGTTGCACAACTTCCCAACATGATTTGAAACAACCAACTGTAAATCCATCAGGGCTAGGTGCTTTTCCACTGGCCATGTATTGCACTTCCTGTTCCACTTCCTCAATTGAAATTGGCCTATTGAGATTTTCATTCTACTCCTTTGTAATTATTTTGGGAATATTCAGTAGGATTCTCCCTATGGCCACTTATCTGTCTCCTGGCAGCTCTATTATGATGTCCTGGAGACACTATACCATATTTTTCTTGATCTCCTGATGGGAGTGGAGAATGTTCCCTTGTATTTCAATTTCAAAATCTAGTTGTGATTTTCTGTCAGATATCGTGGTACAATGAAATAATTTAGTGTTCTTCTCACCATCCTGAAGCCACTGCACCCTTGATTTTTGTCTCCATAGCTTTTCTTTTTGTTTACATCTTTCTTCTGGTTCCCACTGAAGGGAGAGATCTTGATTTTTCTTCTCCTCTTTGAAACCTTCCTCCACTCCAGATCTTTTAAGAGCTTCTATTTTCACTTCTTATCTTTTTTTTTCTTGGAAAATATCTCATGTTTGTTCCACATTTTAAGTTTCTCTTTAATTTGTTTCAATTTTTGTTGTAGCTTGAACATCTTAGAGTCTCTCACGACTCTTGCTTCCTGCCACCATTGCTTCACTTTGTTGACAAAATTGGGGTGGTCTAGCTAAAAGCCCTCAAACTGAAAGGGTAAGTTTTTTGGAGTGCCCATGATCTAGGAAATTAGAGTTACTGGCCAATGGTCAGAGACACTACTATAAAGTATGTTGGTCTCCAAGGAAATACCTTGCAGGATCAACTCCTCCAAAACTAAAATGGTGTCTAGCCTTGAAGAAACCATGTGTGCCCCCCCCTCATGTTTGTCTAGGTATACATACCATTTGTGGTATCTAAATCCACCAACTTCATGCCATCAATCATATTATGAAATCTTTCAGATTCTCTGTCCAGTTTCCTGAATCCTCCTTTCTTTTCTCTAGAGAAGGAATCATATTGAATTCCCCATCCAGGATCCATTTTGTGGTCGAAAACCTCTTACGAAGGGCCTCTAAAGACTAGATAAAATTGAGTTTTTCATCAATTCGTTGAGGACCGTATACATTGGTGCATAGGATAGGGTTTGGGGATCCTATGTAATCTAAAACTAGAGACAGTGCATATTGGGTGGCTTCAGAGGAAACAATATGGATTTTTTGGGGGTTTCATAGGGTTAAAATTCCTCCTGGTGCATTTCTAGCTTCTACGTATACAAAGTCATACTTAGACCAAAATTTCCCACTACTTACTTTCATGCGATCTGTGGTTCATTTAGTCTCTTGAATAAACAAAATACAGTTTTTTTTTTTTCATTTTTCTTTCAGGGTTCTTTTCTTTTGGGGGCTATTCAAGCCCCTTATATTCCATGTTAGGACTTTCATTGGAAAAGAGGGGGGGGGGGGGGGTGTTTAGCATTTCAAGGTTTCATCTTACATGAATTTATTAGGAGAGCTCCAAACTCCTTAAGTGTTGCACAATTCGTTTTCCTTCTTCTTTTCTGTTGGGTTTGCCTAGGGGTTTAGCTACTTTGGGCCTTAAGTTTGACTCCTAGGCCTTTCGCTTCTCCATGCGCTTGTTTCGTGCCCCTCATTTGGGTGTCTTCCCTAATAAGGAATAGGTATTGCATCCAATCTATTTTCTCCTTGCGTGTTGCATCCATCCCTTTTGTTTTCCACTGTTCTAGAAGCTGGGGCAGATCAAGTCCTTCATGCTCCACTATTTCATTCAGATTCGGGTCTTTTGTCCCTACCTCGCTAGGTTTCATTTCCATATCTTCACCCAACTATTGGGTTGGGATTAGATCTCCTTACTTCACTGGTTGTTGAGAAGGTGTTTTCAAGATTTCTTCATTTGTAGGGGGGTCGCTCTTTGCTAGTTCCTTCTCCAACATCTTCTGCTCCGGATGAAGCTCTATTTCCTCTTAACGTGTTTCCTTGGCTAAAACTTCATATCGAGTCTTTGACTCCTTATTTCCACTATAGCTTCATTGTTGTTGTTTCCTTCATGGTTCAAACTTTAGTGAATGCTTCTAAATTCCTTTCTAGACGGGGTTTTGTTTGTTCGATCTTGAAGTTTAAAGGTAATTATCTGTAGAGGTGTCTATGTTCATGGCATCGTCGACATAAAAACGAGATATGCTCATAGTCAATGCTCTGAGTCCAACTCTCATCCTGGAATTCAAATGTTACAACCTTTAGGAGGACTCCAGAGATTTCCATTTCCAATCAAATACTGATATACCTTGTGTATTTTCCCTATTGGGTTGCCTCTGAGAGATTAAGGAAGCACCCCAGGGAATGCCTTATAACTTCAAGGGTTTTTGGGAGCCAATAATCTAGGGGTAGTGAATATAGCTTGATACACATTGGAATTGATGTAAATGTAATTCTTGTTATGGGGTGAAATTCTCCTTCCAGGGATGCATATATAACCCTACTGACGACATAAAATAGCACACCCCCCCCTCAAATATTCTATCTCTATCTTCAAGGTTAGAAAATACAACTGTAAAGAAGCCTTCAAATCCTAAGTGAAGTTCAATCTCCCCTTTGAGGATTCAGATTCTATCCCCATAAATTTTCATATTAATGTATACATCTTCATGTGGTCCCTGTGAGCATGGGTTTACAGGTTCGTTAGGACCACCTTTGGTGTATTTTTTGATTTGGGTCTGCAGCCCCCATTTTGGCATGACTGTGAAGACTGCCTTTCCTCCTTTGCCTCTACGTCTTACCCTGCATCAGGATTTGTGTCGGCTGACTCTGTTTTTTTTGCCTTTTCCTGACTAGTACTAGTACCAATCCCACCTGACTTGTTGGAATACTTTCCAATCTCCCCTTGGACACCTTTGCCCCTGTCAATCATAATGTTGCGGTAGGAGGGGGAAGAGCTCCCCCCACTAGAAGCTTCCATGCAACTTCAGAACCTTACAAACAATGGTTTTATCACCTTTCACCTACTAGATCTCTCGAAGTTCCAAATCATATTAACTATTTCAAAGTTGATTTTATTAGTAATTTTTGTTTTGTTTTAAGCCTCACTTTTTATCGCAAAATTTCCCTAATGATAAAGAGGGGTTAGATTATCATTGCAACTATAATGATGAACATTTGAGTTTTGATGATAGTGAGTGATGGATTGTATGAAGAATAAGACACATAAAATCTAGAACATAGGTCATTTTAAGCAATTACACTTAGTGAGGATCTTGACACTTGAAGCAATAATTAGAAGAAAACATTATAATTAGAAAATTATAGTGTGAGCAAGACAATAAGAAAACTAATTATGTAAATGGATGTAGGGGAATGAAAATGTACAAACATATCTATGACTTTCAACTTCATAGAATCATAATTTCTCTTTATAGATGTAATAATATTTTTAATGGTATGATTATTTTGGAGAATAACTTAATCTTCCTTTTCTCTAGTGATTTAGCCAAGACATAACACATGGATGCCATCCTCATTTAAGATCCAAGTGGTTTTGAATGGAGTTTGAAGTAATTTTGAGAAATCTCTTGTCTTTCAAGTTGTTTATCTTATTCTTATGCATTCGCTATCTAATTATAGCCATGCTCTCAGTTAGATAAAAACCCACTTTTATAAGTAATATAAAATAAGATGTATTGCCTTTAATTTTAAAACTATAAATGATAGTCCACTTAGGGTTGGCAATGGCCGTGGAAATGAAGTCTCACTGAACCGAAAGTCTTTGATTCAAATCTTATTCTATCCCCCAATCGGGGTGAGAAATTGGACATGATAAAGATGTAGTCCTACCAAGCTTAAACAAAAAAACTATAAATGATAAAAAAAAATTGAGATGTATTCTCTCTTCTTCTTTTTTTAATTTTTTTTAGAGATATTATATTCCTTATGATTATTTTTTTACCATTAACATTATAAACATTTTATAACACTAATTATTGCAATTGGTTTGAAAAAAATAACATGTATAAACATTTTATAACACTAATCATTGCAACTGATTTGAAAAAAATAATATGTATGGAAATCAAAGTCACATTAGAGAACATGAAAAGCAAGATATTAGTTTATAGGAACTTTGTAAGTTTTAACAAATAATAAATCATGAAATTAGAGCTATGAAAGAACTCTATCCATACAAAAGATTCACAACACATGTGATGGACCTCTTTGGGTATACAAATTTTCAAAATGATTTAATTATATTTATAATTTTATTCTTATATTTGTTGGACACCTAATCCTCTAAGGGTTGGTGTGGAAGCTAAACAACCAAAGGGGGTCCAAGATACCACCCGGAATATGAATCCAAGGGTCACACCATGTACTATAAATGTATATCATTGTCAATAATAGACATACACTCATGCTTATCTTTCATATTTTGTTGCTTCCATGTATGTGTCTAACATGGTATCGAAGTTGCAGGCGATCTCCTGCCCTGCTCATATTTGAGCCATTTGTTTTGTGGCCTCTTTGTGCATATTTGGAAGAGCGTTTCTGAGCAAGTGGGCATAGTCTCGAACTATCTTTTGTGATTGTTGGTTACAGATTTCTCTAGATGTGTTGAGCATGTATGCCTCTATTGGCATTCTCGATGTGCAACGAAATTGCTCTGGTGCAATGCAATATAGGTGTGATGCCTTTGATTTAACATTGGTGCGGTGAACACTGATGCATTGATTGGTATGTGCAACTATTATTCTATGACTTGTAATGCATTAATGTGTGTCATATTGTAACACACTGCTGGTTGCTTCTAGCCTCCCCACGACATTACACAGTCAATCTCCTGGAGGTACCACCGAGATCCCGACTCCTCATGTGTTGAACGCTGGCTTGTCATACCTTCCACCGCCACTCTATAATCCACTGTTTTTAATGTATAACAATGTGGTAATACTGTGTTGCGGCATCACTTGGTTGCCCTGCCTCTTTCCCATACCAGTCATTTGCATCCATTCCTTTGCAAGTAAATAAAATAGTTCTCTACCAAAATATGCATACATTCGCAACACCTCCACCACCGTGAGTTCCTTATTATTTGTGTTGGTATATGCTTGAAAATTGAGTGTGATTCCTCTACACTGCTTGTTGGCCATGTTTATGAGCACATTTGGGTGATACATTGGTGTATGTGTTTCTGCTTATGCGATTGGGCTGCTAATTGAAACTACATCAGAATTTCCTAATCTTGTATTAGACTGTCCAGTGCTCCAATACATATCATCAATATTCCTATAGCAGCTAGTAGGGAGGATGAGTCATTTTTGAGTATTTCTGAGTTGCATATATTTGTAAGGGGTCGGGTATATAGATCGATTGATCCAACTGTTGAAGTCGAGTTGCATATATTTGTGAAGGGGTCGGGTTAATCTTTCTTGCAGATCAAGTTCTTCAGAAGAGGTCGAGATTTGGGAGGTGAATCGCTGAATTCGTATCCATATTAAGTCCAAGACCCTTTTCTGTTTCTAAACGAAAATTTCATCATCCATTTGTGAAGGAGGACATAAGAAAATTTTAGAGGGACTATGGGTTATCTACATAGGCTGAGAGTAATCCGGAAGGTCGCCGAAACCTCTTCTCATTGAGGATGAGTATTATTCACCTTGGGAAGGCCGAATCAAGACACCTGATATAAGCATCATTTCAGGAAGATGTGTTATGTTTGGGAGGCTAAGTAGTAGGACAATCCACTCATTACTGAGAGGTTGAGTTTCAAACTTCATAGAGGACGTGTTCTCAGTCAGCCAATAGCAGGCCAAATTCAACTCTGTTGGAGTTGAGTGTTATATCTGGTCAGAGGGTCAAGATTCTATCTCAATGTTCTAAACAGTATCACCGTTAACGCTGCGTATCTCTCTGGTATCTCTCCCATACCAGGTTTGTAATATGTAATTGCGTTTTATCACGTTGTCCACACATCGGTTGTATTTTTTGCCTCTATCCACATATACCATGCTACCATTACATTGAATCCCGCTCTGTTCCATACCATATCCCGGTTTTTTAATTGCTGCGATTGCCCATTAAGTTGTATTCAATTATATACTGTGCGGGTATGACTACCTGGTTTATTTTGCAGTGTCTATTTAGTTTGTGATTCATTGGCCCGCACTTCTTGAATCTTGCAAGAGGCCTTTGGTCATGCCTATCATATACAAATATGGCATGGGTGTTTGTTTCACCTTTGGTTGCTCTAGGCTTTGTACATCAATTTCTTCACGAGTAACTGCTCCTTCGATTTCTTGTTCAAGAACTGGATTGGGAATTATTGTCACAGTCGTTTGTTGGACTACAACCTCTCCTCCAGCCTCTCCACATACAACCTCTCCACACGACCTCTCCATATTGCAACAAGCCATCGCCCATACTCCTGTCATTGCTCCGCAAGGAACTCTCTCGGCCCCTATCATATACAAATATGGCATGGGTGTTTGTTTCGCCTTTGGTTGGTCCAGGTTTTGTACATCAATTTCTTCACGAGTAACTGCTCCTTCGATTTCTTGTTCAAGAACTGGATTGGGAATTATTGTCACAATGGTTTGTTGGACTATAGCCTCTCCTCCGACCTCTCCACATATAGCCTCTCCACACGACCTCTCCATATTGAAACAAGCCATCGCCCATACTCCTGTCACTGCTCCGCAAGGAACTCTCTCGGCCCCGCATCTAAATTTGGCAGAGATATTCGCCTCTAATTTGGTATGCTTTGAACGAAGAAAAAGAACCAGGGAGAAAATGCAGGCTATTGCAGGAAGAAAAATTTTCTCGCTTTTGAATGGGCGCAATCGAGTCCAAGGATGAAGAACCTTTTGTAGCGGATCATCAGCCAGGCCACTAAACTTGGTGGTGATAGAGGGACCTTCAGCTAAAATTTCAAAGGGGGCAGTTGGTTTGAAATCTTCAGTGTGGGGATCACGAAAGATATGCATGGAAAAGAGAATGAATTTGGGCTTGACGAACAAGCGTGGTGGTTCTTATAAATTTCAGACCAAATTTCAGAGGGCAAGACTCCATTAAACACCAGAAATTACTGAAGTGAATTTAGTAATAAAACATGATTACATTTGTGAATCTTGAATGAAAAGATGTTTTGTAAGTAGGCTCTAGAACTGTCAGACAAAATTCATTTGCAAAGAGAGTCGAAGATTGGCTCTTCTTTTGCATAGTGTGAGTAGTTTAAGAAGTAAGTGCATTGAAGCAGCGAGTCATTTGCTGCTTTGAAATTGGTACTGGGCTGTATAGTGAACCCAAATAGATCTTTACCCAGGTTAATTTCTTACACCTGTAGCAATGCTTTTTGAGAGAAAGATGAGTTGTTCTCATCTCTATAGCAGGCCAGCAACCTTTCACTACAGATCTGCATTTCCTATTCCTGTAGCAGCTCATTCTTGGAAGAGGATGGACTGATGTGATTCCTATAGCAACTTGTTTGGAGTGCCAAGTTGGGTTCAAACAGTCACAGATCGACCCATTCAATATTTGTCCATTGGGGTAAATTACCAGGTGTATTCTCTGCATTAGTATTGTAAAAGTTTGGCATTGTTATCTGCGCTGGTTTGAAACATTGAAGGTTGCGAACTGAGTTTTATTTATTTTAGATTATTGTTGATGAATTGACTTGACCTATTGAAGTTTAAAAATGACTCAAATTGGCAGTTTATTAGAGTTATTAGGAACTCTAATTATGCCAACTACTCAAAGCACAATCATCATTAGCAAGGAAACTCTTTTTGACATTCAAACTTGCTTGCAACATACACAAGAGAAGATTGATTTTTTGCAGCTTGAATCTCAACTTCAACAAGATGAGTTACAACAGCATAAGCATCATGACATCCATCAGCAGCCAACAAGTGGTCAAATCAGTAACATTGAGACAAACTCCCATCAACAGCAAATCAATAATGTTGATCTAGTACCCAATGAAGGAGCAGAATTGCATGCAAAAGCAGAAGTTCAGTTTGCACTTCCCAAGCCCATCATCAGACCTTGGGAAGAACTTGTCCATAACAAGCACATAACTGGTCTTGGATATGATAAGGAGGTGTCCTTTCATATTCGAGATTACTCAAAGCCCATTTAGTTTCAAAGTGTTGGATTCTTTCATGACAGTTCACCTTCAGTTGTTCCAGATTCTCCTCCTCTTCCATAACAACAACAATGCATTGTTAAATGCCAACATTGTGACCGAGTTTGCCATATGAAAGATCATTGTTTTGATCTTCATCCATGTGTGTACTGTCATAAAACCACTCATTCTTCAAACAGATGCTTCAAAAACAAACTGCCTGCAAGAACAAAGATTCATATTGGATGGATCGCTTCTTGGCTGTGGACCTCAACAGTGAAAAAGATATTTCAATCATATGTCAGAACTTGCTCTAGAGTATTGAACAGTCTTGCAGTTGAGTTTTCTCTATCATCTCACCTTGTATCTGACAGGGGGGGAAGTGATGGTCATCTACAAGCTTCAAAGCCACATCAAGCGAGCCTGAGCCACAACTTGCCATACCAGATTCAGAGTTGTAGCCAAAGATAAAGATTCCCTTGAGCATGCCTTCAGTTGGTGATGCCTCTTCAAAGAATTGGCAACACTTCCTCTAGTAGAAGACTTCAGCTTCTTGTCAGTTTTGGAAGAGTTCCAGGAATTGCATTAAGCATTCCAGAGTTGGTGGTAATCCTTAAACCATCAAAGGTTGAGACCTCCCTTTTCAGGTTAAGGTTCTCCCTTTTATGCAAGGTGAGACCTCCCTTTCATGGTTGAAGGTTTCCCTCTTCAAAACATTAGGAGCACTTCCATTGGCAGAAGACCTCAGCTTCATGCCAGATTTGGAAGAGTTCCGGGAATTGCACTACGCATTCGAGTGTTGTGGTCATCCTTAAACCACCTCCCTTATACCAACATTTCAGAGAGCACATTCAGCATAGTGCTGCCATGCATTTTTGCACATTTTGTATTACAACTCTCTTCTTGAACTCATATATACCCCTTCGGATTAAGGTGGGGAATGTTGGACACCTAATCCTCTAAGGGTTGGTGTGGAAGCTGAACAACGAGAGGGAGTCCAAGAGACCACTTGAAATATGAATCCAAGGGTCACACCATGTACTATAGATATATATCATTGTCAATAATAAACATACTCTCATGCTTATCTTTCATATTCTCTCGTTGCTATAAATGTGTCTAACAATATTGTATAATATTAGTATTATAGATTTATTATAATAAATTTGATAATATATTAGTATTATAGATTTATTATAATAAATGTGATAATGTATGAAATGACCACACCGAGTATGTAGATTTTCAAAATGTGTAAAGTATATTTTAATTTTCTTTTTATAGGGTGTAATATTTTAAAAAATATATTATTTATTATAAAATAATATAATTAAAGATGTATACATTGAAATATTTATTATTAAATTTGAAATTATTTTAAACCGATGATATGTATTTCGATGTAAAGTGTTTATTGATTAAATATGATTGAAAAGGTAAAGTAATAGAAATCACTTTTTCGAAAACTAAGATTAGGGAATTATTAAAATAAATTTTTGGTCAATTTTATATCGATTTAAGGATCGTGACTCGTGAGAGATTCCCGAATCTTTTAAACAAAGTTGTAATTAATTTTTAATTAAAGCAGATTTCCACTGATTTAAGGTGGACGCCGTGGTTTTTGCTGGGGACCCTAATAAATTTAATTTTATGCAATCATCTCAAACTGAGCTTTTCATTTTTCCATGTGGTTCAAAGCATGACGACGCCTAACTGTTTAGGCGGCTAAGTAATTGTGTAATATTTTATTTTCCAATGTTAAGTGTATTAAATTATCAATGGCCTTATCAACTGTGTGTATATTAAAATATTTTAACTGTTATTATCTTTAAAATAATTTATTATCTAAAATTTTAATTTTTATCCTATTTTTAATAATTTCAAGATCCTCCTCGATATAATTTAATGCAACTTTTAGATATTTTGTAATTTATTGGTTTGTAGCATGTGAAGGATATTGCCTCGGAAAACGATATCGATCATCATTTCGACGTCTCTAATGGATAACCTTTGAATGTTATCACGTTATTCACAGCACAACGTGCACCTTTTTATCTTTTTTTAATACAATACATAATTATATTCTACATAAATATAATTATTTTACACAAATAATTATATCATACCAATTTAGTGGTACAAAGGAGGGGTGGTAGTGAACGAAATTTCCATATATAATCTCTACCCAAGCCCTTTGGTCTTCTCTAAGATATCTTCGTATGAAAAAAATTCGTTCACTATATCTTTATGAAAGACCAATTTTATTGTCATTCCATCTCTATTTAATTAATATTAATTGGTATGTACTAACTAGTCTTTTATTAAATAATAAAAAACAAGTTTACATAGAGTTTGTAGATAGCAAAATAGCTAATAGAGTTTGTAGATAGGAAAATGGCCAATAGAAAATACATAGATAGTAAAAGAATCCTACATACTATTATGAATATCTTAAGAATAAAAAGTTTGGTCTATATAAAGGGATGAACCTAAAAATGAGACTACATAACATTCCAAAAGCTAAAGTCTTGTTATGTGAGAGATGAGATAACTAAAAAAGAAGAAAAAGATGATTATTGATGTTGTGCTAAACGAAAAACTAGTTATAGCCAAATAAAAAAGGTCAAGTATAAATTTCAAAATATATGGAGCTAAAAAATTGACATGTCGGGATTTTGCTCATGCTTTGAAGAGATCTTGTGTAGAAAACTTTGAAATGTATTCTTCCATCTGCTCTTGATGTCCTTGCTTTGAAAGTGTCTCTGCCCACTATATTATACCCCCTGCCAACATGAAAAAGGGAGATCTCTTCAAAACAATTCTTCAAATCCATAATCATATGCATCCAATTACACAATAAGGGAGAAGAAAATGTCGATAAATCATTAATCGAGTAGATTGTGACCTTAGTGTCACAAAAAACAAACAAAGTGTCAAGTTGGAACCATCGCACATGAAATAAAAGTCCCCACAATGCAATAACTTTTGCCCCATGTGTTTGTGCCTGAGCCACAATTCCAACTTAATTGAATATATCTCTTGTTAAAACAATTTGGGCACCACAACTGCATTCCTAAAATCATGTTGCACCATCAAAAAAACCTACAAGGAGAGAACTCATACAATAAATGAAAACAAATTTCCTGGAATGAGCTTTATGTGGCATAAGACCATATTCATGTTAATATAAATTAGTTTATTATGGGTAGTTTGAATGGTTGAGATTTATAGTAATAATGTTGTTTAACTTGATTTGAATTTTTGTTAGCCTCGCTGAGTATGGATTATGGAAAAGTCATGAAGATTTTTGTTGAGAACATTTTTATGTGATTTTTAGTAGTATTGAAAAGCATTTCTCAAAGAAAATTATTTAAAATGCATTAATTTATGGTTGATAATATGATAGAAATAATTAATGTAATGATTTTTTTAATCATAACAAAAAATATGCACTTAGAAAAATTACAAAATTTGGAATTTTAGGTTAATATTTTTCTTCTTTTCATCTACCCTAATATAAAAATAAAACCTTATAAAGAGGTCTACCATGCTACAAATTCTATATGCATAGAGTCTCCAGTACAAGCTCAAAATTCAACAAAACTTTACTTCCACATATACTAATTCGATAGATGATGATCATCTTCCCTATGAATATTCCTTCGCCCTATTGAAGGCACTACAACATTGAAATCAAGGACAACTAAACTGACATTGTTGATAGAAGTAACAATAGAAGAAGAGTATTGATGGTATTGGGCCATGCCTTGCTGAAGATCCTCTACTTGACATCAAAGAACTTTTAATTCCCTCTTTTTTCAGGTGGAGTTGTGTCATTTTATCAACTAATATTTCCATTGTCAAATGCAAGCTTGACTCCTACTGGCTATACTACAATATAGTTGTAGAATCTCATTTTGCAAAGTTTAAATTTCTTGCTCCACTATGGAATTATTACCACCTCTAAACATTTCCCAAGTAACAGGTAGACCACAAGACTTTGCATAGAGTGAATGGATCTATGATTGTTTAAATGTCTGAAGAAAATGACCATAGGACAGATGGAAGGGGAAAGTGGGGCATATCCCTAAAATACCATTTCTGACTCTTATACTATGAATTTCCCAATCATAACAATTGACAACATAGTTTTTACTATAAGAAAAAAACCTATTGTTAGAGCCCAAAAGAGGAAAATTTCCCACCTACATTCCTTTATTTCCCCTTGCTAAGATTGGAGTGAGCAACACATCCGCAATGGTTTGACATCCATTCTCACACACATTTTAGATGATGAGAGCCTTAACTACTCCATATTATCCTTCATGCCCCACATCCAAAGGTTTCACCCATTGTTGTATGCCTTCCGAAATGTCCTTACGAGGTGGGACTTGATACAAACCAATGTTGAAATAGGATTCGCACTCCCTAGCCAATCAATTCCCCAAGTGACTACTTATTTTTCCATAATTCAATATGGTACACATGGGAAATTCTAGATGCCACACCTCTCCCTGGAGAGGAAATTGAATTGAGTTAACACCCATGGTGTCACCCAAAAGAGTTTGAGGTAGATGGAGCGTGTTCCATCCATTTTCATAGTTTTTCATGATGAACTTAAACATCTTGTCCACTTGATGCCACCATAATCAGAGCTTTCCAGGTTGAAACATAGAGGTTAGCCTAGTCCCCCCTCCCAGGAATTTGAAGAAAGAAAGTCCTTAACCATTCTTCTTGTTGAGTCATTAGTGTTCTTGTTGCGTGTTTTGAATGCCCAGTGTACAAATCACCTAAATGCATGGTTATTATGGGATATGTAAATAAACCACCCTCTCATTAACAAGGAGAGTTCCAAGTTCTAACATAGTGTCCTTAATCACTAGGAATTGTTATTCCTTGTTATTTTTCCACAAAACATGCACCATTGAATGCTCTGCGAACCTTTTTAACATAGATTTAATCCTTTTGAATACAATACTTAACTTTATATTAGTAGGATAGGATCCCAATTGAAGATGATGTATTGTGTTTTGGAATTCCCACAATATGCTTAATTTACTAATATTTAGCAAGGAAGATTGAAGCAACCCTTGGAAAAGGGCATAAGCCTCTGCTTGATTGTTGGTGGCATGTGAAAGACTCTAAGAGATGGATAGTTCCACTTGTCCACTTGTACTAATGATCATTTCTTAGCTCCTAGTAGCCTTAATTAATTTTGCGATCTTAAGATAAATTTATATATGAAAGCAAAATAATTATGTTGTCTTTCTTATTATAATATTTTTTTTTGTTGGTTTGACCTAGGGGATTTGAACCTTGAATCTCATGATTTTATATATGTAAGAAAAATAATTATGTTTTCTTTTTTATTATAATATTTGTTTTTTTGGTTGGTTTGACCCATGGGAGATTTGAACCCTGAATCTTATGATTTACATAATATTTCATAACAAGGTGATTGCTAATTGAACTTCCATGTAGGCCTTTCTTATTATCATATTAAACAATATAAAATATTGATAATTAGAAGGTAAACTAATCACGCTTCAACCATAAATAGAATGCAATAATATCTTGATTAATAAAACAAAAATTTACCATAAATTTATGTGTATTATACTAATTGGGTAATAAAAGAATTATCTCAATCATTAATTTTTATAACAAAAATAGACAATAATTTACTAAATAAATTGAAATTTTATATATAATGTAATTATATTAATTGGATTTATTCTAAGTGGTTGGGAGGAATGATTGTTATCCTTTTCACCCAAGTTACACCAAGTTTTAGAATGTGGAGTGTGTTTTGATCCATCTATGTATGCACAAGTCATGAAAGTGCACTTTAATCCACTTATGTGTGTATAGAACATAAAATTACAATTTGGTCAACTTATATAAATAGTAGTCTTTGCCAATATAACCACACATTTTATAAATATCTCAAAAAACCTTATAATTTTACTATCAAGCCTTTATAAAAATTAAACTTTTCAAAAATATAAAAAAACCTGTCATCATTCATCATTAAACTTAACCTTATATAAATTAAATAAATTAATCCATAAAATATTTTATAATTTAAAAAATTCTAAAATTCTAAAATTAAACTTAACTTCATACCAAATCATATTCATTTCTAAACTTAAATTTATATTCATCTATAAATTTAAATTTGAAATTAGTAGTGAATGATAAATTACTAAAATTGTGAAGAATTTTAAAATTAGGAAAGGAAGATAGTAAATTAAATATATAAATTTGAATTTCAAAACAAGTTTTTAAATAAATAGAAATGTTATATAAATTATTAAAGAATTTTTTATTTATATTTATAAATATAAATTAGATAGATATTTATTGTTATTAAAAAAGAGTTAAATAAAGAGAATAGCATGATTTTATGTTTTTATATCTAATAATTCCAAGACTGGTTATACGGTTAATTTAGAATCACGGCTAAATCAAAGTAAACTTTGGTGCTAGGGCAAAAAGGTATGTCCTTTTCTTTAATCCGGGCAAAAGGGATGAATGCTTTATAAATTTTGGTTTTTTTTAGGTAAGTAAAGATGAATGTACAAATGAAATACTATAAATATTGTAATTTTTATTTAAAAATTTCAAAATCAAAATTTTATAATTTTGACAAAAATGGATGAATGCATTATAAATTTTGCTGGTAAGTAAAGATGAATGTACAAGTGAAATACTATAAATATTGTATTTTTTATTTAAAAACTTCAAAATCAAAATTTTATAATCCGGGCAAAAGGGATGAATGCTTTATAAATTTTGGTTATTATTCAGTAAATAAAAATGAATGTACAAATAAAATACTATAAATATTGTAGTTTAAAAACTTCAAAGTCTAAAATTTTTATAGATGGTATTTGGTAAATACTCCATCCGAATTATATCCACTCAGGTATATACACTGAATTTACACTGAATTTTAGATAGATTATTCTAGATTTCAGATTAAATTAAAATAAATAAATAAATATGAAAATCAGTAGTAGTTGAAAAAATAAAAATAACAAACTCTTGATGGGGTCACCGGGCCGGGTTATTTTAGGATCTGTACGGGCCACACTAAGATATTTTAAATCCTGTAATGACACACACTAGATTAATACCGCAATGTGCATATTGGATTCAGAGCACAATGTATAAGTTTGAGGGATTGAAGTTGCAAGGGTGGATTTACGTGTCAAATTAACCCACGTCAAGATAAGATTTGGGGTTGGAATTTCGTGTCTGTGATTGCGAGCTCTGGTGATGTGTATTTGAAGCAATCGACTCGGTCTTTGGCTCATGTGGTGAGATGTACCGAAAATTCCAATATGTTGGAGTTCGGGATCGACGTGCAATAACTACATAACCATGGATTGGAATTCACAGAGCTCTGTCAATGGGGCGAAGAATTATCCTGCAGATCATATCTCTAGCACCGATCCCACTCTTGGTGGCTGCTTTCCTGAAGAACTGAATCCTTTTCTTCTGAACGAGAACGAGTACGAGTACGAGGACATGGTTTTGTATGAAGTTCTCAAAGAAGCCATCAGCCATGGCTGGCACCCAACGTCCAGCAGTAATACTCAGATAAAAGGGCAGAGTAAGACGGGCGAGAGAAAAGAGGTCCAGAGATCGAAACCCACGAAGAAATTAAAAGCAGAGGTCTCGGTTGAAAAGCATTACAGAGGAGTGAGGAAGCGGCCGTGGGGCAAATACGCGGCAGAGATAAGGGACTCCGCGAGGCACGGAGTCCGCGTCTGGTTGGGAACTTTTGAAACGGGCGAGGATGCCGCCATGGCTTATGATCAAGCTGCCTTCGCCATGAGAGGCTCCAACGCTATTCTTAACTTCCCCGTTGAAGTCGTTCGGCGCAGGTCTTTCCAGCGCGGCCCGGTTCTTCCAGCATCCACCGTCAAATTCTCCTGCTGGTCTTCTGAAACCAGCTCCAGTACCCAGCTTTTCGACTGCAACAGCCGGATCCAGCAGCTCGATGAAACGCAGCCAGTACTGGAGTTCGAGACTCTCAGTGTGGATTACTTGGAGAAGCTTCTGGTATCCTCGCAAGGAGAGGCTGCTGATTTCTGATACTTGTGTTATCATTCCACTGATTTATCGTTTCTTGGTGTGATTTTATATAACAACGTCTAAATATATCACTGTAAATTCAATGGAAACTCTTCTTTTATTCTTATTGTTTTTAAAGTTAATAATTTCTAATAAAATTTTCAATCATTCAAATAAATTTATTCCATTGATAATCTCATCTAAAATTAAATCTCATTCCAGTTAAAGAATCAGAACATATTATTTCTTTCTAATAAAATTTTCAATCATTCAAATAAATTTATTCCATTGATAATCTCATCTAAAATTAAATCTCATTCCAGTTAAAGAATCAGAACATATTATTTGACAAATATAAATATAATTTTGATTATTATTTTTTTAAATTTAAATGTAGTTATATATCATATTATATAATATGAAAAAGGCGTACAAAATTCTGGAGTGGAATCTTGCCATAGGGTAAACTGGGACCTCCATCCGCCGAAAAATAAGAGCCTACTCATCTATTACATTTTAAGCTATCATTTCTCTGTTCCGTACAAAAGGTAACATCAATTCTGGCTAACAATACAATAACTCTGACATAAGGAATGGGAACTTTTCCTATAAAACAAGACGTTTTTTAATGCCATTTGTTAGTGGTTTTATTTTGACTGTGCTAAACCGTAATGTCAATCATAATTGTTGTAAATTTACCATTTAAGAGGTCAATTTTGTGGAGAATAGCCTACCATTGTATGCTTTTTTTTTTGATAACTTAGACAACAACGATCTTGATTAACATATATGTTAGAATGATTTTAAAATTTATTTTTTATATCTTCAGTTTTTGGGAAAACCTTCAAAGTTCTTTTGACTTTATTCACAGGGCCATTTACATCTTTTTGTATATATATTTTTTGGATGGTTTCTTTTATCTCCTCTAATTTTGGTAGGGTAGAAATTAGCCACTGCCTAGGTTTTTTTAGCAACATGATGAGTGTATTTAGGTATAAGGGATTTCAAAGGTATAGGTATTAGATTTTTTCCTGATCTTTTTTCCCTTTTTACTAGCTAGGAGGTTATTTTTTTTGGTTATTATTAATATACTAAGTTTAGACTTGAAGAAAGGAAAAATGATAGGAAATATATTAGAATGTTCAATAGAACTGCTTATGGAACTCTTTTTCCTTTTTTACTAGCTAGGAGGTTATTTCCTTTGGTTATTATTAAGATACTAAGTCTAGAATTGAAGAAAGGAAACATAATAGGAAATATATTGAAATGTTGAGTAGAACTACTTATGGAACTCTACAAAGTACTGAGAAAACTATTAAGACACTTCTAGAAGGGAGAAACCTCTTTCCATAGCCCAAGGGAATACAAACATCTTCTAGACCTTAGTAGGTCAAATTAACATATATCACACTTGAAAATTCTTGAAAGAAAGGTACGTAGAAAAAAGAACAAAACTAAAAATATATGGAGAGTGCTTAGGTAGTTAATTTTGTTTTTTGTTGTTGCATGCCAGAGGGCAAGAGAATCCTTATTGCAATGTGTCATTCTCTCTCTCCAAAAGGTAGAACAATAAAAAAAATTGGTGGAGAACTTCTGGTGGAGAAGACTTGAGAGTTATAGGATCATAAGTTCAGTGATGAAAATGGATCATCAACAATGAAGAGCACAATCTTTTTATTTATAATAAAAGAAATATTTGTTGTAAGAGATCAAGATCTAACTAATATAACCTTTATTTAGTTAAGTAACTAAAAAATAATGATTTATTGAGTTAAATAATGAAGATTGAGTATAATAGTTATAAATAATTAGCAAACAATGAGTTTATTAAATTACTTCTTTATGAGAGGGTAAAATAACTTTGAAATAATTTATAAATAATGATTTAATAAATTATTTCCATGAAAATATTTAAAAGATTAAGAAGTAATCAATAAATAAATTATTTATTAAATTATTATGATAGAAACAAAGAATGTGGGCGAAAATATATTAAATTATTTTCAACTAAATAGATAAAATTAGGAGAATAACATAAAATTAATGAATTAATGGGTTATCCTCGTGTAAATGAGTTAATTAATGGAGATAACCTAAGGAAAGTGGTTTCTTAGGCTATCCCCTTGGTGGATGTGGGTCTTAATGTGTAAAACCCATATTAACACACAGGGGCTTAACTCAATGAACCTCTAACATAGCACGTGCGTTTGTGGCATACTAAACAATACCCTTAATTTTCCTAAATATTGGAAAATAGCTCTAAAAATAACATTATTTAACCCCCTACCAATATGAACCCAATACATCTTTCCATTTTAAAAAACCCTACTTTAAGTAGATATTGTAGGTATCCATTTTTTCATTGACAATTTTTATACCTCTTTATATTTTTTCATTAAACTTTGAGCTCTATTTCTTATACCTTCCAATATAAAAACCCTTTACCCCTATTATATGCTCAATATATTATGTCATTTTTCCCTCAATATATATCCCCCAATATGAATGCACGTGGTATGGTATTGCTCCTCCAGTGGAGCCCCCGTGTATTAACATGAATGATTTTAATACGAAGAGCTTCGGCCTAAATCACACAAAGAGAGACATTTGTCGACGCGTTTCGAACCAACCAGTGTGGTTCATCGTCAAGACAAGTTGAAGAAACAGATCCAGCTTAGCAAGTTAAATAGACAGAGCAGAGCCTCCAACAGCTAAAAAGACCAACATCTACTTTGGACTGGGTACTGGGATCAAAACCCTTTTTTTAAGGAAAAAGGTACTCTAGGGGGACCAATCCCTTAAAATAAAATAAATAAAAATAATATCAAGATAATAGTTAGTTAAAAATATTAATAAATAATTAAAATAATAAGTAAAAAATTAATTCATGATAATAGTTAGTTAAGATAAATAATTAAAAATTATATTTAAGGGAGAAAATTACCCTAGAGGTGCAATCCCTAGAATAAAATAAATAAAAATAATTTTATGAATAAAATTATTAATAAATAATTATTAATTTAATAAAATTATTATAAATAACTAATTTTATGAATATAGTTAGTTAAATAATTGCAAAGTTATGTTAAATTAGTAATTAAAATAATTCATGATAATAGTTAGTTAAAATAAATAATTAAAAATTTTATTAAAAAATAAAATAATAAAATAATAATAATATAAATATATATATATATATATATATATATATATATATATATATATATATATATATATATATATATAATTATAATTATAATAATAATAATAATAATAATAATAAAAAAAAATTACCCTAGGGGAGCAATAAAATAAATAAAAAATAATTTAATGATAATAGTTAGTTAAAAATTAATAATAATAATAAAAAAAATTATTATGGATCACAGAAGCCTCAATTCAATAAATGAATGATTTTAGTTAGGTGATCAATTTCCGTGTGATAACAAAATTGATATTTTCATTGATCCATGACTTATAAGTGGTACTGTAATCTCTCGCTAGATAAAAATAAGCAAAGCTCGGGAAACTAGCATAGCTAAGGATGATTGCATGACAAAAGTATTCGCTTTTAAATAGGTTGTTTTCTAGTTTTCAAGTATATTTGATTCCAAACAAAGAATGACTTGAGTTCATGAAGAAAGATAACTCTTATTCTTTCAACTCCAAGTATATTTAGAAATATGTTGTGACTGCCAACTTTGGAAAAAGTTCTTGAACTTGTTGAGGTTGATGATGAAGTTTTGAATTAGCTTTGAATTGTTTCAGAAGGCAACTAGAAGGGATATTCATTTCATTTTCAAACCAGGGATTTGTATGATGCTTGCTTACCATAATGCATTATCTAATGCATTATCTATGCTAGAAAAAGTTTTTAGTTTATAACTCTACTTGTGAAGTTCTAGTAAATACGAATAAATACAGGGCAAAGGTTTCATACATTTCTAATAGAGTCACCAATGTTAAGGATAACGGAAGATAAATGTCTTACCAGCAAGGTAAACTACTTTAGCGGGGTCTAGAAGCAAGTGTTATAATACTATTACTGTTACCCAATCTAAACCAAAGGAAATAATAAATGCATCATTTTCAACCTTTTACAAACCAAGATTATTAATATAATTGTGATAAAATTATTGTAAAACCTAGGACAACCACATTAAACCTAATATTATTATAATCTTAAAATAAACCAACCTAATCTAAATAATAAAATCTAAAAGTTAATTATTAAATGTAATAAAGCTAATAAAACCTAAAAAATAATACTAGAATAATAAATAAATAAAACCGAAAGTATACTAATAAAACTTCATAAACCAGAATAAAAACATAAAGAAATAAAAATGTAAAGTAAAGTGAACAAATAAAACATCCTCAAACAAAATAAAAAACGTAAAGTAAACCTAAAGTAAATGAATGAAATTAAGCAATAAGCAATGTGTGTTTGCCCTCGTTGAATCAAAGAAGCAATGTGTCGTTAACCTAGTAAGGAAAAAAAAAGCAACAAACTAATCTAACATCATCCAATCTAATCAATGTATTATTACTATAGTTGGAAAAAAAAAAACTAATGTAACTTTACCACCAAAAAAAACAAAGCAATAAACTAATGTAACTTCAACTAGCTTGGAAGTAATGTATTATTACTATAGTTGAAACAAAAAGAAAAAAACAATAAACTAATGTAACTTTACCCCAAAAAAAACAAAACAATAAACTAATGTAACTTCAACTAGCTTGGAAGTATTACATTACAGGGATTTTAGGGTCAAAATTAAGCCTCAAAATGAAAAATATACAAATAAAGTCAACTTTAAAGGAACCAATAGGATTCAAGGTGATGATGTCATCCGTAGGGTAAATACTTTTAGAGAAAAGAAGAAAAAACATATTTTTGACTTATCTCCTTATATGTTTAGTCAAATTTCAAGTGTGAAAACTCGTTAGATAAAAAAAAAATGGATTTCAAATCCAATGAGTACCTACTCTTCATACTTTTGAGTAGTCATACACCAAGAAAAAAATCAAAATATATGAAAAAACATGTTTCTTGAAATAAACATATTTTTCCATGTATTTTCATTTTTTTTTAAAGTGGGTCTACTAAAAAGTATACATAATGAGTACTCATTAGATGCAGAATCTAATTTTGCATCCAATGAGTGTAAACACTTGAAATTTGAGTAAGTGTATAAGGAGATAAATAAAAAATACAATAAAAAAGATAGTTTTATTTATTTTCCTTTAAAAGTTTAGAATCTTATTTTTTATTATTTTTACTATTATTTTATTATTTTCCTTATGAGATCCATTTTAGATATCAAAATTACCATAATGGCTAACCCAATTGAAAAAAGATTGAAATTGTATAAAATGACCCATCATGGTAAGACTAGAAGGATAGATGTCCCATTGGAGTTTGGGATCCCCGCTCTAATTTCTGGTGATCTTCAGACTTCTTGGTCCTAGGATGAACTATGATTTTTTGATATATGTGACTTGCGAGTTGTTTCATATATCTGAGGAGGTTGCTAGTTTCCCATCATCCATTTTCTTTAAAAAAATTAAATCTATGGGAAGGGGTGACTGTATCAGAGAATAACATTTCTACACTCAATATTATGGTCAACAAATGAAGAGTTGTGCATACAAACAATCTTATATAATTTTAGCCATACACGTACATATGATTAAACAAAGTACTAGTCATGCAATAATGAATAGTAATCAATTGTATGGGAGTTATAAATTATAACCAAATATTAGATCTAGTTCTACAACAATGAATAAACACAATAATTGGTTGCACAAGAAACTTAATATGGAACATAATATTAAATCAAGTGTTTCAAGAATGAATAAATATTAATATACTCAACCAATTTAGAAATCAAACATATGCTACAAATTATAATGCCATAATACTCACATAAGGATGGGGACCTACCTCCCTAAAGGGAATACTAAAATGAAGCTATCAATCAGGAGTTGAACTTAATTCCTTACTGATATAAAGAAACATCACAATAACATGAATAATGTCTTTTAAACTTAATTCCTGGTTGACATAAAGAAACAAGACAAGAACATAAATAATGCCTTTTATAAAAGAAATAGGATTATGAGTTACAATTTATTGATCATTGATTCATAACGATGATGTCTCCTTATTTGAGTTAAGTACTGGTATTTTATACAAATTAAATTTCCCATTTTGAGTAAGAAATATTTGAAAACAATCATGAGGATTTGAGATCTTTAGGCTATTCCTAATAATCAAAATATGTTTATCATGAATACAGATTTAGTCCTAGGCATTAACTCTAATTTTATATTCATGCTAATAGGGTAGTTATCTTCGGATGGGATAGCTCATTACATTGTTGTCCTTTCCCACTGGCTATTACTCCACTTGGTCAATATTTTTGTTGTATCCATCATTGCTCTAGTTGGTGTAATTGAACCATAAGATAGTGATGTGAATCCACATATTTAGAGCTGCATTAATAGTCAACCATCAACACCACAACCACAATCAACTGATATTGTTGCAACAATGGTCCCATTGGTGTCACAACAATGTAGAATGAGGTCACAACAACACGACCAATGTCATAGCAACCGTAGTAGCACCTGTAACATGATTTGCACCATTTTTTTGGAAATATTGTTGTTGTTGTTTCAAAGACAGGGGTAGACTAGTTATGTCCGCGATACAGATTGGAAAATGAATATTATTGGAAATATTATTTTTGTACTGTTGATGCCCAATTTGGATACCCCATTTTTGATGGAATTTTTACTCTAATTTCATAGCTAAAATTGAATCATAGGATATGTGGTTAGAAATCTTATTCTGAGACCTTTCCACCAGTATATTGAACTCCATCTAACTCCATGCAAATGAGGAGCTATTGAATATTTTGTTATGATGACCCAACCAAATTACAAACAAGCCAACCCAACCAGTTATATAAGCTAGCCCCATAAGTGAACAGATAAAAACTATAAATAAAGGGAACATGAGCTCATTTGAACATTAATACATTTAAGAAGATATATGAAGTTGAGAGAGGAGCTGAGAAATAATTTTTGGATGATTCTTGAAGTCTAAAGGTGGAATCAAAAGTGTGATTTATGGGGTGAATGAGACATATTGGAATTTTTTCTATAAATTTTCTTTTGAGATGTTTCAAAATATCGATCTTAGAGGTCATAGGGAGAAGATCTTCATGTACTTGTGGCTAAAATTTCAGACCTTGTTTTGCTATAATTTTGTAGATATGCTATGAGGAAGTTAGGCCTCTTGAATGCTTCCAAGATCTTCTTCAAACATGTTAGCTTGGTATTTCCACTATAAGTTTTCTTCTAGGATGTTTTAGAATGTGAGACTTGGAGTATACAAATATAATATCTTCACATACCTATGGAAAACCTCAATTCACTAACATTTTGGATATATTGTATGAGGAAGTCAAGCTTCTTGAATGCTCATAAAATCAACTTCAAACATGTTAGCTTGGTATTTCCATTATAATTTTTTTCTATGATGTTTCAAAATATGAAATATGGAGGAGATATAAAAGATGTTATCACCTAAAAAGTTACCAGTTAACCATAATTCACTAGGTTGATTGGAATATACCATGTATCATGGTTTTACGCATTAAATCTCACTTTCACCATAGGAAATAATTTAGAGAGCCACTTTCCTAATTTATTTTTGTTTAATTATTTTACCTACATGAGGATAACCCATAATTCATTAATTTTAAGTTATTCTTATATTTTTACCTATTAACGTTAAAATAATTAAATTAGTTTTCACCCACATTTTCCAGTAGGAATAATTAAATAAATCAGTATTTATTTATTATTCCTAAATATATTTAATATTCTCTTACGAATAATTTATTAAATCATTATTTAAATTATTTCTAATCCATTTCACTGTTTCACCTAGAAATAATTAAATAGACCCATTTTGTTTATTAATTATTTCACCCACTTTTATTAATTAACTCAAAATGTCATCATTTTTTGAGTTAGTTTACTAAATAAAGGTTACAGATCATTTCTTTAACCTTTCCCCTTCCCAAAAATAATAAAATACCCATGATATTTATTTTAATTTGGTCCAACAAATATTTTATTATTTGACCATATCAAAACTAATCTAGCATTTGTTATAAATAGAGAGATTTTTCTCCTCTCCCTTTACCATGACCACTTCATCAATGTTATTTTGATCTTGTGTCTTTCAAGCTCAGATGATGAGATCCTGAACTACTCCATCTTATCCTTCATGTCTTGCATCCAAAGGTTCCACCCATTGTTCTATGCCCGCTTGAATGTCCATATAGGGTGGGACTTGATAGAGACCAATGCTAAAATAGGATTCAAACTCCCTAGCCTATCAATTCCCTAAGAAACTACTTATCTTTCCATAATTCAATATCCTGCACAAGGGCGATTGTTGGCTTGTTGGGGCCTGACCCAGGTTTAGAAGTGATTTAGCTAAACAAATCCCGAAACTACCAGCCCTTTCGGCAACAGTCCGCGGTGCGCGAACTGAGGCCTCACCCGAGGTAGTATGGGAGGGTGTTGGAACCAGGTTTCTGCACCCTAGGGAGGTCTTGATGAAGTCTGGGAAGTTCGCGAACTGATCCTACATGCTTGCGCTGCTCCGCACAGCTGTCTAACCTTCGCGTAGCTCTGTAAAGAGCGCGAAGAGGTGTTGTCTAGATCCTTTAGCCTTACTGTGTTATTATTATAGATCTTAACTTAATTATGTGAGCCCAATATTCGCATCAATCATTCAACATTTATAACAAGTGCGCGCAATCATAAACTGTAAAGAGATGCAAAGATATAACAGAAGCATAAACACACAGATCTACGAGCAGATGCACAATATTTCAGAATCAACTTATCTTTTATTAAACCTCTGTTCAGATATAGTCCCAGCTCCGTCCTGTGCACTTAGCTGCAGGGGTCCACGCACACAGCTACGGACCCTACCAGGCCTCTGCGCACACAGCTGCAGAGCCTCTTCCTATTCCTACAACCCATGACTCGGACTTACAGACTCAATGCAAATTCCTTATTCAAAACCCATACATGGCTTAAGGTCCCGGCTAAAAAATGACTTCTACACTTAGAGTCTCGCTCTATTTATAAATTCCCATGGTCCGCAGACCATGGGTAGGCCGACCCATCCTATATTAAATTACAATATTTTAGGGTGGACAGCCTTAGACTCTCGCGCTCTGCACCCGCATTTTGCGGGGTATTTGCATTACATTGACCAAAACTCGGGCTACAAGGCTCAAAAACCTATTATGGGGGGATCCGCTGCCCAACAGGCCCCCAACACAATCATTGTGACTCGTCCCGAGTTACTCGGATGGTGCGGTGATCTTCACACGAAGTCCATTCAGCAACTTCTACGCTTTGCTGACGTCTGCCACACATTCCTTCGTTTTCCGCTATATCAATTGTGCGCGACCCTCTGATGTATCATTGCCAGAGGCACCTTCCTGCCTTAATGCATATGTATCTTGCATCTGGGCCAGCTTTCCCTTGATCATGGTGGTGATCATGAATTTTTCCTCGAGCCAAGGATGGATGCGTGCTTTAAGCCTTGCTTCTTTCTATCGCGCGGCGTCCACCTATTCCTTTAGAGCCTGGGCTTCCCTCATTTTGGCCAGTCGCTGAGTAAGGGCGACCATTTCCGCGTTCCCCCGAACATTGTCATAGGCTTGCTACAACTCCTGTGCTTTTGTCTCTAAATGCTGTAGTGTTGGGTCTTCTTGCAGTGAGTTGAGGGTGAAAAGTGACTGATCCAACAAGCCCATCCAGTCCTGTACGGCGTGCTCTATTGCCCAGCCCCGATTGAATGGCGCGGTGGCACTACTCTCTGACTTCCGGGGGTGTAAAGGGCTGCGCCTTCAGTCGCAGCTCCGCGATCTGCAAGTTTAGCTCCAACTGAACCTTCATGGCCTCCTCTAGGGCGTTGCAGACTCTAGTTTCTAGCTGTTGAATCTTTTCCGTTGTTGGGAGTACTGCCGACACGACCAACTCTGGTATGCTGCTATAGGCCTCCTTCATGGCCTATTCCAATCCCTGGGTTTATGCGACTAGGTTGTCACGCTACAGGCTGATCCGTTCTAAATTTACTTTCTGCTCGCTCAAGACTTGGAGGGCGGGCCCTACCTGGCGTGAAGCTCAATAGTTACCCCATCCTACAGCTAGTATAGGGTTTTCCTAGGGAGGGCAGCCAAATTCAACCCCTAACCCCTCATGTCATCCTTGGTTGTTGCCACAACTGCGCCTTCTAGTAACACCAAAGTGTTCATTGTGTGGGCGCGCAACATCTGCTCGGCTTCGGATGCACCTTCCGCAAGGTGTGGTGTCATCATTCCTGGGGGTCGCACCTGTAATGCCTGCAACTGCGCTTTGAGTGCCCCCAACACAATTGTCTGCTCCGCAATCAATTCTTCGAAAGCATCCCTGGTGGCATCGGGAACTAGTTCGCTTATGTCAACAAGGTCTCCCTTGGAGGTCTTTGTTGCCTTTGTCTTTTTTCGCGCGGTTGGCTTCTCCTGGACGCGCGACCTCTTGAGTTGGGTCGATTTTGGTGTGGGGTCCATGCATTCCTCTGTCTCAGCCTCCCCCTGTATGTCCTACTCCATGGACATTTTCTGGCCTTCCTCGGTCTCTTCGGTGGGCGTGGTTGTGGTTTCTGCCATCTGCATTGTCGCTGCATCCTCAACCACCTTTCGCTACGTGGCCGCTTCCTGTTCCTGGCACTTTCTCTCCTCCAGCTTTGTGATGCACAACTTGGTTTCCTTCTTCCACTGCTGTGCTGCGATCTTTTCCAGTTCTGCCAAGTCCAGAGTGTGCCACTCCCGAGACCATGACGCCATCACATCGAAGATTACATCATCCATTGAAATGAATAGAAGCTTCACCCATGTTCGTGCTGGATCCTTTCGCGCCCAAATATATAGATTATGCATATTTGCCTTAAACTCTGCCGCACTTTGCAAACTGTTATATATTGTAGGGGATAAGTGCGGCCTGTGGTTGATCCATGTTCGGATGCTCGCCTCCATGAGCACCCAGAACACCTTTATCTCGCGAATCCTCGTCGCGTCTTTCGTAGCCCAGAGCGAGGTGTACCTCACGGCCTCAGGCAGGTTCCTCTCAATGGTGGGAAACTGGCTGTCCTCCGATAGCTCCCCAGCAACCGACAGGATGGATAAGAGAAACCACGCGTATTTGAAGGTCTTACCCTGCTCCTGGGCCTCCCTACAATTTGTCAAAAACTCATCGTAGAGAAACTGCGCCCAATTGAATTGGACCCCCTCTTCACATTGCTCTGCCAATGCAATGACATATGCTGGCACTTTGTCTGTGCGACATTTCCTCATTAGCTTGTCGGCCAGTAGCTGGGTGGCTACGCGCACCCCTTGGTCCTTGATGGTTGCGATTACATACCCTCACTTCCTCTTCTCCAGCTTATATTTGGTCTTCATAGCTTCTACGAGGGCCAAGTCGTTGCTCTTTCCTGCTATGGCTGCGGGATTGTTTCCCTTGATGGGCAACCGCGAAATCCAGTGAATTAAATCGGCCATGATGGGAATCGGCTCCTCCAGCCAGAGATACCCATCATGTAATAGGCACAGTAGCTGTCGAATGACAAAAATTGTGATGGGCACGCGGTGGTAGTGGGGTATCCACCGCAGATGGAGTAACCCAGCCTTCTCCACACAGTGTAACCATTTCTTCTGCAACAATTTCTCCGTGGCCAACTGTGGGAACTTCTTGCTGTCCGCGAGGTCCCAGTCTTCGAACTTTATATTAGGTACCCATCCCATTGGTGGACCTTCAAACATTATTTCATTCGGAAGGATTGGGGTCTGGAGTGCACTCTTCGTGGCCTCCAGGTCCTTCGGTATCTTGGTTGTCCCCTTCCATGGGGGCATATAGGGGAGTAACTTTATCGCCGAAGGCACTTGGGAGACATTCTCCGCCTCATCGTCCTATGCTTCAATTTGGGCGATTAGGGCTTGCAAATATTCCTCCTCTTCCTCTGTTTCAAAGGTGACAGCTTTGCCGTTCTCTGCCATTGACAATCTACTAAACCGCGGGTTCCTTGGTGATACCTAGACTAGCCCCATTGTCTGCATGTCTTTCTGTGGTCACGGTGTGCATGGGGACTTTGGAACCTCTGGTGCAGCTACCACCTCTCTAGGCTCCTCCTAGATCATACGGGGCTCTGGGGTATCTTCCACGAATCGCACTCTGGTTCTCGCAGCTGTCATCGTGTCTACACTGCATCCATATGGTCGCGTACTCAAGGGTGGCAGGGGTGCTTGGTGCTCAATGCTCTGTACTGGCTCAATTCTTAAACAACCAAGTGTTGCCTCGAGGCTAACCCTATTTTCTCGACCTATTTTCTCGGCGTGGCCTACTTGCGTGACTTCGGTTTCCAGTTTGATGATTTCTTCATCTAACGTCATGCTTTTCTTCCTCAGTCATGCCCAATCTTCATCGAGTTCACGAAGTTTTAGGCTCCCTTGCTGAATGGCTTCCTATAACTGCCTAATTCCTTTACCCAAGTCCTCACGCCCTGTCCCAACTGCGGGAGCCGTGGTGTTAAATTTAGGTATGTTCTATGCTAGAGAAATTTATTTCAAATTTCATAGTTAGCTCAATATCTTTTCCAGATTAGCAATCACATCAGCATTAAATTAAACTGTAGATAGAACATAAAGATAAATCGCAGAAGACAAGACAAGACAAGAGGACACAAGATATGGTGCTAGCCAGGGACAAACCCCAATGTGGGGAAACCATTGATAAATTCTTCTTCTATGTTCTTCAATAGTTCAGCAGAGAGATAGTACATATACATCAGAAGTCAACAATTTGACTTGACAAGATCAAAGTAGAGATCTTCACCATGAAGATGACATAATGAGGTTGCAGATCTGATGACAAGGACTGCAGATCTAATCTTATGTGACAGCATATTTCTTCAAGGTGATCCCATCAACATACTACATCCAACCATGCTACATCCAATCATGTGCATCTTCCAGATTGTTGTTGTTTTCCTGCAATACTAGCTGTCACTGCTATATGAGCCGGTGCATCAAGCTTCAGTTCATCCTTGATACAGTCATGATCCAAGTTGAGATTTTAGTACTGCCATATTTGCAAGACTGATTTGTGCAACCCTTAACACAATCTATGCTGCTAGCTATGGCCTGTGGCCTAGCCCAGCAGCAAGTAAGGTCTACACACAGTACCCACCTATCTTTATCCTTGAACAACAATGTCTTCCAATCTTCTCCTGAGAGATCTTCTTAGACAGACTTGTTTTAACTTCTGTTTGAGGCTGCACTATTTCTTCATTATGGTTCTACCCCTCAAGAACAATGTCAACATGCCCAAAACAGATCTCAAGTGAGTCACGCTCTCACTTACAACAATGTGGCATAAGGACATTATCATTTTGTTGTTCCTCCAGCTAGCTCACTGCTGCACCATGATTGCTTCATTAAGATCTTCTTTACTGCTTTAGCCTTCATCGAGTTTATGATCTAATACAATGTGTCGAGGCTGCTACAGGCATATCATAGATGTGTGAAGGCTGATGGTATTCTATTCATGGTTACTGCGTCCTCATGCCAAGAATCATCACTTCAATTGAGTGCCCAGATCACATGCTACCTGATCTTACTCCACCAGTTCCAGGGAAAATTTTAAGAACCCCCCCTAAATTTATAAATATAATAAATGGGCGAATCTCCATGGTATATAGGAAAAATGGAAGGCGATTTTATCAATAATATAATATGTATATATAATTTTTTGGCGAATCTCTCACCAGGCATGGCGAATATTTTACTCAATTATAAAATCTTGTAAGATCTTGGCGAGTCTTTCACTAAATAATAAAACTTTGTAAAGTCCTAGTGAATCTTAGCATAGGCTACATGCTGGTTTAATTCCCCCATTTAAATAGGCTAGGTGAATACCATGGGTCAATACCATGTGCCATTTTGGTGAATACCATGGGTCAATACCATGTGTCATTTTTATTTTTATTAATTCTAATATTAGGGTTAATAATGGTTTTTTGCATGGTATTAATAACAATCTAGTCCATGGTATTTGTCCCATAGTATTTTGGCCATAGATTTCACCTAAATATAACCCATTTTTTGAGTGTTCGTAAATATAAGGTGACTTATGGAGTAAATATAAAAAAATGTTTTATTTGTTTACCATACCTCTAGTTTATTTATATTTTTATTAATCTACATTATATTTTTATTTATTTACCATACCTTTTGAGTAAGTATAAAAAGACATTTTATTTATTTACCATACCTTCACTTTACTTATATTTTTATTTGTTTACACCCTTACATGTATATAAGGTGACTTATGGAGTAAATATAAAAAATGTTTTATTTATTTACCATACCTCTCATTTATTTATATTTTTATTAATTTACCATACCTCTTTTATAAATATGGTATTTGGCCCATAGGATTCACTTAAATAAAACCTATTCTTGAAAATGGGCGAATGGACTCACTTAAATAAAACCTATTCTTGAAAATGGGCGAATGGAAGGTTGTAAGTCCTAATTTCAAGGGCTAAATTTACCTTTTTTACCCTCTCCCTTAAAATAAGGTGGGCTATTTGAGGTGATTTGTAAAAATGTACTATGATACAAAATATTTGCCCACTAAAAATTTAAAACCCCTTAATTTCGCCAAAGGGCGAACATTCGCCCCTAAAATTATCTTTGACCAGTTCACATGCTGCTTGCTCTACGCTGCCAGATCCATTCTGCAAGATCACACACTGCTTGATCTACGTTGCCTGATCTACACTACCAAATCCCACGTTGCCAGATCAGAGAACATCTCAGGATGTCGAGAGTGTCCAAAACCCAAACGATTGCTGTGTCCTTACATGAGGCCATGACTGCACCAAAGTGCAGTCAATACCCTACTGCAGAGACTGTGGCTCCCTTATGCGAATATTTCTGCGTGTAGATCTCCTCATAAGACTCCGACTTACTACGGCTAGGGCATCATTGCGGCTATGACTAGGGCATCACTGCTGCTTACTGCGGCTAGGGCATCGCTGCTTACTACGGCTAGGGCATCACTGCGGCTGCAACTAGGGATCACTACGGCTGCGGCTAGGGCATCACTGCGGCTACGGCTAGGGCATCACTGCGACTACGGCTAGGGCATCACTGTAGCTATGGCTAGGGCATCACCTTTAGGCCAGTGTATAGGGCATCACTACGGCTACGGCTAGGGCATCACTGCGGCTGCGGCTAGGGCATCACTGTGGCTATGGCTAGGGCATCACCTTTAGGCCAGTGTATAGGGCATCACTACGGCTACGGCTAGGTCATCACTGCAGCTGCGGCTAGGGCATCACTGCGGTTGTAGCTAGGGCATCACTACGACTGCAGCTAGGGCATCACTACATCTGCAGCTAGGGCATCACTGTGGTTGTGGCTAGGGAATCACTATGGCTGCGGTTAGGGCATCACTGCGGCTACGTCTAGGGCATTTCCTTTAGGCCAGTGTATAGGGCATCACTGCGGCTACGGCTAGGGCATCACCTTTAGGCCAGCATATACTCTTTGTGTCTCTCCTTCACTAAAACCCAAAGACGTGGAGAGGAGGAGATCACTCGAAGAGTAAGTGTGTGACAAATGACTTCAAGTCCTCTTCTATTTATACTAAAAACGTAGAGGTTGAATAGACATGACGGCTGGGCTTCTGAGCCTACATAAGTTGCTGGCCGACTTGACAATTTGTCCATAATCTAAATAAATTCATATCTTCATAAATACTTATTGGAATTGGATGATCTTTAGATCAATCCTACACCTCTCAATGAGAGGGATTCAAGAAAAATATCATCTGCCATAAATAATATGACCCACATGGAGTTTGGCCCTAGTTGCCAATTTTAACACTCCCTCTCGACTAGGGAGAACTCCATTCGCTGATCCATATGTCTGACTGTACTATCTCTGCCATCAGTGTCTTGCATTGCTCTTCTTTGCTCTGCTCAGCTTTACTGAGCTCAACTCAGCTCTACTCAGCTTTGCTCAGCTCTGCTTAGCTCTGCTAAACCATGAAGAAGAAGAATAAATCGAGAATGTCTCATGCCATCCTCCACTGACCTGAAGTTAGTCTAAAGTGTGTACCACTTTCACTGGTCCCATACTAGTCCTCTACTGACCTGAAGTCAGTTTTAGAGGGTGTACCACTCTCATTGTCCCAGACCAGTCCTCTACTAACCCAAAGTCACTTTCAGAGGGTGTACCACTCTCACTGGTCTCAGACCAGTATCATTGATCCCAGATCAATGAAGGTCATCCTAGCATAGGGAGTACGATAGATACAATGATGAATCCATCGGTACTACTATGGTCCCTATCCTCATTTCCTTGCTCATTGATCAGATGAGAGGTACTTCCCATGAGTCCCACACTGCATGGGTAGGATGCCTCGATAGGAGAACTAATCATCCTATCCACAGGAGAACGAATCATCCTGTCCATTGGATGCCATGGAGAACTAATCATCCTGGTCTACAGGAGAACGAATCATCTTGTTCCACAATCGCCACGGAGAACGAATCATCCTGGCCCACATGAGAATGAATCATCCTATTCCACAATTTCCACAGAGAGTGAATCCTCTACTAACCTGGAGTCAGTTTCAGAGGGTGTACCACTCTCACTTGTCTCAGACCAGTATCATTGATCCCAGATCAATGAAGGTCATCCTAGCATAGGGAGCATGATAGATACAACGACGCATCCATCGGTACTACTATGGTCCCTATCCTCATTTCCCTGCTCATTGATCAGATGAGAGGTACTTCCCATTAGTCCCACACGGCATGGTTAGGATGCCTTGATAGGAGAACTAATCATCCTGTCCACAGGAGAACGAATCATCCTGTCTAGTGGATGCCACGGAGAACTAATCATCCTGGTCTACAGGAGAACGAATCATCTTGTTCCACAATCGCCATGGAGAACGAATCATCCTGGCCCACATGAGAACAAATCATCCTGTTCCACAATTGCCACAGAGAGCGAATCATCCTTGCCCACAGGAGAACGAATCATCTTGTTCCACAAGCGCCACGGAGAGTGAATCATCCTAGCCCACAGGAGAACGACACATCCTGTTCATAGCGTACCACCAGGGGAGGGTGAGTCACCTTGTGGTCGTATGTTGCTCCAGTAAGTACCCCAAGCCCCCAGAGCTCCCAGAGCTCAATGTATGCAACATGCAAGACCCTTTTACAAGGGTCTCTCAACGACTCCAAGTCATTTGATAAAATCATAGATTTGATCTTTCCCCGGGGCTTCGACAAAATGTAGCGACCTGTACATCATTTCACTGCGATGGAGCTTCCTCGCTCATTGACTTACCATATCCCAGATAAGGTAGTATCTGATGTCTATCTGCCGGAGCAATCATCGAATACGAGATTCCTCAATAATCGAATCCCACTTATGGTTGTCACAGAGAATCACAGTGGTATTCATCATGTGTACAAACAGCTCACTGAAGAGCTTCCTCAACTAGGCAGCTTCATATGAGATCATACTCGTAGATATGTATTTGGTCTCGGTGGTGCTTATAACAACCGATTTCTGCTTCTTGCTCATCCATGATATCGAAGTAGAATCTAAAGAGAACCAGCACTGAGAAGTGCTCTAGTGTTCCTCCACATTGCTTGCCCAGTCAGCATTCGAATAATCATGCAGTTTCATATTTCCGGCAGTGTATCTCAATCCATGAGAGATTGCGCCCCGAAGATATCTCAGAAGATTCTTGGCACCAATCCAGTAAGGCTTAACCAAATATGAGCGCACTGTGCTAACTATAAAACATATGTCCGGATGGAAGTTCACCAAGAACATCAATGTGAATGAGTTTATGAAACTCAGAGGCATTTCCCAAATTTGGTCCAACATCACTACCATATAACTTCTAAAAGTTAAGATCCTTGAGGTAGTCACAGGCTTGCAGTTTATCATTCCACATTCGGAATCCAAATCCCTCTTAATTCTACAAATGAGAGGGTTTGCACCTGTCAGAAATAGGTTGTCCTCATAAGGTGTTGGTATGAGAGGTCTATCATCCACAACTTTCGGGTAATGGTTTGGATCGTTTTCACTCCTAGTGAATCTCAGCTTCATCTGGCAGCTATCAATCCTCTCATACTATGCCTGGGGAGTTTTGCTTCAAGCCATAGAGGGATTTCTTCCACCTGCATACGTGAGATTCCTGATCATCAATCTCAAACCCATCGGGTTGTTCCAAACTTGTGGACCTGCCACATGAGGGGAATGGTCTGCTTGTAAGATTTCCCTTCGGTACATCTCAAACATGTACTTTCATGCTCTTTTTGAATTCAGGCATCCCTGTCACCATCTGACTCACAGACCTTCAGTGCTATGTGTCAATGACATGGTCCCCAATGGACTTCCTGCAACTTGATAAAAACCCTGAACTCAAAAACATCTTTGAAAATTCTATTTCTAAACACGTATCTTTCCATCGATGAGTGCCACCCTGAAACCTTTGACTTCCATTGCTAAAATGGACACCAGGTTCTTCTTGCGATCAGGTACATAAAAGAGATTCTATAAATGAATCAAGTTACCCTCATTCAATTAAGGGGTAACATTCCCTACACCCTTTTCGAGATAGGTGGCATCGGCTCCAAGTATAATCCCGCGATTGTTTCCATTTCTACCAAATTAGAGAGTGCACCCATCTATCTCATGAAGTGCCTTGAAGCACTACAATAAATAAGTCATATTCCCAAACAATATGAAGGAGAGGGCCAGTACAAGATAACACTACTTTATCTTATCAGAAACAACATTTGATTCTTCACACCTGGGGTTCCTTTCTTTCTTTGAAGATTCGACCATTTCCTTGATGACTCTCTATCACCTGTCATTCCTTTAATCATTGAAGATGTCCTTGGAATGATTGTTATCTTCATCAAGAGATGCGTATCTGCCATTCGGACACTCCTTCGCATAATGGCCGAACTAAGGCATCTGCCTTTCCTTCCACCCTTAGATCCGAACTTCCCAATGAAGTGATCTTTAGGTAGGCCATCAGAAACTTCCACTGTGCCATTCTGATAATATACTCTGCTTCGACTTCACCCTTGGTGAGTTTGAAGAGGGATGAGGAATCCACTGATCCTTTTGTCCTTTCCCAATTGTCTTCTGTGATTGCTCTTTCACTCTTGCTTGGGCATTGTCTTCACCTTAGCTTTCATACCATGTTAAATTTAGGTATGTTCTATGCTAGATCAATCTATTTCAAACTTCATAGCTAGCTCAATATCTTTTCCAGGTTAGTAATCAAATCAGCATTAAATTAAACTGCAGATAGAACATAAACATAAATCGCAAAATACAAGCCAAGACAAGAGGACACAAGATATGGCGCTAGCTAGTGACAAACCCCAATGTGGGGAAACCCTTGATAAATTATTCTTCTATTTTCTTCAATAGTTCAACAGAGAGAGATAGTACATATACATCAGAAGTCAACACTTTGACTTGACAAGATCAGAGCAGAGATATTCACCATGAAGATGACATAATGAGGTTGCAGATCTGATGACAAGGACTGCAGATCTAATCTTAGGTGACAAAATATTTCTTCAAGGTGATCCCATCACCATACTGCATCCAACCATGCTACATCCAATCATGCTGCATCTTCCATAATTTTGTCCTTTTCCTACAGTACTAGCTGTCACTGCTATATGAGTTGGTGCATCAAGCTTCAGTTCATCCTTGATATAGTCATGATCCAAGTTGGGATTTCAGTACTGCCATATTTGCAAGACTGATTTGTGCAACCCTTAACACAATCTATACTATTGGCTATGACCTTTTGCCTAGCCCAGCAACAAGTAAGGTCTACACACAGTACCCAGCTATCTTTATCCTTGAACAACAATGTCTTCCAATCTTCTCCTGAGAGATCTTCTTAGACAGACTTGTTTTAACTTCTATCTAAGGCTGCACTATTTCTTCATTGTGGTTTTGCCCCTCAAGAACAATGTCAACATGCCCAGAATAGATCTCAAGTGAGTCATGTTGTCACTTACAACAATGTGGCATAAGGACATTATCATTTTGCTTTTCCTCTAGCTAGCTCACTAATGCACCATGATTGCTTCATTAAGATCTTCTTTACTATTGTAGCCTTCATCAAGTTTATGATGTAATACATTGTGTCGAGGCTGCTACAGGAATATCATAGATGTGTGAAGGCTGAGGGTATTCTATTCATGGTGACTGTGTCCTCATGTCAAGAATCATCACTTCAATTGAGTGCCCAGATCACACGCTGCCTGATCTTACTCCGCCAGATCACACACTGCTTGATCTATGTTGCCTGATCTACGCTGCCAGATCCCATGCTGCCAGATCAGAGAACATCTCAGGATGCTGAGAGCATCCAAAACCCAAACGATTGTTGCGTCCTTACATGAGGCCATGACCGCACCACGGTGCAGTCAATACCCTACTGCGAAGACTGCGACTCCCTTAACTGTAGTTCCCTTATTCAAAGATTTATGCATGTAGATCTCCTCATAAGCCTGTGGCTTACTGCAGCTAGGGCATCACTGGGGCTACGGCTAGGGCATCACTGCGGCTGTGGCTAAGGCATCACTGCGGCTACGGCTACGGCATCACTGCGGCTGTGGCTAGGGCATCACTGCGGCTGTGGCTAGGGCATCACTGCAGCTGTGGCTAAGGCATCACTGCGGCTGCGGCTAGGGCATCACTGTGGCTGCGGCTACGACTAGGGCATCACCTTTAGGCCAGCGTATACTCTTGGTGTCTCTCCTTCACCAAAACCCAAAGACATGGAGAAGAGGAGATCACTTGAAGAGTAAGTGTGTGACAAATGACTTCAAGTCCTCTTCTATTTATACTAAAAACGTAGAGGTTGAATAGACAAGACGGTTGGGTTTCTGAGCCTACATAAGTTGCTGGCCGACTTGACAATTTGTCCATAATCTAAATAAATTCATATCTTCATAAATACTTATCGGAATGAGATGATCTTTAGATCAATCCTACACCTCTCAATGAGAGGGATCCAAGAAAAATATCAGCTACCATAAATAAGTTGACCCACATGGAGTTTGGTCCTAGTTTCCAATTTTAACATGTGGTCTGGGGATTCTTCTCTGCTCTCCTGGTTTCATCTCTTCTCATCAGTGTTGGGGTCACTTTCGCGCTCCGGTTTTTCCTTAATGCCCTATAAGCCCAGCGAACTGTGGGTATGCACAGGTCCTAGTTAGTTCGTCTCACTTGGTGAACTCTGTTCATGATTTCGCCTAGCTTTTTTAATGCTCTATCATGGAATATTTGGGGTGTGCGTCGCCTTTCCGGCTGTCGCATCGGGTTCTGATTTTCGATCCTTAGTCTAGGATGTGCTTGCACAACACACGTTTGCACCCATTGACATAGGTGGGCACGCAAACTGCTCCGTCCTGGTTACCCGACTCGTGTTCGATGCTGGGGACTTCCAAACTGTAAGTGCATCCATCTTCTACATTCACACTAGTTCCCCATAGTCTTCTGATGTGTACTCCACCACGTGCGAGTGTCGTGTGCAATGCCCATTCCATCGCACCATACCACTACTGTTCCAGTACTGCACTTTCAAATTTGTCTAAGAATTCATCCACCATTGTTACCCCATCGTATGTTGGCAGTTCCTTTGCTTCTGTCGTCACGCACCACAGTGATCTAATCATCATGTTGCAATTCACCATTGTCACTTCGTGTAACGGTTCTGATAGCGTTCTATTTCTTCATTTGAATCCTAAGTACAGGAACTGTCGCACTCCCATGAGATCCTCTTGTCTGCAGTTGGGTTCACCCAATCATGGTCTTGCACCATTATCGGGTAAATTCAATCGTCGCTGTCATCGTCGCGCACAGGTTCAGTGTAGCGCACTCCTTCGGCTAGATCTAGCGGAACTACTACGCGTAGAGACTTTTTCTCGAATATCATCTTCCGCTTCTTTAGGTTGATGACTCCATTCATATCATTGTCCCAGTCTATTCCTAGCAACACGGGGTAAGGGTTGCTGTCATCAACAATCTCTATCACCTCAAAGTCCGTCTGCGTGCTCACGCCTTCGATATCAACTGTTACCCCTTGCAACCTCCCCATGGGCAAGATCTTTTGTTGGTTCACCATCTGTAATTAAATAGGGGACCACTATAATGCGGGCCTGCCCATGCGTTCGCATGTCTGCTTTGGTAACACATTTGTGTCCGAACCTAGGTCTAGTATTACTTGATCCATTTCATATTCACCAATTTGCACCGTTAATCTCATTTCCCTTCCAGTGCGCAATGTATGCTTTCCCAGTTTCTAGACTACGTGCAGTTCACCCGACCCTATGCACCTAGTGATCAGGTCTTGTAGTCCTTTAACTGACCTATTATCGCGCAGCAGCTTCATGCATGTCACTAAAAAGGTAGTAAGCATAGAGGGATCCATTCCGGGCTCTAGTTGATCCTTACTACCTGAAGTAGAGGCCTCTGTGAAGCTCTTCTTAGCTTCCATAAACGTCTCCTTTGCACATTCCAAATCAAACTCAGGTTCCTTTGTAGGGGCCTTGCGAACCCATGTATCTTCCTCGAGCTACTTCCCCTTATCTTCCCCTGTGGTCGCATCGCTTCTGAGCACCATATTCACATTTGGGTCTTCTTTGCACGGTTCAGACCTCATCATTTGAATATTCTGCATTGGAGCAGGCTGAAGTGCCCCTTTCTCACGCATCTGCACGATCAACGTAGGACAATCTACTGCTTCATGATCGAATTGAGCACATTATGAACAAGATGGTCTCGTCGGGTTGGTACAATTGTGGGCGTAGTGCCCTAGTCCTCTGCAATTGTAACAGATTAATTGTCCACATCCCTTCCTAGTCCCATTCCTCCTCGTCCTCAACCTCACCCTTGAAATCCATAGCACACCATTCCTGCTGTTGGGTCAAGGGCTCACGTTTATGTCTGCATCCGATAGGCTAGGGTCCGATCCATCATTAACTCGTAGCTCTGACAAGTACACTCATCGTGGCCCACTGATCTACAAAAATTACAAAACAGTTGCTGGGGAGTCTGTTTGTACTTCTGCAACAAATGACAGTTTTCCATCGTGTGCTTTCCTCCTATCTGACAGATCGTGCACTATAGTGCGAGTGTTGCACTTAGCCTTGTTGATGCCTTTGGTCTCAATGGCATGGGTCCCCCTCCTGCCAAGTAGTTTGCGAATACTAGACAGTGGTCTTTGTGATGGCCCCAGCCTTTACATTTTATGCACCACACTTCTTTGCGCACCTCTGGCCATGGCGCCTTATCCTGCTTCAAACATTACATCTCCAAGCCTAGATTTTGTAGTTATGCATGGATTTTTTGGACTCCCAATCTTGGATCCAATATCGGTGTTTCATGCAACCTCATTGCCATTTCCAATGCTCCGGCTTGGGTTGAAAGCTTCTGCTGTGACAACGCCATCCTTAGCTGAGGTGTCAAAGATGCCACAAACCACACGCGGTGCTGCGCATCCGTTAGTGTCATATTAGCCTCATGGATCGTACTCTTCAGCCTCTAATCCAGATCCCAGGGGGTCTCGCCTGGAAGCATCGCAATTTCTTTAAATCCGTTGATTGACTATGTCTTTGATTTCGGCCGGCTAAATTCTTTGTTCAACGCATTCTGGATCTCCGCAATTCTTGCATTTGGGTGATCACTAGAGTGCTTGATATACCATGTCAGCGCACGATCCTGCAATGCGCTCACCAATGTGGCCTTCTTAATGTTGTCATCCGTAACCCCTTGTGCTTCCCACACTGCTCTTACCACGAACCAGAACTGGTCCGGATCCTCATTCCCTACTCCTCTGAATATGGGTAGCTTGATTGAGCTCGCCATGCTGAACTGTGGGGGTGGTGGAGGTGGGGTGGGAGAAGATGGAGGTGAAGCAAGTGAAGCAGGTGGTGGCGTAAGTGGAGGTGGTAACTACAGAATGCGCTACCTTATCAAACTGACTGCACTTCTCGGAGATACCCAAGCGCGCTCTTCCTCACTCTCTTGCGAAGGTGAAATTAAGGGACTATTTCCTAATCCTTTGGTACCCTTGTAGATCTTTCCGCTCCGCCTCGTTCTAACCATTAATGTATTCGCATCACCCGTTTTTCACATAACAACATCTTAATCCAGGTATTTAGGGATTTAATGTACCTACCTCGCGGTCCCTTGAGAAAACGTTGTTCTGCTTCGTTATAGCTCATGTTCGTGTCTACCGCAAACTCAGTGATAAATCCCCCTATTATTCGGCTGAGCCAATGGTCCACATCTCACGCGATCTTATCTTCTGGGGCCTCTAGTCTGCGTACTAACTCCGGAGTCCACACTATCGGTTGATTGAGCTTGTACCTTCCCTGGCTGTCGGCTAGCCTTGCGATCCACTCATACAGTTCAGAAGAGAAGGACACGAAGAAGATCTTGTCGATTTCTGTACATATGTAGCAATCCAGCCACCTCTTCTCAGATATTTGCGGAGTCCTGTTTTCCTGTGTCACGAACTCATGAAGCTTCTGATCCAACCACTCTTCAATTTCCTTCTTTGTAGGATTCCAGTGTTCCGACATTAGACATCCCTTAGGCAGATCTCGGTCCCAGCAACAAAACCATTTGTTGGCTTCTTTGGGCCTAACCCAGGTTCAGAAGTGATTTAGCCAAACAAATCCCGAAACTACCGGCCTTTTCGGCAATAGTCCGCGGTGTGCGAACTGAGGTCTCACCCGAGGTAGTATGGGAGGGTGCTAGAACCAAGTTTCTGCACCCTAGGGAGGTCTTGATGAAGTTTGGGAAGTTCGCGAACTGATCCTGCGTGCCTGCGCTGCTCCGCGCAGCTGTCTGACCTTCACGTAGCTCTGTAAAGAGCGCGAAGAGGCGCTATCTAGATCCTTTAGCCTTACTGTGTTATTATTATAGATCTTAACTTAATTATGTGGGCCCAATATTCACATCAATCATTAAACATTTATAACAAGTGCGCGCAATCATAAACTATAAAGAGATATAAAGATATAACAGAAGCATAAACACACAGATCTATGAGCAGATGGACAATATTTCAGAATCAACTTATCTTTTATTAAACCTCTGTTCAGATACAGTCCCAGCTCCACCCTATGCACTCAGCTGCAGGGGTCCGTGTACACAGCTGCGGACCCTACCAAGCCTCTGCGCACACAACTGTAGAGCCTCTTCCTATTCCTACAACGCACGACTCGGACTTACAGACTCAGTGCAAATTCCTTATTCAAAACCCATACATGACTTAAGCTCCCGACTAAAAACTGACTTCTACACTTAAAGCCTCGCTCTATTTATACATTCCCATGGTCCGCGGACCATGGGTAGGCTGACCCATCCTATATTAAATTACAATATTTTAGGGCGGACAACCCTAGACTCTCACGCTTCGCGCCCGCATTTTGTGGGGTCTTTGCATTACATTGACCAAAACTTAGGCTACAAGCCCAAAAAACCTACTATGGGGGGATCCGTTTCCCAACAATGATTCTAGATGCCAAATCTCTCATTGGAAAGGAAATTGAATTGGGTTAACTCCTGTGATGTCACCCATAAAAGGAAGCTTGGAGCAACCCTTTGAAAAGAGCATAAGCCTATGCTTATGGTTGGTAGCATGTGAAAGGCTCTAAAAGATGAATAGTTCCACTTGTCCAATTTAACTAATGATCACTCCTTAGCTCCTACCACCTCTAATTAATTTTTTTATTTTAAAATAAATTTATATATATGATAAAAATAATTATGCTATCTTTCTTATTACAGTATAAATATTGATAACTAAAAGGTAAACTAATCACACTTAAACCATAAATAGAATGCAATAATATCTTTATTAATAAAACATGAAGTTACCATAAATTTAAATGTATTATACTAATTGTGTAATTTAAAAAAAAACTATCTCATTAATTTTGTATAAAAATTCACAATAATTCATTAAATAAATTGCTTTTTTATATATAATGTAAATATATGAGATGAATTTATGTTAGGTGGTTGGTAGAAATAATTATTATCTTCTCCACTTAGGTCACACCAAGCTTTAAAATGTGGAATGTGTTTTGATCCATTTATATGTGCACAAGTCATGTGAGTGCACTTATCTATACACAGATCATGAAGTTTTACTTTGATCAACTTATATAAGTACACATTATAATCTCTTTTAATACCCTCATATTTGATGAATACCTCAATATGCCTTATAACTTCAGAGCTAAGTCTTTATGAGAATTAACATTTATCAAAAATAGAAAAAAAACTCCTTGGTTTGAATACTGAACTTGATGGTTTTCATGTGATCATTAAAATGCAGGAGACATGGCATGAAGTTGAGATTTTCCCAATTCTTGGATAATACTTGGGTAACCATATGCTGCTCCTAAAATTTCCCCTTTTTTGAAGATAGGAAGATGAACAATTTACATACTATCTCTTTTTTTTTGGTGAATTTTGTGGGAACACCTGAACAAATCAGATGGATGTTTCAGCAATATTTTTGTATGATGATAGAAAACTCTATTGTGTATGATGTCTGAAAAATCTGTTTGCAGTCTCAGAATCTGAAGACTTGTAATGAATTACTCCATGATTGAATATATAACCACTTTTTTCATCTGGACAAAAAAAAAAAAAAAAACACTCCTCACTTTCCATTATAAAATATAACTCCTCACACCAAGTTTTAAAATGTGGTATGTGTTTTGATCCATTTATATGCGCACAAGTCATGTGAGTGCACTTATCTATACACACACAGATCATGAAGTTTTACTTCCTCACTTTCCATTATGAAATATAACTCCTCACACCAAGTTTTTAAAATGTGGTATGTGTTTTGATCCATTTATATCTGCACAAGTCATATGAGTGCACTTATTTATGTTGGCATTGTGATGTAGACGTTGTACTTGATGGAAACCCTCTCATAGACGAACATCTCCTTATATACATCTACAGAGGAGATAATCATAGAAATCAGGGCATCTCGGAGCAGGATGGGGACAAGAGGAGACAAGAGGAGCCATTTACATATGTATATATCTCATATATATCCCAAAGAAGCAGTTATCGGGAGCCATTGAGCCATTGGGAGCTTATCGGAGCAATAGAGGCACATTCTCATATATAAAAAGCTTATCGGGAGTTTTCGGGCGATTAAAACCCATATATGCATACATTAACACTACCAGGAGTGTTTGGGCGTCCAAAACCCATATATATGAATTTTACATTAATCAAAGGCATTTTCCCTTTTTGGTGGATAAACACAGTTATATATTTCGGCATATATGCATATAGGGTCGCCCACCCCAATCCTCCGATTGCGATAACATATGGACCCGATGGCATTTCAAATATGGTTTATAATAATATCGCATCCGCAGTATATCGCAATGTATATAGGGTCGTCCACCCCAATCCTCTGATTGCGATAAGAGGTGGCGGACCCGATGGAAGCATTAAAGGCAACATATATTAACATCGCATCCGCGGTAATCGCCCATTTTATAAAGGCTTCCCACATCTAATCGCTGATAGCGATGAAAGGAGCGGACCCAACTAATTTATAAAGCAAGGTTAATTACCGTATCGCATCCGATCCATCGGATCGGCCGTCGGCAATAGGCTATGATATGGGCATGCGCCGATAGAAATAAGGAGCGGACCCGATATATTATTGTTATGGGTGCATTCAGTTTAAAGTCTGCCTCTTTGCCCGTTTGGACCGTTTTCATCATATTTTTGCTGTTTTTATCACTTAAGTCATTCTTTAAGTGATCGGTCAAAGCAAGTGAGCCCCAGGTTTTCGGATCCCCGGTATTGTTAATCTACGATTTTGATTCATTGTTTTAAAAAGAGCTTTGTTATATAAGAGGGAATGAGATCGTTTGGCGGCAGAGTAGTGGGTGTTAAAGATCTCATAAAAGAACAGTTCTGAAAGACTTTCGATCGGTTGGGAAGTGTTGGCTGAGATCTCATCGGCGCTGTCTGGTATGATTGAAGTCTGAAGATCATAAATTGCAGGAGACTGTGCAAGCGCATATTCCCGCATATAAAAAGGCACAGGCGCAGATATTTACGGATGCCTTGATGAAGTCGCAATCCCTGGTAGAGATTCGTTTCTGCCTTTTATCAATCTGTAGGTTGATGGGTGCGCAATATTAAGTCTTTCGGCTGTATTGATCATGTTTAGCCTCGGGTGCACTGTAATATGTATATCCTTTGTAATTGGGTTCTGAAATTGGCCTATGTTGTTTTCTAAAAGGGTTCTGGGTGCGCAATATTAAGTTCTTCCTGTGTAGCGATAATGTTTAGCCTCTAGGTGTGCAGTAGTATGTAAATCCTCTGTATTGGGTTTTGATATTGGCATATTCAGCCTCTGTATTGATCTGATGCTTGGGTAATTCTGAAGATTTGTTTATACTTGATGACCATTTGATCTTCTTGGATTCAGTCTGAAAATTAATGAAACGTGGTCCTTGAATGAAGTAGGGGGTTGTAGCTCCCTTCCAGGAGAGACTGGAAAATGAGAGAGGGTTGTAGCTCTCTGCAGGTTGCAGCCTGCGTACTGGTAAAGGACTGCACCAGTACAAATTCATTGTAAAAGAATTTCTATTTGAAAGAAGATAGAGACATATTGCAGCAGGTGGTTTTCACCCACATTGGGTTTCCACCTTATATCTGGTGTTCCGTTGTGTGACTATCTGTTTTTTACTGTTCTTGTTCATTATTATATGGTACTGACATACAAGTTAATTATCAATTTCAGAAGAATAATTTAAAGCATAAATCTGGATGGTTTATTGAAAAGAAATTAATAATACTGATTCACCCCCCCCCCCCTCTCAGTATTATTTCCAACAATTGGTATCAGAGCAGGTCCTTCTGAAGAAGCTTGATCGCTTGAAGGAGATCGTTCATCATGAGCAACTACGAGAGGGAAGCATCAATCAGGCCACCAATTTTTGATGGGACAAACTTCGTATATTGGAAGGTAAGAGTTACTGCCTATCTTCAATCTCTGGGTACAGAAGTCTGGAACATCATAGAAACAGGGTATACTTTTCCATCAGCTACTCCTACAGATCCAACTGAGAAGAAGAAATATGAAACAAATGCAAAGGCGGTCAATACTCTTCTAGGATGTCTATCTCAATCAGAATTCGTGAAAGTTATGCAGTATAAATCCGCAAAAGAAATATGGGACAAGATTGTCCTAAGCTATGAAGGAGATGATCAGGTAAAACGAGCAAAACTTCAAACCCTTAGGATTCAGTATTAAAATCTCAAGATGTATAATGATGAAAGTGTGGCTAACTATTTTCTTCGTGTAGATGAGATTGTTAATTGTATGAAAAACTTGGGTGAAGAAATAAAAGAGGCTGTTGTGGTTGAAAAAGTTCTAAGATCTTTGTCACCTAGGTTTGAATCTAAAGTTTCTGCAATAGAAGAAAAGGAGAATCTACAAAGTCTTAAAATGTCAGAGCTGCACGGAATTCTAACTGCTTATGAAATGAGGAAAGGAGGTCCATCAGATAGGAGAGAAGCTGCCTTCAAGGCTTTAGGAAAAGGAGAATACTATGAATCAGGACACGTGTCAGAAGAAGAAGAAGAATCAAATTTTGTCAAAAATCTCCAACGGGGTGCTGGACGATTCCGAGGTAAGTTACCTTTCAAATGCTTTGCATGTGGGAGAGTGGGTCACTATGATGCCAAATGTCCTCATAAAGAAAAGAATGACAAGGGAAAGGAACCTGTTAGATGGAACAAGAAACAGAATGCTAACAGGAAAAGCTATTACACTCATGAAGATAGTGATGGACTCTCAAATAGTGACGAAGATGAACGAGGTAATGAATATAAACTCTTAATGGCTTTTGAAAATGATGACTACATGGATGCTATAGATGAAGAAGGTTTTTATGAAGAAATGTCTAATCTCAAAATTTGCTTAGAAGAGAAGAATGTGATTATTGAATCTCTGCAATGTCAACTAGCTGAAAGGGAAAAACATCTTGAAAAATTGGAATGTGAAATTGTTGGTCTTAGAAAAGAGATTGAGAAGACAAAAGCTCTTAATCTTAAATTTGTTAAAGGATCTGAAACTCTGGATGAGATCATCAATGTGCAGCGTTCTCCATTAATCAAGACAGATCTGGGATATGATGGAGAAGCATCTCAAGCATCCACCTCCAAAAGTTATCTTGATGCAGCAAGGAGGAGCGAGCAAAGGCCTAATAGAAATCATCAAGTAAATCAGGGAAAGTTTATCTCAAGAACGAACAAAAACTATCAAGAAAATCGGGGGCAAGCTACAAACAGAAGCTACAACCAGCCATAGGTAAAACCTTCCCAATTTGACTCAAGAATGGATGTCAGTAGAAACTACAATCGATTGGATCATAGATTTGATAATCGCAGGAGTTTCTTGAATGTCCAATGTTTCTCTTGCCATAACTTTGGTCACAAAGCAGCTCAATGTGTTGCCTATAAGACAATCATGACTAGAGAAGCCCAAAAACAAAGAAGTATGTCTAGAATCACGAAGAGGACCTGTAACAACTTTTCCACCCTTGAAAGAGAAATTGAATGTTCTATTTGTAATAACTTTGGTCATGAAGATGCTGAATGCAGGAGCAGGTTTTGGCAGACAAAGGAACAAGCCTCAAATACCAGAACATGGAGAATAAAAGAACCAAAACCAGAAAGATGTGGGATAGATTTTTATGCAGAAGGACAAGAAAATTTATGGTTTATCGACAGCGAATGTTCGAAGCATATGACAGGTGATAAAGAAAAACTTGAATCATATACTACTCTAGAAAAGGGAAAGAAGGTTTCTTTTGGAAATGATACTCCTGCGGCCATAAAAGGAAAAGGCACTGCTCAGTTGAAAGAAAAGGTCAAGGCTAGAAATGTTTTGTATGTTGATGGCTTGAAGCATAATCTACTGAGTGTCAGTCAGATGTGCGATCAAGGAACAGAGGTAATATTTCGATCAAATGGATGTAGTGTTCGTGATCTCGATACAGGAAAAACAGTGATCAAAGGCAGAAGAACTCCAAATAATTTATACATATTTGAAGAAGGACAACAACAATGTTATTTGAGCAAGGACAATGAACATTGGTTATGGCACCGGAGATTGGGGCACCTAAGCTTTTCACAAATAAGGAAAGCATGCAAATACCAGGCAGTCCGTGGTCTTCCAGACATCAAAATTCCAGACAACACAATATGCAAATCATGTCAGTTTGGTAAGCAAACCAGAACTAACTTTCCTGAAAAGGAAGGATCAGCTAGCAGGCCTCTTGAGCTGGTACATACAGATGTATGTGGTCCATTTAGGACAAGGTCACCTCGAGGAGAAGAATATTTTATATTATTCATTGATGACTTCTCTAGGATGGTTTGGTTAGGACTTATGAAGCACAAAGACGAAGCATTCGAAAAGTTCAAGTCTTTCAAAGCCTTGGTTGAAAATGAATCAGATTACAAAATTAAGTGCCTCAGGTCTGACAGAGGTGGGGAATTTACCTCAAATGAATTTTTCGATTTCTGTGAAGAACATGGAATAAGAAGGGAATTCTCTACAGCTAGGACTCCTCAGCAGAATGGAGTTGTGGAAAGGATGAACAGAACAATCCAACAAATGGCTCGTGCTATGCTTGATGAGTCTGGAACTCCCGCAACCTTATAGGGTGAAGCTGCATTTGTTGCTGTTGTTATTCTCAACAAAACAAATGTCCGAGTGAACAACACTCAAACTCCGCATGATCTCTGGTATGGTGAGACTCCTTCGGTAGAGCACTTCAAAATTTTTGGGAGCAAATGCTATATTAAGAATACTGATGAACAGCTTGGCAAACTTGAGCCTAAAGCAGACGAAGGCATTCTCCTTGGTTATTCTCCTCACAGCAAAGCATATAAGTGTTACAATAAAAGACTTGGAAGAATTGTTGACAGCATTAATGTAGTGGTTGATGAAAAGGGATACATTCCTAGGCAAGTAAGGTATGAAAATATCGAAGAAGATGAAGACTACCCTCCAAATCAGACCAACGATGAAGAAAAAGAACCTCAAGAGGCACCCGAAGAACAAATAATGATAGAAGAGAAGAATCCATCTAGGTATGTACAGAAGAATCATCCAGAATCTCAAATTTTGGGACAAAAAGAGGCAGGCGTACAAACAAGAAGATCAATTGCAGAAGCTTCAAGCTATTTGGCATTACTCTCCTCCACTGAACCACAAAATGTAAGAGAGGCATGCAAGGATGAATGTTGGGTCAAGGCGATGGATGAAGAACTTGAACAGATTGAAAAGAACAACACTTGGGAGTTGGTTCCTAGACCAAAGGATAAGAATGCATAGGAACAAAATGGATTTTCAAAAATAAGTTGAACAAAAATGGGGAGGTAATTAGAAACAAGGCAAGACTGGTGTGTAAAGGGTATGCCCAACAAGAAGGAATAGATTTTGAAGAAACTTTTGCTCCCGTTGCAAGACTTGAGGCCATCCGAATGTTCCTTGCTCTCTCAAGCTTTCAAAAGTTCAAAGTATTTCAAATGGATGTGAAATCATCTTTTCTGAATGGAGACTTAGAAGAAGAAGTATACATTAAGCAGCCAGATGGTTTCATTCTTGGGAATGATCCAAATCTTGTATGCAGATTGAAAAAGGTTCTCTATGGTCTTAAACAGGCTCCAAGGGCTTGGTACTATCGTTTGGACAAATATCTTCATCAACAAGGTTTTTCAAAAGGATCAGCAGATGGCAATCTTTATATAAAAATTGAAAATGACAAGTTGCTAATACTTGTTGTGTATGTAGATGATATTATCTTTGGCAGCAATGAAGAAGCTATGAGTCAAAACTTTGCCTCGGTAATGCAGAAAGAATTCGAAATGTCCCTGCTAGAAGAACTAACATACTTTCTTGGATTGCAAATCCAACAAAATGAAGACGGTATCTTCTTGTCTCAAACCAAGTACCTCAAGCAGATTTTGAAGAAGTATGGCATGGAAGATTCAAAACCAGTATGTACCCCCATGGTTACAAGATGCAGTCTTAGTGCGATGATTAATCAGCTGCAGTTCATCAACCAACCTACAGATCTATGACTGGAAGTCTACTTTATTTGACAGGTACCCGACCAGACATCATGCATGCAGTTGGAATAGTTGGAAGATTTCAGGCAAATCCAAAGGAAACTCATCTTCAGGCAGTAAAGAGAATTTTCAAATATCTTCAAGGAACTCAAAACTATGGCTTATGGTATCCTAGAGACACAGATCTCACACTTCATGCTTACACAGATGCAGATTGGGCCGGAAGTGTGGATGACAGGAAAAGCACAAGTGGTGGTGCTTTCTTTATGGGTTCCAGATTAGTATCATGGTTCAGCAAGAAACAGAGTTCGATTGCTTTATCTACAGCTGAAGCAGAATATGTGGCTGCTGCATCTTGTTGCACTCAACTTCTTTGGATGATGTAGACCTTGCAGGATTTTCAAATCACTTGTACACCACCTATCTCCATCTTATGTGATAATACAAGTGCAATCAGCATTTCAAAGAACCCAGTCATGCATTCAAAGACCAAGCACATACCGATCAAGTATCATTTTCTCAGGGAACAAGTGCTTGAACAAAAGGTCAAGTTGGAATATGTTCCTTCTAAGGAACAAGTCGCTGATATATTCACCAAACCATTGCCTAGGGAAACCTTTGAATATCTCAGGAAAAAACTGGGAGTTGTTGATGCATCATCTTGTTGTTAATTCTCAGATTGGTGCTTGTACGCGAGGTTTGTATGGGGTATACGCGTACAAGGCTCAGGGGGAGCATATCTAATCCATTGTTGGCATTGCACCATATTTGATCTCAGTAGGAGCGAACAGGGCGGATGGCGGTCCTCGGTAAGATCTTGGTTGTCAAAATATCCACGACATTAAAGGTACCGAGTTCGATTAGCAGCACGAGCAGAAGGGAAAACAGGGTGGTCTCTGTATTATAAGTAGCGAGTAGCCAGAATAGCTGTGGAATGGAATGGTTACCTGAAAAAACAGGTTCTCAGGGGGAGATATAGTCAGGAGGAGTAGGTTTGGGCAGCCAAATATATATATCAAGGACAGAGTATGTCTTGATCCGCCCTTTGCCCTTGATGTCAAATGGGAGAGTGATTTTGGTGTTGTTTCCATCAAGTCCAAAGGGGGAGATTGTTGGCATTGTGATGTAGACGTTGTACTTGATGGCAACCCTCTCATAGACGAACATCTCCTTATATACATCTACAGAGGAGATAATCAGAGAAATCAGGGCATCTCGAAGCAGGATGGGGACAAGAGGAGACAAGAGGAGCCATTTACATATGTATATATCTCATATATATCCCAAAGAAGCAGTTATCGGGAGCCATTGAGCCATTGGGAGCTTATCGGAGCAATAGAGGCACATTCTCATATATAAAGAGCTTATCGGGAGTTGTTCGGGTGATTAAAACCCATATATGCATACATTAACACTATCGGGAGTGTTTGGGTGCCCAAAACCCATATATATGCATTTTACATTAATCAAAGGCATTTTCCCTTTTTGGCGGATAAACACAGTTATATATTTCGGCATATATGCATATAGGGTCGCCCACCCTAATCCTCCGATTGCGATAACATATGGACCCGATGGCATTTCAAATATGGTTTATAATAATATCGCATCTGCAGTATATCGCAATGTATATAGGGTCGTCCACCCCAATCCTCCGATTGCGGTAAGAGGTGGCGGACCCGATGGAAGCATTAAAGGCAACATATATTAACATCGCATCCGCGGTAATTGCCCATTTTATAAAGGCTTCCCACATCTAATCGCCGATAGCGATGAAAGGAGCGGACTCGACAAATTTATAAAGCAAGGTTAATTACCGTATCGCATCCGATCCATCGGATCGGTCGTCGGCAATAGGCTATGATATGGGCATGTGCCGATAGCAATAAGGAGCGGACCCGATATATTATTGTTATGGGTGCATTCAGTTTAAAGTCCACCTCTTTTCCCGTTTGGACCGTTTTCATCATATTTTCGCTGTTTTTATCACTTAAGTCATTCTTTAAGTGATCGGTCAAAGCAAGTGAGCCCCAGGTTTTTGGATCCCCGGTATTGTTAATCTATGGTTTTGATTCATTGTTTTAAAAAGAGCCTTGCTATATAAGAGGGATTGAGATCGTTTGGCGGCAGAGTAGTGGGTGTTAAAGATCTCATAAAAGAACAGTTCTGAAAGACTTTCGATCGGTTGGGAAGTGTTGGCTGAGATCTCATCGGCGCTGTCTGGTATGATTAAATTCTGAAGATCATAAATTGCAGAAGACTATGCAAGTGCATATTCCCGCATATAAAAAGGCACATGCGCATATATTTATGGATGCCTTGATGAAGTCGCAATCCCTGGTAGAGATTCGTTTCTACCTTTTATCAATCTGTAGGTTGATGGGTGCGCAATATTAAGTCTTTCGGCTGTATTAATCATGTTTAGCCTCGGGTGCGCTGTAATATGTATATCCTCTGTAATTGGGTTCTGAAATTGGCCTCTGTTGTTTTCTAAAAGAGTTCTGGGTGCGCAATATTAAGTTCTTCCTGTGTAGCGATAATGTTTAGCCTCTAAGTGCGCAGCAATATGTAAATCCTTTGTATTGGGTTTTGATATCGGCATATTCAGCCTCTGTATTGATCTGATGCTTGGGTAATTCTGAAGATTTGTTTATACTTGATGACCATTTGATCTTCTTAGATCCAGTCTGAAAATTAATGAAACGTGGTCCTTGAACGAAGTAGGGGGTTGTAGCTCCCTTCCAGGAGAGACTGTAAAATGAGAGAGCGTTGTAGCTCTCTGCAGGTTGCAGCCTGCGTACTGGTAAAGGACTGCACCAGTACAAATTCATTGTAAAAGAAGTTCTATTTGAAAGAAGATAGAGACATATTGCAGCAGGTGGTTTTCACCCACATTCGGTTTCCACCTTATATCTGGTGTTCCGTTGTGTGACTATCTGTTTTTTACTATTCTTATTCATTATTATATGGTACTGACATACAAGTTAATTATCAATTTCGGAATAATAATTTAAAGCATAAATCTGGATGGTTTATTGAAGAAATTAATAATACTGATTCACCCCCCCTCTTAGTATTATTTCCAACAATTTATACACAGATCATGAAGTTTTACTTTGATCAACTTATATAAGTACACATTATAATCCCTTTTAATACCTGTATATTTGATGAATACCTCAATATGCCTAATAACTTCAGAGCTAAGTCTTTATGAGAATTAACATTTGTCAAAAATAAAAAAAAAACTCCTTGGTTTGAATACTGAACTTGATGGTTTTCATGATCATAAAATGCAGGAGACATGGCACGAAACTGGGATTTTCCCAATTCCTAGATAATACTTGGGTAACCCTATGCTGCTCCTAAAATTTCCCCTTTTTTGAAGATAGGAAGATGAACAATTTACATACTATCTCTTTTTTTGGGTGAATTTTGCGGGAACACTTGAACAACTCAGATGGTTGTTTTAGCAATATTTTTGTATGATGATAGAAAACTCTATTTCGTATGATGTCTGAAAAATATGTTTGCAGTTTCAGAATCTGAAGACTTGTAATGAATTACTCCATGATTGAATATATAACTGCTTTTTTCATCTAAAAAATAACAAAAACAAAAACAACTCCTCACTTTCCATTATAAAATATAACTCTTTTATAGAAATTAAATAAAATAAACAACAAAACATATTATAATTATAATTTTAAATTTTCAAAATCAAACTTAATACCAAATCATATTCATTTATGAACTTAAATTTTATAATCATAAGTATGAAGTTCTCAAAGAAGCCATCAGCCATGGCTGGCGCCCAGCGCCCGACAATAATACTTAGATGATGGTGAGTAATACTGGTACTCGTGAGATAACAGAGTCAAGTAGGATGGTTGAGAGAAAATAGGTATAAAGGTCGAAACCCATAAAGAAATTAAAATCGAAGTTTTCAGGTGAAAAGCATTACAGAGTAGCCCATCACTTGGCTTGCTCTAAAAAATTACTTAATTCTCGCTGACAACCACAACTTCAGTCTAGAAATTGCACAAAGCTTGAGGGACAGGCAAACTGGCTCAGCCCAGAAACTGCGCAAAATCACTCCAAGGCTTGCAATCCATTGCAAGTGCTCCTAAGTTTATTGGTTTCCTCCAGGACTAAGCAATCTTGATTTGCATGCATGAGCTGCCTTTCCCAAAAAAGCAAAGGAAAAGAAAAAAACATCCCTAGATTTTAGGGATTCAATTTTACCAGTTGGAGGTTACATGCAAAAGTCGTTTTAGAAACCTCCCTCCAAGTGCCACTTTTTCCTAGGTTTGTGGCATGTGCATCATAAGCCTCGATCTTATCAAAACTATTTATTTGACGCTTCAGAGCTCATTCTTCACATCGATCTTGGAGCTTTGGCATCCCACATCATATCTAGGAGCATTCAGCACATTCAGCTCAACATTTTCCATGTAAGTCTGCTTTTCATGTCTTTTGCTGCTTTTATGTCGTTTTTTATATTTCAGTTTGTGTGAGTGTTGTTTACTTGGTTTCACTAAACGCTTGCTGTTGTTTTAATGCATGTTAGCTTGTAGAGGCACTGTTTCAAGGTTTTCATTACATGTCACTGTTGTCGCATGCATGACACTGTTTATACACTGACGGTCATCGTTGCGGCGACTCGCTTCACACACTTAATTATTTTCATTTCAATCTTGTTTGCAGTCAGCTTCACCATGTATTCAGCCTTTTCATGTTTTCAACCACTCGTCAGCGCATTTGGGCTGCCTTGGCCCAGACCTTGCCTTGCTCAGCTTGCACTGCATATTTCTAAGAGTGAAGGCTTTGCCTTCCTCCCAGAAATTACATAGAGCTTGCCCAACACTGGCCTCCAGGCTTTCTTTGCGCAATTCTGAGAGGCAGCGCCCTACTGGCCCCCAAAATTACACAGATGCAATTTTCTGGGTTGTAGTGTAGTTTCAGTCCTCATTAGGCCAAGCTGTACTGTGCTCTACGCAGTTTCAGCAGTCGGTTAGCCCGCTGACAGTCTGGACTGTGTTATGCACAATTTTTGCATTCAGTCTCCCAGCCTCTTGGTGAAAATTGCGCAAACCTTTCAGTTATTCACCCAGGTGTGTTGCATGTTAGCCCTCAAGTTAATTTTGGTTTTCAACTAACAGATTGCTTGCCATGAGTGTTTCTCTATCTCTAGGTATCATAAGTGTTCGTCTATCTCTCAACAGTACGTACAGGTATAATGGCTTCCAAGAGAGCGGGGTCAAAGGACACCATTGAGAGTGCAACAGGAGATGCAGTCGAGCAAGTGTTTATGAGCTTGCCGATCTATGAAGACACTAAGTTGTTCATAGACAAGGAGATCAATATGAAATGGTAGGACACCAATGACACCTTTTTAGGCACATTTGAGGAGAATTTGGAAGACCGTAGGGTCTATGTCAACATACATCAGACTCGATTGTACCAAATTGCATGCAAGTATTCCGCGTTTCCATGCGCAGACATGATCCAATGAATTGTCTCGCATATTTATCCAGAGACAATGTTGTTGAGCAATGTCAACGGAACAGAACTTGCTACCTTCAGGGAAAAGGACTTTCAAGAGATGTATCGCTTGCCGCAACCAGTGATCACGATGGATACACCCTTCACCAGACCCAGCAGCAATGCAAACTTAAGGGACATCTTGAAGAGATGGGTGAAAGATCCATCCAAGTTCAGGACAACACCTAACCAAGTGTACAAGACAAGGATATTGCGAAAGGCATATCAGCTCTTGGTCATCTTAGCATGCCACTTATACAACCAAGAGAGTAGAGAAACCTTCCTGCAGAGTTGGGTGATTGTGTTGGATCAAATGGTGAGTGAAGGAAGACCTTTCAACTGGTTTGACATGTTGGCTCTCAGGTTGAAGGAACAAGTAACAAAAGCCCGACATCTGCCCAAGGGTTAGCAAGCGAAGCTATTCATGTCTGCTTACATACTTGATGCAGTTTGTGCCCATCAACAGTTCCCAGGCTTGGGTTGGGCATGAACACCTTCAGAAACCTCTGTGCACACTTATTGCAGGTTGTTCTCCGAATGCAACTTCCGTGGAGTTATCATACAATTATCAGTCCACTTCGTCACCCTGGTGTACATGATGATATTTGAGCAGGATCCACCTTGCATGTTGCAGGCAACGATGGAGACATTGATTAACATAGCCGATTGGTATGCCTCACCCCTTGGCACCTTCATACGAATGTATAACGCGGAGAAGGCTCTGCATGTTTTACCAAAGTTTTCCATGGATAAGTTCATCGTGCAAGAAGTGTCATGTCACATCTCAATAGGGTTGTCAACGAGATTGCACAAGTAGAAGAAGGCACCTTGGCCCGCCCCTCCTTTGCAGATCAGGTTGTATGAGATCTAGAATCTCAAGCACGCTGAGGCCAAGACAGATGAATTCAAGAGATTCACTTTCGGCACTAGAAGTTTCAATTTGTATGACTCGCATTACTTAATGAAGGACCACTGTGTGAGAGTGCATCATCCCTGGATTCATGGGGTGTGTCATTAGCCTGAGGAAGACCCATGGAGATACTGCTATCACTTCTCAAGGCTCAATGAATTAGTCAACATAGTTGTAGAGTGGTTAGCAAAGCAGAAGGTAGCGACATCTCAAAGAGCAGCATTATCAGTAGTAGTAGAAGGCAACAGAACTGCGCTTGACAAAGTCAAGAGGAAGGTTGCAGATAACGCGGAAGGGGAGCAAAGCTACAAGTTCAAAGCAGATCCGCTTGTGTTGAGAGCAGCGTTGGAGATTGAGGCTAAGAGGTGAGATCACGATAGGAGGATCACGCAAAGGCAAAGAGAGAAGCAAAATTTGGAGGAAGCAGAAAAGGAGTTGCAGGAGTTGAAGCAACAACTCAGGGAAGAACAAGAGCTGTGAAGAAGAGAGAAGGGAGCGCAGCAAGAACACGAATAGCAGGAGGTGCAACATGCACACATTGATGAAACTGCACCCATACAAGTTATTGACTCATTCGAGTAGCTGGCATAGAGCAGACAGGGTGAGCAGTCGCAGGAGCAGGACTTTGCTCAAGAGATTGAACAGATGCTAGAGAAGATGGACACGGATATGGTTCAGCCAGAGTCAAATCAGGATATTGACCTCATGCCTCAGAACCAAGAGGTCACCCCATCAGCTTTGCCGGATCCAGAAGCAGAGCAAGTCCCAAGCAATCAAGGAGACATTGAAATCCTTGAAGGCAATCTAGAGCTGGAGATGCACAACATATCTTTCGATGAGTCACAACACAAAGTTGTGCAGTCACACAACTTTACGCGGATAAGGCCGAAACGGAGTGAAATTTTCTAATTCCTTAAATTTATCGATCACCTATTTGAAGTGCCAATGGCAACTCCTAGGGATTTTATTGTCATCAATACCACAATAATGCTCATCTTTTCTTGTGCAAACAACCATCTGATTAATGATTATCAAAAAAGTCGTGAACTAATACAGGTCGATATAGAAGCCCTGCAAGCATTCAAAGACTCCGTCACATATGATCCTTCCCAGGCCTTGGTCAACTGGGATGTTGCCAATCATATCTGCAATTGGACTAGTGTCACCTGCCACCCTCTGAAACTGTGCGTCTCTGGGCTAAATCTATACAACATGAGCTTGCAAGGGACTATACCTCCACATTTGTGTAATATGTCGTTTCTTGAAGTGTTGAATTTCGCTTATTACTGTTTCTCTAGCATAGATTTTATGTTTTTATATCAAATAATTTCAAGTTGGTTATATGGCTAATTTAGAACCAAGGCAAAATCAAAGTAAATTTTGGTGTTAGGGCAAAAAGGTGTGTCTCCTTCCTTAATTTGGGCAAAAGGGATGAAAGCTTTATAAATTTTGGTTTTTGTTAGGTAAGTAAAAATGAATGTACAAGTGGAATACTACAAATATTGTAGTTTTTATTTAAAAACTTCAAAATCAAAATTTTATAATCCCGGCAAAAAGGGATGAATGCTTTATAAATTTTGGTGTTTGTTAGGTAAGTAAAGATGAACGTACAAGTGGAATACTATAAATATTGTAGTTTTTATTTAAAAACTTCAAAGTCAAAATTTTAGAATCGGGGGCAAAAGGGATGAATGCTTTATAAATTTTGGTTTTTTTGTTAGGTAAGTAAAGATGAATGTACAAGCTGAATACTATACATATTGTAGTTTTTATTTAAAAAGTACAAAGTCAAAATTTTATAATCTGAGGGATGAAAGCTTTATAAATTTTGGTTTTTGTTAAGTAAGTAAAGATGAATGTACAAGTGGAATACTATAAATATCGTAGTTTTTATTTAAAAGCTTCAAAGTCAAAATTTTATATCCGGGCAAAAAAAATACTATACATATTGTAGTTTTTATTTAAAAAGTACAAAGTCAAAATTTTATAATCTGAGGGATGAAAGCTTTATAAATTTTGGTTTTTGTTAAGTAAGTAAAGATGAATGTACAAGTGGAATACTATAAATATCAGTTTTTATTTAAAAGCTTCAAAGTCAAAATTTTATATCCGGGCAAACGGGATGAATGCTTTATAATTTTTGGTGTTTGTTAGGTAGATAAAGATGAATGTACAAGTGGAATACTATAAATATTGTTGTTTTTATTTAAAAACTTCAAAGTCAAAATTTTAGAATCTGGGCAAAAGGGATGAATGCTTTATAAATTTTGTTTTTGTTAGGCAAAAGGGATGAATGCTTTATAAATTTTGTTTTTTTGTTACGTAAGTAAAGATGAATGTACAAGCAGAATACTATAAATATTGTAGTTCTTATTTAAAAACTTCAGAGTCAAAATTTTATAATCCGGGAAAAAGGGATGAATGCTTTAAAACTTTTGTTTTTTATGCTTTATAAATTTTGGATTTTGTTAGGTAAAGAAAAATGAACATACAAGTGGAATACTATAAATATTGTAGTTTAAAAACTTCAAAGTCAAAATTTTATAGATGGTAGTTGATACATAATCCATACCAATCATATTCACTCAGGTATATACACTGAATTTTAGATAGATTATTCTAGATTTAGATTGAATTAAAATAAATAAATAAATATTCTAGATTTAGATTAAAATAAAATAAATAAATAAATATGAAAATCACTTGTAGTTGAAAAGATAAAAATAACAAACTCTTAATGGGGTCACCGGGTTATTCTAGGAATCTGTACGGACCACAGTAAGATATTTTAAAGCAGTTGTCTATAAGGCTACTTTTTGAAAGCCTTTCGGCGGGTTTTTCCGGTCGAAATCCGGCAGGAATTTATTGAAATCGCAAGTTTGATAGCTAGTTTCTGCACAATGAAAACGTCGCAGGGGTTTTTCAGGGTGTGCTGAATCTAAATATGCAGTTAAAAAGCCATTTTAACTGCAACAAATCAAGATTTAACCTCAATTTCTTCCGCTAAATTCCGTCACCGGAATCTCCAAAAAATCGCATTATAGACAACTCCTATTTTAAATTCTGTAATGATCCACACAATTAATACCGTAATGTGCATATTGGATTCAGAGCACAATGCATAAGTTTGAGGGATTGAAGTTGCAAGGGTGGATTTACGTGTCAAATTAACCCACGTCAAGATAAGATTTGGGGTTGGAATTTCGTGTCTGTGAGGGCCATTGCGAGCTCTGGTGATGTGTATTTGAAGCAATCGACTCGGTCTTTAGCTCATGTGGCGAGATGTACCGAAAATTCCAATAGGTTGGAGTTCGGGATCGACGTGCAATAACTAAATAACCATGGCGTGGAATTTACAGAGCTCTGTCAATGGGGCGAAGAATTATCCTGCAGATCATATCTCTAGCACCGATCCCACTCTTGGTGGCTGCTTTTCTGAAGAACTGAATCCTTTTCTTCTGAACGAGAACGAGTACGAGGACATGGTTTTGTACAAAGTTCTCAAAGAAGGCATCAGCCATGGCTGGCACCCGACGCCGAGCAGTAATACTCAGAGAAAAGGGCAGAGTAAGACGGCCGAGAGAAAAGAGGTCCAGAGATCGAAACCCACGAAGAAATTAAAAGCAGAGGTCTCGGGTGAAAAGCATTACAGAGGAGTGAGGAAGCGGCCGTGGGGCAAATACGCAGCGGAGATAAGGGACTCCGCGAGGCACGGAGTCCGCGTCTGGTTGGGAACTTTTGAAACGGGCGAGGATGCCGCCATGGCTTATGATCAAGCTGCCTTCGCCATGAGAGGCTCCAACGCTATTCTTAACTTCCCCGTTGAAGTCGTTCGGCGCAGGTCGTTCGAGCGCGGCCCGGTTCTTCCAGCATCCACCGTCAAATTCTCCTGCTGGTCTTCTGAAACCAGCTCCAGTACCCAGCTTTTCGACTGCAACAGCCGGATCCAGCAGCTCGATGAAACGCAACCAGTACTGGAGTTCGAGACTCTCAGTGTGGATTACTTGGAGAAGCTTCTGGTATCCTCGCAAGGAGCGGCTGCTGATTTCTGATACTTGTGTTATCATTCCACTGATTTATCGTTTCTTGGTGTGATTTTATATAACAATGTCTAAATATATCACTGTAAATTCAATGGAAACTCTTCTTTTATTCTTATTGTTTTTAAAGTTAATAATTTCTAATAAAATTTTCAATCATTCAAATAAATTTATTCCATTGATAATCTCATTTAAAATTAAATCTCATTCCAGTTAAAGGATCCACAAACATCTAATTTGACAAATATAAATATAATTTTGATTATTATTTTTTTAAATTTAAATGTAGTTATATATCATATTATATAATATGAGAAAGGCGTACAAAATTCTGGAGTGGAATCTTGCCATAGGGTAAACTGGGACCTCCATCCGCCGAAAAAAAACAGCCTACTAATCTATTACATTTTAACCCATCGTTTCTCTGTTCCGTACAAAAGGTAACATCAATTCTTGCTAACCATACAATAACTCTGACATAAGGACTAGTTGAAAACATTCCTACACCCAGAGATGACAAACTTTCTTCCATTTGTTGGTTAATTCATTCGTCTTTGCTTGGCAATAGGTTCCGCTTGAGCTGTACCAAAAGGTTAGGGAACTTTTCCTATAAAATAAGACTTTTTTTAATGCCATTTGTTAGTGGTTTTATTTTGACTGTGCTAAACCGTCATGTCAATCATAATTGTCTTAAATTTACCATTTAAGAGGTCAATTTTGTGGACAATAGCCTATCATTGTATGCTTCTTTTCTTTATAACTTAGACCATAACGATCCTTATTAACATATATGTTTGAATGATTTTTTTTTTTTTTTTTTTTTATATCTTTAGTTTTTGGGAAAGCCTTCAAATTTCTTTTGACTTTATTCACACGACCATTTACATCTTTTTATATTTTTTCCCTGGATGGTTTCTTTCATCTCCTCTAATTTTACCTTAGGGAATTTGGTAGGTAGAAATTAGCCACTACCTAGGTTTTTTAGTAACATGATGAGTGTATTTAGGTAGAAGGGATTTCAAGGTATAGGCATTAGGTTTTTTTTTCCCTTTTTACTAGTTAGGAGGTTATTTCTTTTGGTCATTATTAATGTACTAAGTCTAGATTTGAAGAAAGAAAAAATGATAGGAAATATATTAAAATGTTGAATAGAATTACTCATGGAACTCTTTTTCCCCTTTTACTAGCTAGGAAGTTATTTCCTTTGGTCATTATTAATATACTAAGTCTAGAATTGAAGAAAGGAAAAATGATAGGAAATATATTGAAATGTTGAATAGAACTACTTATGGAACTCTAGAAGGTACTAATAACACTATTAAGACACTTTTAGAAAGGAGAAACCTCTTTCCATAGCCCAGGGGAACACAAACATCTTCTGGACCTTAGTAGGTCAAATTAACACTTTAGTAGGTCAAATTAACATATAATACACTCGAAAATTCTTGAAAGAAATGTGCCTAGAAATAAGAACAAAACTAAAAATATATGGAGAGTGCCTAGGTAGTTAATTTTGTTTTTTGTCGTTGCATCCAAGAGGTCAAGACAATCATTATTGCAATGTGTGATTCTCTCTCTCCAAAGCTTAGAGTATTAAAAAAAAAAGATGGTGGAGAACTTTTATTGGAGAAGACTTGAGAGATAGGATCATAAGTTTAGTGATGAAAATGAATCATCAGAAATGAAGAGCATAATCGCTTTATTTATAGTAAAAGAAATATTTGTTGGACGAGATCAAGATCTAACTAATTTGACCTTTATTTAGTTAAGTAATAATAAATAATGATTTATTGAGTTAATTAATGAAGATTGAGTATAATAGTTAGAAATAATTAGCAAACAATGAGTTTATTAAATTTCTTCTTTGTGAGAGGGTAAAATAACTTTGAAATAATCTATAAATAATGATTTAATAAATTATTTCCATGAAAATATTTAAAATATTAAGAAATAGTCAATAAATAAATGATTTATTAAATTATTTTGATAAAAACAAATAATGTGGGCCAAAATATATTAAATAATTTTCAACTAAATAGATAAAATTAGGAGAATAACATAAAATTAATGAATTAATGGGTTATCCTCGTGTCAATGAGTTAATTAATGGAGATAACCTAAGGAAAGTGGCTTTGAGTTAATTAATGGAGATAACCTAAGGAAAGTGGCTTCTTAGGCTATCCCCTGGTGGATGTGTGTCTTAATGTGTAAAACCCATATTAACACATAGGGGTTTAACTCAATGAACTTCTGACATAGCACGTGTGTTCGTGGCATACTAAACAATACCCTTAATTTGCCTAAATATTGGAAAATAGCTCTAAAAATAACATTATTTAACCCCCTACCAATATGAACCCAATACATCTTCCCATTTTAAAAACCCCTAGTTTCAGTAGATATTGTAGGTATCCATTTTTTCATTGACAATTTTTATACCCCTTTATATTTTTTCATTAACTTTGAGCTCTATTTCTTATACCTTCCAATATAAAAACCCTTTACCCCTATTATATGCTCAATATATTATGTCATTTTTCCCTCAATATATATCCCCCAATATGAATGCATGTGGTATGGTATTGCTCCTCCAATGGAGCCCCCGTGTATTAACATGACATATTTCGATCCGACTAATGATTTTAGTTAGGTGATCAATTTCTGTGTGATAACAAAATCGATATTTTCATTGATCCATGACTTATAAGTGGTACTGTAATCTCTCGCTAGATAAAAATAAACAAAGCTTTGGAAACTAGCATATTTAAGGATGATTTCATGACAAAAGTATTCACTTTTAAATAGGTTGTTTTCTAGTTTTCAAGTATATTTGATTCCAAACAAAGAATGACTTGAGTTCATGAAGAAAGATAACTCTTATTCTTTCAACTCCAAGTATATTTAGAAATATGTTGTGACTGCCAACTTTGGAAAAAGTTCTTGAACTCGTTGAGGTTGATGATGAAGCTTTGAATTAGCCTTGAATTGTTTCAGAAGACAACCAGAAGGGATATTCATTTCATTTTCAAGCCAAGGATTTGTATGATGCTTTCTTACCATAACGCATTATCTATGCTAGAAAAAGTTTTTAGTTTATAACTCTACTTGTGAAGTTCTAGTAAATACGAATAAATACAGGGCAAAGGTTTCATAAATTTCTAATAGAGTCACCAATGTTAAGGATAACAGAAGATAAATCTATTACAAGCAAGGTAAACTACTTTAGCGTGGTCTAGAAGCAAGTGTTATAATACTATTACTGTTACCCAATCTAAACCAAAGGAAATAATATATGCATCATTTTCAACCTTTTACAAACCAAGATTATTAATATAGTTGTGCTAGAATTATTGTAAAACCTAACACAACCACATAAAACCTAATATTATTATAATCTTAAAATTGTTGTGTGTGTAGCATGATTGTTCAGAAGTCTTTGTTTCAGCCGGATGTATACCCTAGGAATTTTGTACACCACTCCACGCGGGGGGGCTGATCCCCCCCTGTTGGGGGGTCTGGGGGCCAACGGTCCCCCGACGAGGGCTCGGGAGCAGCACCCCCAAAGCTAAAAACAGATGTAAAATTGCCTTGTAAAAGTATAGTAATTTCTAGTCAATCTGGGCCGTTCATTAGGCGGATGATCTGACGGTAGAACTTATGTTTAGTTTAGGGTTTTTTTCCCTAGAAGGCAACTCCTCTCTTTGTATGAGGGCATTGTATTTGAGGTTGTGAAAATAGATGTGTATTCCGAAAGCGAGAAACAGGGAGGCGAGACTGTGAGAGAAAACAAAGGATATTACAGTGGATCTGTTGTAGGTTGTGTCTCTTCACTTTGCTGGATAATAGGAAGGAAGGACTGGATGTTCGGGGTGGACATAGCCCAAACTGGGTGAACCACGTATATCTATGTCTCTCTTGTTTTATGTGTTTTCTGTGTTTATATTTCTGCAATATTTTATGTGTTCCATTGCTCCGTAATATATAACTTTCTAGCAACTGGTATCAGAGCCGAAGGTCTATTTGTCTGATAAACTCGCAGGAAAGAAGGGTTCCTCGTTCGAGTGGGAGCAATGGCGGAAAATGGTAAGTTTAGGGTCGAGAAATTTAATGGCCAAAACTTCTCACTGTGGAAGATGCAAATGGAAGATTATCTGTATCAAAAAGATCTATACCTACCATTGGGCGGAAAAGCAAAGATGCCGGCGGGTATGAAAGATGAAGAATGGAACCTTCTCGATAGAAAGTCACTTGGAACAATACGGTTGTGCCTCGCAGTGTCGGTCGCCTTCAACATTTCGAAGAAAACAATGACAAAGATTTTGATTAAGACGTTGGAGAAACTATATGAAAAACCCTCGGCCTCAAACAAGGTATTTCTTATGAAACGGTTATTTAATATGAAGATGTTGGAAGGTGGATCTGTTGCAGATCATTTAAATGATTTTAATACTGTTACAAGTCAGTTATGTTCTGTAGGGGTAAAATTTGATGATGAAGTTAAAGCTCTATTATTTTTGTGCTCATTGCTAGAAAGTTGGAATGGTTTAGTAATGGCCATTAGTAACTTTGTGTCTGGATCTAGTACTTTAAAGTTTGATGATGTTGTCGGTGCTATCCTTAGCGAGGAAATGCGATGGAAAAGTTTTGGTGAGACATCGGGAAATTCTTTGAGTGCAGAGTCTATGGGAAGAAAAATGGAAAGAGGAAATAGCTCAGGATATCGTAGTAAATCAAGGAAAGGCAGATCCAAGTCCATATCGGGGATAGTGTGCTGGAAATGCGGAAAGAAAGGACATCTAAAGAAAGACTATAGATCTCGGAAGGGAAAAGAAGGAGATGCACAACAAGAAAACAATCATGAAGCAAATGTGACATGTGAGGTGTTATAAGATGTTTTGATTCTTTCTTTCGAAAATATTATTGATTCCTAGGTGGTAGATTCAGGGGCCTCATTCCATGCCACACCTAATAAGAAATACTTTCATGACTATGTTCAAGGAGAGTTTGGACAAGTTCGTTTGGGTGATGATAAACCCTGTAAAATTGTTGGAATGGGTAAGGTTCTTGTAAAAAAACAGAATGGAAACCAATGGCTACTAAAGGAGGTAAGGCATATTCCAGATCTAAAGAAAAATATGATTTCAACAAGGTAGTTAGGCGGTGAAGGTTGTGTGACGACTTTCATAGAGAAATCTTGGAAGGTCACCAAAGGAGCCCTGGTAATAGCAAAAGGCGAAAAGGTTGGTACATTGTATTTATGCAATGGTATTTCTAACTCTGTTAATGCTTTAACTTCCAAATGAGCAGATGCAACATTATGGCATCATAGGCTCAGACACATGAGTGAAAAGGGGATGAAGATTCTTCACTCAAGGAATTTGTTGTCAGGTTTGAAGAATGTTGATTTGGACTTTTGTGAGAATTGCATTTATGGAAACAAAAGAGAGTCAGATTTCTCAAAGTTGGGAAAGAAGAGAAGAATGAAAAATCAGAGCTTGTGCATACAGATGTATGGGGACCTGCTCAAGTATCATCTCTCGGTGGCTCTCGTTATTATGTTACTTTTATTGATGATGTAATTAGAAAAACTTGGATTTATTGTATTAAGAATAAATCTAATGTATTTGATACTTTCAAGAAATGGAAAGCTTTTGTTGAGATTGAGACAGGAAATAAATTGAAGTGTCTTAGATCAGACAATGGAGGTGAATATTGTAGCAAAGAGTTTGATAGGTACTGTTCAGAGCATGGAATTCACAGAGAGAAGACAGTTCCAAGAACAACACAAGAAAATGGTGTGTTAGAAAGGATGAACAAAACAATCATGGAGCATGAAAGGTGCATGAGATTGCATGCAGGATTGCCTTTATAGTTTTGGGTAGATGCTGTAGATACCGCTGTTTATCTAATAAACAGAGGGCCTTCAATTTCCTTGGATGGTGGTGTTCCGGAGGAAGCATGGACAGGTAAAAAGGTAAACTACTCTTTTTTAAAGCCTTTTGGTTGTGAGGCCTTTGTCCATATTGATAAAGAAATTAGAACAAAGCTTGAGGCAAAGTCAAAGAAATGTACCTTTATTGGATATGGTGTTAATGATTTTGGTTATTGCTTATATGATTATGAAAATCACAAAATCATTAGGAGAAGAGATGTAATATTCAATGAAAAGGTCTTGTATAAGAATCAGTTGCAGGAAAAGAAACAGGAAAAAGAAAACAAGGAATACACAGTTCTTGATGAAATCACTGAAAAAGTAAAGGTGTCTGAAAATAATAATAATCAACAACCACAACAGCAGCAACCACCACAATAGTAACAGGCAGCCCAAACACCTGAAAGTGGTGTTAGAAGATCTACCAGGATAAGTAGACCCCCTGAACGATACTCTCCTTCATTATATTATTTATTATTGACTGATTTCGGTGAACCCGAATGTTATGAAGAATCAATGCAGGTTGAAAGCAGGATGAAGTGGGAGGTAGCCATGGAATAAGAGATGGACTCCTTAATGCATAACCAGACTTGGGACTTAGTTAGGTTCCCTGCAGGTAAAAATACATTGCAGAATAAACGGGTTTACAAGCTGAAGGAAGAAGATGGAGGAAAATGGAGGGACAAAGCTAGACTTGTGGTGAAGGGGTTTGCACAGAAGAAAGGTATTGATTTTAATGAAATATTTTGTCCCGTTGTTAAAATGACTTCAATCAGAACTATTTTAAGTATAGTGGCAGTTGAAGATTTGCATCTTGAGCAGTTAGATGTAAAGACAACCTTTCTCCATGGGGATTTGGAGGAAGAGATATATATACAGCAGCCACAAGCATATGAGGTAAAAGGGAAGGAGAAACTAGTGTGCAGGTTGAAGAAGAGCTTGTATGGCTTAAAACAGGCTCCAAGGCAGTGGTATCTAAAATTTGACAAGTTTATGTCTGAACAAGGTTATACTAGATGTCACTCTGATCATTGTGTTTATTTGAAAAAGCAAAATGATGGCAGCTATATTATATTGTTATTGTATGTAGATGACATGCTTGTTGTAGGGTCTAACATGCTGGAAATAAATGTGCTCAAAAGAAAATTGGCAAATTCATTTGCAATGAAGGATTTGGGAGCTGCAAAACAAATCCTTGGTATGAGAATAACTAGAGACAGGAAAAATCGCAAATTAACATTGTCTCAGAATGAGTACATACAAAAGGTGTTGAAAAGATTTAACATGCACAATGCAAAACGAGTTAGTACACCTTTTGCTAGCCATTTCAAACTTAGTAAGGAAATGTGCCCAAAGACCCAAGAAGACATGGATTATATGTCTAAAGTTCCATATGCATCAGCAGTTGGAAGCTTAATGTATGCAATGGTCTGCACAAGGCCTAATATTGCACATGCAGTGGGAGTTGTAAGAAGGTACATGAACAATCCAGGAAAGGAACATTAGATGGCAGTGAAATGGATTCTCAGATCTTTGAAAGGTACCACAAATCAAGCATTATGCTTTGGTGGTTCAAACATTTCCCTACAGGGATATGTTGATGCAGATATGGCAGGTGATAGAGATAATAGGAGGAGCACTACATGATATGTATTTACTGTTGGTGGAACAACTGTCACTTGGGTTTCAAAAATCCAAAGTGTTGGTGCACTTTCAACAATAGAAGCAGAGTATGTTGCTGCTACAGAGGCTAGTAAAGAAATGATTTGGTTACAAAGGTTTATGGGTGAATTGGGTAAGGAGCATGAAATGGGCACATTATACAGTGATAGCCAAAGTGCCATTCATCTTGCAAAGAACGCAGCATTTCATTCCAGGACTAAACACATACAGCTCAAGTACCATTTCATACGATCAATGTTGGAAGATGGAGCGCTGAAGCTGGAAAGATACACACTAGCCAGAATCCTGCAAATATGCTAACAAAATTTGTAACCAGGGAGAAACTGAGAATATGCTCAGTTTCAATTGGTCTTCAAGGATGACGATGAAGATGAGAAGCATCCAGGTCCAAAGAGGATTCATTGTCCAACAAATGAAGCAGCGGTGGAGTTTCTACAATCATTCTCCAAGTGGGAGATTGTTGTGTGTGGAGCATGATTGTTCAGAAGTCTTTGTTTCAACCGGATGTATACCCTAGGAAGTTTGTACACCCCTCCACACGGGGGGGGGGGGTGTGGGGGGGGACTTGTCCCCCCCGCGGGGGTCCGGGGGGCCGATCCCCCCCGACTGGGGGGTCCAGGGGCCAGCGGTCCCCCAGCGGGGGCTCGGGGACAGTGCCCCCGAAGCTAAAAACATATGTACAATTGCCTTGTAAAAGTATAGTAATTTCTAGTCAATCTGGGCCGTTCATTAGGCGGATGATCTGACGGTAGAACTTATGTTTAGTTTAGGGTTTTTTTCCCTAGAAGGAAACCCCTCTCTTTGTATGAGGGCATTGTATTTGAGGCTGTGAAAATAGATGTGTATTCCGAGAGCGAGAAACAGAGAGGCGAGACTGTGTGAGAAAACAGAGGATATTACAGTGGATCTGCTGTAGGTTGTGTCTCTTCATTTTGTTGGATAATAGAAAGGAAGGATTGGCTGTTCGGGGTGGACGTAGCCCAAACTGGGTGAACCACGTATATCTAGTCTCTCTTGTTTTATGCGTTTTCTGTGTTTATATTTCTGCAATATTTTATGTGTTCCATTGCTCTGTAATATATAATTTTCTAGCAAAAATAAACCAACCTAACCTAAATAATAAAATCTAAAAGTTAATTATTAAATGTAGTAAAGCTAATAAAACCTAAAAAATAATACTAGAATAATAAATAAATAGAACCTAAAGTATACTAATAAAACTTCATGAACCAGAATAAAAACATAAAGAAATAAAAATGTAAAGTAAAGTGAACAACTAAAACATCCTAAAACAAAATAAAAAAACGTAAAGTAAACCTAAAGTAAATGAATGAAATTAAGCAATAAGCAATGTCCCTCGTTGAATCAAAAGAAGCAATGTGTCATTAACCTAGTAAAAAACAGAAAGAAAAAAAGCAACAAATTAATCTAACATCATCCAATCTAGAATCAATGTATTATTACTATAGTTGAAACAAAAAGAAAAAACAATAAACTAATGTAACTTCAACAAAAAAAAATGAAAAACAATAAACTAATGTAACTTCAACTAGCTTGGAAGTAATGTATTACATTACAGGGATTTTAGGGTCAAAATTAAGCCTCAAAATGAAAAATATACAAATAAAGTCAACTTTAAAGGAACCAATAGGATTCAAGGTGATGATGTCATTCGTAGGGTAAATACTTTTAGAGAGAAGAAGAAAAAACATATTTTTGACTTATCTCCTTATATGTTTACTCAAATTTCAAGTGTGAGAACTCGCTAGATAAAAAAAAAGGATTTCAAATCCAATGAGTACCTACTCTGCATACTTTTGAGTAGTCATACACCAAGAAAAAAAATCAAAATATATGAAAAAACATGTTTCTTGAAATAAACATATTTTTCCATGTATTTTCATTTTTTTTAAAGTGGGTCTACTAAAAAGTATACATAATGAGTACTCATTAGATGCAGAATCTAATTTTGCATCCAATGAGTGTCAACACTTGAAATTTGAGTAAGTGTATAAGGAGATAAATAAAAAATACAATAAAAAAGATAGTTTTATTTATTTTCCTTTAAAAGTTTAGAACTCTTATTTTTTATTATTTTTACTATTATTTTATTATTTTCCTTATGAGATCCATTTTAGACATCAAAATTACCATAATGGCTAACCCAATTGAAAAAAGATTGAAATTGTATAAAATGACCCATCATAGTTAGCTCATCTTATCATCCTCAATCTGATGGGCAAACTGAGATAGTAAACAAATGTTTTGAAGGATATCTTCGTTGCTTTGTATCTGATAAACAGACACAATGGGTCAAATGGTTGCCTCTGGCTGAATGGTGGTATAACACTTCCTTCCATATAGCAACAAAAATGACCCCATTTATGGCACTTTATGGGTATCAACCACCATCCATCACATCATATTTAAGAGAAAATTCTAAGGTTCAGGCAGTGGAACATCACATCGAACATCAACAACAAGTCCTCCAACTCTTAAAGGATAACCTCGTGTTGGCACAAAATATAATGAAACAACAGGCAGATCAACATCGCAATGAAAGAAGTTTTGATGTAGGTGATTAGGTATTCCTACGACTACAACCATATAAGCAAATGTCCCTAAAGCAAGCTAAGAAGGATAATAAATTATCACCAAAGTATTATGGTCCATACAAGGTGTTGCAAAAGATTGGTACTATGGCATACAAATTGGAGCTTCCTGCAGCTTCTCGATTGCACCCAGGTTTCCGTGTTTCATGTTTAAAGAAAGTTATAGGCGACAAGCTCCCAGTTCAAACAATATTGCCAGAACTTGACGAGGAAGGAAAAATTATATTGGAACCGGAAGTAGTCACAGAAACAAGAACTCGGCAGCTACGAAATCGATCAATTTCAGAGTATCTTATCAAGTGGAAGAACTTATCCACTGAAGATTCCACATGGGAGGATGAGAATTTTATGCAGAAGTATCCCAAACTACTCAAGCGTTGAGGACAAAACTTTTTTGAAGGAGAGGGGCATGTTGGGTCCCTATATTACTAGTGATTACCCCATTACTATTGTAGTTATACCCCTTATTTATATTGTTGTGCCCCAATTACCCCCTTGTTGTTATTTCTGTGCCCCATAGAATCCCTCTATTGTTATTTTTGTGGCTTTATATTATTATTGTTAGGTCAGCTGGATTATATTGTGACTCCTTAGACTCCTATATATAGAAAGGAGGTTTTGTCATTTGTATCATCCAAGAATTGTTCATTTATGTAATGTAAAGGAGGTTGCCCCCTCGAAGAGGCTGAATTCTAAGGCGTGGATCTCTCTTTTCTATCTTTTTGTGAGCTGGTTTCATAACACAATCCAATGCAGGATTCTAGCTAAGTCCTATGCATTATACCTTAAGGAACAGTGGATGCAATTCCAAATCAAGACCCTAGGACAGAGAGGCACTATGCCATTCCAAGATTATAGACAGTTCAGTGATCTTTGTGATAAAAGCACAATGGAGGATAGGGCTAAGATGTTTGAGTTCTACTTGCATAACATGGACTTGACAGATCTGAATATATGGGACCCTAATGCAAAACTAGGGGATTTACAGTTGATGGCTTTGGCATCATGGATGAACCATGTGGAAGCAAGGGCTGCAGAAATGAAGAGGATATTGTAAGGGAACAAATAGAGCCTCTCATGATAAGAGCTGAGAAGTCAAATCCAATGGATTTCATCAACAGCCATAATTTAATTGCAAATGATCCTCAACTTGCACCCAGGTATCTTGATGCCCAAGAGCAAGCAATTACACATTTTGAGGATATGTTCAAGATGTTAGGGGAAGATAGCATGCAAGCTTGCCAAAGGAGATGGAATGCTTTTCCATATAGTTTGAAAATTAGAGAGTACCATTCTCCTCAAAGAATGAGAGAATCATTGAACAGGACACCCATGTACAAGCAAACCATCCAAAGGCTCAAAGTCAATTGGATTGGCTTGAGACTCAGTCCACCACTATTCTTGGGGATGTTAGAAGGCAGGAAGGAAGAGGAAGAAAGAAATTAGTGAGAGGAGATAGAAAGGAAGGCAGGATTCTATGCATAAGAATAGGAAACCACAGTAGAAGCATGGGATGTCAGGGAGGCCACTAGGGCTATGAAAGATATGGATATTGATTGAGTTGCTCAGAGGATGAGCAATACTTTCAGTAGGGGGGCGATGATGAGCCTCGTCATTGAGTAACTATATGGACCTTAATAAACCTCCTAGCTTAGTCAAATCAACTCTTCTCACAATTTATTACATGTTTTGATTATATTTTGTTTAATGAGATGAGTCAAAGTGAGATATTATGCCTAGTTGAATAATGTGCATTGAATGCAAGTTTGTGCGAGAAAACCAGGGAATTTGGGAAAGATTAAAGCCTAAAACTCGAATGGGACAAGGAAGAGAGACTGTAGGAGGTAAATCCTCCTCATTTACTCCTCCCTCATTCGAATATTCCTCCATCAATCACACTAGCTCGGAGTACAAGTAGCCAAGTCATGAAAATCAAAAGGCAGCCAAGCAAGTGACAGTCAAAGATTTAGTTTATCTTGAGTTTGGGAGCTGAGCCTCCCTATATTTAAGGAAGTCATTGGAGACTTCAGTTGTGTAAATAAAGAGGCCTAAACCTCATTAGGACTCTAATTTTTGCTATAAAAACTCTAGTTATTTTTGAGCTCCAGACTTGTGGAATACATTGCTATGTAATTTTCTTTTTTGATAATGAGAATGAGCTTTTTCTGGAGCCAATATTGAGTTAAATCATAGGGCTGAAGCTCTTGGGTTAGGGCCTGTTGAGGGCCCCGAAATCGGGTCAACAACAAGGGGGATACCCACCCGGTCCGGAACCTGGTTGGCAGCTCCTTGCTCGTTTGGTGTAGCGGGTCCGACTGGGGATAATGGGACCAGCTTCCCAATCTAAAGGATGTGTGTGTGTGTGTGTAGATTTTGATGATGCTAATTTAGAGGTAATTTTTAAGCTAATTTAATTCTAAACTCTAAACTGACTCTATACTACCGTAATCTAACAAAAACAGCACATCTAATCTATACTAACCCGGGGTAGAATTCTTTCATTATGCGATCTAAAAAGATTTCATACAATAACTGGTAATAAAGATCATTCAGCTATGATAAGAATATAAATCAATTAAGATAAACCATTCTACATAAGAAGTTAGGCAAAACAGTTATGAACAGCATATCGCATAACAGTTTATTCATATGTCAAGCACAAACAAATGACTCCACCGTACAAAAGTGCCAAATGGTAACCCACATATTCATACATTAACATATAAACAACTCAGCTGTATATCACTCTAAGAATATGAGCAGAAATTAATCAAGAGATAAAAGTACCATTTATGACTGATTTCACTCACAAACTTCAAGCAATAACAATTTATCTCTACTTACTTCTAACATCTACTAAGAGTACAGAAGTGCAACATCAGTAGTAGACATTAAAATGCAAACATAAATAAATCTCGATCCATCCATTCATCAAAAACCCCCTCCAAGGGTGCAAAAGTGCATGTTCTGAGGACAAGTTTTTTGACAAATTTTCGGACCCTTCTCCAAATGCCATGAGAAGGGTTAAATACTACTAACTAACTAATCTTAATTACACAAATTTAGGAAACGGCTTCAAATGACCGCCCTTTTACTAAAACAAATTTATTTCTAAAAATTGAATCTAGTTTCTAACCGTTTCTGTATCTACTCCTTAGTGTTGTAAGCAATGCAAGGTTCGCCTGGAAAGAGTCGGCTGGTTGTCTTTTTCTTTTGCTCGAGCAATAAAAGTAGAAATAACAAAAGCTAGCACCTCTTTCTGACAAACTAGAAGATATTTTTGAAAATCTTCCTCTCGCTGGGTGTATTTGCTGTGTGTATACTTAGTATAACCCAGATTTCTTTCAAATTGATTGTGTTGTTTCTATTTCGGTTTCTGGCCGTGTGAATGACTCAATGAGTTAGGGATTTCGTTGCCTGAACAATCTTCCGTTCTTTGTTCCAGGCTTTTCTGGAGCGTCCTCCCTCTTTAGCGTTTTTCTTTTTTCTTTACCCAGTCTGAGCTTCAGGATCTTTTGCAAACATGCTGCTTTTGTGCGCCTTTGACTCTGAGTCTTGGATAGTCTATTTTCATCAGTGTCTATTGAGTGATACTCTTGAATCCGCGGCCCTGCTGCATGCGGCATCTATCTGCGAAGGCATCTCCTCTCTGATCTTCTAGTATTGGCGCTTTCCCCTTTTCCTTAGATGTTTCCTGCATATAGATTTATATTAGTTGCTGCCTTGCAGTTTACGCAAAGGAAAAGAGAAATGACGAAAAGATTGACATGAAAGCTTTAAGTTCTAATGAATGCATAATCATGACACTCATAATGACTTGACTCTTCGAAAAACGCAACACGATCATCCTTGGATACTCAGGCGTGCAATCATTAATTTCCCTTAAGGTGTGCGCTCAATTTTGGGTTTACAGATCATGCCGAAGAAACTTTGCGATGAGTGGTTTCTGCGATTCGTGTCGTAGCAATTAATAGTCTCATTCATCGCAGATTGTAAATCGCAAGATCGTAGGTCGTAATATCGCAGATTGCAATATTGCATTTTTCATTTGATCACTGTGCGCTGCTTATGCGACGTTGCGATATGTGACGTCGCATATCGGCCATCGGCGATTCCTTTTTGTTTTCTTTTAAGGGAGCTTTCAAAATATGCGATGCGATATATTTCGCATCGCTTCTTTGCAGCTTATTTATGCGCATAGGAAAATTCTTCACTCTCTCTTTGCGATGCGATATAGCTTTTAGGGAGTTAAATACAAAAATTTTGATAAAAATATTTTTGGGATTTTTTGTTAAGGGTCCCCATTTGCTTGATGTTATTGCTAATATCAAACAAAGAGGGGGGTTGTTGGTGACCACAACAATGGTGATTCACTGTGAAGAACCAGTTATCTCTGCTTTTCTATTGACATTTCCACTTCCGAAACAGAAAAATTTTCATATGTCTAAATTTTGTTATGGACAGATAGAGTAGATTACCCCTTATCCTGTCAATGATACTTTGTCTCAACCTTTCTTTTATTCCAATTGTCTGCTTCCTTAGGCTTAGTTATTGCATTCATACCAAACATTACTCGGTCCTTTTTAAAGATAAAATAAATTCTTCTCTGCGTACTGGCTTTAAAATATGCTCATTTGTCGTAGGTAGAGCCTCTGCTGCCCGCAAGAGTCCATAGCCTCGACAGGGTTACCATGTTATCCAGCAATGATCCTTTTTCCTGCTTGAGGTTATTTACAACATTTCAGAGAAAAATCCTTTTTGACACTTTCTCATTTTTTATTCTCTAAAGAACAATGTCTTGGTTTAGTGGCCAAATTATGACACAGTCATTCACTTGATTTACACTTTTGCTGAACAAGTTGGCTCGTGATGAGACCCCTTGTCTTTTGATTGCAACAATCTTTGAGTCGTTGCCCTGTTTTGATAGACAGTATTGGCAAAGTCAGCAAGTTATAATATCTGTGATCATGATAAGCCGGCTCGTGATGAGACCTCTTATTCTTTGAGATATAGTGTTTTCTCAGATTGTTCCTCTGAATGCTGCGGTTTCCTTTAGCAGGGAGGAAGTCATTGTTTTTCCTTAAGAAAGCTCTGGACGACAATAATAGAGTTTGAAAACAACAGCTTTACAGAGAATATTTATTTTATTATTGATGATACCTTTCATTATGCTGACATAAAACAATTTTTTACCAAAGGTTGTTTTCATCAAAGTTTTTTGAGAGGTTGAAACTAATATCATATTCAGGTTAAAGTTAACTCTATTTGTCAATAATAAAAATCAGATTTTTCGAAAAGTTTTGCTATTTGTACAAGTGAAATCAAAATCTGATAGAGAGTTGGTGTGCTCTTTCATGAATCCTTTTCAATGATCATTTACAACCGGTTTTATTTATAAGAAAGAGAAAAACAAAATAAAAGAAACTAAAACTATCCTACAAAAATAGAAGAATGATCTTCTATGGAAAATACATTTTAAGAATCTGTCCATTCACAGGCAAAGAATCTCTTCTACCTGCAAAATCCTGCAACACAAACGTCGATGGGCCTATGACTTCTACAATCTGAAAAGGACCAAGCCACATCTTCTAAAATTTCGTATGTTTTCCCTTTTCTTCATGAGCCTTATCCCATTTCAAAACTAAATCTCCCATCTGAAAGTTCTTTTTGGTTATGATGTTTGAGTCAAAAGAGGATTTTATTAGCGCTTGGTGATGAGCATGGGTTTTCTTAGCTTGTTCTCGTCGTTCTTCTAGTTTGATTATCTCCATTTGTCTCAATTGTAAGGAGGAAGTAGATACTTCATCGATGTGTTGTACTAAAGACAAAGAGGGAATGACTAAGTGAGTTGGAAGAACCACTTCTTTCCCATAAACTAAATTAAAAGGAGAAGTGCCGATTGAAGCTTTCTTCGTAATTCTATCTGCCCATAAAGCATTTACCAGCGCTTTGTGCCAATTCTTTTGGTTTTGGTCGACTGTTCTTTTAATAATCCTGATTAGGTTTTTGTTTGTTGATTCAGCCAACCCATTACTTTGCGGATAGTAATTGGCAGAATATTTCAGTTTGAATCCTCTTTTAAGTGCAAACTCAGTGATTGCATTTCCAGAAAAGTATGATGCATTATCAAACATTAAGGCCGTTGGCACTCCAAACCTAGTGATGATAAATTGATCTATGAATTCAATAATGTTTTCAGAATTAACTGTCTTGAGAGGAACTGCTTCTACCCATTTAGTAAAATAATCTGTTGTCGTGAGGATATACCTATGCTGCTTAGAAGAGTGAGGAACGATCTCACCTATTATGTCCAAGTAGCATTGGCTAAATGGTTGCTCGATGTTAACCAGCTGTAGTGGCATGGACGATTTCCTTTGTTTCCCTACAACAGTCTGGCAGATTTGGCATTTCCTTACGTAATTGTATGAGTCTTTGAACAACGTGGGCCAATAATATCCTGCACGTAATATCTTATGTGCAGTAGCTTCTCCAGCATAGTGTCCACCTGCTGGTCCATCGTGGAGTTCCTGCAAAACCTTTTCGGCTTCAGTTTTCTCAAGACACCTAAGAAGTACAGAATCGTAATTCCTTTTAAACAGAACATCATTTATGAGCTGGTATTGTTTAGCTTTCAATCTCAGAGCTCTTTTCTTGGTGTGATCCAGATGTGATGGAGCATACCCGTTCTTAAGATAATAAATGGTGTCCGCATATAATGATTCTGCGTGGTTTAGGCTTACCTCATATGTATGTACCTCTTCAGATGAGTTCTCAGGAATTTGTGATGCTCCAGCTAACATCTTGCAGAAGCCTTGACCTCTTACGATGTTTACTGGCTTGATCTCAAGATCGTATTCTTGTAAAGCGGTAATCCAATTTGCTCTCTTTTCACCCACATCCTTCTGTACTAACAGGTTTCTTACCGTTGGAAATGGTACTACGACTTTGGTGTGGGCCTTAAGTAAGAAAGGTCTGAAATATTTGATCGCTTTGAAAACAGCATATGCTTGTTTCTCCACGTCTGAATAATTGAGTTCAACACCTTGTAAGTTTGAGATAAAGAATGCGATTGGAGCTTCCGCCTTCTCTTGATTTGTTTGAGTTAAAATCGCGGCATAAGATTTCTCTGAGGCAAAAGTGTATAAGATAAAAGATTCTGAAAAATTTGGGGTAGCTAAAGATGGAGCGTTGATGATAGCTTGTTTGATCAAGTTGAATACTTCGTGCTCATCTTGACCCCATTTAAAATTTGAATTCTTTTTTATCATATACTGTAAAGGAGAAATAATACGTGAAAAATCTGGGACAAACCTTTTTACAAAATTGATTTGTACAAGGAAAGATTGCATGGCCTTTTTGTTATGGGGCATGGATATTTCGGAAATTTCTTTGATTCTGTCAGGTTCAATGTGAATACTAGATTTCGACACTATGAATCCAAGCAATTTCCCTTCACTTAATGCGAAAAAATATTTATTTGGGTTAAGTGAAATCCCATACCTTAAGCATCTTTGAAAGATTTGTTTCAAATCTTTGAGATGGTCGCTTCGCTTCTTGGAGTACACTGTTATATCATCTAGGTAAATCACTACCGATTTATTGACTAAACCTTTAAACACGATGTCCATGGCTCTCTGAAAGGTAGCGCCGGCATTGATCAGACCAAATGGCATCTTCCGATATGCGTATGTGCCCCATTTGGTTCGGAATGTGGTTTTCAACTGATCATCGAGATGTACTAGCACTTGATTGTATCCTGAAAATCCATCCAGGAAAGACATTAATTCTGAGCCCGCTACTGCCTGTAATATTTGCTCCATAGGTGGGAGGGGAAAATTATCTTTCTGACAGGCTTTGTTGAGATTCCGGAAATCAATACAGATCCTGATATCTCCGTTTTTCTTTCTAACGGGAACCATATTGGATACCCATTTGGAGTGTCTGACGGGGAAAATTATTCTGGCTCTCAACAATTTATTTAACTCAGTCTTTATCTGATTTTCTAAGTTGGGGTGGATTTTTCTGAGCTTCTGCTGGACAGGTTTTTCATTGTCAATCATAGGGATAGTGTGTTGAATGATAGAAGTGTTGTATGTCTTCAGCTCATCGTAATTCCATGCAAAAACGTTTTTGTATTGTCTCAGAAGACGGATATATGCTGATTTTTCTTCAGGGGCTAGGCCGTGGCCTAGATTAACGTTTTGCGGCTTCTGATCGGTTCCTAGGTTCACTAATTCATAGTTCAGAGTTGAATTGTAGAGTTTAGAATTGGCAGATCTTTTAAACTGACTTTTCAAATCATATAAATCTTCTAACTTAACCACCGATTTAGGTATAGCATTATCAGTGTTATTTTGCTGAATTTGGTGATCATGATGGTCTTCGTCAATTATTTGATTTGAGTAGGAGCCTTCAGAAGTGAGGAAATTTACAATGTCTGGATCGTCGTTGAATACTCTCCAGTTGGTGATGTTGTCAGGGATGGATGGTCTAAAGATTAATTCTATTAAAAACCTATCTGGACTGAAATCTTCGGAGGGAATAAGTCTAGAGGCTACGTTAGCTAACAGGTCTGTGCTCGCATTTTGGAGTCTTGGGATTGACGAAATATTGAATGCTATGAAATGTGAAGTCAGATCTTGAACTAAAGATTGATAGTGATTTAAATGACTTGACAGGCAATGTATGGTGTTACGTACCTGCTTGACGACAATTTCAGAATCTCCAAAGACTTGAAGATACTTAACATTCAACCCGATTGCTTTGTATAGGCCTTGCACCAAGGCTTCGTACTCCGCTGTATTTTTTGTGCAATCGAACTCAATTCTGCATGTAAGCATGATCTTGTTTCCGTCTGGGCTAATCAGAACGCATCCTGCTCCTGCTCCCTCGTTAGATTTAGAGCCATCAAAATATAATTTCCAAAATAAAGATGTATTTATAGAGTTATCTAAAAAATTAAAACACTTTTAATCATCAGTTTGGGAAAAATTTTCCACTTGGGACAAAACTGAATTTTCTAAGTAACGTGAGGTGTGAGCATTGAAATTGCCGAGGAAAGAATCTACCGAGTAATTGCCTATGATACTGTTGTTGTATGCTATTGCTTCGTTCTCTCGTTCCAATTCTGTCACTATGTGCTTTTGGTGCAACTCTAATTCAACCTTTATTTGATTCGGTTTACCGTTGTAGGGTAACCACATGTGCGACCAGTCGGTTGAGAAATATCCGTGGAGTTTTCGGACCAATCCCTGCTAATAATTAAACCATAAAATTCAGGGATGTCAGCTACTAGAATGTCGATAACCTGGCATACTTTCGGGTTAGACGACAATCTTATGGTCACCTGGTTAAGTTCACCAATCACTTCGACTTGAGATCGATCAAGTTGAACTATGCGCACTGCGGATTTTTGTGGCTGAACATTCAATTTAGCACATATTGATCTGGGTAGAATATTCGTTGAAGCACCAGAATCAACCAAGCAATTGTGCACGTTTTTATTGAAAATTTCATAAGTGAGAAGAAAAGGAGGAGTATGGGATCTTGACCTTCCTCCAATCAAGGCAATGCCATTCGGATCAATCTTATTGATCATGTTGTTTGGAGGTCTTCCCATGTTGTGGGAAGCTACAGCTGTAGGTAAAGATGTAGTAGGCACGACATGTAATTCTTTCATCATTATTTTCTGTTGATGTTTCAATTTGCTCAATTCGTAAAGAGTGATATTAGCCCTAGTCTTTTTCATGTCATCGATAATGTTATACTCCATTTCATCCGACACTATCAGTGTTCTTGATGGAGGCACTTGATTTGATTGGACTGGGCTAAATTGGGTCACTCTAGCAGTTGTTTTCTTTGATGCGACCTTATCTTTTGTTGCAGGGCTTGCGCCCTTCTGTTTAGGGGTAGTTTGGGGAGGATCAAGTTGATTTTTGGTTCGTGTGCTAACTGGAAATGCTTCTTGATCCTATTCTTGTGGGAGGATGAAATCCCACATTCCTTGTAGTTCCACAACTTCTTCATCATCAGTCTGCCCTTTAGTGGTATTCTCTTCTTCTTCTTCTTCTTCAGATTCGACGTTTGAGACAGCATTGGGTGGTTTCACCTCCATGGGAGGATTTCTTTTAAAAGATCTGTAGGGCTTTTTTGAAAAATTTTCTGCTACTTGTTTTCTTATGTCAATCATCTCATTGGACATGGCCTTTAACACCTTTTGTAATCCTTCCATATCGGAAGGATCTTTCGTTTGCTTCTTCTTGGTGTCTTCTTTGAAAGAGATTTTCTTAGATTTGCGTTCTTCTATTGCAGATCTCTTTTCTAGGGAAACTACACATTTTTCTACTACTAACGCCTCAATTAAGTTTTCAACTAAGGTCGTCTTGTTTGCCCTATCTACGAAGATAGCCAAGTTTGATGGTAAGGCCGTGATGTACCATTCACATATTACTTCCTCGCTGGGTTGAGAAGCAGCGGGAATTTTGTTGAGGATCTTATTGAACCGTAAATTGAAATCTTTAATGGGTTCTCTAGCCTCAGCTTTAAGATCAGATAGGTCATTGATCAATGTTGTTGTTGATCTTTCATCGCCAAAATTGGTGAGGAATTAACTTTGAAAAGTGTCCCAACTTGTGATGGACCCGGAAGGTAACGAAAAGTACCATGACCCGGCTATTCCTTGCATTGTATAAGGAAAAAGCCGGACGAAAGCATCCTCGTTGGTAACTCCATTGAGATTAACAGAAAGCATGAAATTATTCATATGCTCTTCAGCTACCATGCCTGTTTCTGGATTGAACTTAGGTAGCCATTTCTCAGGATGGGCTGGTATTCGTCTCAGGGGTGGAGGCATTACAATCGCCCCAGGATTGTTCCATGGAGACTGGGCCATCGTTGAGCCGCTAGTTAATGAGAGTGCAGAAGACGGTCCCTAATGCTGAGAAGATGAAGGTATTATGATCTTTGATGATTGAAGAGGAAGTGTTGTGGAAGATGGATGAGTGATTTGGGATGAGGATGTGGGTGGTTGACTTCGCGGTGAGGGTGTTGAAATGGACGAAGTAGATGAAAGAGTCTCACAATCAGACTCTGGTGGTGTTTTCCTTGCTCTTTTCCTAGTAGGGAGAGGGAGTTGACTTGGTTGAATACCAAATTTCTCACTCTTCAATCTGGTCAGGGGATGAGCAGGATTGTACTGAAAAGTCACGCTGTTGTGAGATTTATCAGACTTCTAAGAAAAAATAGAGAATCCCTGGAGTTTACGAATCAAAGTTTGAATTTCCGGGGGTTCAATGATAAGTTGGTCTGATATATTAGGGTAGGTAGCAGCGGTGGATACTCGAGCGACTTCTAACTCCGGGCTTAACCGTACTGGAGAAGTCGGGGGAGTTGATGAGGGTGATTTACTCTTAGAATGGCATTTAGATTTTGACTTAGTTGCCATTTATAGTTCGTGCCCTCCTTCTAGCGCCAAATATGTTGAGGGCCCCGAAATCGGGTCAACAACAAGGGGGATACCCACCCGGTCTGGAACCTGGTTGGCGGCTCCTTGCCCGTTTGGTGTAGCGGGTCCGATTGGGGATAATGGGACCAGCTTCCCAATCTAAAGGATGTGTGTGTGTGTGTAGATTTTGATGATGCTAATTTAGAGGTAATTTTTAAGCTAATTTAATTCTAAACTCTAAACTCTAAACTGACTCTATACTACTGTAATCTAACAAAAACAGCACATCTAATCTATACTAACCCGGGCTAGAATTCTTTCATTATGCGATCTAAAAATATTTCATACAATAACTGGTAATAAAGATCATTCAGCTATCATAAGAATATAAATCAATTAAGATAAACCATTCTGCATTAGAAGTTAGGCAAAACAGTTGTGAACAGCATATCGCATAACAGTTTATTCATATGTCAAGCACAAACAAATGACTCCACCGTACAAAAGTGCCAAATGGTAACCCACATATTCATACATTAACATATAAACAACTCAGCTTTATATCACTCTAAGAATATGAGCAGAAATTAATCAAGAGATAAAAGTACCATTTATGACTGATTTCACTCACAAACTTCAAGCAATAACGATTTATCTCTACTTACTTCTAACATCTACTAAGAGTACAGAAGTGCAACATCAGTAGTAGACATTAAAATGCAAACATAAATAAATCTCGATCCATCCATTCATCAAAAACCCCCTCCGAGGGTGCAAAAGTGCATGTTCTGAGGACAACTTTTTTGACAAATTTCCGGACCCTTCTCCAAATGCCATGAGAAGGGTTAAATATTACTAACTAACTAATCTTAATTACACAAATTTAGGAAACGGCTTCAAATGACCGCCCTTTTACTAAAACAAATTTATTTCTAAAAATTGAATCTAATTTCTAACTGTTTCCGTATCTGCTCCTTAGTGTTGTAAGCAATGCAAGGTTCGCCTGGAAAGAGTCGGCTGGTTGTCTTTTTCTTTTGCTCGAGCGATAAAAGTAGAAATAACAAAAGCTGGCACCTCTTTCTGACAAACTAGAAGATATTTTTGAAAATCTTCCTCTCGCTGGGTGTATTTGTTGTGTGTATACTTAGTATAACCCAGATTTCTTTCAAACTGATTGTGCTGTTGCTATTTCGGTTTCCGGCCGTGTGAATGACTCAATGAGTTAGGGATTTCGTTGCCTGAACAATCTTCCGTTCTTTGTTCCAGGCTTTTCTGGAGCGTCCTCCCTCTTTAGCGTTTTTCTTTTTGCTTTACCCAGTCTGAGCTTCAGGATCTTTTGCAAACATGCTGCTTTTGTGCGCCTTTGACTCTGAGTCTTGGATAGTCTATTTTCATCAGTGTCTGTTGAGTGATACTCTCGAATCCGCGGCCCTGCTGCATGCGGCATCCATTTGCGAAGGCATCTCCTCTCTGTTCTTCTAGTATTGGCGTTTTCCCCTTTTCCTTAGATGTTTCCTGCATATAGATTTATATTAGTTGTTGCCTTGCAGTTTACGCAAAGGAAAAGAGAAATGACGAAAAGATTGACATGAAAGCTTTAAGTTCTAATGAATGCATAATCATGACACTCATAATGACTTGACTCTTCGAAAAACGCAACACGATCATCCTTGGATACTCAGGCATGCAATCATTAATTTCCCTTAAGGTGCGCGCTCAATTTTGGGTTTACAGATCATGTCGAAGAAACTTTGCGATGAGTGGTTTCTGTGATTCGTGTCGCAGCAATTAATAGTCTCATTCATCGCAGATCGCAAATCACAATATCGCAGTCGTAATATCGCAGATCGCAATATCGTATTTTTCATTTGATCATTGTGCGCTGCTTATGCGACGTCACATATCGGCCATCAGCGATTCCTTTTTGTTTTCTTTTAAGGGCGCTTTCAAAATATGCAATGCGATATATTTCGCATCGCTTCTTTGGAACTTATTTATGCACATAGGAAAACGCTTCACTCTCTCTTTGCGATGCGATATAGCTTTTAGGGAGTTAAATACAAAAATTTTGATAAAAATATTTTTGAGATTTTTTGTTAAGGGTCCCCCTTTGCTTGATGTTATTGCTAATATCAAACAAAGAGGGGGGTTGTAGGTGACCACAACAGGGCCCAACCCTAGAAGCAAAGGATCCTCTTCTTGTATATGTATGCTTAGATTGATTTCATAGATTCAAGGTTAAATTGTCCTTAGAAGTATTTCATTGCAAGTAGTGTAGATTTGATTAGATTGTTTATTAGTTTTCTTCCATTTGTGATTTACTTTAGCAGTAGTTTAGAAGAGATAAAGGACCATCAAAAAGATGTCAACACGTGTTTTGGCCTCACTTCTTCCTTCAGGAATCATGATTTGAGGAAAGGACTCCTATGCAGCCCCAAAAAGACAGAATTCTAATTTCTCATAGAATTTAGAGTTTTATGTACTTAAGCCAACATTTGATCAAGTTGCAAGAGTAGGACCTAGCCAACATTTCTTTCACCTTCATCCTTACAATATATCTCATCAATGACTCCATCTTATTCTTCAATTTTTCCTCATGCATGAAGTAGACAGCTAGCTCATGAAACTCTGTTTTCCTAGCTCATTGAAATTCTCCTTGTTTACATGACTTTTGGGCAAATATAAATGTTTGATGCAATGCATGTGTTTCAGAAGTAAAGAGAGATATCTAGCCAGAAACCTCCTTCAAGATTCATCCATCCATGATCATTCCTTTCTTTCACTAAGACCCTCACTGATTTCATCATTTTACAAGGAAACTTCTCCAAGCATGTTGAGAAAATCCAACCATCTCCCAACCTTGGTTTTGAGTTATGAGTGATCCTAGGCATGTTCTTGATTCATTCCATCCACCAACCACCTTCCCTAAGCCTTCCGTCACCTTCATCACCCATCATTTTTCTCTCGACTGTATCCTGTAGAAATACAAGGAATCTTGTGGGTTTTTAGGACATCCTGTAGGTTTTCCTGTAGTGGCCTGTTTTGAGGCCGAATTGAGGGAAAAGCCTCTAGGAATCTAGACAAGGTCACTTAAGCATACCCAAACCTTCCAACCATCCACTAACATTCCTAAGCCACCTGCCACATTGCCATAGGAGATTAGCTTGCACACTCTTCCATAAATAAAAAAATAAAAAAAGATAAAAAGAAAAACATATTTATTTTAGTCATTTACATGCACAATATTAATGTTTGATGTTTTGAACTTACATGCTTAGGACAGTAGAATTCCATACATGATTAACTTAACATTCTTTCTAAATCAGAGCCTCTTAGAAGATAGTTAGACAATGGTGTGATTTTAGCATTGAATTTCAGTCTTTTTCCTTATTGCAGTAGACAAGCTTTCTCTTAGACTAGATTTCTCTTTCCCTCATCAGTAATCAAGCTTCTTCTGAATCCATAGTATTCTGGCTTGAAAAACCCCAGTGGTCTCTCACTAGATGAACAGTGACAAAAGGGCAGAACCATCACTTTTACTTGTGTATACAGCACTGTCACCTCCAAGTTTGTATGAACCCCGAGTTGATAAAGTAAAATTGGTAGCCCCAGGAGTTGCGACATTCTTGCTGAAATACTGGTGTTGTTCAATCTCTTCCTGAAATATTTGACTCCAAAGTAAGTGTTATAGAAGAAATGAAGGATCTAGACACCCTCAAGTTGGATGAAATTCATGGAATTCTCACTTCCTATAAAATGAGGAAAGGAATCTCAAATTCCAAAGAAGAAGCATTCAAAGCCCCAAAATCAACAAGAGGAAGAAAAGGATGGAATACCAGCAGTGATGACTCCAATGATGTAATCTAATTAGCACAATTTGTATGAAAGTCTCAAGAAAGGATCCAAGCTAAAAGGTAAGTACTCTCTTATTTTTTTCAATGGTGGAAGAATAGGTCATTATGCTGCAAAATGTCCTCGTAAACATGATACTGATGATGAGGATACAGAAAGAAAGGGTTTAATAAGAAGAATTTATTCTCTAAGCGAGATGAATCTGATAAATATGAATTTGTAGTCATAAAAAAGAAATCAACTAAAAGTTTCCCTCATCACAAAGGAGGTAATGATGAATCAAATGAAGAAGATGACTATGCTAGAAGCCAAGAAGTATTATTCATGGCATTTACAAATGATGATGATTCAAAAATAGAAGGAAATGTAGATGAATTTTTAATGAGTTCCATTGAATAAAATGATAAATTAGGAAATAAAATATTTTCTCTCAACGTAGAAAAGGAGGAAGTAAAATGAAGGGAATACCTCTTGAAAAATAAGCTAAAAGGAAAGGAACAAATTTGTGAAAATCGTGAAGCTGAAATAGTATCTCGAAGGAAGGAATTAGAGCAAGTAAAAAAGAGTTTGGAAAGATCTCAAACACTTGACAATATCCTTAATGATAAAAAAAACTCAATATGACAACTCCGGGATTGGTTTTAAAGGAGAATCATCAATTACTAAGGACAATGCAAGAAGCTATGCCGACATACTTTCTAGGAATCCAAAAGAAGAAAAGTCATCTCATCAAAGGCCCATGTCAAATCCAAAGAATGAAGAAAGAGTAACTCCAAGGAAGAATGTTTATTCAAATAATGGCTATTACAACAGGTACCAAAATATCATTTTTGGGTATTGTTATTATTGTAAAAAATTTGGTCATCAAGCTAAACATTGCATGGCTCGTAAGAATAAAACACCAAGATTGAAGGATCAAACAAATAAACGACGTGGTCTCAAAGAGAAAGGAAAAATCAAGGCTTATAACTCCTTTGATCCTTTGACCAATTTTGATCCAAGTTGCTCATTATGTAATGATTATGGACATAACTAACAAAATTGTCCACTCAAAAGAGGAGAAGCTAGAAGGGAGAATCTCAATACAGATAGAGGGGGAGAATTCACATCAAAATAATTTGATAAATTATGTAAAGTACATGGAATTGAAAGAGAACACTCTGCTGCTAGAACATCCAAAAAAATGGGGTAGTTGAAAGAAGAAACCAAATTGTTCAAGAAATGGCAAGGACAATGTTACTAGCAGCTGACTTGTAGCCAAAATTTTGGAGAGAAGCAAGTGGGACAGCAGCTTATACCTTGAATCAAACCCAACTAAGACCAAATAATGAGAAGACTCCTTATGAATTATGGAAATGAAGACCTGCTTCAGTAAAATACTTCAGGATTTTTGGAAGAAAATTATTTATAAAGATCAATGATGACTCACAGGGAAAATTTTATTCTTGAGTGGATGAAGGAATATTCCTTAGATATTCTACTAGGATAAAATATTACAAATGCTACAATAATTGACTACGGAAAATAGTGAAAAGCATTGATGAAGATCAATGAAGCCCTTCCACAAAAGGAAATTGAGGATCATGAAGTTGACCCCCTCATTGAATAAAATGAAGAAGAACCTGAAAAAGAGGAAATAGATCAAGAAAAACAAAAGGAAAAAGAATCATCTCAAACCCCTTCAAAAGTGAAATTCCTCCAAAAGCATCACCCGGAAAAATAAATTATTGGCAATGTAGATGAGGAAATACAAACCCAAAGAAGGATGAAAAGTACGTCAAGGAAAAATGATTTTTTTCTCCTATCTATGATAGAACCAAAAACTTTTACTTATGTAAGCAAGGACCCTAATTGGGTGAAATCCATGGAAGAAGAAATGTATCAAATCGAGAAGAATGAGACATGGGAGATGGTACCTCATCCAAAGGATAAAAATATAATTGGAACCAAGTGGGTGTTCAAAGAAAAAAGAATGAAGATGGACAAATCACCAGAAATAAGGCAATGCTTGTTTATAAAGGTTATTCACAAATTGAAGGAATCGACTTTGAAGAAAAATTTGCACTAGTAGTGCATATGTAAGCTATAAGGATGTTCTTGGAATTTTATTACTCAAAAGGATTCAAAATCTATCAAATGGACATAAAATCAGCATTTATGAATGGGGATTCAAGGAAGAAGTCTACATGGAGCAACTAGAAGGATTTGATCTAGCAGAAGGAAAAGACTTTGTATGTAAGTTGAAAAGGGAATTATATGGGTTGAGACAAGCTCCTAGAGCTTGGTACGCAAGATTATATCACTATATACAAAAAAAAAAAGGCTTCAAAAATGGGGTGGAAGGAAGTAATCTCTACATGAAGATGGACAAGGATAAATTATTATCCACTCTTGTCTATGTTGATGATTTGCTTTTTGCTAGAAATGATGATGAGATGAGCCATGAGTTTGCTCAAAATATGTCAAAATAGTTCGTAATTTCAATGATTGGTGAGTTATCTTAGTTCCTTGGACTACAAGTATCTCATACCACAACAGGCATATTCATATCCGAAGCAAAATATCTTAAAGATATGCTTAAAAGATATCAGAAGATTGTGCACCTATGAGCACACTGATTACCACAGATTGCAAATTGAGAAAAGATTATGGATCCCCCTTCGTAGATGAAACTCTTTACAGGTCAATAATTGGAGCTCTCCTATACTTAACTGCTATAAGACCCGATAGTGTGCAAGCAGTAGGAATGGTGGGAAGATTTCAATCAACTCCTAAACAATCCCCTTTGTTGGCTATGAAAATAATTCTCAGATACTTGCAATGAAATCCTAACTTTGGTCTTTGGTATCCAAAAATCACGACTCTTACAGCGACAACGTACATCGATGTTGATTGGGCTGGAAGCATGGATGATCAAATAGTGAGCGAAAGAAACACGTGCATGGAACCATCTTGCGAAGACCAAGACCATTGAAGGCCCTGCAGCACCAAGCTATGTGGAGATGAAGACAAAGTACATCCAAGGACACACCCATCACTTAACAACACAAAAACTTGACATGGACACCACAGTGAACCATTACATGTCAATATTTTCATGTTGAGCTATGTTATGAGTTATTTTGGCCACCTTAGTACTATGATCCTTAACTGTTGTAATCAAATGTAATGTAAAGTGAAATTCAAAGTGTCATTAGTTGAATGAAAACAATCACATGTAATGTAAAGAGTTATATGTAATGAAGTTGAAGAGTCATGAGAGTAGTCCAAGAGTCACAAAGGGGAATGTCAAGGGTCACCCCACCCTTTGGTATATATAGAACCTCATAACTCATAGAGCAGGATTTTGGGAGCCAAGCTTTTGCTAGGAATTGCTTAGAGAAGGCTTGGAGAGTATTGTGATGAGCCTTAGCTTCTCCATAGTGTAGAGTGAGTACATCTCTTTGAAGGAGCAGGTGGTGTTGACTGTAACGTTCCACTATTGGGGCTAGTGGTTGTCATGGTTGTATATATTGATGGAAATTTCACTTTATAGAATATAAAAGAGTGAGCACGTTTTCATGCATATGTTGCTATTGTAGTTTCACTATTCTAGTTACTTTAGAAATATATGTTGTTTAACTTACGCATTTGTGTATGAACTATTTCGTATACGATTGTATGAATCTTGTTGAAGTCATGTTGTTGGTTTAACCCATCACTTTGGATTTTCAACTATTCTTCTTTCCAGCGTGTGATGTCATTCAGCTCATGTGTTCCTTTTAGGTTGTGTACTATTACAGGCTTCTAATGGACACACTTCATTTTCCCTTTTGTGTGTTAGAACCTCCCCATGCATCTCTCTTGACTCACTGCAAGGCCACACACTTGCATCTGACAAAGATATCACGCTTACCTCTACGTGTTATCAGAGTCAAGGCATAGTTTTATTACCCACTACTGGGTATCCTACTCCAAATGGTCTGAGGTATAGTTGGGACCCCTTACTGAGGAGATCCCCTGACATGTTGGTAGGTCCAGCACAATTAACATGTCCTCAACCATATCCCTCACAAAGTGATATTGAACATCAATGTGCTTTGTCTTTGAATGATAAGCAGGGTTATTTTCCAAGCAAATTTCACTCTGGCTATAACAATCTATCCTTATAGCTCGTTTTACTAACCCCATACTTAAACACAATATCTGCAACCAAATTTCTTCCTTGCTTGCATTAGTGGCTTTCATGTATTCTGCCTCTATAGTTGAAAGTGCCACTATAGACTATCTCTTACTCATCCAACTGACTGCACCTCCAAATAGGTTAAACACATACCCACTTGTAGATCTTCTCCGATCCAAATCTCTGGCCCAGTCTACATCAACAAAGCTACGAATGTCTAAAACTCTTTCCAATCCTGGTCTTCCTTGGTAGCATAGACCATAATCACTAGTGCCACGCAAATACCTGAAAATCTGCTTCAATTTTGTCTAATGCTCCTTCCCTGGTTTTCACATAAACCTACTCAGTACTCCAACTACATGTGAAATGTTTGGTCTAATATAGATCATTGCATAGCTCAGGCTACCGACTGCACTTGTGTATGGAACACAGGACATGTCCTCTTCCTCTTCTTATGTCTTGGGACATTGTTCAGCAGATGACTTTACACCCACATGAATAGGAACCTTCAACAGTTTACTATCTCGCATATTAAACCTTTGAAGTATTGTCTCGACATACTGTTATAGGCATTTTTGGGCCCTACAACCCCAAGCATGAAATGTCCATAAACAAAGGGCTCCTAAGTCCCTAAAAGTGTTGTTCTAACCCCTAAAGGGAAAAGGTCAACAGATTACAGCTTCTCCCAGAAGTTCTCCATGAAAAAACTGCTCAGAATTGGTCAAAACAAGATCATTTCAGCTGCTCCACTGGCCAAGTGCATTGCATCTCACCTAAATACACTGTGAGGGTGTGTTGCATTTCAAAAATCCCTTCTGTGGGGTGCGATGGGCGAGCAATGACAAATGGAAGTGTCATTCCGCGAGGTGGAGAGGCAATGGAAGCTTCCAGAATCTTCTCCTGTGACACTTGCCTCACTGAATTCGACCAAGGATGAGCAAGAGACCATCAATCTCCAAGTGGAAGCAAGAACTATCAGAGGGAAGACACTAATCAAATCATGAGCTGACTCATCTCCATTACAGACATCTATATATGGATCCCTCATCCCAGAGATCCAGAGGCTGGAATTTTGCATATTGTAAGGAATTGTTGTTGGTTTCTTGAGACAAACATCAGATTGTTGGGTGATCTAAGCTTTGTTTGAGGTGAAGAGGGGCTTCTTTGCTGGGAGGTTGATGCTGGGTCAGAACAACTGGTTGTAACTCCTCTTGGCTCTTTCTTGTTTTATCAATAAAAGCTATTCAAGTTTTCCTCCATGCTTTTGTGTCATTGATGCTTACTACATTTGTATGGTCAATTTACATCTGATCCTACATTTTTTATGATTATAGATCCATGTCTTTGTATAGTGCTATGCTTCTGTGATCTTACAGGTACTTTGTGAAGCTGGGCGTGCAAGGGAGCAGGTAGCTAAAGACTATCAAATAAGAGGGGAATCAAATCAGGAGATCAACGCAAGACAGAAGTTGGTCTTTTTGTTCCTCTCTATCTATAATTCATAAAGGAAAAACAAAAGTAGCTTTTCTCTGTTTGTTTCTAAGGCAACTGTCACACTTAGTGGGATAGAGCAGTTCTATATAGACACTTTTCCCTGTAACAAAATGGCGACTCCGCTGGGGACATAATTAGTTTGTTTGTTTCATAAACTTACAGGTAGCATTTGAACCGCATTTTCCATAACAAATGCAAAGTAGATAACTACTACTTCAATCCATCTACTGGATCTGTTTATGATTTAAGCAACTGATTCACAAACTAACTGATTTCCCTTGTGATAGCTCTTAGATACTCCTTAGATCTACCCTTGATTGTCGCATTACTGATTGCTTTTTGCTCGACCAAAACCCAAGAACTGAACTGCAAACTGTGACCCGGAACCCAAACAGAGTCTCGTTTCTGGCCTAGCGCAGGTACTGTTCAGAGAATCTGAACTTCAGCACACTTCCCGAGTGGACAAGATGCGCTGCATTTCAAATTCTCTGTGTTACAAGTGCACTGATCAGACTAGGCTCTGTGTAGTTTAGGTTTCTGTGATTCATTCTTTCCGGTTCTATTCTTGAATTTTGCTACCTGTGATCAATATATGTCTGTTTGAAACCCCTTTTCCTTGTTGTTATTCTGCCTCCTTTGTACAAAAGAACTGTAGATGTTTTTGTGTGTTTGTTGAGTCATTTACAGTTCTCCTTTGCAAAAGTAGCATAATCGTACTATCGTCCTTTGATTTGAAATTGTCGCAAGTGTCATTTTCAATCGTAGGAAAGAGTTTGATTGCTGTTGATGGTCGATTATCCTGTTACTATTGTTTTTGGTCTGAATTTGTAATTTTCTAGTGTCAAGAACAAGTATTCATTTTAAAATCGTAAGGTGTTGTGATCGTATCCATTTTTTATTTCGAAAAGAAACTTGTTGATATTTGTCGCTTGAAAAGAAATTCATATTTGTGCATCAGCTTTATTTTTAGCATTCATATACTAAGAAAGTCGAAAACAAACACATGCATGTGCATTTGCATCTAGACATTCTGATTGGTTTGATTTAGGAAACTGCATTTAGAGTGTGCTCTTTGCTCTTTGTGAAAATATTTTGTCTTTCTTTTCCTTAGTAGCTAGGATTTTCATTGCACAAAGAAGATAAAAAGTTTGTTTATCATCTTAGATTTCATTTTAGGAATTACATTTGCATCTCGCGGTGAACCTGAAAGGTAAACTTCATAAACAAGATCAACTTAAAATAAATTCAATGAATCTAACAACGCTTTGGAACTTAACGCACAACATTTAGAAGTCTAGGCTAGAGACGTATTCCGATGTCGTAAAGCCTGGTAACTGTTGTTCTCACTGATGGGTGGGTGATTCCTCCACTTTGAGACGATAAGTGCCAGTACGGACTTGTTCTCCCATGTACCGTCGATTATATTTTGGGAGACCCCAATAGGCTTAATCCTTTATCCATAGGAAGCCGTGTCTGCCACCCTATCGATCGCAATGCACTGAACACAGCATTCAGGAAGATTGACTGCCGTACCGTAAAAAGTATTCTGCAGTTTTGCGATTGGTTTGGTAATCCCTCTACCTAGATTTCCAGAGCAGTTCCTTTCGTTCCTTTTCAGACTCCTTAACAGAAAAGGTCCATCTGAGCACTTGTCACTTCAGGCTCATTAAAAATCGAAGGAGACTAGAGTCATCTTTTGTTTTTTCTCGACTCTTAAAAATTGAAAAACCAAGTTGTGTCAAAGCGTCTAAAATTTATTTTAATCGGAATAACATCATTGTTCCCTCATTGGTCTTAGAAGTTAGTCTCCCTTCATCGCAAGTTCTTGTAGAATCGCTAGGAAATCTTTTGGAGTCGTCACTGAAAAGCAAGTTATCGCTCGTGCACAATATTTAGACTTGATTTATACTCAGTCTGGCACGCTCTACGATAAAATCCCTGACGCTCCCAGACCAGAATTTTTCGTTCCACCTACTCCTAAATCAAACAATGACTCTCATGCCGGCGATGGCGTGATTGGTGCAACAGACACGATGAGTCATCTCATGAAAAACCTTCTACAAACCCTTCTGGGTAAAGGAAACCCCCTGCGGGGTGTCATATATGTGATGAGGATCATTGGATGAGAGATTGTCCACATAAAGCTGAAGTTAAGAAACTCTTTAAGAGTTCAAAAACCTCAGTAGTATTGACTGATCCGTTTCCAAACCCAGGAACCAAACTGGTTGCTAATCAAAATGCTTCCCGATCCCAAGTGCTTATGTTGTCTATCTCAAAGCAGCAAAATGATGCTTTGACAAGGAATAAAGATTATGGGAATCCACAGCTGTCGAATAACAAGGCTAATGAACAACCTAGTAGTCCGAAAACAACTTTGACCGAAGTTGTGCCACCCATCATTCCTGAACAAATGATAAAGTCGCCAAAGGGAGTAGTACACAAATCGACATTTAATCCTCGTGCAAAAATAGCACAGAATTATAATATAATAGAGGACCTGGCCCAATCGTCGTCTGCTATGTCGACACTTGAGGTACCGCAAAATTGCCTCTCCCAAGAGAAAGCTTTATTATCAGCAATAGGTGGGATTGACCCAATGGATTCCAATCTTGTGGCCTTTGATCATAAAGGATATGATCCTCAGTTACCAGCTCAACTAGCTTTCCTTATTCAACTGAAAGCCCTCAACAAAACTTTTCATCGAACAATTATTGATGAGGGGGCATCCACATGTATTATGTCAATGAGTTGTTGGAAAACTTTAGGCTCACCACCCTTGTCGCGATCAACAACAATGTTAAAAGCATTTGATGGACAATCATACACTCCATACGGGATTTTAAGTAACTTGCAAGTTGAACTGGGGGGTAAAACAGTAGAAATTGATGTTGAAGTAATCGACGGAAACCTCGATTACAACATCCTACTGGGAAGGCCCTGGATATATGCCATGGCCGCAGTTGTGTCGACCTACTTCAGGAAGATTGCATTTCCCTTCCAAGGAGGAATTAGAATCGTCGACCAACAAACATTTCTCCCCAACAGTTCACAAGTTACGAGAAGCATTCCAATGATCCATGGAAGCAATCATTCACTCCAAAATATCGGAGTAGGTCTCCTAAAAGACCCTGCCTTAATGGGTACTTTTGCCCTACTGCCTCCGAGTAATCTGGCGGAAGTGGCCACGGTGGAATATGAAATCTTCTATATCTAATGGATTCAGAAGATTCCTGAACATTTTGTCAGCATGGAGCATCGCCATTTTATAAATATTGTAGCAAACAATTTTCTTGGGCTGGGGGGCAAACCCAAATCAACGCTCATCGAGTGTTTGGATAGATAAGTCTAAGGAATATGGTACCCCTTCAGATCCTTGGTCGCGAGTGCATGTCACCGATGAAGGAATTGTTCAATCAATGGGGCACCATGGGATGATTACCACCATCATTCCCTTCTTCTGGATTGTGAAGAAAATACTCCTAATGACCTTCATCATCCTTCAGTTTTTGATTTTCTATCAAATATTGTAAACATGGTGGATTCCGAGGACGGTTCTTATCTCGTGTCGACCTCGTTAAAAAATGAAACAAGGAGTCATGAGGATAGTTCTTTTACTGTATCAACCTCATTAAAAAATGAAACAAATCCCCTTTCCAAATCTCAAAGGTAAACCTTCATTCCAACCACCGAGTTGAATGCAATGAAGCTTGGGGGGCATGCACCTCGATTTGCATTATTATGCTGGGGGCATGCAAACTTATCACGAGCAGTGTTACTGTAGGGTTCAAGCTCGTTAAAAAATAAACTCGCCACGAGTAGTGTTACTGCAGGGTTCAAGCTCGTTAAAAAATAAACCGCATCGAGCAGTATTAGCACATAGTTCAAGCTCATTAAAAAATAAACATAAGCCATGAGCAAATGTTTCCCCCCGCGTTTAAGCTCATTAACAAATGAACTATTCCCCGGTAAATAACCATTGTGAATGTAGTACTTTAGCCATTAAAGCCTTGGTCGTGTTTGCACCGTCACCTCCACTTTTGCATTGGCCGATCATTCACCTCCATTTGATTGTTTACCCATTTTGAGGAACAGCTGCGAAGAGTGATTTCACTAGCCATCCTTGTAACACTGCCGTGATTGGAAAATTTCAAACCTTACCTGGAATCAGTTGCTACCCATTTTATCACTCGTTCCTCAAAAGACGAGTCTCCTTTAAGCTCTTTTCAACTGACTCATAAAATATGAAAAGATTGTCGAGCCATTGGCCTCTCCAGCTCATTAAACGGACAGGAAGTGTTATCCCTCCTCTAAATTTTAATCTTTTTGGACCTGAGGGATTATTACACAAAAAGATCGAGCGCTTGTTTTGTTCGGCTCGTTAAAAGTATAAAAAATTCATCCCTTCTGTATTGTTTTATACGTTTTCGGACTTAAGGGATTAGATGATGAAAAAGGAATTTTGGAGTTACCTTTACGTTCCTTTTCAGACTCTCTAAAATTGAAAAGGATCGAGTTATCTTTGTCGTTAAACTCGTTAAAAAGATTAATAGTGACAAACTTGTCTATAGACGAGAACGAGTTTCACTATCGCTAGGCTCGTTAAAACATAGTGATGGGTTTGCCCGAAGGGAAAATTATAGAACAAGCATATGTTATCCTCCTCAAGCTTGACAAAAATAAAGAGGTACTGGTCAGCAGTGACTGGGGAAAAATTTGGAAGAAAACTTGAAGAAACTTTGTTGGTAGCAAGTCACTCTTGAACATGACACTTCCACTCCGTGTCCGAGTCAGGTTGGGTTGTTTCATTCACCGGTCACATCACCATGGTCCCATCATACCATCCACATTTGGGGTTAATGCTACCAATCCATCACATCAGTGTCGCCGATATGTTCAAGAGAAGTAATTCAGAGAATTCACCTGTGTCTCACCCACTACCATACATTTATACTCCATTCTTTCATGACTGCCACCCTGAACCTTATATCACCAGATCGTTTTCACCTCCATTAAAATCATTTACTCCATTCCGTGTCATTGATGTGGGATTCATTAAGGAGCTCCTGTGACGGATCGCTTCTTGTCGACATCAGATCACTATCCAAGAAGTTGATCTAGGAACACCCCATTCAGTACTTTGAAGCTTGCATGCCTCAATGGCAAGTTTCTCACTTCCGGCGACAGGTTTACATCAATGGCCTTCGACCAAAAGATTTTGCGTGGTGTTCGATGCCAAGTCCATTATTCACACCACGTGAATTGTATTGAAGTACCTTGAGGGTCATTATCATTATCGATGATTCCTCTCATGCCTGTTAACAGCTTACATCATTGGCTAGTAATGAGGCGATGTCTTTCCATGTTCGACTCCAGAACAGCTTTCACATGGATCGACTTGTACTTCGAGTGAAGATCGAACGAGATTGAAGACCCCGGATCTAGTTTCATCCATCCAGGCTGCGATATATATTCATGGAAATAAAGACATCAAATGTACATCATTTCCGCACAGATAATCATCCAATCAAGAGGATGATGGCTCTATCAGAATCATCAGTCTACACTCAGACGATTGTCTGTCCTATGTACATGAAAATTAATTTATAGAGCTGAGCATGGGAATGCCCGCCTCAGCTAGATCATGAAAATATTATGAAGATAATGTATTGTATTGTATCTTATTACAGGTCTCCTCCCAGCATTGAAAGAACTTCGAATTCTCATAATAAAGCATTTCACCCGACATCAAAAGATTAACGACCTCATGCTTTAGGGGGAAACTATTATAGAAATTTTTGGGCCCTACAACCCCAAGCATGAAATGTCCATAAACCAAGGGTTCCTAAGTCCCTAAAAGTGTTGTTCTAACCCCTAAAGGGACAAGGTCAACAGATTACAGCTTCTCCCAGAAGTTCTCCATGAAAAAACTGCTCAGAATTCGTCAAAACAGGATCATTTCAGCTGCTCCACTGGCCAAGTGCGTTGCATCTCACCTAAATACACTGTGAGGGTGCGTTGCATTTCAAAAATCCCTTCTGTGGGGTGTGATGGGCAAGAAATGACAAATGGCAGTGTCATTCCGCAAGGTGGAGAGGCAATGGAAGCTTCCAGAATCTTCTCCTGTGACACTTGCCTCACTGAATTCGACCAAGGATGAGTAAGAGACCATCAATCTCCAAGTGGAAGCAAGAACTGTCAGAGGGAAGACACTAATCAAATCATGAGCTGACTCATCTCCATTACAAACATCTATATATGGATCCCTCATCCCAGAGATCCAGAGGCTGGAATTTTTCATATTGTAAGGAATTGTTGTTGGTTTCTTGAGACAAACATCAGATTGTTGGGTGATCTAAGCTTTGTTTGAGGTGAAGAGGAGCTTCTTTGCTGGGAGGTTGATTCTGGGTCAGAACAACTGGTTGTAACTCCTCTTGGCTCTTTCTTGTTTTATCAATAAAATCTATTCAAGTTTTCCTCCATGCTTTTGTGTCATTCATGCTTACTACATTTGTATGGTCAATTTACATCTGATCCTAGATTGTTTATGATTATAGATCCATGTCTTTGTATATCGCTATGCTTCTATGATCTTACAGGTACTTTGTGAACCTGGGCATGCAAGGGAGCAGGTAGCTAAAGATTATCAAAGAAGAGGGGAATCAAATCAGGAGATCAGCGCAAGACAGAGGTTGGTCTTTCTGTTCCTCTCTATCTATAATTCATAAAGGAAAAACGAAAGTAGGTTTTCTCTGTTTGTTTCTAAGGCAGCTGTCACACCTTAGTGGGATAGAGCAGTTCTATATAGACACTTTTCCCTGTAACACATACTTCCTCTAGTTTAACAAGAGCTTCCTCTTTTCCCGATATCATTTAATTTCCATGCCCAAAATATAGTTTGCAGCACCAAGATCCTTCATGTCAAATTTGGAGGACAATTTGGTCTTCAAATCTTGGATAATTTCTTTGTCATTTCCAATCAAGAACATATCATCCACATACAAGACCAAATAAATAACATGGTTACCAATTAATTTAAAATACACATAGTGATCCACTTTTCTTCTGGTGAAGCCAAGTCCCCATATATATGTATCAAATTTCTGATACCACATCCTTTGTGATTGGTTTAACCCATACAAAGACTTTTTTAACTTGCATACTAGTTATTTATTGCCCTTCACTGCAAAGCCTTCAGGTTGCTTCATGTAGATCTCTTCTTCGAGCTCCCCATGAAGAAATGTTGTCTTCACATCCATCTGTTCTACCTTAAAATCAAAAGCAACAACAACATATAAAAGTAATCTAAGAGAAGCTATCTTGAAAATAGGAGAAATAATATCACCAAAATCAATTCCTGAAACCTATGAATAACCTTTTTCTACCAACCGAGCATTGTACTTCTTCACCTTTCCTTCTGCATTCATCTTTTTCTTAAACACCCATTTTCTTCCAATGGGTTTCCTTCCAGTCGGCAACTCCACCAAATACAAAACCTCATTTTTGTCCAAAGATGCCATTTCATCAACCATGGCCTCTTTCTAGAGTTTGCCATACTCTGAATCTACTACCTCCCTGACATTTATGGGATCATCATCAATAATAGATAAATCAAAATTTGAACATAAAGCAGATGGACTATACCTTTCTGGATGCCTTCTTTGTCAAACTGATCTTCTCACCACTGGATTTTGTGGCTCTTCATCTTCTAATTCTTGTTCTACTGTATAGTCTGATTCTTCGTCCTTTAGCTCAAATTCTATCTTCTTAGGTTCCTTTAGTAGGACTTCATGTTTAATAACATATTTCATCTCTCTAAACACCACATCTCAGTTGTAAAAAACCTTCCTTATTTCTGGGTTCCAAAGCTTATAACCTTTCAAACCATCCTTATACCCAATAAAAACGCACCTTTCAGATTTATTATCCAAATTGGTTCCTTTCTCCTTTGGAACATGTACGTATGCATCACAACCAAATACCCTTAGATGTGAAAGAGAGGATTTATTACCAAACCATACCTAATGTGGAGTCTTATCCTGCAATGTTGATGAAGGTGATATGTTGACCAGGTAACATGCAGTCTCCACCACCTTTGTCTAGAATTCCTATCCTAAACCAGCACCACTGAGCATGATTTTTTCCTTTCCCATCAACGTATTTTTCATTCTTTATGCAACTCCATTTTTCTGAGCTGTGTATGGAGTATTCTTGTGTCCTTCTATACCACACTTCTTGCAGAACTCTTCAAATTCCTTCTTGCAAAACTCTCCACCATTATTTGTCCTCCTCAACTTTATATTCTTCTCTGTTTGGTTTTCCACCAGACCCTTAAATTATTTAAACCTGTTAAAGACTTTAGATTTCTTCCTGAGGAAAGATATCCATGTATTCCTTGACATGTCATCTATAAATGATACATAGTACATAGACTTACCCAGTGATGGAACCGACATAGGTCCAAACACATCACTATGCACAATCTCTAATATCTCTTTCACCCTCTTAGCACAAGAGGGGAAACTCACTCAATTCTGCTTCCCATATACATAATGTTCACATAAATCAAAATACAGAGATAAATTAGACATACCTTCTACCATACCATTACCATGAATTATTTGAAGGCCCTTCTCTCTAATATGTCCAAGCCTTTGATGCCATAGCATGGTCTTTTCTCCAGAGACCACTAGATTTTCTACTCCACTTTCAGGAACCATAGAATTGTTGCACCCATCAATAACAATACTACCCAGAAGTCTGTATAGAGTTCCAATCTAAACTCCCGGCATAAATACCAGTGCTCCCTAAACCATTTTGCATGTATATTTCTCAAACACTTTTTTTACACTTGCATCATCCATCTTGATTGCAGAAATCATGTTTCTGGCCAATGCAAGAATATGCAGAACACTGAGAACTGTTCTAATCCTTCAACCTTGCAACTTCAACTTGAATTTTCCACATCCGACGATTCTAGCCTTCCTTTCATCCCCTAGGAAGACATCACCACCATCATATTTCTCATACTCGCAAAACCACTCCCTATGGGGAGTGAAGTGAAAGGATGCACTTGATTCAATCAACCATTCCTCATGATCTACATGTGTACTTGAAGAAGAAACAAAGTACACTTCCCCACCTTCATCTGAGATGGTTTTTACCTCTACAAATGGAGCATCATCAGATCCCTTTCCTTTCTCAAGAGATTTAGATCTACTATCCTTCTTGAAGTTCCCTTCCTTTCTGTCTATATTTAGATCTCACACTCGAGGACTTATCATTGTTTCTATTCTAGGACCACCCTCGTATAGGAAAGGAATCTCCCTTCTGGCTCTCCATATTTTTCTATCTCATCTCCTCCAATAGCAAGGATGTGACTATTTCATCAAACTTCAAGGTAGTTGCATTGCTACCTATTGCAACAACCAAACTGCCCCACGAATCTAGTAGAGAACACAAAAAACTAATGAACTTATCTTCATCTAGAATTTTAATATCAACAAATAACAACTGGCTTACCACAATATTAAAGGTGTTCAGATGCTCTGTCACTGAGTCTCCATCCTTCACCCTTAGGTTATACAACTGTTTCCGTAGGAACAATTTGTTCACTAGAGACGTAGATTGGTACAAAGTACCTAACTTGATCCACAAATCCTTCGTTGTAGCTTCCGCTAATACATTCAACAATACTAAATCATAGATACAAAACCATATTGTGCTCTTTGCCTTCTGATCCATATTTACGCAGTCTTCTATTGACATTGTCGTTGGTTTAGTACCTAGACCTATCGTGATCCACAAATATTTATCTACCACCATATCCTCCATCTTGAGCTTCCACAACTCAAAACTCTAACCATTAAATTTATCGATCTCTATCTTTCCACTTCTCGCCATCTTCTTTCACAACAAGAATCAATCTCGCAAATCTCCCACTAAACAAGGTCTACTGCAGGCCCGAGAAAAACTCCTCAACAACAAATGCATCCCCTTGAAGCCAAAAAAACTCTAATACCAAATGTAGGTTTTAACCCTGTACAGAAATTACCTGCATAAGAATTCTAAAATCATAAATAAACAATGACAAGAATATTAAAAAAATACACAAATATTTCCCCTTGATCCCAAAACCGAGACTACCATATTGATTTTTCATTATGTTCCTTTCAATGTTACAATACATATATGTACATGCTGAGGCATTTATAAGCCCCAATCCATTAACCTTCGATTAGAACATGACCGTAGTTCCCTTGACCAAATCTACAAAATACCATGGGAAGAAAACCATCATGCCCAAAACCATGTGAAAAACGCATGCACAAAACCATAGGTAGGTTTGCCCACCTAATATAGGGTCCAAAAAAAAATTCCCAGGGTGCTCCCCTCGCCCCGTGCAGGGGGGCTACTTCCCCCTAAAACCTCCTGACATGGGTGGCTATGGCCCCCCTTCTGCACCAAGCACAACGAAGAGGGGGGGATATCGCCCCCGCATGTGCAACTAGTCATGGAAAGAATATAACACACACCCAATAAAGACTAGAGTATTCCTTGGAAGACACCTCTAATTTTGTTGCATGGAAGGACTACATGGAGGAAATATTGGATGACAGACAAGTGTTGCAAAACCTAAAGCATCTGATGCTTAGAACCTTTCTCAGTGGAAGAAAGATGTAGTCAAGGTGAGGAGAATAATCTTGGAGGGAGTATGGGATCATATTGTCTCAAATCTCCATGGAAAGGAAACTTTGTTCGCAATTTGGAAAGTACTTACAAAATTTTTCGAGAATAGTAGTGAACACATGAAGTTGGCACTCAAGGATAAACTGCGAAGTATCAAGATGTAGAAGAATGACACAATTCCACAGTATCTGAGAAAATTTACAGAGTGTCATGATGAACATGTCAGGGTCAGTGTTAATGTCCTTGAAGAAGGTTTGGTAACCTTATCCCTTCTGGTCCTTCCCAAGAGTTGGCATAGATATCAATAATCGGTGAATGAGAGGGAGAAACTACCGAGTTCGGAGCACTTATTGTCTGATTTGGTACAAGAGGAAATAAGGTGGAATACCAGAGATGGGACTTCATCCAAGGGAGAGGATGAAGAAAAATTTGCATTGGATTGAAAGGTAAACAAGGGAAAAGATAAGAAATCCCAATCCAAACCAGAATCTAGTCAAGGGGACAAGAAGAAAGATTTGTCTAGAATTAAATGCTTCCATTGTCATGAATTTGGGCACTATGCCTCGAAGTGTCCACACAAGAAGGCAACCAAGAATACCTCGGGATAAGAAGCAGGTGAAGCTTTGGCTTCACAGTTCAATCTTTACTTTACCCTCATTGCATGCATGGCTAGCACAGTGATGGGGAGCATGTGATACTTGGACTCAGGTGCATCATTCCATATGACAGGAAATAGACATTTTTTCAGTGACCTGGAAGAAAAATATTTGTGGATGCACATAAAGATGGAGGGCGAAGGAATGTATAGCGTGACCAGGATTAGTACACTATCACCTCTCAACCTGAGTCGAGATCCCCCCATAGGCTCAAGGATGTCATGTTCGTTTCAAGCCTAAAGAAAATTCTCATCTCTATTTCAGTTTTGGAATATAGTGGTTATGATGTGATCATCAGCAAAGGAAATGCATTCCTTAGACACATAGCCATGAGACAAGTGAAGTAGATCGTGGTTCATGTGAAGAACTTGTACAATCTAGATATAGAGGGTTGTGTTGCATTGAGCACAAATCCAGAGCAGGTGCAGAGTCGTGATGTTGGTGAACTTTGGCATAGAAGACTTGGCCATTTGCATCATGGCACTTTGAAGATCATGTAGCGAATAACCACAGGCCTCCCCAAAGGGACACTTGAATCGGGGACAGAAAATCACATGCAGTCCTCGAAAGGATCCACTATGATGTCTGTGGACCTTTCTCGATAGCCTCCACTGCCAGGCACAAACATTTTTTCATTTTTATTCATGACTTCTCACAGATGTTTTGGATCTTCTTCATGTGGAAGAAGTATGATACATTCTCCAAGTTCATAGAATTCAAGGCACTGGTTGAAAAAGAAATGGGAAAGAAGGTGAAGGCTCTCAGGAATGATAATGGAGGTGAGTATGTGTCGAATGAGTTTAAAAATTTATATGCAAAAGAAGGTATTTGATGAGAGTTGGCAATACACCACAACCATAGTATAATGGGGTGGCTAAGAGGAAGACTCGTAGCATTGAGGAGTAGCGATATTTCCCACAGGGAGATCGAAACTCAAAGGGAGTCTAGTTTAAGAGGGAGCAGGCCTATGGAAGCTAGTACTTCAAGATCTGGGGAGATCAGACTCATTATTTCAATGGTCACAATAGCAGTGTAGAAGCAGCAGTAGAGTAGTATAAATAGCAGTATGAGTAGATCATATTTCACCATGCATGCAACTATGCATCCAGGAGTGAGGTGGGGTGATATATATCCTTAGTCCCAGAGTTGCAAAAATTTGCGCAAGGTCCATTGAGGTGTTCTCCTCATGGATCATTACCTTACAATATGGGCCCATACTATTCAGTAGCAGGAGGAACAGTTTCAGTAAGATACTGAGGCGTGTAGAGTCATGTTGATAACAAAGAAAGAAGCTCACATGTAGAGTCAACAACAACACATTTTTCCCAGTAGACATATTGCAAGCATAGTTGATTCAACATTTTTTGGATGCTTCTCAGTTGCAGATGTTGCAGCAGAAGCAACAACATTAAGAGGTGTTTCATGTAGTATATTCCATAGGTGGAAAATAGGGGTGGTTGATAATACCTTTCTTGTTGAGAGGGAGTGTTGAAAAATGCAACAATAAATTATCAATTTGAGTTTTCATTGATTAAATTGAGAAAACTCAAATTTCCACATCAACAAATAACTTGGATGATGTTAACTTGTGTGACATGGCTTGTGTCACCCAGTTTACTCAGTAAATTCGATTTGGAGGAGTTAGAGTTCAATTCCGCATGTGTGATTCCTAATTTGTAGCAATCAAGGTCAATTATATGCGATTGTTTTCAGTTAAACTAGTTCCAACTATTGGAGGAACTAGTGGAGGGTCAATTTGTGCAATAGGACTTGATTCAAACTTAGTGATCATCTAATTAGTTGATCAATCAACCCAAATCATCTAGTGCATGCAGAGAATTCAAGTTAGCCAGTTAAGGTGGAGATTCCAAGGCAGTGTAACGTTAGTTGTGTAGTAGTATTAAGTTTACAGGTGTTGCATAAAATCAGATGATCAGCCTAAGGAATTGCGCAATTCAATTATAGGAATTTCCTAAATAATACGGGATAATTCCTCAAGGAAAAACACAAGGAAATAGGAGCTCAAGCCGAGGAAAATTTTCACTAATTTTGGGTCAGAGGCCTTTAGTGAGCAGAGAGATAGGTTGTGCACTTCTAGGGTGAGCTCAATTGAGAAAATAAATTGTAATAAATATATTCATTTGATTAATGCAAGAGGAATTGGGGTTTTTAGCAGATTACTTCCTCCAAATAAAAATACTTGTTGCATGTGTGTTATTTCTTCTTTCATGTCTAAGATTTTTGTTCTAAATTGTTAATTAATGTCTCCGGAGTAGTAGTGTAGGTTTGTCTTGTGATTTTGATTAAAACTTCGTGAACAATTACAAATCTACAACCTAATTTCTACATTGTCATGAACAAGAATCTTCTACCAATGAGGTAATGTCTCCACATATTCAATGTTATAGTAATGGAGGTTAACTATAAATAACGAGTTACATAGTTTGCCTCTTGCTCATTCAATTTCCACAACTCGTAGAAAACTACCTACCCTTCCTGCATTAAGACTCAATCGAGTCCATCCTTGCAGGAATTTGTAAAAATTACAAAATCCTCAGTTGGATATGCAATCCTCCACACTGGTGCATTAGTGAGCAATCGCTTTAGCTACTCAAGCTTGCTGCAAATGCAGTTGTCCATTCGAATTTATTTCCCTTCCTCTACAAGGAAGTGATAGGGTGGCCTATCTTTGAGAAGTTATTGATGAACCTCCTATAGTAGCTTGATATTGTCACTGTGACAATGACCCTCCAAAATGTTTTCCTAACTCAATTTTGGAGCCTACATGAACTATCATTCCAAGCTAGCTAGTGTCGTCACGTTGTTTGATTGACTATCTCAGTGTTTTCCATTGGTTTCATTTCCTCCTAAGTCAATGTTCTCTAAGTGTCATTTCCTTATCTTTAATAATTCTTGTGTTACCTTATCCAAGGAATGGCTTTTCTTGAATTAGTACCTATCTTTTCTTGACATGCAACACACACAAAAACAAGCAAGAAAAATCACATCTTTTTCACATTGTACTTCAAGAGGCACTCTTGGAATAAATTTCACCCTCCTTGGGACAAATCACACTCCAAGATGATGAATCATCACACCATTGTTGAGCGCAGTCCTTCAAGCTGAGAAACTGTGCCCTAGTAGAGTGCACTCCATTAAGCTCAGTGAGTGCGCCCTCCAATGAGAAAAATCCTTCGGCATGAAGAATTGTGCCCTATTCAACTTCATGCATGTGCTTTTGTTGCATGTGGGTGAACTCCAAGAAAATAGGATCCGACTTCTCTTCACTTTACTAACTCATCCATCTATCGACAAGTGGTGAGCATGCATGGAATGGATTTGCATGTAATCTCTGTTAGGGTCCTATGTCTAGGAATCTTGGTCATGTTAGTATTTTTATTTATCTAAGGTTAATTTATAAATATTAGTCATGATGAAAGTCATGAGGTTTCCTTATTAGAGGGTAACCATAAGTAATTTTTGGTGACCATCGAAAGAGGACAAAGATTATATCATAAAAATCCTTGTTTATTATAGGTTAGTCACCATCCTTGGTCATCATAAGTGGGTCACCTAAGTTTAGAGGTTAAGTCTACATCAAAGCAATCATGAGATGGATTAGGCACAAATTTGGAGGCTGCGGTGAGTCAGTTTGAATTTCATTTCAATGACAACTTATGATCTCAGTGGGAATATAACGGTCAAAAGGACATTCCTTTCCTTTTCCCTAAGCGTTGTGTTTTCCAGGAGGTGTTGCACATTCGTAATTTCCATTTCCAAACACGATTATAATCATCATTTCTGCTCCAAGATATTTTGAAAGATTATTTGAATTTTCCTCTTCATTCCACATCGCTCATTTCTTCTCCATTTCCATTGGACGATGTGGTATGCTCATTTTGGTTCGCTACGAAAGGGAGGCAAGGGTGTTACGAATACACACAATATTGTAATTCTTTCATATCAGTGGTTGACGCTTATTTTCAGGTGTAAATCCAAGTCTATCTTTATTTCTCTGTCCTAGATGAATCCTCAAATTGCATGTAGGAGCTAGAAAAAACCATAAAAATCATGTACGAGAGATAAACTCATGGTCGTTTCCTTTTTGAAATCATTGTGTTTCTACCTTTTTGTGATGTGTTTTATCCTAGTCATTACAATTCCACACAGTGGTCTATATTTCACATTTTTTGTTGCCAAATCCATGTTTTTCTCTGTGTAGCCTCCACATGAAATGCATGTCATGGTCTTAAAACTAAATTAAAGCTTATTTCCCTATGTTTTTATGCTTAAAAGTGTTTAAAAACCCAAACACCTTGAGAATTGTGTTTTTGAATTTTCGCACTGTGACTATCCCATTAAGGTTCTCTGCCAACTTTTGTCAATTTGTAATTTTTTTAGGGTTTTCCTGAGAAACTCTACATTTTTTAGTCTTTTGTGTAATGCTTATTGTCTCTTAAGTCATCATCATAGGTTTAAAATATCATAACTCCATCACTGTTCCACAAAAAAATTACTTATAACCCTAAAATATTTACTGTTGCAAGAGAAAAATCATCTCAATTTCAGAAGATAAGAAGCATAGGGGAGGTGCCATTATTCAGTTTGAGCCACAAGATGTCACAGTTGTTAATGCAAACCCAACCATCAAAATGGATTTTGAGCAAGTGGGGTGTATGAGGTTTTGTGAAAAGATTAAAGGGTATCATTCACAATTGACTAAGGGGTTTTCCAAGGGTTTTGATGGTTTGAAAGCAAAGGTGGGGACACTTACTTTTCTGGACCCCATAAAGTGGGGTTACGGGTGCCCTTCAAACCCCCTGTTAACTATGTGGAAAGAATATAACACAACCCTGTTATAGACATTTTTGGGCATTGCAACCCCAATCATATATGTCCATAAACCAAGGGCTCATGAGTCCCTAAAAGTGTTGTTTCATACCCTAAAATAACAAGGTCAGCTGATTACATCATCTCCCAGAAGTTCTCCACAGGAAACTACTCAGAACTGGTCAAAACTGGATCATACAGGTTGCTCAGTGCTAAGGGTGCGATGCATCTCACCTACCCAGTGTAAAGGGTACAATGCATACTAAAAAGCCCTTCTATAGGGTGCAATGGGCGAGAGTGGATAAATGGCAGAGACAGTTTGCGAGGTGGATGATCATAGAATCTTCCAGAAACTTCTCCTGTGACACTTGCCTCTCTGAATTCACCCAGGGATGAGTAAGAGATCATCAATCTCCAAGTGGAACCAAGAATTATCAGAGAGAATGCAGTAATCAAAATCCCAGAAGCTGACTCACCTCCCTGCAATCATCTATATATGGATCCCTCATCCCAGAGATCCAGAGGCTAGAATTTTGTATCTTGTAAAGAAGTATTGTTCGTTTCCTGGTGGAATATCATAGTGTTGGGTGATCTAGTCTTTTCATGAGGTGAAGAAGGGCTTTCATGCTGGGAGGATGACGCTGGGTCAAAACAATGGGTTGTAATCCTCTCTTCTAATCTTCATATTAATAAAGCTATTTAAGTTTACCTCCACCTTCAAATCTGCTTCAGATTCAGAAACTCCAAGGGAAAGAAAACTTTCTGAGGAGGTTCATTCCAAATTACGCCGAACTTGCTAAAGGTTATACTCGTCTATTGAAAAAAGAAGTACCCTTCATCTGGGATCAGGTCACGCAAGCTTCCTTTGATGCTTTAAAGGAATCCCTAATAAAAGCATCATTAATGTATGCTCCTAATTATCAAAAATACTTTAACCTGTATCTGGCTGCAGCAGATATGACCATCGCAATGGTTTTAGTTCAAGAAGACAATGGAATTGAACATCCTATATATTATTTGATTAGAAACTTAAATGATACAGAAGTCAAGTACTCTTACATTGAAAAGCTAGCTCTCGCAGCTGTTCAAGCGATACAAAGATTTTGACACTATGTCCTCTTTCGAAAAAATACCATTTTGTCAGATTGCAACCCCATGACTTATATATTGTCACGACAGTTACTAGGGGGCAAATATTCAAAATGGATAGCAATTTTTCAAGAGTTTTATCTGGAATTCAAAAAATCCAAATCAAAGAAAGCCCTGGTTTTCGCAGAGTTGCTATGCGATCTCCCATCTTCGTCCAACGATGCAACATCAAAAGAAGAGATCGTGGACGAATCATTGTTTCTAATATCTTCAAGCAATCCATGGTATGGAGACATAATAATCTATCTCCAAACCCAAACATATAGGTCTAATACCTCCCACTTGGAACAATGATGAATTCGATACCAAGCAAAAGACTACATGATCGTCAGTGATACACTTTACTGTCGTGGTGTCGATACAGTTCTGAGGAGGTGCCTCACCCATGAGAAGGCCGAAAAATTCTTGAATGATTGCCATTCAGGCGCATGTGGGGGGCTTCAATCTGGTTATGCTACGGCGTAAAAGATTTTATGAGCAGGATACTTCTGGCCAACAATGTTCAAAGATTGCATAACCGCAGTCAAAAGTTGCCATGCATGTCAAATCTTCGATCGAAAAACCAGAATACCACCCGCACCTCTACAACCAGTAGTTGTTGTTGGGCCATTTGCCAAATGGGGCATAGATTTAATGACATGTAACCCCACCTTGGCCGGGGGGCATGGGTATATCATAGTCGCAGTAGATTATTTTACCAAATGGGCCGAGGTGATGCCTACATTAAACAACAGTGGCGAAACGACTGCCCTCTTCTTTTTCAATCATGTAGTCTCCAGGTTCGGCGTTCCATAAGCCATAGTCACAGATCATGGATCGCATTTTCGCAATCACATGATGGTTGAGTTGGCTGCCAAATTAGGGCTGTCCCATGACAGCTCTACTCCATATTATCCGTAGGCTAACGGACAAGTTGAGGCAATCAACAAGGTCCTAAAGCGAATGTTGCAAAGGATGATTGGATTCCATAAAAGGAGTTGACACCTGATCCTGTACTCATCCTTGTGGGAATACCGGACATCGGTGAGGAATGCAACCGGGTTTACACCCTTTCAACTGATGTATGGCCTAGAAGTGATCTTACTAGTTCAGTGTGAAATCTCGTCCCTCAAACTCGTGGTCGACCTTCTCCCCGGAACTTCAGAAGAGGAGGCTCGTTTCTTGGAACTAATCCAATTTGATGAAACCCATCGTGATGCCACTTTGGCTAACGAAGCCCATAATAAATGAGTCAATGTGTAGTTTGACAAGAATGTCAAACCCCATGTCTTCTCAGAAGGTGACCTGGTCTTACTTTACGACCAGGAGTCCGATAAATTGGGAGCAGGTAAGTTCAAGTATTTATGGATGGGCCCCTATATTGTTAAGTGTGTATTAGCAAAGGAGCCTATAATTTAGTTGATTATGATGGGATTCCACTGGCGCAACCCCGCAACAGGTTGTACCTTAAGCGTTACTATGCTTGACTCAAGATAGTAACCCCTATGTTTTTGTTACATTTTTATTTTTGCTAGGGGTAATCGTTTTGGTTAAGTGATCCACTTTCACATTTTTTGCAGATGTTGGAACTATTGGAATCATTTGTTGGATATGCCGACTAAGAGAGTCGTAGTTCGCGGAACCTATCTTCTGCGGCCTGGGCCATCTTCGATCCAAGTGGCGAGTTAGTGAGTTTCAGAGGGGTATGTATTGGTTGGTCAACAAACAATATTGCTGAATACAGTGCATTGATAGAGCTCCTCTCTGATGCCATCACACGTGGCATACGCCGACTCGTCGTCAGGCTAGATTCACAACTCGTCATCCTACAACTCACCGGTATCTACTCCGTACAGAATCTAGCTATCTATCGATGTTCCTAAGGGTCAAGATTTTGGAAAGGCAGTTTGATTCTATTCAATATTAGCATGTTTACAGAAACTTAAACACATTAACGGACTCATTGGAAAATTATGTGTTGGATAGACATTTGCAACATTTATAAAAGAAGCATTTCATCAATATTTGCATCAAGATCACGTAACTTAACCAAAATAAAACTCTGAAAATCAAAAATATATATATAACTGTTTATGGTTTATACATAATATTCTGTAACCAAGACAAAATTGGTCAAATGACCCAAAACTCGAAATGCCAGGGGGCACCCTAGTCTAATGATGCTGGTGATAACAAGTCACCGCCTGTGCAATCATGCGTAAAAGCCTAGTCCATCGACACGGCACGCCAGTAGTATGTCGTTGCAACCTCAGAGATAGCTCGTCGGTCCTCACATCTGGAATACCAAGAGTGAGACCCTCGACCTGATCCTGCAATGCTGAAAGAGTCTCAGCCACATCAAGGTTGCAAAGGATAGCCCTCCCCACAGCCTCTCCTGTTGGAACGGCAGTTGGTGCTCTCATATGTACTGATGGCCAAACTGGTCCAATATCTGCATGAGCACATGAGTTTTTATTAGTCTTGATATAAGAAAGCATGAGAACATTATTAAAAAAAATGATAAACAGAGATATGGTCAGAGAATTTACCGATAGCACCCCATTGCTCACCAGCTGGTAGCACCAAATCCGGGTCACCCCGGAAATCCATACCAGCATATGGACACTCGGAAAAAACCATCTCCTGACAGTTGAACCACTCGAAGAAGGTATCAGAGAAGGAAGCCTGGGACTGACCAGCATGTCGAGCCATAAGGTCAACCCATATCTGCATCCATGGCTCAGTCAGTGGAGGTAAACTAAGTGAAATGTATTGTGGCTGCATCAGTGGGATCTTTTCCTAGGCAAAAGCAGTCAAAATAGAACCATAGCCGAAGTTCTTGGATTTTCCACTTTTTACCTTGGTCAGTTGTTCTTTCATCACAGGGAGTACTGCGTCACACCAATTGAACACCTTTGGTTCAAGGCATTCCAAGGCCTGCATATAGGACCTATTAGCCACGTGAAGAGCCGCACTACCAGCCAGTCTAGCAAAAGTGAACAGAATGGCCCTCAAGGACCGATCACTGACATCTCAGATGTTGATCTTGCCATCCCTACTCGGCCGAGATCCCTCTCTGCAATACCGGCGAATATAATCTCTCACGGATTCACCCCCACGGGCGGAACCTGATAATGAGAGAGGGGCACCATGCCTCGATAAACCAGTCAAAAAATAGATGTCCATGACAGTCAAGGGGATGGATTTTCCTCTGATCTGAAACACCTGGTTGGTAGGATCCCATGCATCAAAAAAATATTGCAACAAGTTGATCTGTTGCCTCATGCTAGAGATGCGGAAAAACTTAAGCAGGCCATAGTTCCGCAGTGCAGTTACCGTACCCAGATCATGTAAAGAAACCATGTCCTCTTCTTCATGCTCGCGTTCTCTCCATGTAACAAGCATTTTTCTCCGATTAATCTTTGAAAAACAAACAAGAGAAGAATCAGGGTCCTGATTTGGCAAAAAATAGGCAAACGTTGCATGAGAAAATAGTGCAAAAGTTTCCCTTCTCGCGCCCATCGCACCCCAGCAGTGTACTGGGTGAGATGCATACTGACTGGCCAATGGCCAGGCCAGTATGCATCGCACCTTTTGATATAGGAAGGGTGCGATGGAGCCATGGTGAATTTTTCAAACCCTAGGGGCTCAGAAAAATGGGGAAACATGCTCATAATTCAAAAAGGAAGGAATGCAACTGAAGAGCTTAGGTTTAGCTTCCTACCTGGTCCAGACGGTGCCAAGAATCATCCACATAATCTCCCAGAATCAGCTATTGAAAATCAAGGGGAAAAGGCACCTCCAGAGCTCCAACAAACCAAAGTTCAAATGAAATGGTAAAATGAGGGGTAAAAACCACTTTTAAATTAATTTTCACGTAATTCAAGTAAAGTATTAGTGTTTTAACTCATTTTTCAAACATGTATTGTTCATTTTTAATTGGTTTGATGAAGCAATTGAACAGACAGTACAACTGTTGAAGGAACAAAGTGGTTAACGGTGAAATCAAATAATCAATAACCATTATCACGAGCAGTTTTTATGTGAAGTTCAAGCTCGTTAAAAATTAAACCTAAGCAATGAGCAAATGTTTCCCCAAAGTTTAAGCTCAATGAACCAATCTCTGGTAAATAACCATTGTGAATGCATTATCATCAGCTTTTGAGCCTTGGTCATGTTCGTCATCACCTCCACTCCGTTTTAGCCGATCATACGCCTCCATTTGATTGTTTACCCTTTTTGAGGAACAGCTGAGAAGAGTGATCCTGTTAGCTATCCTTGTGACACTACCGTGATTGGAAAACTCCAAACCTTACCTGGAATCTGCTGCTACCTGAAATTATTACTCGTTCCTCAAAAAACGAGTCTCCTTTAAGCTCTTTTCCTCTGACTCGTAAAATATGAAAAGATTGTCGAGCACTTGGCCTCTCCAGTTCGTTAAAGCTACCGGGAGTGCTATCCCTCCTTTAGATTTTAATCTTTTTGGACCTGAGGGATTATTACACAAAAAGATCAAGCGCTTGTTTTGTTCGGCTCGTTAAAATTATCAAAAATTCATCCCTTTCATATTATTTTATACTTTTTCAGACTTAAGGGATTATATGACGAAAAATGATAATTGGAGTTTCCTTTACGTCTCTTTCAGACTCTCTAAAATTGAAAAGGACCGAGTTATCTTTGTCGTTAAACTCGCTAAAACTAATAGCGAAAAACTTGTCCATATAGACAAGAATGAGTCTCACTGTTGCTAGGATCATTAAAACATAGCGACGGGTTTTCCCGAAGGGCAAATTATAGGACAAGAATATGTTACCCTCGTCAAGATTGATAAAAATAAAGAAGTACTGGTCATCAATGACTAGGGAAAAATTGGGAAGAAAACTTGAAGAAACTTTATTGGTAGCAAAGTCACTCTTGAACATGACACTTTCACTCCATGTCTGAGTCGAGTTGGGTTATTCCGTTCACTGGTCATATTACCATTGGTCCATCGTACCATCCATCTTTGGGGTTAACGCTACCAATCCATTCCAAGTGTCGTCGATATGTTCAAGGGAATTCGATCAGAGAATTCACCAACCCATCTTGTGTCTCATCCACTGCAATACCTTTACGCTTCATTCTTTCATGGCCGCCACCCTGAACCCTGTATCATTAGATCGTTTTCACCTCCAAAAATCATTTGCTCTGTTCCGTGTCATAGATGTGGGATTCATTAAAGCCCTCCTACGATGGGTCACTTCTTGTCAACGTCAGCTAATTATCCAAGAAGTCGACCTAAGAACAACCCTTTTAGTACTTTGAAGCTTGCATGACTCAATGGCAAGTTTCTCACTTTCGGCAACAGGTTTACATCAATGGCCTTTGACCAGGAGATTTTGCGTGATGTTCGATGCCAAGTCCCATTCTCACACCACACGAATTGTACTGCCGTACCTTGAGGGTCATCATCATTATCGGTTATTCCTCTCGCACCTATTAATAGCTTACATCATTGGCTGGTAATCAGGCGATGTCTTTCCATGTTCGACTCCAGAACATTTTTCACATGGATCGACTTGTACTTCAAGCGAAGATTGGATGAGTTTGAATACCCCGGATCTAGTTTCATCCATCCAGGCTGCGATATATTCGTGAAAATAAAGACATCAAATGTACATCATTCCTGCATAGATAATCATCCGAATCAAAGGATGATGGCTTTATCAGAATCATCAGTCTGCTACACAGACAGTTGTCTATCCTATGTACATGAAAATGAATTTATAAAGCTGAGCATGGGAATGACCGCCTCAGCTAGATCATGAAAATATTATGAAGATAATGTATTGTATTGTATCTTATTACAGGTCTCCTTCCAGTCCTCGGATCCTAATGATAAAGCATATCACCTGACATCAAAATATTAACGACCTCATGCTTTAGGGGGAAACTATTAGAGAAATTTTTGGGCACTGCAACCCCAATCATATATGTCCATAAACCAAGGGCTCCTAAGTCCCTAAAAGTGTTGTTTCATACCCTAAAGGAACAAGGTCAGCTGATTACATCATCTCCCAGAAGTTCTCCACAGGAAACTACTCAGAACTGGTCAAAACGGGACCATACAGGTTGCTCAGTGCTAAGGGTGCGATGCATCTCACCTACCCAGTGTAAAGGGTGCGATGCATACTGAAAATCCCTTCTATAGGGTGCGATGGGAGAGAGTGGATAAATGGCAGAGACATTTTGCGAGGTGGATGATCATAGAATCTTCCAGAAACTTCTCCTATGACACTTGCCTCTCTGAATTCGCCCAGGGATGAGTAAGAGATCATCAATTTCCAAGTGGAACCAAGAATTATCAGAGAGAATGCAGTAATCAAAATCCCAGAAGCTGACTCACCTCCCTACAATCATCTATATATGGATCCCTCATCCCAGAGATCTAGAGGCTAGAATTTTGTATCTTGTAAAGAAGTGCTATTGGTTTCCTGGTGAAATATCATAGTGTTGGGTGATCTAGGATTTTCATGAGGTGAAGAAGGGCTTTCATGCTGGGAGGATGATGCTGGGTCAGAACAATGGGTTGTAATCCTCTCTTCTAATCTTCATATTAATAAAGTTATTCAATTTTTCCTCCACATCCTTGTATGTATGATAGTATATTCATTTGTGTGGTCAATATATATCTGGTCCTATATTGTTTATGATTGTAGATCTCTTCATTTTGAAGGTATTATGCTGCTTTGACTTTACAGGTACTCTTTGAAGCAGAGTGGTCAAGGGAGAAGCGGCAAAGACCGGTTGGTGAGGAGAAGGAACAAGCAAAGAACTGAGCGAAGGATTGAGGTTGGTATTCTTTGATCTTCTCCTTTCTACTTCTCATAAAGGAAAACGAGTGTAATTTTAATCTGTTTGTTTCTAAGATAGCTACCCGTCTTAGTGGGACTAGCAGCTCTACATAGACACTATATTTCCCGATAACAAACCCAACATTCTCCCACTTGTTGTTTTCTTTCCACAGGGGGCCACAAGAGAGCTTAGTCATTTTTCCAGCCCTGAAATGCCCATTGTCTCTCTACACCAAGAGGAACTTTTCAAAGCTCACAGATTTTGTCAATGCATCTGTAGTATTCTTCAAAGTGTCCACCTTTACCAGCAACACCTTTTTGTCTTCTATCATATCCCTCACAAAGTGATACTGAAAATCAATGTGCTTTGTCTTTGAATGATATGCAGGGTTCTTTGCCAAGAAAATTGCACTTTGGTTGTCACAGTCTATCCTTATAGCTTCCTGTACTAACCCCATACTTGAACACAATCTCTGAAACCAAACTGCTTCCTTGCTTGCATGAGTGGCTGCCATGTATTTTGCCTCTGTAGTTGACAGTGCCACTACAGATTGTTTCTTACTCATCCAACTGACTGCACCTCCAAATAGGTTAAACACATACCCACTTGTAGATCTTCTCTGATCCAGATCTCCAACCCAGTCTGCATCAACAAATCCATGAATATCCAACACTCTATCCAATACTGGTCTTCCTTGGTAGCACAAACCATAACCAGTAGTGCCAAGCAAATACCTGAAAACCTGCTTCACTACTGTCCAGTGCTCCTTCCCTGTTTTTGACATAAACCTGCTCAATACTCCCACTGCATGTGCAATGTCTGGTCTAGTACAGACCATTGCATACATCAGGCTACCGACTACACTTGCATATGGAACATGGGACATGTCCTCTTCCTCTTCTTGTGTCTTGGAACACTGTTCAGCAAATAACCTCACACCTACAAGAATAGGAACCTTCACTGGTTTACTATCCTGCATATTAAACCCCTATAGTATTGTCTTGACATACTTCCTCTGGTTTAACCAGAGCTTCCTCTTTGTACGATCTCTTTTAATTTCCATGCCCAAAATATAGTTTGCAGCACCAAGATCTTTCATGTCGAATTTGGAGGACAATTGGGTCATCAAATCCTGGATAATTTCTTTGTCATTTCCAACCAGCAACATATCATCCACATACAAGATCAGATAAATAACTCGGTCACCAATTAACTCAAAATACACACAGTGATCTGCCTTGCTTCTGGTGAAGCCAAGTCCCTGTATAAATGTATCAAATTTCTAATACCACATCCTTGGTGATTGTTTTAACCCATACAGAGACTTCTTTAACTTGCATACCAGTTATTTCTTACCCTTCACCACAAAGCCTTCATGTTTCTTCATGTATATTTCCTCTTCCAGATCCCCATGAAGAAATGTTATCTTCACATCCATCTATTCTACCTCAAAATCAAAAGCAGCAGCAACAAATAAAAGTAATCTAATAGAAGTTACCTTGGAAACAGGAGAAAAACTATCACCAAAATCAAGTCCCGGCACCCGGGAATAACATTTTGCTACCAACTGAGCTTTGTATTTCTCCACCTTTCCTTCTGCATTTGTCTTCTTCTTGAACACCCATTTGTTGCCAATGGGTTTCCTTCCAGCCGGCAACTCCATCAGATCCCAAGCCTCATTTTTGTGCAAACATGCCATTTCATCAACCATGGCCTCTTTCCAGAGCTTTCCATCCTCTGCTTCCTTCACAGTTCTGGGATCATCATCAGTAATAGACAAAGAAAAATTTGAACAGAAAGCAAATGGACTATACCTTTCTGGCTGCCTTCTTTCTCAAACTGATCTTCTCACAGTGGGAGTTTGTGGCTCTTCATCTTCTGATTCCTCCTCTGCTGTAGAATCTGTTTCTTCCTCCTTTAGCTCAAACTCTATCTTCTCAGGTTCCTTTGGTTGGACATCATGTTTAATAACATCTTTTACCTCTTTGAACACTACATCTTGACTGTACACAACCTTCCATGTGACTAGGTTCCAAATCTTATAACCTTTTAAACCATCCTTATACCCAATAAAGATGCACTTTTCAGATTTACTATCCAACTTGGTTCGTTTCTCCTTTGGAACATGTACATATGCATCACATCTCAGATGTGAAAGAGAGGGTTTCTTACTAGTCCATACCTCTTGTGGAGTCTTATCCTCCAACACTGATGAAGGTGACCTATTGACCAGGTAACATGCAGTATCCACCGCCTCTGCCCAGAATTCTTGTCCTAACCTGGCACCACTGAGCATACTTCTTGCCATTTCCATCAACGTCTTATTCATTCTTTCTGCAACTCCATTTTTCTGAGGTTTATATGGAGTAGTATTCTGTCATGCTATGCCACACTTCTTATAGAATTCTTCAAATTCCTTGCTGCAAAACTCTCCACCATTATTTGTCCTTAGCAACTTTATCTTCTTCTCTATGTGATTTTCCACGAGAGCCTTAAATTCTTTAAACCTATCAAAGGCTTCAGATTTCTTCTTAAGGAAATATATCCATGTATTCTTTGAGAATTCATGTATAAATGATACATAGTTACACAGACTTACCCAGTGATGGAACCTCCACAGGTCCAAACACATCACTGTGCACAATTTCTAATATTTGTTTTGCCCTCTTACTACCAAAGGGGAAACTCACCTGATTCTGCTTCCCATATACACAATTTTTACAGAAATCAAAATCCAAAGAGATATTACTCAGACCTTCTACCATACCTTTACCATGAAGTATTCGAAGGCCCTTCTCTCCAATATGCCCAAGCCTTTGATGCCACAGCATGGTCTTTTCTCCAGAGACCACTAGATCTTCTGCTCCACTTTCAGGAACCACAGAACTATTGCACCCATCAATAAAAGTGCTACCTTGCAGCTTGTACAGAGTTCCAATCCGAACTCCCCGCATCAATACTAGTGCTCCCCAAACCATCTTGCAAGTATCCTTCTCGAACACTGTTTTTACACCTGCATCATCCAGCTTGCTTACAGAAATCAAATTTCTGGCCAATGCAGGAATATGCAGAACACCTGGAAGTGTTCTAACTCTTCCACCTTGCAATTTCAACTTTACTTTTCCACGTCCAATGATTCTAGCCTTCCTGTCATCCCCCAAGAAGACATCACCATCATCATATTTCTCATACTCATAGAACCCCTCTCTATGGGGAGTGAAGTGAAAGGATGCACCTGAGTCAATCAAACATGCCTCATGATCTACATGTGTACTTGAAGAAGCCAAGTACACATCCCCACCTTCATCTGAGGTGGTTTTCGCCTCTGCAGAAGGAGCCTCGACAGATCCCTTTCCTTTGTCAGGAGCTTTAGATTTACAGTCCCTTTTGAAGTGGCCTTCCTTTCCGCATTTCCATCACACCACCTTTATAGGTTTTCCTGGAGATTTAGATCTCCCTCTAGATTTAGATCTCCCACTCGATGACTTATTTTTGTTTCTATTCTGGGGCCGTCCTCGTACAGATAAGGCATCACCATTTTTGCTCTCCATATTTTTCCGTCTCATCTCCTCTGCCAACAAGGCTGAGACTATTTCATCAAACTGAAAGGCAATTGCATTGCTACCTATTGCAATAACCAGATTATCCCACGAATCTGGTAGAGAACACAACAAACTGATGCACTTATCTTCATTTGAAATTTTAATATCAATAGATGCTAACTGACTTACCACAGTATTAAATGCGTTCAGATGCTCTATCACCGAGTCTCCATCTTTCATCCTCGGGTTATACAGCTTTTTCCGCAGGAACAGTTTATTCACCAGAGACTTAGATTGGTACAAAGTCCCTAACTTGTCCCACAAAGCCATTGTTGTAGCTTCCCCTGATACATTCAGCAATACTGAATCTGAGACACAAAATCGTATTGTGCTCTTTGCCTTCCGATCCAACTTCTTCCATTCTTCATCAAACACTCTCGTTGGTTTAGTACCTGGATCTACCGCAATCCACTAATCTTTATCCACCAACAGATCCTCCATCCTGAGTTTCCACAACTCAAAACTCTGACCATTAAATTTCTCGATCTCTATCTTTCCACTGCTCGCCATCTTCTTTCACCACCAGAATCGATCTCACAGATCTCCCACTGAACAGGGTCTACCAAAGGCTTGAGCGAAACCCCTCAGCAACAAAGGCGTCCCCTTGAAGCCAAAACTTCTCTAATACCAAATGCAGGTTTTAACACCATACATAAATTACCTGCATACGAATTCTAAAACACAAAAAATAAACAATGCGAGAGCATAACACATAAAACACATATACACAGAGATTTTCCCTTGGATCCCAAAACTGAGACTACTAGCTTGATTTTTCATTATGTTCCTTTCAATGTTATAATACATATTTATACATGCCGAAGCATCCAATACCATGGATCGAAAGCCATCGCGTCCAATACCATGGACTGAAAACCATCACGTCCAAAAAAAACTTGTGCGAAAATCATGCACAAAACCATAGGTGGGTCCGCCCAACCTAACATAGGGTCCAAAACCAAAATTTTCCAGGGCGCTACCCCAAACCCCATAAAGTGGGGTTACGGGTGCCCTTCAAACCCCCTGTTAACTACTTGGAAAGAATATAACACAACCCAACATAGGGTATGGGTTTGTTGTTCCAAGAAGTTATCTACAAGACCACCATAGTAAACTGTTGGGGGTGATTTAAAGGTATTTCACATGTGAAGGGAGGTTCAGTAAAGTTTATCAGTATCATATTAGGCTCCTAATGAATTTTACAAGGAAATACCCTTTGAGTCTTCCTTACTACTATTTATGAGTCTATGCAAAATGGCTGATAGAGTTCAAGCCAAAGGGAGTCCTATTGAACCTAATTTATTTCATTTCTCATTAAGTAAACTACTGGTGATAAAGGAACTTGAAAACAAGGAGAAGTCATGGTAGGACTTCTTGGTTTGTTCAGGGTGGATAACACAATCTTCTGACAGCCAGAGGACCAAGAAAGATACCCCATAATTTGTAAAAGATGCCTCACCTGCAACAACTAGCTCGGTCAAAAATCCTTTGACTAAGGCAAAATCAGCTGATAAAATTAGTGCTAAGAAGCTTCACTTATCACCTGAGGTAGAAATAGTAGCCAGGGTACTTATAACAAGATATTCAACCAAGATATTTCTTGTAGATCCAACACCTACACCTATTCAAGTTGTTGAATCAAAAAGTACACATAAACAAGCAGAAGTTGATGAAAGGGACCAAAATGTTAAATATTTGCAAGATCAGTTAGACAAGGCTCATCTAACAATAGCATATTTGTAGCAAGAAAATAGTGAACTTTGGCATAAAGTATCACAATAAGTTGCTCAACTCAGTGAAGGAGAACCATCAAGGAAAACATCAGTACACGCTACTAAAGGAAAAAGAAAATAGGTCATTGATGTTAAAGAGATAAAGAAGACAATTAAACAATCAAGGAGACCTAGTGTTAGGTCTACTACCAAAATGAAAATGAAAATGGTGGAGACTATTCAACCAAAACAAAAAATGGTATTTGATGAGCAGAAGGACTTTGAAAATTTGTTGGAAAAACTTAAAGGAGTTCAGCAACAGGTAGATTGGCTAGAAAAAAAAGATCACAGTGATAAGTTGAATTTGTTTAAACAATTAGAAGTTGTTGAACCTGTCCTTGAAAAAGCTAAATGCAAGTTGAAATGGAACTTTCCTCTGCATAGGCATTTTATATCTATATAATTTGGTATTAAAAATAAGACTCTGATTGGTAAAGCAGAAGCTCACTAAAGCCAAGGAATCTAGAAGAAAGAGGAAGAGAGGAAAGTTGTATATACTAGAAGAGGCCAGTATAAAGGTAAATCTTCATCAGGAGGATATCATTCAACTCTATAATTTTGTCTTTTTTCTAAAGAAATAAAAAATAATTCAATTTTGGTGGAGCTTGCAAAAGCGCAACAAGGACTTGCTGCACTTTTTATGTAGTCTTTGATGTTGATGAGATAATTTTGAAGTTTTTATTGTCATGAGAGGAGTTATATGAATGTCAGAACACTTATCTTTATTCCTATAACATTTATACCACAATAAATTCATCATATGTTCATAATTTTGTAGGCGCTGTGAAAGGTGATAGTTTTGCTGCGAAAGTGGGGGTTAGTCAATAAGGAGGTATGAAATCACTATGAATCCTATCTCATAGGTTGATCCAAGATATTTTACTTATAGATGCGTCAGAATTACATGAAACATATCTATTAACCATGGAACTTAAAGGCACATAAAATAATGCAAAAATAACAAGATAAGGATGAAAGCATGACACAAAGATTTGATTATGGAATTCATAAAATTTGGACTACGTCTCCAAGCCCTTCTCAATAGTGGGGAGGCCTTCTTTCATTAAGTGGCATAAAAAGAGATAAACTACAAGAAACATTCATTTACAATCCTTATACCTCCAATCTAGAAGATGGACGAAGAATGGAGAGCCTGTCTTCAGAAGCAGATAATACCACTGAAATCTTGGCGAACAATCGTGCAAAAATGCCTATCCGAACACCCAATTCGGATAATTGGGCTTTTTGCACCCTCTCGGAACCTCCCTGCTACTCAAGGCAAGGTTCCAGCCTACTACCTGGTCAGGTTACTACTGCACACGATGTTCTAACTATCGGCCAGTCTCCTCACCTTTCCTGTGCAGATCGTCCCATATATATAACTTGATCGGTCGACTCTCCAATTTCGGGTAGTTCCAACAGATGACCCGGGTTGTTTCCAATAGAGATTCTTGGCCCTGGAATAGTACGCAAGTAACAAACCTATCATACATGGAAAACCGCCATCGAACAGTTCAAACAAATTGTTCCGTTTTAAACCTCAAACTAGTGGAATAATATAAAAAATCGACGTATTCCTAAGTCTGGAAGATAACATAGAGAATCAACATTTTAGCTCAGTGGGAAAACAAGACCTTTGCAACAAGCCGCCTGTGATAAAGGCAAAATATTCAGCGCATAGCCCATCACAAATCGCAATCGGCAGAGCTAGGGGTAATATTGTACACAGGACTCTGCATGCGGTGATATGTGATGTGCGATAAACGGCGGACTCGACGGGACTATCAACTGAAACCCATAACGATATCGCATATGGTATCCATCAGTGTATCACAATCAGTGGAGCTAAGGGGTAACATATCGGGACTCTGCGAAGTGTGATTATGATAATCACAAATCGCAACCTGATCCTGTTAGGGTTGATTCTATACTGCTCCTTGAAATATATGATATGTGATTTATCACATCACACCCCTTCCCTGCTCAGGGCTGTTTTATAACCATTGTTCCTTGCGATCTGCGATTGCGATTATTGCATTGCAACCTGGTAATTCTAGGGCCGATTCGCAAACCTTAGACTTTTGCGATCAGTGAACTGCAAGGCCAATGGCAACCGGCCACTTGCTGCTTCCCCATTCATTAGAGACTCTTCCACGTGATTTTCTCCTGCCACCTGTCCAAGTCAGACTTTAACTTTGACTTGCCATAACTTCGTAAGATGACCTCAAATTTGAGTGTCACTCACACCATTGGAATCATGATGACGAGAACTACGCTCTGATGCTAAGTTTATAGAGTTTTTGCCACTTTGAGTTTTGAGCCTTCTTACCATGCCACTGGTACCTTTTAGAGATCCACCTAGATCATAGGTTCATTACCATCGCAAAGACATTTTAAAGATACCCATTTTCTCCATTTATTCAAAGGAGGGTTGCAACCATACAAAACATGGAGGGCTACTTTAACTTGCTACGAAATTGGTTGATGCATTGTGAAACTCGATAGTCAGCACCATTTCATTTCATATTTCGAATATTTGGTTTCTAGAAGTATTTTGGATCATGTGGATAGTTGGCATATTGTCTTGGGAGGTGCAATTAATGTTTATTTGCAAATATTCCAAGTTGGTGATGTTTTAGGCATAGATTGGTTGTAAACTAAAACCATTCCTATTTTTAAGTATATGCACCAAAATTTTGATGTATATAGTTAGAAGTTTGTTTTGTTCAATAATTTTGACCACCTAGAGTAGGAGATCGAACCTCATGATGTATATAGAGATGGAAAACATACTAAATGGTTTTGTTGGTCAGAGTAAAGAGAAATAGACTTCTGCGCACTGTATTTTCTAAAAAGTTTGCGAGTGAATGAACGAAAGATAGAAGGTGATTTGCAGGGATTCATGTGTCAGATCTTGATGATTTGTGGTTATTTATTCTTGTAAGTTTGTCTCATGTGTTTACATCTCTTGAATGTATGTCTTATTTCTTGGAAAAACCAGATGTTTAACTTAGAATTCATCTTAATGGTGCTCTGATTTAGTTTTTCCAAGTGATCTATGTTTTCCTCTTAAAGCAACATTTATAATTCATCTATAATTTTGATGCTCTATGTATTATCTTCCACATTTCTTACACTCACCCTCCTACAACAATTTAACTTGATTTCATCACCAAGACTGCCTACCTTGCCCCTGTGGAGAAACCCCTTTTTCTCTTCATCATATCACTGGACGAAAAATAAGTTTGACATGACTCCATGCCCAATGGATCTATCTCCTTTCTCATCAACAAACTTTCAAGAAAAAACTTTATTTAATATTATACCTAGCCTAATATTGTAAAAATTTCTGTTTTCCCACTCGGGTTTTCAGTTTCTCCTTATTTCTCCCATGTAGTTAAATGCTCATTCCCATAACCATACATTTAACAAACTGAAAAAAATAAATATTGCTGAAAACACAAATTTTGGAAATTTTTCAGAATGCTGGAAATTGCAGAATTAAAAATCAGCAATTAAAAACAGCCATTAAAACACTGATATTTTTGGTCAACTTGACCCTGGAAAAACCCCCTACAACTCTTGGGGAAAACCAGTTTGAGAGCTCTTCTTTATTTCTGAAAATTGTCCTTTTACAGTGAGAATTGTTCAGCAAAAAATCAGCAAGCAAATTTACAACTTATCTCCTTTCCCGTGCCTCACAGCAATCTGGAAATTACAGCAAACAGGACAGCAATAAATGCTGTACGACCTCCGTTTTGTGTGCAGAAAAATCAGCAAACTGCTCCTCGATTTTTGTGCAAAAATCTGCCTTTCACTATGTGTTGAATCAGCTGTACAAATCTGCTCAACTGCTGCCTTGGAATGTGTGCCAAGTTGTTGTCTCCTTCTCCTTCCTGCTCAGAAATCTCTCTTGCTCTCTTGCTCTCCTTCTCCCAATCTGCTCATGAAAGAATGAATGACCTTTTCCTCCTTTAATATAACTCCAAGTGACTTTTGGGTGATCTCTAAATCCAATGGCTGAAATAGATTTAGATCAATGGTTGAGATTAAATGCTCATTCAAATCTCACTTTCTATTTTTTAATTCACCCCACTTTAATAAAGACCCACTTAGTCATTTATTTCCAAAGTCACTTTTCCTTTCTAATTTTTCATTGACTTTATAAAAGTCACTTTAAAATTAGACTTAATAACTTTATCACTTAAAGTCACTTTTAAATTAGATTTAACTTTATAAAATTATAAAGTCACTTTAGGAGAAAAATTAAATTCTTTTGGACACTTTTCCCTAGGCCAAAGATCAAAGCCTAAGGGAACCACCTGTCCTCCGGTACCAAATTTCAACACTCCCTCTTACCGAGGAAGGTGTTCCTCACCACACCCATCTTGTCTCTGAAGTAGACATGCTTGCCCCGTGGTAAGGCTTTGGTAAGGATATCTGCAACCTGCTCATCAGTGGAAATATACTCAAGCTTCACAGCTCCCTTCTGAACATAGTCTCTGATGAAATGATATATGATCCCGATATGCTTTGACCTGTCATGAAATACTGGATTCTCCGTGAGTTTAATGCAACTCTGATTATCACAGTAAATCACTGAAGGTCTCAACGGCTGACCAAATAAGCCAAACAATGTATCCGGCTGACTGACTGCTACTGACTGCTACTTCCGGCTGAACCATGACACTACTGCTGAACCCAACCCAAAACAACACCCTGAAGTGCTCTTCCTATCAGAAGCACAACCTGCCCAATCAGAATCAATGTATCCTGCCAATCTCACTCCATCTCCCTGCTTGTAGTCCAGACCATAATCCACTGTCCCCTGCAAGTACCGCAAAATGTGTTTTGCAGCCACCCAGTGAACCTTCCTAGGCTCACACATAAACTGACTCATTGTGTTGACTGCAAAACAGATATCTGGTCTAGTGTTGACCAAATACATCAAGGAACCAATCAGCTGCCTGTACAATGTGGGATCCACCAACTCGGAATCCGAAGCATGAAGCTTCTTCCAGTTGGTGATCATCGGTGTCGACATGGGTCTACAATCCTCCATGTGGAATCTGCTAAGGATGTCCACAATATACTTCCCCTGCCCCAGGAAGAAATGCCCCTCCTCCTGCCACACCTCCAAACCCAAAAAGTAATGCATCAAGCCAATGTCCTTCATCTCAAACTCCGCCGCAAGATCTCTCTTGCAGTGCTCTATGAGTCTCTCTGCACCTGTAATGATCAAGTCATCCACATACAGCACCAGAATGAGAGGCTCCTCACCAATCACAATAAAGTAAAGGTTCGGATCTGCCTCACTCTTTGTGAAACCCATCCCCTGCAAGTATGCATCTATCCTGGAGTACCAAGCTCTGGGAGCTTGCTTCAGGCCATAAAGGGCCTTCTTCAATCTGCACACATGGGACTCCTTCCCATGCACCTCAAAGCCCTGTGGCTACTCAATGTACACCTCCTCCTGTATGAAGCCATTGAGAAATGCGGTCTTCACATCCATCTGGTGGATCTTCCAACCCATCTCTGCTGCTATCGATATAATGGAGCGGATCGAAGTATATCGAGCCACGGGAGCGAAGGTCTCCTCATAATCAACTCCCTCTACCTGGGAGAACCCTCTAGCCACAAACCTCGCTTTGAATTTCTCAATGTTGCCATCTGCAGCATGCTTTACCTTGTAAAGCCATCTGGAAGTAACCACGGATTTGCCCTCAGGCCTCGGCACCACCTCCCAAACATCATTCTTCATGATAGAAGAATACTCCTCCTGCATGGCCTCTCTCCAGACCTACTGGCTAGCTGCCTCCTCATAGCTAGAAGGCTCAGAGTCAAGGATGCTGGTAACCATCGCCATATAACTACAAAACCTCTCAGGTGGTCTACTCTCTCTGACCGGCCTCTTCGGCTCAGCAACAGATGTGGCATCTCTCAAGGTGTCCTGAAGCCACTTGGGCTTCCTCTTCCCTGAGCGCACTTCTTCCACCGGAGAATGAAACTCCTCCTCCTCATCATCATCAGTAGCCTGAACTCCTGACTGTCTGTCTGTTGTCCTCCTGCCTGCACCTGAACCTGTAGAAGCTGAGGTACCGTGTGAACTGTCCATCAGTGGACTCCCTAGTGAACTGCTCTGTGAACTGCTCTGCATGCTGCCCGAAGCACCACCCCTCTGGCTCGATGAGCCACTGCTCACTGACGGACCTGACATCCTCATAGATGTACCTCCGGATCCTCCTGATCCCTTCCCACTGGATCCCTGCGACTGACTCAACTGCTGCTGAGGGTCTGGCTGATCCAGATACTCTAACTCCCGTGACCTCCTAAAGGCCCTGTCCTCCTCGAACTTCACATCCCGTCTGACAACAACTCTCCTCTGTGCAGGAATGTAAATCCGAAAGGCCTTTGAGGTCTCACTGTAGCCCACAAAGATACCCTTCTCTGCGGTGGGCTCTAGTTTGGTCCTCTTCTCCTTGGGTATATAGGAGTATGTAATGCATCCAAAGATATGAAGATGACCAAGATCAGGCTTCTTCCCAGAGAAAGCCTCCTCCAGAGTCATGTGCCCCAAGGCATGATGCGGACTCCTGTTCTGCAAGTAAACAGCTGTGTTGCAGGCCTCTGCCCACAAGAACAATGGCAACCCCTGATCATGTAACATAGCTTTGGCAGCCTCTATGATGGATCTGTTCTTCCTCTCCGCAACCCCGTTCTGCTGGGGGTTGTATGGAACAGTGAACTCCCTCCTAATGCCTGCCTCCGCACAATAGTCAACAAACTCTCCAAGGGTGTACTCTCCTCCATTGTCCGACCTCAAGGACTTGATCTTTCGGCCTGTCTGTGTCTCCACAAGAGCTCTGAACTCCTGAAACCGCTTGAAGACCTCACTCTTGGTCTTCAAGAAATAAATCCAGGTCCTCCTGGAGTGATCATCAATGAATAAAACATAGTACTCATACCCACTCAAGGAAACATGAGACATCCGACCGCTCACATCGGAATGAATCAAATCAAGTATCCCCGTCGCTCTGCTGTCACTGCTGGGAAAAGGGGATTTGGCAAATTTGCCCATCGCACAACCTCTACAAGTATCAAAGTGATCAGTACTGAAATCTGGCACACTTGTAGTGATCTCCCGCAATGTCCTCAAGGCTCCATGATACATATGTCCCATCCTGCGGTGCCAAATCTCACACAGCTCAGAACTGCTAGCTCTGCTGTCGGTACTACTGCTCAATGCCAAAAGGGGCTGAAATGCAAACTTGTACACCTTTGCATGGCGTACACCTGTCACTCTAGCTGAATCAGCTGGAGTGTCCCTGGGATACATCAACACCTGTCCTCCCCTGAACAGTACGTCATATCCTCTGTCCTCCAAAGCTGAGACGGATATGAGGTTCTTCCTCATCCCTGGCACATAAAGAACCTCTGACACCTTCAAGGGAGGTTTGGACTCCCTCTGAAATGTCACTGTCCCCACCCCGACTGCTCTAACAACTCTGTCATCACCGAGTACTACCTCAATATCAGTGCCACTCTCTGAAAGCTCTGAGAAGTACTCACGGACTCCTGTCATGTGACGTGAAGCCCCACTGTCCACATACCAAATACCTGTAGATGCTCCGCTAATCGAGGGAAAAGCATGCTCCCTCTGAACCTGTGTGGCAGGTGATCCTGCACTAGAGGACTCACATGTAGTGAACGCAAACTCCCGGTCAAAACGACCTGCAAAGTCCTCAATCTCAGCTGAACCTGCCACGTCCTGGTTCTTTCCCTTCTTCTTCTTCTTCTCCGGACACACAACTGCATAGTGTCCCATATTTTGACAATTCCAACACTTCACCTTGGAATAGTCCTTCTGTGTGTTCCCCGGTTTACCTTTACCTTTGCCTTTGCCCCCACCACTGCTTGTGGAAGCCTGCTTCTTCCCTTTTCCTTTCTTGCCTCCTGCCACCAGTGCTACATCCTCATCCTGCTCAACTGGCTTGGCTGCCCCAAGCTGTCCTTTCCTGATCTCTGTCTGAATGCAATCATCCCAAAACCTCTCCCATGTGGGAAGGGTCTCATGTGCACAAACCCCATCAGCAAAGTTCAACCATGAACGGGGGAGGCCATTCACTGCAATACGCACCAACTCAGTGGATGGAATGGCCTCTCCAATCGCTGCCAACTCATCTCTCACATTGGTAATCTTTGTGAGATATCCAGCTGCACTATCATTACCCATCTTAATGTTCTTCAGCTTCTCCTTCAGGACCATCTTCCGGTTCTCATTGGTACTCTGGTAGAGATTGGACAATGCTGTCCACATCTCATGGGCATTGCTCTTTCCTCTCACATGAGGAATGCAATGGTCTTTGATTCCGTCTAGAATCAGCCTCTTACCCTTATTTTTCTTCTTTTTATACTCAGCCAACTGAGTAACATCAGTGGGCACAACAACAGGGTTCTGTGCGGTATGCACCATGATATCCCAGACTTCTGCCTCCTCAAAGATACTCTGTATTCTCTCCTTCCAAACGCTGTAATTTATATGCCCATCCAGCCTATCCTCCACCCTCAATCCCAATGACATCCTGCTGTCCTAAAACTGAAAAATAACACTGCTGTAGTAAAGATAAAACTGTTGTTTATGAAAAAATCAACTTGCTAGAATTTTCTGAGTGAAAAATCAGCAACTGTAATTTTTCCTTTTGCTGTCCCAAACTGCCCTTCAGCACTCAAGCTCTGATACCATGTAAAAATTTCTTTTTTCCCACCCCGGTTTTCAGTTTCTCCTTATTTCTCCCATGTAGTTAAATGCCCATTCCCATAACCATACATTTAACAGACTGAAAAAAATAAATATTGCTGAAAACACAAATTCTGAAAATTTTTCAGAATGCTGAAAATTGCAGAATTAAAAATCAGCAATTAAAAACAGCCATTAAAACACATTAAAACACTGATATTTTTGGTCAACTTGACCCTGGAAAAACCCCCTACAACTCTTGGGGAAAACCAGTTTGAGAGCTCTTCTTTATTTCTGAAAATTGTCCTTTTACAGTGAGAATTATTCAGCAAAAAATCAGCAAGCAAATTTACAACTTATCTCCTTTCCCGTGCCTCACAGCAATCTGGAAATTACAGCAAACAGGACAGCAATAAATGTTGTACGACCTCCGTTTTGTGTGCAGAAAAATCAGCAAACAGCTCCTCGATTTTTGTGCAAAAATCTGCCTTTCACTATGTGTTGAATCAGCTGTACAAATCTGCTCAACTGCTGCCTTGGAATGTGTGCCAAGCTGTTGTCTCCTTCTCCTTCCTGCTCAGAAATCTCTCTTGCTCTCTTGCTCTCCTTCTCCCAATCTGCTCATGAAAGAATGAATGATCTTTTCCTCCTTTAATATAACTCCAAGTGACTTTTGGGTGATCTCTAAATCCAATGGCTGAAATAGATTTAGATCAATGGTTGAGATTAAATGCTCATTTAAATCTCACTTTCTATTTTTTAATTCACCCCACTTTAATAAAGACCCACTTAGTCATTTATTTCCAAAGTCACTTTTCCTTTCTAATTTTTCATTGACTTTATAAAAGTCACTTTAAAATTAGACTTAATAACTTTATCACTTAAAGTCACTTTTAAATTAGATTTAACTTTATAAAATTATAAAGTCACTTTAGGAGAAAAATTAAATTCTTTTGGACACTTTTCCCTAGGCCAAAGATCAAAGCCTAAGGGAACCACCTGTCCTCCGGTACCAAATTTCAACAAATATTATATCAGTTGAGTAACCTAAGTGAGAGAGCCTTCTCCAGGGCTAAAAGGGCTAGATTCTGGCCTAGAAGTTGTTTGTGGTTACCTCTGAAATTTCTCTCTTCATCCTAGGGAAATTTATGAAGTGCTAACAATCTCTTTATAATCAAGCGAGTTAATCATTCTTTCTAGTAATCATTCTCATCTGGGTTGAGTGCACTTCTTTGGATCAATGAGCTATTTATCACTCTTCATTCCAAGTAAGTTTTGCATATCAGTTCTATCGCTTTCCTTTAACCTTTTTGTTGTCTATATTGCATCCTTAGTTGGCGTTTCACTTCTTTTTAGTTTCTTTGCTAGTATTTTAGTTCATTAATTCAAGTACAAATGTCAATTTTGTGTTGCAAGCTCTAGCTCTTCACATACTATTCATGACTGCCACAAAATCTATAATACCTTGTAGATCATTCCTCTCAACATTTCAATAATTTTATCTTGTTACTAAACTTGTCCTTGAGCCACTCCAATCCAGAGTTCACTTCTAGAAGCGAAGGGTTGACTGTCTTAGAAATCTGCGCCGAGAAAATCAAGTTTTCCTGTTGAGCGCACTCCCTCGACTCGAAGAATTGTGCCCTCCTAGAGCACATGAGTGCACCCTAAATCAACTAATGTTTTTCCCTTCGTGCTTCAACAGTGTGCCCTATGCCCTTGATGCTCTCTCTCTCTCTTTCTTGAGCGCACAAGTGCACATTGAAACCTTAAGTTAGTCTTGAACTTCCATTCATGCTTCAACAATGTACCCTTCTTATTTCAATGTAGTTTTCTTTCCTGTACAAGTCACCATGTCTCGTATTTGATAGTCTTACACTCTTAGCTAATCATGTTGTCTTTTTGAACATGATCTGCAAATTTATTTCTTGTAATAGATAGAGGATTTATTTTTTAAACTAATATTTGTTTCCATGAGTGTTCTTGAATGTGTAGGTGTTCCAGCTACTAGTATTATTATTCTATCATTCTCTATTGGAATTATTCCTCCCACTACTCATTGAGTTTCCTCAAAAGAAGCTACAAAAGTGAGCACTAAAGAAGTAGTGGAAGTTACAAAGCCTACCATTCCTATTCTTACAGACACTAAGTGTTTTATGGAAAAATCTACTGAGGTCAAATAGAAGGATATTAAAGACACTTTCATGCAAAACAAGTTCCCTGAGAATTTGGAAGACAAGCAAGTTTACCTCAACATCAAGTTGTCCATGATAGATAGGATTGCATATAGTTTCGCAGTCATACCTTGTGAAAAGGTAATTGAATGGATTCTATCACACATGGATGATTTAGATTTGGTGCTCTGTAATGAAAGTGGTGGTCATCCTTCCACCTAACATGGAAAGGACATGCACATTTATTACAAGATATTTAATCCCTCAAAGTATGTCAATAACATATTCTACACTAGATGGGCCAATGTCGACACAAGTGATATCATCAAGTCCTGTTGTCAAGAGTCGGCCAAGTTCTGACACTACCCGAGTGCAGTATACATGACTAGGATTTTGAGATAAGTGTATCAATATCTTATTGCTATGTGTTGTAGGCTACATGGGTGAAACAATGTATAATTATTTGAAGAGAATTGGATATTCATGCTCAAATTGGTTGTTACTCGTGGAAAAATCTTTAATTGTGTATATATACTTTCTTTTGAGTTGCAACGACATGTTGGGTAGGCTAAAGAAACTCTAAGGTCAAACCAGGCACCAATGTTCTATATGTCAGCATATATCTTAGATGGAATCTGTGTTTGATATGAATTCCCAGGGATTTATTGGAACTGAACCCTACAATACAAGTTTCCAATCTACTTACATTGCACGGTGTTATTAGAGTTGAGTTTCAGAGGGGCATATGACAGATTGGCGGAGAATTCCTTTGCAGTCATATTTCATATGATTTATGAGATCGACCCTCCTTGTATGACCAAATAGGTGAAAGAGGCATTACAAAATATCAAAGTTTGGTTTGTTGCACCAGAAGGTAAATATATCAGATGTTTTATATGCCAAATTTCTCCTCATATTATGTCGCGACAAGGTGGTCCTGCAAGAAGTTGCTTATCAGTTAAATACAAGGTTTTCAAGAGTTTTACATAGAAGGAATAAGGCCCCTTGGCCTACTTTCTCTTTGAGGATTGGAGTGTATGAGCTGAAGAGCTACAAGGTAGCAGAAGCTGAAATGCAAGAGCTAGACTGCTTGCACTTTGCAGTCAAGGACTTTCATGGGTATGATCCCAGGAAAGTGTGGAAGAAACATTGTGACATGATTGGCTTCACTTGGGAATATACATCAATGAGTACTACAAAGGATGAAAAGGTGAAGAACTGGTACAATGCATTAATAAATACACACCCAAGAATTGAAGCAAGCTCCCCCCAAGTTCCACTAGCCTAAGATGTACCAACACAGGAGGCACCATAAGCAACAACAACTCAAGCAAGTACTGTAGCTTCCAAGAAAATGATCAAGCGTGATCCAACAACAAAAAGTAGCAAAAACTGGACTGTTAGCATGTTGAATAAGGGAACTATGGAGGTTGAACAAGAAAAGAGAGAATTGACAACAAAGAAGAAATAGGAAGAAGAAGAAGAAAGGAAGAGAATGGAAGAAGAACAATAAAGGCAGTCGTATGAGGAGGAAGCAACATAGAGGTTGGAGAAAGAACAAATGACTCAAGAAATAGAATAAGAATTGGAGGAAGATGATACCATCCAACCCAGAGATGATGAACCAGGTTCTCCGAAAGAACCTCCTCTTACAAGTGGTCATCTCCCATTTGGTGAGATGAGAATCACATCTCCACTAGAAGATAGAGTCATGAACATATGTAATGTTACATTTGATCAGCTGAAGAAAAGGATTGTGCAACAAATGCGAATATTATTTTCAAAGGATCCTTAGAATCCAATCTCGGTATCTATGAAAAAGGTGATAAATGAAAATACTAGGAGGAATCCCCATGCAATCATGACAACTAATGTTTATTTTTCTACAGTGGCACGTGATAACTCAGAGTCTTTGTTGAATGAGAATACATGATTAAGGGAAGAGTTAGTTGCAATAAAGCAACATGCAAAACATCTCGCTACTGAAAACCAATGACTATCTTCCCACAACTTCAACATAGTAGAATGGGAGTCATCCATACAGGAGGAATTGTGGCCAATGGAGGATACGATGGTGTAGTTGTATGATGAAATGACACTTTTACATGAGGTAGTGACACCCTTGGTTGGTATACAAAAGAAAGCGCAAGAAGTCCTAAAACTCCTAAAAGTGGAAAAGAGAGTTGTTAATCAAATCCAGGTGTTGGTGCTTAGTTTGACCTCAATTAGAACATGACTCTTTCTATTGGTTTTTCCATGCACCCCTCATCTTATCACTTCCTCTCATGATTCTTATGACAAAAAATCACCTCATTGAAACTGCATGTTTACCCTGCATCAAGTATATTGTTATAATAATCATTATAACTTATAAAAAAAAAATATTATATTACATAAAAATACAACAACAACTAATTTTGATCTAATAATTACAAACACTTTTAATTATAAATTATAGTTATTACAAACACTTTTAATTATAAATTATAGTTATTATTATTATAATAATTAAAATAATAAAGACATTTAAAATACAATTAATTAATTAATAATTACATTTATATAATCAAAACACAAATCATTAAAATAATCCCGACAAAAATAAATATAATAATATAAGCTAAACATAATAAAATAAAAAAGCAAATATTAAAACAAAAGCATAAAATATAAACTAACAAAAATATTTATCAAACTAAGTTAAATAAACATAAATGAACTAACATATGAAACCAATAAACATTAAATAATTTAATAAAATCATAGCTAACCTTCGTACTTTTCTCACCTTCAAAACCTTTAAAAGGTATATATAAACTATAAATTAACTGACATATGAAACCAATAAACATTAAGTAATTTAATAAAATCATACCCAACCATCGTACCTTTCTCACCTTCAAAACATTTAAAATGTATATATAAATCAAGTCTTACACACCCTACGTTATATCCTACCTCACCAAAACTAAAAAGCACGTTTGAATAAGTAATGGTGGGCATACACTATATATTAACCCAAGCCTCTAAAATCGATAAAATTCATTACCTCATGATTCATTACGTTTTAAAAGGTAAATGGGGTGTCCGTGTCAGGACTCCATCGGTCTCGGCGAAAGCTATTAACCGTTCAATTATATAATGCTTCCACTTCCCCAAACGAAACGAATATTCAAACATATTTAAAGCTGGTAGAAGGTCATCCGGCAAACATGACCTTTGCAACAAGCGGCTTGTGATAAAGGCAGAATAATCAGCACATAGCCCTTCACAAATCGCAATCGGCGGAGCCAGGGGTAATATTGTACACAGTACTCTGCACGCGGTGATAGGGGATGTGTGATAAACAATGAACTCGACGAGACTATCAGCTAAAACCCATAACGGTATCGCATCTGGAATCCATCAGGGTATCACAATCAGTGGAGCTAAGGGGTAACATATCGGGACTCTGTGACGTGTGATTGCGATAATCGCGAATCGTAACCTGATCTTGTCGGGGCCGATTCTATACCGCTCCTTGCAATATGATATGTGATTTATCACATCACACCCCTTCTCTGCTCGGGGCTGATTTATAGTCATCGTTCCTTGTGATTATCGTATCACAACCCAATACTTTTAGGGCCGATTTGCGAACCTTAGACTTCAGTGAACTGCGAGGTCAATGGAAACCTGCCACTTGGTGCTTCCCCATTCACTGAAGACTCTTCCACGTCATTTTCTCTTGCCACCTGTCCAAGTCAAAATTTAACTTTGACTTGCCCTAACTTTGTAAGATGAACTCAGATTTGAGTGTCACTCGCACCATTGGAATCAGGATGATGAGAACTTCGATCTGATGCTAAGTTTATAGAGTTTCTACCACTTTGAGTTTTGAGCCTTCTTACCATGCCACTGGTACCTTTTAGAGATCCATGGATCATAGGTTCATTACCATCGCAAAGACATTTTAAAGATACCCATTTTCTCCATTTATTCAAAGGAGGGTTGCATCCATACAAAACATGGAGGGCTACTTTAACTTGCTACGAAATTGTTTGATGCACTGTGAAACTCGATAGTCAACACCATTTCACTTCATTCAAATTTTTGGTTTCTAGAAGTATTTTGGATCATGTGGATAGCTGGCATATTGTCTTGGGAGGTGCAATTAATGTTTATTTGCAAATATTCCAAGTTGGTGATGTTTTAGGCATAGATTGGTTGTAAGTAAAACCATTCCTATTTTTAAGTATATGCACCAAAATTTTGATGTATATAGTTAGAAGTTTGTTTTGTTCAATAATTTTGACCACCTAGAGTAGGAGATCGAACCTCATGATGTATATAGAGATGAAAAACATACTAAATGGTTTTGTTGGTCAGAGTAAAGAGAATAGACTTCTGCGCACTATATTTTCTAAAAAGTTTGCGAGTGAATGAATGAAAGACAGAAGGTGATTTGCAGGGATTCATGTGTCAGATCTTGATGATTTGTGGTTATTTATTCTTGTAAGTTTGTCTCATGTGCTTACATCTCTTGAATGTATGTCTTATTTCATGGAAAAACCAGATGATTAACTTAGAATTCATCTTAATGGTGCTCTCATTTAGTTTTTCCAAGTGATCTATGTTTTCCTCCTAAAGCAACATTTAGAATTCATCTATAATTTTGATGCTCTATGTATTATCTTCCACATTTCTTACACTCACCCTCCTACAACAATTTAACTTGATTTCATCACCAAGACTCCCTACCTTGCCCTTGTGGAGAAACCCCTTTCTCTCTTCATCATATCACTAGATGAAAAATAAGTTTGACATGACTCCATGCCCAATGGATCTATCTCTTTTCTCATCAACAAACTTTCAAAAAAAAACTTTATTTAATATTATACCTAGCCTAATATTATATCAGTTGAGTAACCTAAATGAGAGAGCCTTCTCCAAGGCTAGAAGGGCTAGATTTTGGCCTAGAAGTTGTTTGTGGTTACCTCTGAAATTTCTCTCTTCATCCTAGGGAAATTTATGAAGTGCTAACAATCTCTTTATAATCAAGCGAGTTAATCATTCTTTTTCATAATCATTCTCATCTAGGTTGAGCACACTTCTTTGGATCAATGAGCTATTTATCACTCTTCATTCCAAGTAAGTTTTGCATATCAATTCGATCACTTTCCTTTAACTTTTTTGTTATCGATATTGCATCCTTAGTTGGCGTTTCACTTCTTTTTAGTTTCTTTGTTGGTATTTTAGTTCATTATTTCAAGTATAAATGTCAATTTTTTGTTGCAAGCTCTGGCTCTTCACACACTATTCATGACTGCCACAAAATCTATAAGAACTTGTAGATCCTTCCTCTCAACATTTCAATAATTTTATCTTGTTACTAAACTTGTCCTTGAGCCACTCCAATCCAGAGTTCACTTCTAGAAGCGAAGGCCTGATTGTCTCAGAAATCTGTGCCGAGAAAATCAATTTTTCCTATTGAGCACACTCCCTCGACTCGAAGAATTGTGCCCTCCTAGAGCACATGAGTGCACCCTAAATCAACGAATATTTTTCCCTTCGTGCTTCAACAGTGTGCCCTATGCCCTTGATGCTCTCTCTCTCTCTTTCTTGAGCGCACGAGTGCACATTGAAACCTTAAGTTAGTCTTGAACTTCCATTCATGCTTCAAAAATGTGCCCTTCTTATTTCAATGTAGTTTTCTTTCCTGTACAAGTCACCATGTCTCGTATTTGATAGTCTTACACTCTTACCTGATCATGCTGTCTTTTTGAACATGATTTGCAAAGTTATTTCTTGTAATAGATAGAGGATTTCTTTAAGCTAATATTTGTTTCCATGAGTGTGCTTGAACATGTAGGTGTTCCAGCTACTAGTATTATTATTCTATCATCCTCTATTGGAATTATTCCTCCCACTACTCATTGAGTTTCCTCAAAAGAAGCTACAAAAGTGAGCACTAAAGAAGTAGTGGAAGTTACAAAGCCTACCATTCCTATTCTTACAGACACTAAGTGTTTTATGGAAAAATCTACTGAGGTCAAATAGAAGGATATTAAAGACACTTTCATGCAAAACAAGTTCCCTGAGAATTTGGAAGACAAGCAATTTTACCTCAACATCAAGTTTTCCATGATAGATAGGATTGCATATAGTTTCGCAGTCATACCTTGTGCAAAGGTAATTGAATGGATTCTATCACACATGGATGATTCAGATTTGGTGCTTTGTAATGAATGTGGTGGCCATCCTTCCACCTAACATGGAAAGGACATGCACACTTATTACAAGATATTTAATCCCTCAAAGTATGTCAATAACATATTCTAAACTAGATGGGCCAATGTCGACCCAAGTGATATCATCAATCCCGTTGTCAAGAGTTGGCCAAGTTCTAACACTATCCGAGTGCAGTATACATGACTAGGATTTTGAGAGAAGTGTATCAATATCTTATTGCTATGTGTTGTAGAATACATGGGAGAAAGAATGTATAAGTATTTGAAGAGAATTGGATATTCATGCTCAAATTGGTTGTTACTCGTGAAAAAATCTTTAATTGTGTATATATATACTTTCTTTTGAGTTGCAACGACATGTTGGGTAGGCTAAAGAAACTCTAAGGGAAAACCAAGCACCAATGTTCTATATTTCAGCATATATCTGAGATGGAATCTGTGTTTGATATGAATTCCGAGGGATTTATTGGAACTGAACCCTGCAAGACAAGTTTCCAATCTACTTACATTGCAGGGTGTTATTAGAGTTGAGTTTTAGAGGGGCATATGACAGACTGGCGGAGCATTCCTTTGCAGTCATATTTCATATGATTTATGAGATCGACCCTCCTTGTATGACCGAATAGGTGAAAGAGGTATTACACAATATCATAGATTGGTTTGCTGCACCAGAAGGTACATATATCATATGTTTTATATGCCAATTTCTCCTCATATTATGCCGCGACAAGGTGGTCTTTCAAGAAGTTTCTTATCAATTAAATACAAGGTTTTCAAGAGTTTTACATAGAAGGAATAAGGCCCCTTGGCCTACTTTCTCTTTGAGGATTGGAGTGTATGAGCTGAAGAGCTACAAGGCAGCAGAAGCTAAAATGCAAGAGCTAGACAGCTTTCACTTTGCAGTCAAGGAATTTCATGGATATGATCCCAGGAAAGTGTGGAAGAAACGTTGTGACATGATTGGCTTCACTTGGCAATATACATCAATGAGTACTATAAAGGATGAAAAGGTCAAAAACTGGTACAATGCATTAATAAATACACACCCAAGAATTGAAGCAAGCTCCCCCCAAGTTCAACTAGCCTAAGATGTACCCACACAGGAGGCACCACAAGCAACAACAACTCAAGCAAGTACTGTAGCTTCCAAGAAAATGATCAAGTGTGATCCAACAACAAAAAGTAGCAAAAACTGGAATACTAGCGTGCTGAATAAGGGAACTATGGAGGTTGAACAAGAAAAGAGAGAATTGACAACAAAGAAGAAATAGGAAGAAGAAGAAGAAGAAAGGAAGAGAGTGGAAGAAGAACAGTAAACGCAGTCGTATAAGGAGGAAGCAACATAGAGGTTGGAGAAAGAACAAATGAGTCAAGAAATAGAATAAGATTTGGAGGAAGATGATACCATCCAACCCATAGATGATGAACTAGGTTCTCCGACATAACCTCCTCTTACAGGTGGTCATCTCCCATTTGGTGAGATGAGAATCACATCTCCACTAGAAGATAGAGTCATGAACATATGTAATGTTACATTTGATCAACTGAAGAAAAGGATTGTGCAACAAATGCGAATATTTTCCAAATGATCCTTAGAATCCAGTCTCGGTATCTATGGAAAAGGTGATAAATGCAAATACTAGGAGGAATCCCCATGCAATCATGACAACTAATGTTTATTTTTCTACAGTGGCACATGATGACTCAGAGTCTTTGTTGAATGAGAATACATGATTAAGAGAAGAGTTAGCTGCAATAAAGCAACGTGCAAAACATCTCGCTACTGAAAACCAATGATTATCTTCCCACAACTGTAGAATGGCAGTCATCCATACAGGAGGAATTGTGGCCAATGGAGGATACGATGGTGTAGTTGTATGACGAAATGACATTTTTACATGAGGTAGTGACACCCTTGGTTGGTATACAAAAGAAAGTGCAAGAAGTCCTAAAACTCCTAAAAGTGGAACACTGAGTTGTTAATCAAATCCACGGATTAGTGCTTAGTTTGACCTCAATTAGAACATGGCTCTTTCTATTGGTTTTTCCATGCACCCCTCATCATATCACTTCCTCTCATGATTCTTATGACAAAAAATCTCCTCATTGAAACTACATGTTTACCCTACATCAAGTATATTGTTATAATAATCATTATAACTTGTAAAAAAACAATATTATATTACATAAAAATACTACAACAACTAAATTTGATCTAATAATTACAAACACTTTTAATGATAAGTTATAGTTATTATTATTATAATAATTAAAATAATAAATATATTTAAAATACAATTAATTAATTAATAATTAAATTTATATAATCAAAACACAAATCATTAAAATAATCCAACAAAAATAAATATAATAGTATAAGCTAAACATAATAAAATAAAAAAGCAAATATTAAAACAAAAGCATAAAATATAAACTAACAAAAATATTTAATATAATCAAACTAAGTTAAATAAACATAAATGAACTAACATAGGAAACCAATAGACATTAAATAATTTAATGAAATCATATGTAACCTTCGTACCTTTCTCGCCGTAAAAAACTCTAAAATGTATATAAAAACTATAAATTAACTAACATATGAACCCAATAAACATTAAATAATTTAATAAAATCATAACTCGCCTTCATACCTTTCTCACCTTCAAAACCTTTAAAATGTATATATAAACTAAGTCTTACACACCCTACGTTATATCCTACCTCACCAAAACTAAAAAGCACGTTTGAATAAGTAATGGTGGGCACACGCTATATATTAGCCCAAGCCTTTAAAATATATGAAATTCAGCACGTTTGAATAAGTATTGGTAGGCAGACACTATAGATTACCCAAGCCTTTAAAATATATAAAATTCATTACCTCATGCATTACGTTTTAAAAGGTAAATGGGGTGTCAGGACTCCATCGGTCTCGGCGAAAGCTATTAACCTTTCAATTATATAATGCTTCCATTTCCCCAAACGAAACGAATATTCAAACATATTTAAAGGTGGTAGGTGGTCATCGGGCCTAATCTTCGACCAAATCACCAGCCGACCACCGTTCATAACTAATATATCAACGCTGTGGATCCATCAGGATTAACATGCTAACCATATATGTCAATGGTTTGGATTTAACATGCTTACCTTTTTCTCTCCGAAATATATTTTTGGGTATAACTAGGATAGATCTATTTTAAATGCGGATTTAATATGAGTGGACAGGGATTTTTATTATAGTTATTTAATTTTTTTTATGAAATGGTATAATTTAAAGGTTTGTTATAGTTATTAAATTTTTTTAATTTAAAAAATTAATATTTAAAGTGATATGAACAAAATTTCAATTTTAATGAAAAACAGATAGAATTACACATCATACTAGACTATAAAATAAGCTTCTCCGCTCGAAAATTTAATATATATTAATTTTAATATATATTAATTTTAATATATATTAATTTATATATATATATAATTAAAGTTTATAAATTATATTATTATTTAAAACTAAATTATATTATTATTTAAAACTGAAAATATATATAATTTAAAACTGAAAATATATATATGATATTATAAAAATTTAAAATATATATATGATGTTATAAAAATTTAAAATATATATATTTAAAATTTTATAATTTTGATTATGTTTTAATTAAATTCCAAGTTTAGTTTAAATATAATTAATATCTAAAATTAAAATTATAATTATAAACTTAAAGTTATAAAATGTAATCAATGGTTGAATGGAAATTGTGCAGGTGTAATTAATTTGTACCATGGGAGGAGTAGTGAAGGAAATTCATCAATGATTTTAATGATTCAAAATTGTTTCCAATCCATTAAAAAATCCAATTTGTTTCTTTCATCAAATTTACACTAGTTGTACATATTTAAAAATCCAATTGATCAATGCTTATATGGTAGATTTGATAGAAATGCCAGCATGCAACGTTCTAAAAGAGAAACGATATTAAATTTAATGTGCACTCAAATTTTTGGATTCTATATAGCGTTGAAATTTCTGGAAAACAAATGAACATTAAATATATTTTCATAAGCTAATGTTTTCCTATAATTGGAAAATCTTACTATTTTCTACCTAATGTGAAAACGATATTAAATTTAATGTGCACTCAGATTTTTGAATATTAAATTTAATTTGCGCTCGAATTTTTGGATTCTATATAGCGTTGAAATTTCTGGAAAACAAATGAACATTAAATATATTTTCATAAGTTAATGTTTTCCTATAATTGGAAAATCTTACTATTTTCTACCTAATGTGAAAATTAAATATCATTTAGTAAGGTACGCGAGACTACATTAGGAGGAAGAAATTATTAAAAACTTATTACAATAGGATTTTACAGGAAATTAATTAAGAAGTTGAGATAAATATTTCATTTAGGAAAAATTATTATTATTAATGTAATTTTATTTGGGAAGTTACGAGAATTGAATGGGATACTAATTCTCAAAAATATAAAAAAGAATGCAAGGGTTTCTTTCAAGAGATTTTTTTGGGAGATATTCTTTTTTATAGCCATAATGTACTTGCTATAGTGGTGTTTCTCATTGTGACTATGAGGATTTTTATTTAATCATATCATGATTCATTTATTTTTCTCTTTTCTTTTTATATATTCTTTTTATGTAGGGTTTTATTTACCAGTTTATTGTACAAATTATTGATATAACTTAGTTATATAATTAGCCTTGAATACATAAATTATTTAAATGCTTTGAATACTTGATATTTGAGGATTTTTTAAATCATATTTGAATTTATTTGTTGCAGATTGAAACTCTAATGATACATGCTATCTAGGGTTTATTTGCACATTAAACTTGGATGTCATAAAAAAACCAAGTCTTTTAGTTTATTCCTTTTTATTTTTTACTTTGTTATTTTCCTTCATTATTTACTTCTCTGTCAAATGTGAATGATTGGGGAATAGTTTGACTTGACCATAATCTCAAATCTTTCACACATTAATTTGATATAAATTTTCTCCAATATTTATTATTAGAAATAATTAAATCAAAATTTCTAATTATTGGCGCAGGATAAATTAATATTGATACATGGTATCATATTATTTTAAGTACACATTTATTTCATTTCCTTTTATTTCATGTTAATTTGTAATAACCCTAATAGTGTGTGAATGTGTTATGATATATTAATTTAAACCTCATATTGTCATAAATGATATTTTATCTTTAATAACCTTCATATGTTATGTGCTTACTACCTTTCTTTCCCTAAAACCTCATTTTATTTATAAAACACTCATTATCATTAATGTAACCTAATCATTTTGCTTTTAAAGAATATTTCTTTAGTTAACATTATTACCTGGGAATACCCCTTGTGGTGAAAGGGAAGCGAGCCATTGTCACATAAAGCGAAAGGATCCTTGATCCTCAGTGAATGTCTTCTCAAGTTGTTGTCAGTTAGTAGGACAATCCAAGAAATAACACCAGGAATGAGTTTCCAAATATCCAGATGTTTCACAACAGTTGGTTAGAAAGGATAAGATTGTTGTCAAAATAGATAGAGTACAGTTGAGACTCCACACTCATAACAACATTTGCCTCAGCGAGTAGTCGACTAACGCTATAGTTTCTTATAGTCAATAACATAATTCTTTGGAGTCCCTAACACATAAGCACGAGATGCCTTCAGTGGGATCACTTGGAGAAACAAAAGGCAGGGATATCATCTTACGTGAAGTGAAGCAGTACGTCGAGCAAATCAAACAAACATCAGAACATGAAGGCTTGGAGATCACGAAAGACATTATTGTATAATATGTCATTGCACCAACTAAAGCTCACATGAAAGTATCATGGCTATAGAATAGTGTACAATCTTGCTCCAAAGCCATGTTGACAGAAGAATTGGAGGTGAAAATGTGGTTTGCAGTAGACTTGTCGATCTGAATCAAAGTCATTGCTACAAAATTTAGAGCGTAGCATACATACATTACTAATGAGCTCTTTGAAGAGGAAAATTACTTATATATTTGATAGAACTTTTGTCCTATTAGAAACATGTGGGATGTGAAAAGACACATGTGGAATGTAAAAGGTCATGTGTAGAATACGAAAAGTTGTATGGAAGCCCATAGGTCATTGAAGTTGAATAGTCATGAGGAAACTAAAAAATTCATTGTTATTTGTTATAAATTGCTCCTCATAACTCAAGCGAGGGGCTTGGATTCTTAGACTTTTTCCTTGGCTTCTCATGTATTTCATAGGAGGTAAATAATTCTTTGGAGAAGCAAGTTGTGGTTTCATGTTCCACTAGTAGATCTAGTGTTTCACTTATGTAAGTGTACTTGGAAACTGTCATTAATAATCAGAAACTCTTCGAGCCAACACTTCTTCGAGCATATGTATCATAGATATAGTAAGGTTATTCTTGTTGTGTTTGCGATATAACATATTTAGACTAATGAACTATTTCATTGCTTAGATATGGATATTGTTGAATGCATGTTGTTATTCTTTTACGATTGTTGTTTATCTTGTGAACTAATTTTGTAGGTTAATGAACAAGTCTCTCTCTTCCACTTTTGGATCTCTATTATATGGGAAATTCACTTCTATAGACAAAAATGAACTCCTAGATCTAGTAGTCTAATCTAGAACAACAGAGAGAAAAAAGATATATGTTTTCCTTAGAGAGATTAGAATATAGAAAAGAGACCTACCTTGAATCTCTAGTAAGTCCTCCTCTTCTCCTTGCTTGTAAGCTCCAACTCTAGCTCCACACGCTATAAATGGAACTTGCAACAATGATTAAAATAAGAAATGAAACTAAAATAGTATAATCCAATATTTCTAATCAACAAGTCAAATTGTCATTGAAATACATAAGCATCAACATGACACAAGTATAAGAAAAACATAGTGCTTTTTGTATTAATAAATAAGGAGAGAGTTACAACCATATATAGAAGTTGACTTTGTAGATGTCTCCCTAATTGTCTTGTCCTTCCTTGCCACAAATAAAACCTTCACACTCAACCCTAATGCATAAATGGATGACGGCTATTTAAGCTCAAATTAGTAGGATGAGGGCACTAGTAATCTCAAAAATCCAAGCATGAGGGCACTAGTAATCTCCAAAATCCAGCCTAGAATTTATGGGAGGCAGTAAATCTATAAGGTAAACGTGGTAGTTGAGTATTTACTAATCTAGGATTGAGATCAACAGATGAGGGAAGATAAGCTCTAGGGATAAGAGATAAAACCACTAGAGTATGATCAAATAGGAATTCAAGATCTCTATCCATGGTAAATGGTTAAGACTACCTTAGAAGCTTCTGGAAGGAGAAGATTCAAAAATATTTTTTAATTTTTCCGAAATTCTAGAATCATTGCACCTGTATAATAGAGAAAATTGCATTGGTAATCATAGATGCTCAGTTATGCAACTTGCAACCATTGCAAGTGGACAAACATGTAGGGTCCACTGGGGATAAAAACATGGTTTTTGAATAGATAGACCTAGAAACTCAAACTTCTTAGAGAAGTGATGCTTAGGGTTTTGCAAAGGGATAATGAAAAAGTGTTCAAGGATGTTGGTTGATTTAGTTTTTTAGCCTTTTGAGTAGATGTAATAAAATGACTTGTAACAGATTTCCCTAAAGTGCAAAGTCAGAGTAGTGGTTGAGGACTAAAGTTCTTCACTTTGTGACAGGTTCGGATCAAGAACAAATTGATCAAGATCATCATCTATTGCAATACATATTATCATTATAATGTCATTGCTAAGGGAGGCTTACCCATAATTAACATGTAAGCCAATATTACATGTACAAATATCAACAAGTCTCGTCCACTGATTACAGAGTGTGGACCCATGCTTGGACGACTGTATGAATGATCATAGCCATCATAATTTTTAATCTTGTATTAATCCAGACATCGTATCCTATATGGATGGAACTAGATCTAGGGTCTTCTACCTTGTCACTCGATAGTACGAGTCTAGCCATGCAAATAAATGAGTTGTATTCGAACATGGTAGACACCCTCTGATTACCGACCAATGATCTAAGTCATTAATAGATGCAATAGAAACCACTGATAATGATAATGGATTTCAAGGTACCATAGTACAATCTATGTGGTTTGAATGAATGAGCTAAATTTGAACACCACATAGAATCTTCCAGTCGAAGGCCAAAGATAAGGATCCATCACTGAGAGTGAGGAAACTTTCCATTGATGTACGAAAACTCTAAGGTACTGAAAGGAGGTTCTAAGTCAACTTCTTGGATAATGAGCTGATGTCGACATGAAGCGACCCATCACAGGAAGACCTTGATGTATCCTTCATCGAAGACACGAAACAGGTATCACTATATGAGACAAAATGATGTTGATGTAGAGTTGGTTCAGGAACGACATGCATGAATGAAGGCTTAAGAGTATTGTAGCAGGTAGCAACTAAAGGAATTCTCTTAAACATATCGGCAACACTTTATGGAGTTGGCAGCATTGACCCAAAATCGATTATGGAGGTTTTTAATATGGCATGATTAACCAAAGAGGCAAGCAGATTTCCCAACCCAACAATCACGGAGATGAAGTGAAAGGGTGTCATGTTCAAGAGAGAACCGCTACCATTAATAGGTTAAGTACCTTGTTTCCTAATTTCCCCAACCATTTTTGGTCAGTACCTCTTTATTTTTTATAAGATTGAGGAGTATAACATATGGTTGACTTGTATGTTCATCCTTAAGATGAATCCTTCTGATTAATTTAATGAACCCTAATGGTTCGGACCCATCATGTTTTACAAGTCCAACGTTGTTTGATGATTTTATGATTCCAATGAAGGTGTAACTCTACTTAATTTTCATGTTAGAGAGTTTTAAAAAGAGGCGAAAAAGAAAAATCCAAAGGTTCCTTTTTGTAAATGTAGTCTATTGAGTTTGAAAAGGCATAGAATGATACTCAGGAGAACTTTTTAGTCATGTTCGAATAATGTATTCATTTATTGTAAATAGTTTATCCCAGTCCGAAAAAGGGTTAAACTTATACTCGGCAGACGTCTTTTCATTTAATATAACGAGTTTGAAAATACAAGTGCTCGAAAATATTTTAATATTTTGGAAGTTTGAAAGAGATGAAAGAGGACTCCAAGGGGTTACTTTTTTGTAATTTTACAGAGCCTAAAAAAGTGATAAAAGTGTGCTCTTTCATCAAATGACCTATATTGAACTTAAATTTACATCAGATCCTTCAATTAACCTTTAACATACTCTTAACATCACAAAAGATTAAAAATATAAGCCATATGGTAAAATTAGGTCAAAAATATTAAATATATATTAAAATAATAATTAAATTCACCATAAATAGGGAAAAATAAAAATAGTTTTTACCATTTTCATTTTACCTCTTGTGAGTGAGCTCTGAGTGCATTTTACCCTCAAACTTCAGAAGGTGATTGCATCCAATCCTATGAACCATTTCCAGCGCCGCCAATTCCAGGTAGGAGATCTATCCTTTCTCTCTCTCTTCACAGTTTCCATTTTTCATTTCATGCAATTTTTTGAGAGATCTCAACATTTTAGGGTCTACATTTTCGCCCTAGGCCCATCACACCCTCTTTGTATCGAAAGGTGTGTTGAGTATGCATGATTCACACTAGGAAGAGCAGCCCAGTGCACCTTCCAAGAAGGCAAATTGCATTGGGGCGCTCTGTCCACTAAAGGGTAGGTGTGATGCACATAGTTGAAGAAAATTTTTAATGTTTTTGAGCTAGATATCTCCCAAAAGCTTTGCACAAGACTGATTCCAAGTGTTTTCCTTGTGATTTTACAGATATTCACCGAAATAAAATGGTTCTAAGATGGATAGAAAGATAACACGAGTCTCAATATCTAGGTGTTTCTAATGACACGAAAATAATACAAATCTTAAGCAATTATGGACTCCTTAAGTTCTTTTGCATCCTAGGTATGAGAGCTCAGCTAATTTTACTAGAATATCCGATCAGGGCATGGGATATTCAGGGACAATGCTTCAAGATAAAAGTACATATTATCATAATAGAGATGGAAGATATCTATTTCCTGACAGGATTATCTCTAAGAGGAGCTCCTATCTCATTATTTGGTATGAGAATGGGTGGTGATACTGTCAAGAACTACATAGTTGTGCATTGTAGGCCACGTTCTCAACCAACAAAGGATGGGAAGATAAATATTAAGGATGTGATATGACTGCCTCTTAGGAAAGTCTTTTTCACCATTGCTTGGTTGGCTAGCAATTCCACTTTACCCTTGGTTACTAAGTCCCAAATGCAATATGCATTGGAATGCATAGAACCTACTGTTTTTAACTAGAGTGAATGTGTGTTGGAAAATTTGAAGGAACAACTAAAAAAAGAAAAGGATGGGAAACTGAAGAAATTTGGATATGGTTCTATTATGATATCATTCACTCTAGATAGGATACCATTACTTTGTACTCAAAACATTTTGCTTGAGCTTCTAGGTCCTACAGTTCCATAGATGAAGCAATGGGTAGATCTCATGTCTCGTCATGCAGGTGCATCTGCGATGAGTTTCACTCTCACTTTATTCTGATGGATATGAGTGCATCTCAATATGATTGAGTACTATCCATATGTCAGAGTCGATTTCTGAGGAGATTCAGAGCTCATTTTACCTAGAGGTGAGCAATGGGGTTATATAGGTAAAACAATGTCATTATGAATGTTTTATTTTTATTTTTTGGATTTTATAATTTTTTTATGATTTTAATGTATTAGAGACTAACTACCGACTTCACATGCAAATATTGGACTAGTACAACCAGTTGACTTATCGTATCTTCAGCAATGGGGAGAGCCACAACTTGCACCTATTGGAGTTTTTGTAGGGGCAGAGGAGAATATACATGATCTAAACATAGCTAAGACTCTTTCTGAGTTTGAGTGTCATGTTAAGGGATTAACCCATAATGTGCCAAAGACTAGGGTCAATGAGATCCCTATGTGTTTGTAGCGATACACTATGGGAGTGTTTGAGTGCATCAATTGACTGTTGTGCAAAGTTTCTCATGCGATTCTCTGTTATCACGATCACCATCAGGAATAGTATACTAGGAGAACTTAGAGCCATATTTTTTCTACATGTATTTCGATAGTATAGGACACGTGGCCATATGTTTCTCATACATAGTTTTTGTAAAACCAAAATATATATACAGTTATCTATCGATGTTTCCTATTTTCTCTATTTGCTTGTTTGATGTGTGATGTTGATTGAAATATTTACATGTGTTGCAAATGTCTGTCTAAAACATAATTGGCTAGTGCATCAATTAATGTGTTTAGAATTCTAGGAATATGTTGATATTGAATGTAATCAAAATGTCATTCTAGAAGGTGAACCCTTAAAAACATGTGTATCATAGTTGGACTTCTTACTGAATAGATGTTGTTCATATGTAGTACTATGAGTTGTGAATCAATTCTGAAAATCAAATGGAAAATTCCACATGAAATAACGTTAGAAAATAATTCGATCACTGTGTTATACTCAACAACATTTTTATTTGAGTGATCAATATAAATCCCTTGTAAACTCACTAACTCACTATTTGGAGCATAAGTAGGCCACATTGTAGAGGAAATCTTATGAGTATTATGGCTATGCCATTAACATAACCAACTTATGGTTTAGGAAACATCAACATCCGCAAATAAAATGTGATTCAAGATTAACAGAGATGGTAGGAAACTTAGAAGGAAACACATTGCAAACACACTAACACACCTATATAGTATGTACACAATGACTATGAAAAGGTAATATAGGCATAATATTTTTTAAGGTACAACCCATTTTTGGGCTGAGACAAAGGGATTCCATCAAAATCAATGAGCTCATAAGCCCCTTTCGCAAGTACACATTTGACTATATACGAGCCTAGCCACATCGGTTCAAGCTTCCCAACCCCTAACTTATTGGCTTCTTGATCATACAAAAGGACTAAGTCACCTTCTGATAAGGCATGAGGTTTAATATTTTTGTCATACTATGCTTTGATGTGTTTCTTGTGGGCCTCATTGACCATTGTGGCATCGTATCGAGTTTCATCTAAGCGTGCTAGATTAAAAAAACACTCATCTTCTGCGGAAGTTGCGGGAAGAAGCTCGGTGGAAATATTCAAATACATAATCTCACATTCGATGGGAAGGAGTGCTTCTAGACCATACACCGACTAAAAGGGTGTAAATCCAGTTGCAGTTTGCACAAATTTTTAATATGCCCACTAATTTGAAAAAATAATGAGGTGCTAATTCGTTTTATGAATCCCTATCATACATGACAACATTGATTTCAAAACCTTGTTGATGTCTTCTACTTTACCATTTTCCTTGGGTAATAGGGGGTCGAGTTATGATGTTAAAGGACCAACTTGGTAGTAAGTTTAGACATCATGTGATTTCAGATATGTTTACCATGGTCTGTAACAATATATTGTGGCACACCAAATCTAGCAATGATGTGATTGAAAAGAAATGATGTAGTTGTTTTACGATGTTGTTGTATGTAGGCATCACTTCGGCCCATTTGATAAAATAATTTACAACCACAATAATGTAGCCATGCCCCCTGGATGAATAAGGGTTACATGTCATGAATGCAATGCCCCATTTCAAAAGGGACCAACAACGATAACAGGATGCATAGGAGCAGGTGGAGCACGAGATTTAAAATCATAGATCTAGCAAGCATGACACTTTGGGACTGCAAGGATGCAATCTCGAAACATGGTTGGCCAAAAGTAACTGGCTCGCAAAATCATTTGGGCAGTGGAATTGCCAAGTATATGTTCATCACATGATCGAGTGTGACATTCATTCAAAGCTTTCTTAACCTCCTCATGAGTGAGCCACCGTCTAAAGATTGTATCGACGCCATTGTTGAGCCTCAAACCTGCACTTCTTTACACATCCTCTCAGCCTCCTTTTCCTATTCATTTCCTTCTTTTGCCACTCATTCCCTTCATCAAATTGCTCAAATCATTGTATTTTAGGACTTTTTACATGGTTTGTTAATTATGCTAATGACTGTGTTGTTGGTTTAGAATTTTGGTTCAAGTGCTGCGTTTCCGCAGCTCACACAAGGTTTCCGCAGCTGATCCCGGTTTCCGCAGCCAACCCCGGATTTCGCAACTGTTTTATTAAACGACATGTTCCAGGTGTCCTTCAGGCAGAAGAGACACATGGGCAAGTTCGTGGAACCAAGGACATGGTGTGTGTCCTTCCAGCTCAGCCAAACCAGTCATAAAAACCCATGGTCAACGAGGGGGCAACTACGGTCAACAGAGGTCATTGGCGGTGGCACGGCTCTGCGTGTTCGGTTTTAGAGCACGTGAAGAACAGTTGGCCTCTTCCTCAGCCACGAAGATGATTGGAAACACAAATCCAACAGAAGATTTAATGCCCACCACGACCGTTGCCTAAATCCGAGGACACTGCCAGATTACGTGTTTTTACACAGCTGATAGAATAGCGTAGTTTGTGTTAAGTTAGTTTTGTTTTCTCTTCTATAAATAAAGCGTCTCTGAACGCTCGATAGTTAGCCGCTGTTATGTAATTTTGACCTCCCACTGTACTTTCTATTTTGATACATAATATATGAGAAGACTGTTCTCCATTTGAGCGTGTAATTGATCTTTGAGCTGGCTGGAGTAGGCAGAGGGCCCCTGTTTACTTAAGGCCTGTACAGTGCTTTTAATTTCCTGCATTTCTTTTTATCATTTTATGTATAATAGTTGTACAGAATTCCTTTGATTGCTGTGTTTCGATCATGTACAATAGCTGTATATAAACGTTGAATTCTGCTCATTTATATTTCTGCACTTTTCCATGACTGATCAGTGTGTTTTGCAGATTGCTTAGGTGTGCCCGGGACAATTTCTTTTCTTCTCTTTTTACAACTAGTGGCATTTGTGATCGTCTTATCTAGATTGCTGATCTTTATTTTTTATTTTCATTAGTATCATTGCTTTAGTTTGCACTTTACTTTCTGCTCATAGCTTATCAAGTTGTTCACATTTTGATGGCTCTTTTTATCATAATCAACTAAATTTAGTGGAGCCAGAATATCACTTAGTGCAGCTTGGTTTATTTTGTTTTGAGACTCACATTGCTAACTTGCTCATAACTCTTTCTTATATGATCAATCCAGCTGAAGGCAAAAAGGTTATGGGAAAATTAAGTGGTGTGATTTGTCACTTAGATTTTACATTGCTTAAGATTTAATTGAAGAGTTAAAGTAGTTGTTCTTGTTTTTAATTGAGTTAATGTAGATGTCATTTTCAATCTCATTTTCATCAGCAGTAGAGGTACTGGGCCGATGCCATTGGTCTTTTATTTGATGCCTTCATTGTTCCTTTAAGAGTTGATTTCATTTCAGTTGTTGTTCAAAGCTTTCCTGTAGATTACTTTTAAAGTTTTAAGAAATCATTTAGAACTCATCACAATCACACACACTTCACTCACTTCATTTCATTTCCATCACATCATTGTAGGAGAAATATATTTGAAAACAAACTTAAAAAGTTAAAAACGACAAAAACTTAAGAAATAGTTGCCTAAGTACATACAGTACACATCACTTCATCAGCTTACGAGCCCCGGGTTGACATTTTAAAGTTGCAATTTAGACATCACTAAATTGACCAAACAGCCATGACGATAAAGTGTGTCACCAATTATAAATTTCAAGCTTGGTATCGAATACATAATTGATTAAAGCAAGAGGAATTATGCCTGAAATTTTAGGTCTTCATATAGATAATGATATCTCCATACCATAGATCTGATGAATCAATCAGAAACAAGGACTCGTCAGGAATAGAATCATCAAATGTAGACTCAGTTTTAGATGAGGGAAGGTCGCATATCAGTTTAGCGAAGACTAAGGACTTCTTATATTTGGATTTGATGAATTCCAAATCAAGCCCATGGAGAATAATAATCAATTTAGAGTATTCTCCCCCAACAATTATCGTGACAAAATGTATGTCATTGGGTTGCAATTGGAAACTACCATAGCCTTCCGAAAGCAGGATGTATTGGCGAAATCTTTGGATAACTTGCACATTTGCCAAAACTAACTTTTCAATGTGAGCTTATTTGATTTTATTTTTGTTTAAGTTTTGACTCAAATACTATATTGGATGTTCGTCCCCTAGGTCATATTCTTCAACCCATACCATAGCGATGGTGGTAATAATTGTAGCGATATTGAGGAAATAATCACATTTGTAGTAAGGGTGATACAATAATGATGCTCAAACGAGGACATATTTCAAGGCATCAAAAGCCTTTTAGGCTATATCATCCCAGTGGAAGGGAAGCCCTTTTTTTAATAGGCGAGTAAATCCTTTTGCCAGTTCTGCATAGTTCAAGACAAATCTTTGTAGACAATTAGCCTTCACTTGGAGGCATTGTAACTGAACAATTAATGAAGGTGCAAGCAAAAAAAGGATCGCCTATACTTTGAGTCCTTGCCTTGACACAACAAAGTTGAGAAGTCTACTGGATTAGACACAAAATACGCAATTGTGCAGATTTACCCTGATATTGTAATGCCGACAATGTAGGAAAATATCCCTGAAATGCATTGGATGATCCTCACGATGTTTGGAGTGGGTAGGTAAATCATCCAAATAAGGTTATACAATGCACTTGATATTGTGGAAGGCATAATTCATGGCCCTTTGGAAATTTTCACCACTTTTCTTCAAACCGAAAGGGAGCTTACGATAGGAAAATGTGTCGCATGGAAAAATAAATGTAGTTTTATGTTAGTCTTATGGGAGTATGTTGATTTGATTGTAACCGAAAAAACTATCCATAAACGAAAAAACTTCGCTTTCAGTACAATCATCAACAATTTGGTCCATAAACGGGGTTGGATAGTTTTCTTTGGGACAAACACGATTAATATCCTTATAATCGACACACGATCGATTTTTTCCTTGTTTGTTCATCATAGGGACTATGTTTGAGACCCAACCAGTGAGAGGAACTGGGTAAATAAATCCAACATGCAAAATTTTTCAACTTTCGATTTAATTGCAGCATCTAGCAATGGATCTGGATCTGATTTTTGCCTTATCAAACCCATGGTTGCATAGCTTTTATGAGAAAATCTAATTCCTCTGCATAGATCAACATTCTTGCTCCCCTTTCTTTTAACTACCAACAAATCACATTGGTCATATTGCGTTTAAAGAATACAACTAGAAATGTGACAAGCTTATGAAGGAAAATATCAATTTTAGACCCCTGTGTAGTCCTTTTCTAAAAAATAGCATCATCAAAGTATGTGTGGCCTGCAACATTATTAATGTATGTGGAAATGTCAGTTGTAGTATCAAGGTTGTTAGAGGGTCTTTCTGCAAAATATTCCTTTTGTTTTCCACACGAGGTACTAGGTTTCCTCATTAGCCATTTAATGCATCATTGTTTTGTATGCAAGCAATAAGAAAATGTAACTTGTGGGATACTCTCATAAGAGACAATGTCCCTTTAACTAGCTTGTGTTTCTTCCCATGCCACATTTGAACCTTATTAAAAGCCAACATATATGTAATTTCTTTTGGATGGAGTCTCTCGTTTTCATATATACTATCATATGTATGTAATGTTTATCACAATTCCTCATACAACATTCTCTCAATTATATGTAACACTTTAGTATACATCTTCCCAGGGACGTATTATTTACATTAGGGCAACGATATGGTGTTAATGCATGGACCAAACCAAATAACAATCATGTGTTCCAAGCAGCTCCCTTAAATCCTTTAGCAAGCATGCAATGAATATGAATAAACAAGGATCGTTTTCACCTTGATATATATTATTTTGACACGCTTCTTGTCATTAGACTCCAATTACAATCCTGGCAACACACTAAAACATTATATCTTTGACAATTGTATGGTTGCCTTTAGGATTGTCTTTTCCATGAGATGATACCATGCCTTAGAGGAATGGCATGAAATTGATATGGTGTCCTTCCAATGTATTGTTGAATGTAAATGTTGTGTCGACTAGTGTATATGCATGTTATCTTTACCCAACTCCTGGAGAGCTCACATTTTAGAAAATAATTCAAGTCACAAGTTCCAATTGCATTGCTAAGGATTGAAAATGCCATCTATGACCTCATGGAATGGATAGCCACAACTTCAGTTGAAAGTGGGGTCATATGGTCACAAAAGATTGAAGGTCGTCTTTCCTAGCCATACCTTCAAGGCTATGAAATGAGGTCACATGACTTGGGGCGAAAGGTTGAAAATATGAGGTCCCATTGTCGCATTTCGATGCAGGTCACATTGGCTATGTACTTTCCTAAAATGTGATCCTGTGACTTAGCGACCTTGGGAGAGGTTGCATAATCACAATACAATGGAGGACGCATTCCCTGGCTAGAACTTTAAGGCTATGTACTGTGATCTTGTGACCTATGGAAATATATGTAACTAGCAGAAAAAAGTAATTGAAAATCAAAGTGACCAAGATTCTTATGTGCATCATCAATTGCTTCAGGACAATTTATAATTCCTAGAACTAGAACACCCTTTGTGATACCCATCCCATTGAATTGATTTGATAAGGAAAATAAAAGAGTTTCTCCAATACCATCAGCTTTATCAAAGGATATTAAACTAGAGTTCGCTAAGAAATCTCTTTGAAATGTATCATTCAATAGAGCTTCACCTTTTCAAATGCACATAGAGTATAGTTCTTCCCCAACAATTCCAGTATGTTTGTTTACCATCACACATAAGACATGAAGCCCTTTACAATAAGGTTGTAAGTATTTCGAGTGCAATGAACTCAAACACCATGTTGTACCAATTTTACAAGGGTTTCAAAGCTCTGGTCACACCCATAATAGCTTTAATGCCATCAATGTATGTTATTACTACTCTTGACATATTACTTTGGCATGCCCTTTCATGTGGCATTTCATTTGGGTGTAGCCACCTGGATAACCAATCAATGGAACTTTGTTGGCATCCTAGCATATGTTTTTTGGAGATTCTTGTTTGTCCATAACACATTCATCGCACAAATTTCCTTTGTGATGTTTCTTCCACATAACACTTGTTCTATTGAAATTCCAACAATGGCTAGAGGGTCAAAACTCCATAGACATGTGACTTCTTTCCCAACTTTTCTATAATAGAAAAAAAATTGTAGATTGTTGCCGTAGGTGTTGGTGACATCGGTTGGATTTTGAAATGAAAAGCTATGATTTCTTTTAGTTCCAACATGTTGTTTGGAGGTCAATAACCAATGCACACTTAATTTATCTTTGTTGAGGGCTTGTCTAATATTTAACAACAATTGCATGTATAAATCTAATGGCTTTCACGTTGTAGCACCATGCCCATCCCCAAATGTGTGCGACAAGTTATTGGGGATCCTTTCACACACATACAAACACTGTGTGTGTGTGTGTGTTCATTTTCCATTTGGATGTACCCTCATTGCCACTTCATCTGCGTTGGTTATGATCTAGCACTTCATACCTTGCAGCCTTCAATGAATTTCACTATCATTATAATATATGTTGTTTCCATGAGGTTTCAAATAGAGAGTGACATCTTGATTTCTTACCCCTATGTTCTTTGTGCCTTGATGCTACCCCAGTTAGCATTGCCATATCACATTTTCCTTTGCTATGGCCCCAACGCTAATTTAGTGTATCATTCTCTACATATCTATGCTAGGAGAACTCATTACTAAATTAGGGAAGCGTCGATTACATAGAGTATTGAACGTAATTTCTAATATATCTCTTGACTCTATCAAGTAATTAATGGGAAAGTTAAATGCATGGGCCATCATTAATGGCTTTGACATTTTGGCCTGGCATGGTTTGATATGCTTCCTTTGTTTTCCCTACATGCCAAAATACCATATAGGTTAGTTAAGCGTGTAGTATAGATATATATATATATATATATATATATATATATATATATATATATATATATATATATATATATATATATATATAATAGCCTTGCATGCATAAACAAAATTTCTCTTTGAAAATTTAAATTCTTACACATATGAGTATTCAAAGGGATTATGAAATGACCAATGTTGCAGAAACCACCATTAAAATTTGATGGGATATGAGCTACATATTGTCAGTGAACAAGGTTTCGCCCTTTTCTGTTAGTTAGGAGGGTCTATGGTTTTAGGATGTACAAGAAAAATAGTGGTCTCCCAAACCCTAATGTGTTTGAAGGCACATGGACACATGTGGAGTATGTCCAATGTCACAAATATATGATTGTCCCTTGCAAATGCATGTTGATGGAAAGATAACGTTTGATAGTACATTATAATAACTCCAGCCTGAAAAAGCCCTAATGAATTTGAAAAGGATGAGGACCAATGTGGGGTGAGGTTATTGACATGAGGTACTCTCGTAAATCCTAATGCATCATTCTGATCAAGCTCATAGGTAAATCTAGAAGAATAAAGATAACATGCATCGTGTAAGTGTGAGCATTGATAGGGTTTGATAGGAATGTGTCAAGAGTAGGTTGACCAATTGAAAATCCAATCACAACCTCAATGGCTTGAGGCAAGTATAGGGAGGCCCAAAATTTTGGGATATGCCCAAAAAATTTGGGTGTTGTTGTAACGACTACAACAACACCATAACTTGCTAATATTCTAGACATCTAACATTGTACTCAACAACTTCCTTTTTCATGTTCAACCAATAATACATCTTTTTCATAATTGTTATTATTTTCTAATAACCAGGAAGACCTGAATATGGTCTTTTGTGAAACTTCCTCAAGATGATATTCTTCAAGTCACCCATGCAAGGCACATACCATTTGTCCTTGAATGTCAACATACCATCATCTGAGAGAGTAATTCTTACCCAATGCTCCTTCTAGCTCTTGTTGCAAATGTTCCTTCATTAGATGATAGTGTTCATCTTGGCGTAATTCCTCTTTAATCCTTCTTTGATGTTAACTTCACAAGTGCATATGGCTTCCAAATGTGCCACTAGAACCCTTCTACTAAGTGCATCTTATACTTTTTTTTCCTTTCCTTTGATATACTTTATTTTAAAATAAAATTCATTGATCAAGACTAGCCACCTTGATTTTCTTGCATTCAAATTCAGCTAGTCAAATAAATGCCTCAACCCTCCATGATCTAAAATTAAAGCAAACTTCCTCCCAAGTAAGTAGTGCCACCAAATTTTCAATGCATGCACTATTGCTATAAAGCTCCAAGTCATGAGTGACATAATTTCTCTCATGTTCATTTGTTTTTCTCAATTCATATAAAATCGCATTTCCTTCTTGCATTAGACTCCACGGATCCCTTCCTTACAAGAATCTATGAAAAATACAAAATATTCTTCCATATCTACTATTATTAATATTGGTGCATGGGTGAGAAGGTGCTTCATTTGCTCAAAATTAGATACACACTCTTATGTCCATTAGAATTTAACTCCTTTCCTCTGCAAGGTCGTGATTGGATTCCCAATCCTTAAGAAATTTTGAAGGAACCTCCAGTAATAATTGGTTAATCCCATGAAGGATCCAAGTTATGTCACATTATCAGGAGTAGACAACTCCATGATAGCCTTGATATTTTAAGGATACACTACCACTCCTTCCTTGGAAACAATGTGTCCCAAGTACTAAACTTGTGGCTAGAAGAAATCACATTTGTTGAGTTTGGCATAAAACTTATGCTCTATTAGCAGTTGCAATTTTCCTTCCAAAATGTTCTTCATGCTCTTTGTTGGTTTTAGAGTAAACCAAGATATTGTCTATGAAAACTGACGTAAACTTGTCCAAATATGGATAGAGGACATAGTTCATTAGACACATAAGTTTTGATGTAAGATTGGTGAGTCCAAATGGCACCACCACAAATTCGTAATGTCCATACCTGACCTTGAAAGCTTGATTATGGATGTCTTCATCTTTAATATGTACCAAATGGTACCTAGACCTCAAGTCTATATATTAAAATAATACAACTCCTCTTATTTGATCAAACAAGTCATCTGTCTTTGGAAAAGGCTACTTGTTCTTGTTGTGGATTTAGTTATTTGTTTGTAGTTAATGCACATTGCAATGTGTCATCTTTTTTCTTCACAAATTAGCATAGGTTCTCGTCACGGTGATACGTTGGGCCTAATATAACCCCTGTCCAACATTTCCTTTAAATGTAACTTCATCTCTACCAACATTGGTCTGCTCATGTGAAATGGAGCTTTTGACACTGGTGTTAATCCTAGCAATAACATGATTGAGAAGTCAATTTCTCTTCTTGGTGGAAATTCTGGTATTTTTTCAAGAAATATATCACTGAACATTTTGAATATCATATGCCTCTTTATTCTATCTTCATTAGCTTATGATTCATTGGTCACTTGGAAAACATAACATTCACATCCTTTTTAACTGCATCTTTGCATTTTCACTACAAATATCTTCCTGACAATCACCGGCTTTCTTATCCCATGTAGCATCAAAATTTCTCCTTCATTGTTGAGACATTCTAGCAACTTGTTATAGTAGTCGATTTTAGCTTTGTGGATATCTATCTAATCGTATGAGCCCAATGGAAATAGGTTCAATTCGTGGCCTTTTTTCTACAATGTGCATTTTTTCGCAACCTTCTTACTAACACAATTTAGATTATAATTTGGGTCAATCAGAATCAAAATAGGTTGGTTATCGATCACTTAGGCTTGGTGATCAACCTTTTCATTATCCAACACAACATAGATTCGTGGCACATTATGAGCTACATCATTCATGATATTTGCTTCTTGTACATTATACATTCTTAGCTTATTCTTCTATTGTTGAGGATAATATTTTTGCATGTGGTTTTCTCCACAAGTCCAACACTGTATGGGTTCTCTCTTGAACTCCTCAACTTCATCTCTTATAGTTTTAGAGATTCGATCTTGATTGGTGTTAGCAGATATTTTATGAAACTCACCCTTGGTGGGAGTGATAAACTTCAGATTCTTTCCTCTTAGTTGATGTCCTGAATATTTATTCCCTTTTCCTTTAAATATGGGCTTACCTCTTTCTTTCCAATTAGTTTGAAATTTTTCCTTATGATTGGACCGTTCATAACAATACTTCATCTTATGGACGATGTCCTCCAATGTCATAGGCTCATCAAACTCTATCTTATCTCTGCAAGCTTATGGTGATCCACTAAGACACCTCTGAATTTTTACTTTCTCATCCTTTACAAAAGGCACATACCTCACTAGTTCAAAGAATCTATTAGTGCACTAATCAATTGTAAGTTGTTTGAATATGTGCTCATGAAATTATTTGAACTTGTTGTCATAGTACCTTTCAAATAGGTAGTTCTACCATAACTATCTCTCAAATCTTCTCCAGGACAACTATTTCTCTTTAATTTCCTTGACATTCCTCATATCTTCCCACCATATATCAACTTTTCCCTTCAAGATAAAAATGGTTACTCTTGCCTTCATATTCTCAAAATAGTCATGCACTCTGAAACACTTCTTCATTCCCAATAGCTATGCCTTTACTTCTTCATCCTTCTTGACTTCTCCATCAAAGGTAGGAAGCTTTTCCTTCTTAAATTCTTATGGCATTGAATATTTCTCATTCTTGTTTTGTTGATGATATCTCTTAGTTGCACCACTAGACTTTTGCTCATGACTACATGTTCTCCTCTCTAGAGTACTTAGTGGAGTTCCTAATCTCACAGTATCTTCACTTGCCTGTCTACACCTCTTATTATATTAGATAACTTCTACACCATTAGTCCCCAAATCATGCTTCCAAAGTCCATATGGGATTTTCTTAGACTTATATTTTCCTATGTAGTTGGCACCTAGTTCATGTTGCTTATGTCTTAGAAAGTATAACAAGCTCTACGATATTACTGCATTTACTTCTTTTTTTTTGCCTAAGATCTAACAATCCTTTCTTTTTTAGTCTTATAACTTCACAACTCAACCCTCAAGTTCCTAAGGGTTTCCACCTAGTTAGGGGAGTCTTCCTCTCTCCTCTTTCCAAATGAGTCTTCCTCCTGAAAATTTTGATATCTATTAGTGTTGTACTGCAACATTCTATTGCACATCCCTTGATTTTCTTGTTGTTCCTTAATTTGTTCTTATGTTTTGTTACACAAACATAATTTTTAGCGAAATCAATAACATAATTACACATATTTACTTATCACCTTGGCATATTTTCAATAAGCGTGTTGATGTGAATTTATCTGAAACATCAAATATCAAGTTAATATTCCATTTAGAAAATAAGATAACATATCAAAATTTGTCATTCCCACCATCTTATTGTTTTTACAATTCTAACATCAACACAAATATATGCATACAACACACAATAATTAGCTAAAATTCTATAGTCATCACACATATGTTCAGAGTAAACAATTATTATACTTTGTAACAGAGATCCAAATTTATTTCCCAAAGGTCTAATATTGAACCTTCGCTCTATTAGAATGTTACAAAAAAATCCTAATTTTATCCCCCAAAGGTCCAGTATTGAACATTATCTTTGATACAACCATGTAATGCTCCCTCCCACCCCCTCATACCTACTCGTGTTGTGGGAGGTTTTATTTTTAATTAACTCAACCTCCATGGTCCACTTATGAAGATGTGGTTACAAAAATCCTCCTTCTTCAAAGTTTGCATAATTAATTTTTTATATCACCAACATATTCATCTCATCGAGATATTTCTAGCGATATTAAAGTTATCTCAATTTGACTCCCAAATTGAAATATATGCTTGTTAAAAGTTCTACCAATCACATGGCGCCACATCAATAACACCCTGCCATGTCGCATCCACGTAGACTCATAATCGTAGGTCCTAGTAGACCCTAGCCCATAGTACTTGCATTGTTATTCGTTATATCCGACTTTGAAGGAAATCTGGGGTGCACAACATTTTCCATAGTGCCATATCTCCTGAACCCTCGGATCCTCTCCTTCAATGAGGCATAGTGTGGAGCCCATAGAATGTTCCACACAACCACACAAGCCACTGTGGTATCCTCTATCTCACTCCCTCATGAGTCCCATAACATCACGACCTTCACACATTATTTATTTTCCACATCATATCTAATCCCATGGAGAAACCTAATGTGTATGCAAATGTGCAGTCTTGTTACATACCTGGATCCCCCAGATCCCAGATACTTCATCCTCCAAGTTTGATATACAGAATTGCAAATATTTCCTCAACGAGCTAACTCTCATAACGCTTTAATCTTAGTTTCTCTCTCTAATGACTTATTATCATTTGAATCCACGCAGGTGAGGTCCTCACTAAATATGGCCACTTTATCTAATTTCCTATGGAAAATATGGAGTATTTCAAATACAATGCTTTTACTAAAAGGTCCAAGCATTGACTAGCCAGATTCCTATATTCCCAAATACATGTGTTAGGCTCAAATTCATTTACCACTTTGTGCATATATGGATCCACTAAATGAAAAAGTTATTAAATGGTATCCGACCGTAATACATGGTCCTTCCGTTAATCCATCTAGACCTAGATACAAGTTTATATCATACCATACTTAAACCTATTAAATTAAAGAACTTCAAGGGACTTGGCTACAACGTTCCTTGAAGAAAGGAGTCACTTAGAACACCAATTCTAAAAGGATAAAACCCATTTTTCCAAACACTGAGCATTCTAATGTTATATGTAACCATAACATATTCTATAGATTTATTAACATGTTTTCTACGAGACAATGCATCAAACCAATATATAGCCAATACTACTATGTAAATTCAGATACAACAACATCATACAAAACCACAGAATGGATCCCAACCAAACACTATTAGGTCTACTGACCAATCATGCCATACCAACCATTCCTTTACAAAGAAAGATAGCCAATAATCTTAAATAAACAAATATCCATGCTATTAAAAGCATATTAGATAATATAAAGTTACATGTTGTAACAGATTAACTAAGCACAATAATTAGTCATATATAACCATATGAATAGCTTTGCAACTCATGAAAATATCAATAGACATAGAAGCCTCTAAGCTCCTCATAACCATGAGAACATACATATAAAGCATCTCATCATAAAAAAACAGGGATATGACATTCCTCCTTTAATAATGTTGATACATACACTGTCAAAACGTATATCAACCATTATTCATTACACACACACACACACACAAGTACACTTATATGATTAACTTGAATGACTGGCAACTAAGGGAGGAACTTCAACTCTCCATCCAACCATAGGCCAACTACACTGCAATATTTCTTGTTGATGAGCACCCCTGAGCCATATTCATAGTCTAGGGAGTTCAATGCTCAAGAGAATTTCACACCAATGCAAGTCAAGTACATGAGAGAAAGTGCATTGTCCATGTGATTTATCACTTTCCTCTAGCAATTTCACCACAGTGACTTTGTTTCCTCTCATAAATGATCGTAGGGATTCATCTTAGGCATAGTGAAATTTTTCTCATTCCGGGAGTATGATCCCAATCTAAATGTAGTTTATCCACTAGATTTTCAAGGCAAGCACTGCATGAATCTAGAGCACATTGTCTAGGTGGTTTATCAACTTCCTCCAACAAGAAGGACCACAATGTTTCCACCTGCTAATTATTTTATCAACCTTCCAACAAGCATCCAAGTAGTTTAATCACCCTTCAACAAGCTCTTGGTGGTTTATCAACACCAAGGAAAGCACTTAGATGTTTATCAGTTGAGATAACTAGCACTAGTGAGTCATTTTCTCCATCTTGTCTTCTCTGGCCCATCACAAAACTAACAAACAACACTGGTCATACAATAGAATATGCATGGATCATCATCTCATCTTCCCATCTCTTCACTTCACACTCCTCCATAAGCTCCCTTATTTGTTTCCCTTCGCATTTAGAATTATTTTGTGTCTCATCCCATACTATGCTCCCACACTCATGCTCTTATATCTTCTTCATCTGCATCTATTCTTCTTTTCCATCAGAGAATAGGTAGAATGAATAAATGAACTAGCTTCGTTTAATCACTTACCAAGAAACTCCTCCTTAGTCTCTGAATCCATGTCCACTCTAGGTGGCCATAATTTGTAATTCCACATGATTTACATGAATTAATATACATAGTGACATTTATAAGAGGAGTAGCAAAAAGGGTTATTATGTTGATTGTACTTAGCATTTGCCTTTTGTGAAATGTCATGGACTTGTTGATGGATTTTTTGAATCTGGCAATGAGTTTGGTGGCTTTATTGGACTCAGAGTGAGCATGGGAAGATTCCACCTATGTAGAAGCAAGGGGTAGTGCTACATCAATGGGACCCAATGGTTGAAATCCCAGGCCCACTTGAAAAGGGTTGTGGTTGGTCAATCTATAGAGGGTTCTATTGGAGTTATGTTGAACATAGGGGAGACTTTTATCCAAAGTCCGTGGATGCTTGGACTTGTACATGTGCAAGATATGCACAATCAACATGTTGACAACCTCTACTTTGCCATCAACTTGGGGGTGGAAGGTAATGGATTTGGTGAGCTTGGTGTCCAATTATGACTAGGGGCTCAACTAAAATGTGCTTAGAAACCAATTGTCCATATATGATATGATGGTATGTGGTATCCCAGAATGTACTTTTGCAACATGGGGCACCATGGTTATAGCATCCCTTCCCATCACTTCTAACCAAAATATGTGTATCCATGAAATAATGCTATCAAATTTTGGCCCTTAGATGCAATTTCCCGATAATATCAACAAATGAGAGCCCTCTCTAGAAGGACTGGATCTAAATGAAATGCATGCATAATGCAATTTTAAAAATTGTGATGGAGTATAAGGATCATACATTCAAAGAGCTTCATAGAAACTAAGAACTTTAAAAAAAAATAAGCATAAGTACACAACATCCAAATATAAGAATACCTAGAACAAAAAATAATATAAATTTTTCGTCTTCATAAACAATGATAGAAGACCTATCCTTGAACAAAAATGGGTTTGAGAAACTAGATGCGGACGAGCAATTTTCTACCCAATCATAGATACCTAGTGTATATATCATACCCAAGCCAAGTTACAAGGCCACAAATGTAAAGGACCTAATATATATGTTTCTACTTCTCTTAGCGCATTCCATCTACTCTCATTCTGGACTATTTTGTGAACCACATAGCATTACATGCATCTCATTTATCAACTAAAATGTAAGGAACTCTCTTCGAGTGCCCTGCACAATAGAAGGAATATGTTCTTCTTCTCTAATCAAATTCCTTGCCGATGTTGTCCCCTTTAATATTGTTTACTGTGGACAAAATGAGGCCAATCTATTGTGTGCTTTTTAATAATTGCTGATAAGAATAATACTTAGGTCTCAAGCATCAAAAGAGTACAAAATTCATAAAGGGTGATGGATTCCTAACTTGCCCAACCTCTACGCTCACCTACAACCATCCATTTCATCCCAGATATACAATTTTGCTCTTCATAGAGTTATTTTAGTGAATTTCCAATTTGGTAAAATGGTTGAAAATGAAGAACATAACATTGACTACATAGAGCATGAATATGAGAATGTTGGAATGAATGTTAAAGGCAATTATAATGAGATGATTAGTGAAAATGATGGCTAACAATATTTCTAACTAGAGGAATGTAGGACTCTTACAATTCCCATATGATTATATTCAACCCATGCCCTCATAGCTATGTGAGTTGACGTTCCTCACGAAACTCTTACTTGCTTTCAATAATTGAATGATAAGTCAAAGAAGGAGGATGAAATTATTTAAGGCACATTGATGAGAAGAGATGAGTTCTAAGGCTAACACTCCAGAATAGAAGAATAGAAGAATTATTTCCCAGTAATTGTTATTTCTTCTTTCCCTCTAATGGAATCATAACTCCTCTTGTGATATCGATAACCTTTTTAAGCTATTATATATTATAATATATCTTTAAGAGTTACATATCTTGATTTTACCATGATAACTTACCATCTAAATCATATAATATAAGCATATTCATTCACTACTGGAAACATAGCTTTAAACTTCACACTTGAATCTATACTAACAAATTTACATCGTCTAGAAATAAAGTCATTCCTTTAAGTTCACATGGCTTCTCTCTCATCATTATTATATATGATCCAAGGTGAAAACTAATGTACTATACAAGAAATTATTTGCAATAAGCTTTTCTTTATTAAACATGAATGACATACTATTTGTAATAAAATTTTGTTTATTAAATGTGAATTTGAGAGATGTGCCTAAGTTTATGATCATTTTTGAGAGATGGTTACTCATTTTTTAAGAAAATAAAAAGGTAATGTTTTGTGTAATTATCATTTTTTTTAATCTTTTTAGTTTATATTATTTAAAGTTAAAATTATTTTTAATATATAAGATTTGAAAAATGAATTAAAAAGAAATAATATATTAACCATTTGGAACAAATGAAATAATAAGATTATGAATGAAAATTAAATTAAAATGAAATAATATATTAACAACGGTAAATAAGAAAACAAATGATAGAATGAAGTCATGGATCAACCATCATGGATGAAGTCATAAGGGAGGAAAAGGAAAAAAACCATGAGGTCATGCATCCGCCATCAGAGAAGAGAAAAAATGTAAAAATTAAGAACATGGATCAGCACCCATGGAATATTTATATTAAAAAGGTAATGGATTAGCCAGCATAGAATATATGCATTAAAGATAAACTATTGAGAGAACCTGATTACACAATGTCTCCTCATGCGAAAATTTCAAGTTAAATGAGGTAATGTATTAGCAAGCATAGAATATACGCTTAAAGATAAACTATTGAAAGAACCTGATTACACAATGTCTCCCCATTCGAATAAACTATTGAAAGAACCTGATTACACAATGTCTCCCCATTCGAAAATTTTAAATGGAATCTATATTTCTAAGAATATTACATTGAAACAACACTTTTCTGTCAGAGTTGGTTGCGGGTTTCTTTCACTGTCCTCTCCACTTCCAAGTTCCACACCATTTCTCTCATTTTTCGTTCCTGCGGTGGGCCCCAGAAAAAGTGTTTCCCGTCGAACTTTACGCACATAATTGCTGTTTGCCGTCAGCACTCCGACAAAATTACCTCGAATTAATTTGAGTTCATACTTATTCCTGCAAATCAATGTAACATCAACGTAATGTCAACTGCTCAAACCAAAACATGGCGAATAAAATTCGCAGAAATGGCTCTATCTGGCCTCGAACGTAGCACTGATCCAGCCCTTGTTGGCTTGCATTCGCTCAGACCATTTCTCAGACATGATAAACACTTTTGACAGCTCGCCTGCAATGTATCTCATATCACGCCTTTTTCCGGGGTCTGCATCCACGCAGGAAGCAGCGATCCTCGCTACCCTCTCTGCGCAATCTACAGGAAATGAGTCTTTTAATCGAGGATCAATCCACGACCTCAGCCTCCCTGCAAAATTTTCGCCCCCTTCTGAAAAAACGATATTCAGAGTATCTATAAGGCTTATTCTCTTAAGCCTCTGCCCACTCTCTTTTGTCTGCACATACCTCACTGGCTCGTGGCCGGAAAGGAGCTCCAGCAGCACGACACCGAAGGAAAAGACGTCAGTTTTTTGCGAAAGGATGCCGCTCTCTATGTATTCCGGCGCCATATAACCCTGCGTGCCGGTTATCTTCATGCTGGATCCTCTACGCATTGGCCGGATACCCGAGTTCGAATCCCCTTGTGTGTCGAAAATGTCCTGGACCTCATATTCCCCGGCGAGATAAGAGGCGCCCAGATGGCATAATCGGGCTCTGTAGCCTGGCTCTGTTACCAGAATGCTGCTGGACTTTACGTAATTATGGACGTAATTCATATTGCTGTCGTGGTGCATATATTCCAACCCCTGAGCCACGTCCACGGCGATCTGCATCCGAGAAATCCAGGAGCCCAGAACCGTGTATCCCGGCACTTTGCTGCCCCGCAGGCAGTCCCCGAGCTTCGATCCCTGGACGTACTCGGAGATGAGATATACTTGGTCTCCCTCGCAGCAAGCTCCCAAGAGCTTGATTATACTGGCGTGGTGGGTATTGCAGATCTCTCTGAGCCGTGATCTGATATCCCCAGATTTTATCTTCTGGTCTCTTACCGTGAGGGCCACCGTCTCTCCCCTGAGAACGCACTTCCAAACGGACGAATTCCCCAGCCTTCCAGAGGTGAACTGTGTGGTGGCGTCTGCGAGTTCTTTGAATTTGTAGAGATTGGGATTGGCCGGGAGGGAACGCCTAAGACTGGCAAGCGAAGTAGCGGCGCTGCTAGAGGAGGCCTTTGAGTAGAGGCTGGACCCAAGGCTTCTGTCTGTGCTTCTACTAGGGTTTTTTCCAGTTATGTTCTCTGAAGAAGAACGAGTGGAATTTCTCTGTGATGATCTCAACGGTTTGGGCTCTTGGACCATGTGGAGTTTAAGCTTGCACATCCTTTCATCTCCCCTTCCTCCTCATCAAGAAATCCCTGTCCTCACAACTTTTTAAAGCGAGAGGTGTTTGGAACGCATAAAATCTGAGAATACTCTAGATAACCATAACAAAATGCCGTTTCTTATTAAATCACATTTTGTAAAATAATGAAATTGGTGGGACATGTCCAAAACCTATATATTAAATTGATTAATTAAAAAAAAATGTAATAAGAACATGAGTTGTGGTTTTTCTGGGCGTGTGGAATTAGTAAGCTATGATATTGGTCAATGGTATTGTAACAAGTCTTTACACATTAAGAATCCCCATAGTAAATTGGGGGTGAATCTTCTTAGCTAGAAATCTTGTTACATGTTTATCCACATATTATGTCGCAAAATCGATGGAAGCCAAGGCACTCATTGTCATAATTGAGCTAGTAGTGGTAGAGTTTCTTCATGAAGAGATCTTCACCAGTTTTGGAATACCTTGAGAGATAGTTATCGATGGAGGAGCTTAATTCACTTCAGGGCTTATTGAAGATAAAATGTACATACAAGGACAAGCACAGGGTCTTGATACTATATGATCTTTAAGCCAAGTGATAAATGGAAGGGAAAAATGAAATTCTTGAGGCTAATTTCACTAAGAATGGCATATTACACCTCAACGATTAGGATGGATAACTCCCTAAATCTCTATGGGCCTACATGACTACATCGATAACTACCATTGGTTACACTCCATAAGAATAAGTATAAGGGAAGATAGTATTTTTCCTTCTAAGACAGAGATCCAAACACTTAAGACAGCATTACAACTTCGAATGGACTTGCTCAAAGGTTAGAAGCAAAGAGTACTCAAGGTTAATGAGTTGGATGAGCTTCGTCAAGTTGCCTTACACTAGACATCAATGATACAACAACAGAGAGCTCAATGGCATGATGATTTTGTCACCAAGGAGAAACTTAAAGCTAGAGACTAGGCTTTGTTATTTGATTCCATGTTTAAGGATTTCAGAGGAAGCTTTGTGTTTGACGGCTCAAACCTTATGAGATAGACATTGTGTATGATAATGGAGCCATCAAATTGCATACCATTGATGAAGAGAGAACACCCCTATTGGTAATCAGACACATGGTTCAGTTATACCATAGACCCTTATCAAAGAAAGCCTTCTTATGGAAAATCATTTATGGATGGCTAGATAGGGTCTCGACGATTATCTGTAAGGGAGAGATCTTGTTGTAGCTGCTGCAACACCCTCCAAAATTTTGGCTTGCACTCAAATTTCGAAGCCTTCCTTGATATTTTCCTTGATTTTTGTAAACACTCAAGCTCATTTCATGAGTTTTCTTGAAGTTCTTTGGCCCCTTTTGCTTAGTGGATCAACTGTCGTCTTTGAGCATGTTTGGTTGTTATGTAATGCTTGCGAGCCTTTTCTGGTGGTTTTGAAGGTTGATCTTTGTGTGTATCAGTTGTCGTAACCATGTAACATTTGTCTCACTCACACACAAGGTCTTGAGTACTATCGCACAAGTGTCATCACGGTCATCCTAAAGTCTATCTTAAGTGTCACACTTTTTGCATCTTTTCATGAGACTGTCATGTAGAGGGAAATGTTTTTCTTGTGTGTTCCAATGAACTATGTTCATGTGTCATCAAAGTATGCTAAGTGTGTGAACTCATCTCTCTTCCAACACTCAGCCATTTTTGGAAATTCTTCCTGATCAGGCAACTTAGCTTCACCGGGCCCTGCTAAAGCTGCGCATTGCGTAGTCTCAACCCTCTTAGATGTGACCCTACTGCCTAGAACTGCACAGTGCACAGTCACTGTCCTCTAGGGTTGAATTTCTACACAATTCCAGAGTCCAACAGCCTCCCTTGACCTCCAGAATTGCGCAATTGTGCCTCCCAGTTTTCCTTGAACTGCGCACTTCGTAGCTTCAACCCTAAAGCTTTTCCCTTGCATGATGGAATTGCGCACTGTGCAAAGAGCCCAACATCCCTTTACCTCAAAAATTGGGCAGATGCTTCCTCTAGTGCCCTTCCCTCAGTCGGAGCTCACTGCTTTCAAAAACTACGTTGATCTGCCCTTCAGGCCTCTCTACTGCCTAGTCCCCCTTGCCTCCTGAAACTGCATTGTTTGTCCTCCCAGGGCCCCATCCCACAGTCTCCACTTCCTACTTGAACTTCGCAATATTTTCCCTCAGTGGCCACTGCACAAATTTTTAGTGGGCATTGTGCAAAATTTTCCCACAATGGCCATTATGCAAATTTTTCCCTCAATGGTCAATGCGCAAATTTTTCCCTCAATGGCCAATGCGCAAATTTTTCCCTCAATAAGGACTGCACAAAAATTTCCCTCAATCTGTCCTGAGCTACGCACTGTGCAGTCTCAGTGATCAAGGTCTCCCCTTGTCTGTTGGAACTGCCCAATGTGCATCAATAAGCCCTTTCTCCCAGCTTGTGACTTGTTCCAAGCTCAGCTCATGGATAATAATGCATCATATTAGACTAGGGGGTTTTTGGATTGATGCTATCTCGTCATGAGTGAATTGCATATCAAGTCATGGCGAGATGATGAAGAAGGAAAAGGATGAGGGAAGCATGCCTAAAGACTCTCTTGTAGCTAAGCTCACACATGGAAATGTCAAGGGGAAGCAAAGGGACACAAGTTTGCAACTACCATCCAAGACTTAAGATCATTGAAGACTTTGCATTACCAAGCCATGCGGAGGAGAAGAGAAAGCATATCCAAGAAGACATCTAGCACTCAACAACAACAGTGACCTGACATTGCCACATCATGAAGCAGTCCATGTCAGTAGTGTCATGTCATGAGTAGTCATATGCCACATCATTATTGTGGACCATGTGTATTGTATCCAAATGTATTGTAAAGTGGAAGTCCAAAGGACACACATGAATATGAAGAGTCATGTAAGTTTAAAAGTCATAGGAAGTTGAATAGTCATGAGGGTAGTCAAAGAGTCACAAGGGGGAAGCATCACCCCTTGGTTATATATACCCCCTCATTGTATGAGCAAAGGACTTTTCACCTTGGCTCCTCCTGCAAGGCATTAGAGAGATCAACTAGCTCTTTGAGGAGCAAGGAGTGGCTCCAATGTCCCACTACTGGGGCTAGTGATGTACATTGTAAACATGTGTCTTGGAACTTTTTCTTAATAACATAAGCCTTTTAAGGCCATCATGTTCTTCATGCATGGACTATGAAATTTTGTAAGACTATTCTATAGACGTTTGTATTTCATGTTTTCTTTCACATGTGCTAAGATAGTTTAACTATTTCGGTTACTTTAGTGCTTATCAAATGCGTTGTAATGGTTTTTATTGTTGTCCCATCCTTGTGGACTATTCCGCGGGATACTAGATAGCTCTTTCCTTGTTTGTTGGTTGTAATGACCATCACACCCTTTCTGGACTATTCCGTTGGATGTTAGATGGATCCTTTTGGTTCATGTGTGTCTCTTCCTGGGTGGTACTATTACATCTCACTTAGAGGCTCACTTTTCTCTTACCATTGTAGTAGAAGAACCTTGACACAGTTGTAATTGCACAATCACCAGGCACACCTCCGTTGCTTTCCGAAGACACCATTGCATCACTCTCCTATGCTGACAGCTAGAGCCAAGGAAAATATTTAAGGATTTGGCAATTGATCCTTTATACCGGATGGGACTCCTTCACTAAACGATGTGAGGCTTGATTGGGACTTAATATTGGGGAGATCCCCTTGGTTGACGTATTTGCAACACCGTCAAAAATTCCTTATTGGGTGAACCATTATCACATCTTATTCTTTCGATAAAAATTATAATAAATTATCCTTTTCTCAATGAGACTCGGGGACTAATCTTGTTTTCATAACGTGTAGTAGAGGGAGCCACCATTCCTACTACTATGTAGCTATAACTCCATTGTTGCAAATATGTTGCTACAAATCCATTGTTACAACTTGAGTGCTGCAATACAATTGCCACAACTCAAAGTGCTACAATTATATTGATGCAACTCCATTTCCACAACTCTATTTCTACAGATCCACTATTGCAATTTAATTATGCAACTCAGAAATAACAACTTTGCTACCACAATTTCACTAATCAATTTGGGTTGAAATAACACCTACTATGACACCATGATTGGGCCAAGTTGCAACTCTAGCTTAATGAACCTAGTGCTACAACTTTGGAGTGTTGCAACTTTGAATGTCTTGCAAATCACACCAAAAGGAACTCTAGCTATTTTTTTGGGTCCAACACCATAGCATGATTAAGGCATGGGACATAATGAATTTCCCAACAACTTGGAAAGAAGTGACCACTCATGGTATGTTAGAAGTTATATTTATTGGACGTGTATAGAATGGAACTAATTTGGCATAAATCACTTAACCAATTATTTGACTGCATGCATCAATTACCTCCTCCATTGACTTATTACATAATCCCACTATCAAATAATCATTCCCTTGACATAATTGGAAACTACAACTGCCAGCCCCCTTCAAATTACGCATTTCAAATTACAACCATAGAATGAACTACACTCTTGGAAAAAAGAGAAAATGGGAGGCTCAGTGAATCAAAGAGAGCTCACAATAATGTTATTATTACAGGTATATGACCACAACTGTACTATTTTTCAGAATTTAGGATGTATTGAGTATGTCCATAGGCTACAAGCATACAATGATGATGTGGTGTTGAAGTTCATCTTGAATTTTAAAGAGAGCAAGTCACTAGTTGGAAGAATAGTAGTGCATGGGAAGAAGACATCATGGAAGAGATTACAGTACTGCCTCAAGCCAAGGAGAAATGTTACTATAGGAGAAGGCCAAAATCAAAAATCACGCAGCAATTCATTGAGCCTAGTGAGGGTTTGGTAAATAAATGAACTAGATTTGACCATAGATATTTGCCAGACCCCTAGGGAGGTGTAGCCATTGTATTGTAGAGGTATTTTACATGAAAATGTTGCCATGGGATATTCTAATTATAACATTTAAGGTTGCTAGACTACCTGAGGCATGGCAGGCTGGTTAACATGCCATTCTTCCCTTGGAAGAAACTTCAAACCATGAACACTCTTGTTTAAAGGTATAATTGCTCCATGGATTCCATCGCACATCATGGCCTCATAAAGTAACTGGTCGAGAATGCATTAGACATGGTAGGCCACGTCTTGGACGGGATAACAAGGGTACCAATTAAAGAAGTAGTTATTGCAACTCCACCTCAAGCTATAATTGTTACAACTCAACCTATAGAGAGACCTATTGCAACTCCAGAGGTTTCAACTATTTCAACTCTAAAGGCTAATACTGCTACAACTTTGGAGGTCTTTGGAGGTTGAAAGTGCTAAGACTCTTGAAGTTGATGAATACCCTATTTTCACTCTCATAGAAGAAGACGTCAATATTGTGGTGGAAAATGACCCTGTTGCAAATTCGTAACAAGAGAAGCTAGACTTGACAGTGACATGGGGATCCTTTGAAGAAAGGATCCAACAAAGAGGTTGAGGCAGATGAAAAAGAGTCTTACAATCGTGGAAATGCCTAGAAGGAAGAGAACAAGATACATTAGAGAGCTGAACCCAGTTGCTATGACTTAGGAGGAGTAAGAAGAAACCCTTATTATCACATAATAACTAGCGTGCGTATAAAAAGAATATATTACACCAAAAGAAGAAGAAACCCCTATTGTCACACAAGAACAAACAAAGGTGATGGAGGAAGAACAAGGCTATAAGGAACCAAAGTTGGAGATGGAAGTTGAAACCTTTGCTATAACATAATAACCAAGAGGGGAAAACCAAGTTGAAGACCTTGTTGCAACACAAGAAATATCAAGGGGAGAAATAAAAGGAGGTATTGCTACAACTCTTAAAATTTATATGGAACAATAGGGAGTATAATAGGAGACTATGACATCCAACATGGTATTAGAAGAACAAGAAGTTGTTGTGTTACAAAAACTAAGGAAGACCTTCAAAATCAAGAAGTAGAATAAAATAATAGGTATAATTTCTCTTATTCCTTTGTATACCTCTCTTTATAGAAGGAATAGAATGCTTGAAAGTAAAAAGATAAAAAATCGTATGATAATCAAATTATTGAAGAGTGGATTGAAAAAAAATAGGCCCTTTAAAAATTTAGAATTCCTTGCTCATGCAACAAGTTTCCTCACCGCTAAGGAATTAGGGGAACCTATTCCAAAGGAAAGGGAAAGAGCAGAGGCAAAACCACATCAGAAAGAAACCCTAAGAAAGGTTTCCCAAATAGAGCATAAAGGACTTGAGATGATAGAACTTATCTTTTAGAAAAATCTTGTCAAGTTGAAGGATAAAAAATTTCACATGAACCTCCCATACCACTGGGAGAGAGAAAAAAAAGTTAGGTTGAATGGAATATTAGCTACATAAGAGGAAAAATTAATTCCCATTAGGGAACATCAACAAATTATCATGAACTTAGAGAAAAATGGGATGAATACTCAGAAATCCATAGAACCATATGGGATCAATCTGGTTCTATGGAAGGGAACGAATGAAAAATATCAAAATACTATAAAACTTTATAAATAGGTGGATAAACTAACTATAAGTTGATATATCCAACTTGGATTATTATTGTAGGCTACACTTAGCTACAAATCCCCTTAGTGGATGCTACAGTTATTGTTGGTTCCTACGACTCATCATTCCAACAAAAAGTTGTAATTCTAAAGTGTTGTGACTCTGAGCTACTAACACTCATGTTGCAATTCCAAGATATTGACATTGACATTGTATCTTTTAGGTGTTGAAATTAATGCTACAAATCCTTTTCACTACAAATCATAACAACATCATCACTAAACGTCGCTCTAAAATTCATTATTACAACATTTAGTCCATTAACCACTTGGGAAGGTTATTACAACTCTAGACAACTAGTACAACATGTCATCTCAATCACACCTATATTTCCAAAATATAACCAAAATAAGTCAACTAACCAATATCCCAATGCAATAATGTGAAAATGGAAATTGATTTCTCCACAAGGAAAGTGTGAGTCACATAGCTAATTGAGTCATCATTTGCCCAATTTTCTATCTTTTGAAGAACCTTTTGTAACCAGATGTAATAGTTAGGATCTCATAATGTAACGCCCCTCCCACATTTACCTACTTTGAAAAGATCTCCATGGTAAACATGAGCTGAGTCCTACTATGCCATGACCTAACCTCCATGTTCCAGTGATGGAAGTGGGGCATACAAGTTGACAACTTATTGGCATCCCTCAAAGACTATAGACTACTTAGGAGCCTGAAAACCACCCCAGGTGATCAATCCCTGAGTTGGAACTCTTTTCAATAACTTAACACCCCAACCACACCCTTGAAACACTGTGCATGCAGTTTTGAGGCTCCAACCTCATCAATAAAATTTTATGCATGCGGTTATGACCAAAAATCCCCTGTTCTGTGCATGCAATCATGAGATCTATGCGAATTTTTTAGGAAAGTCTCTAGAACACTACCCAAAATTTCTTGTAGGTTTATAGAAACATAAATAGCATGATTTCAAGGCTAACCATTCAAAACTTGAACAAGATCTTGACCAGAACATGCCTAGTACATGATAGACATTTTGTCAAACACATGATAAGCATAGAAGTTACAGGTCATGAATGCATATCTTATCATAAAATTTTGAACCTCATCTGAGAATCATCGAGAAGGCTCAATTCCCTCTCAAGATAGCTACAACAACTCTTTTTAGCCCATGCATTAATCAACCATTCAATAAACTATCAAATCATGAACAAGAGCTATAGCTAGAGCACATCATATAACTAAGTATATAACCAGAATAGAAACCATGAAAAATCAACCATAAAATCCTCATAATAACAAGTACATGTGTGTTGGCTTGTTGGGGCCTGAACCAGGTTCAAAGTTAATTATCCAAACAAATCCCTGTACTACTGGCCCTTTCGGCAACAGTCCATGGAGCGCGGATTGAGGTCTCACCTGAAGTAGTATGGGGGGGTGCTGGAACCAGGTTTCCGCACCCTTGAGATGTATGAGAGTTTGATTTGGTTCAACTAAGAGTCTCTTCACGCAGTTTACTTCGTGCACTTCCCTAGCCTTCATTCCCTGATATATTTGCCTTCACGCAGCCCTAACCAGGTGCTGTGGGGCTTTCTGGTGCTGGAACAACAATCGGTACTATTTCCCTAAGTCGTACCCGAGATCTTACTTATCTTCCTATAACATTTAGTTATCTTCGCGTAAACAGATGCCTTATATTACATTTACTTATTCAACCCATTCATATGAGTGTGTGCAGTGAATAAATAGTAAACTTGTAATTCATACCCAATAATACATAAAACAGGAAAAGATACACAGAAATATGGTAAAACTTCTCTTTTATAAATCCTTCCCACGGTTACAAACTCGACCTGCCCTGTGCACTCAGCTGCACGGGTCCGTGCACTCAACTGCGGACTACTAGGCCTCTGTGCACCTCAACTATAGAGCCTTCCCCTACGCTACGACCTAAAGACACAACTCTACACTTCAACTCAATACTTCATCGATTTCCTAGATTCATTCATGCTTAGCTTAGATTCCATTCCTTCTACACTTAGAGCCTCGTTCTATTTATACAATTCCATAGTCCGCGAACCATGGGTAGATCTTTCAAACCGACATTACATTACAAAAACAAGGGCGGACAACCCTATGACTCTATTACGACTTTGCGCTTCGCGCCCACAAATCGCGGAGTCTTTACAATGGACTTAGTCAAAACTTGGGCTTTAAGCCCCAAAACATGCCTTGGGGGGGATTCCACACCCAACAGGCCCCCAACACAAACATTGTGACTCACCCTCGAGTCACTCTGTCGGTGTGGATATCTTCACGCGAAGACCCTCCAACTCTGTTCGAACAACTGTAAGGTCGGCAACTCACTGAGCGACTACCTGCTAAATCTCCTGTACACGTTGTTTCGAGAATGTGGTGTTGAAAATGCTTCCTTGGATCTTTTCCTGCATCCCCTGCATCTGTGTGAGCTTGCCTTCAATTGTTGTTGTGATGATGAAGGCCTCATCAATCCAAGGCTGAACGCGTGCCTTCAAAACGGCTTCTCTGTGACGCGTTGCGTCTACTTGTTCTTTAAGTGCTTTTGCCTGTTGCATTCGCGCGAGCCTTTGAGTGAGGGCCACTGTCTGCGTGGCCCCTTTGATGTTGTCATACTACTTTTGGAGCTCACGTGCCTCTATCTCTAAGCGCTGGATGTCAGGGTCCTCCTGCAGATTGGTGAGGACCTCGAATGACTCTTCCAACATTCTAGTTCAATCCATTACCGCACTGCTGATCTCCACCATCCCCTATGTAATAGCGTTGGTGTGTTGTTCTCTTACTTCTAGAAGAGTGGACAGCTGCGCTTTCAACCGCAACTCTTCAAATGGAAATGTTGTAGGTATGTGGACCACTTCTGATGGTGATCATTCTGAAATTTCCCTTGGGTCCGTATTAATTGCAGGGGTCGGTGGTCTGTGTCAATGACAGTTTCCTTCCCCAAAATGTAATGCTTCCATTGTCAGCAGGCCTGCACAATGGAATACATCTCTTTTTCATAAGTGGGATACTTTCGCACTGTGTCTGAAAGTGTCTCACTGTGATATGCCACTCGATGCCCATGTTGAGTAAGGACTGCCCCAATAGCATAGTCAGAGGCATCTATCTCGACCTCAAATGGTTTTTGCAAGTCTAGTAATGTGAGAACTGGTACCGAGTAGAGGCACTCTTTCAACTCTTTGAATGCCTTCTATTGAGATTCAGACCAAAAGAATTTTTCTTTCGCTCCTCGGTGACTTGACTCAAGGGCCAAGTGATATGAGAAAATCCCAACATGAACCTGTTGTAGAAGTTGGCAAGACCTAGAAATTTGTGGAGCTCTGTCAGAGTGGTTGGAGATGGCCAATCTCGAATGACTTGGATTTTGGCTGGATCCACATGCACCCCCATTCATTAATAATGTATCCTAGATATTGAACCTGGGTCATGCCAAAAGTGCATTTCTCGAAATTGGCACATAACTTGTGTTGCCGCAGTGTTTGAAGAACCTGTCAGATGTGGTGGAGGTGATCTTCCCAACTCTGGTTGAAGATCAAGATGCCATACAAGTATAACACTGCAAATGAGTTGGTGAATGGCTGCAAGATGTCATCCATTAGCCTCATGAAGGTTGCAAGAGAATTTTTTAATTCGAAAGGCATGACCAACCATTCGAAAAGGCCCTCTTGGCTTTGAAGAAAGTCTTTCACACATCAGAGGGTTCGATTGGTACCTGGTGATATCCTGACTTCAAATCGATCTTGCTGAAATATTTTCCCCCCTTCAGTTGGTCTAGGAGATCATCAATCCGTGGGATTAGGTACCTATTACGGACAATGATCTTGTTTAGCGCCCGATAGTCAATACAGAGTCTCCAAGTCCCATCCTTCTTTTGTACCAACACGATCGGCCTCCCACAAGGTGATGAACTCGGATGGATGTGACCTTTTTGCAACAGCTCCTGAATCTACCTCTTGATTTCATCATTCTCTAGCACAGAGCGCCAATAGATTGGTCCATTGGATAGTGGCGCACCTGGGGTCAGATCGATGGAGTGCTTGACCTGACAGTGCAGAGGAACCCCTGCGGGGGAGGTGAATATGTCCTCGTACTCCTCCAAAAACTTGTCCATCTGTAGTTGTCGTGTGGAGGGGCCTTGTTTGGAGGTCATTGCCACCATATTCTTCTTTCCTTGAGGGCATATCATAAGGAAAACAAATTTCCCAGTTTTGGAAATGAGCTTGCTGCATTGTTTTGCAGTAACCAAAAAGATGATGGTAGGTGGTGTTGTAGCTTATATTGTGTTTAAACTTATTTATCACTTTATTCACAATGTGTGGTTTTAAAATCATTGCAGGGGTTCAACCTTAATGAATCTCTTTTATTTTCTTTACATCCACAGAGTCTAAGGGAAATGAAGTATTTTGTTTATTATACATTGAAATCCCAAAAGAAATAATTGTAAAAGAATCGGCCCCGAAGTAGCCAAAGTTACTATACAAACAAATCAAGTCATTATATAAACGGTCATATGGAGCTAGACCCATATATAAGTTCATATCGAAATGAGAAAGAAATAAAGGAATACATCGGATTTATAAAGGAAACAAGTGTTAAAGTGTTAACACTGCACCTAGAATACTATAAATTATGTTTTATAAAGTTCGGCGGGTCCACAGTTATATATATGTATATGGATCCGCTGATTGTGATTCGTGATGGTGGACCCGAAACATATATATGTTATGTTTTATAAGCCTCGGTGGGTCCGCGATATTGCATAACTCTTAATATATATATATATATATATATATATATATATATATATATATATATATGTGGCTATGCCGATTGCGATTTGCGATTGGGTTCCGAACCCGATATTATATATACCATATTTTATACTTCCGACGGGTCCGCGGAGCAATGGGTGTTAGTTCAATCGCCGATTTCGATTTGCGATAAAGTTTCTGGATCTAATAGATTTATTAGATCGGGTTAATTCATTTTCAGTTCCGCTTTACGTGTTTTACGTCGATTTTGTGTGTAAAAGAAAAAATTAGTGTTAAAGCTGAATCCGAAGAAAAGGCGGATTTAAAGTTATAAGGCAGGTTTTTAGGTAGAGTAAAAACGGTAAATGGTTTTATATGGAACTCACCCAATCCCACTTATCATTCAACACGTAGCAGCCAGGTGGAGAGAGGAAACCACCCATTTCGGGTGGGTATTCTCTGGGCTTATGTCCCACCCAAAACCTTTATAGACTGTCTAATCTGAAAAGCGCAAATCTACGGTGGGGATCTATCGCGGGAAAGACATGCCTCGATAGTTGTGCTGACCATATTAAAAGCAGAAAAAGCATATTTTATGATATATTTTCATTATGAAAGGTATATAATAGGAAAGCGCAGATATAAAGGATTTATGCATAAGTCCAACACTTCCATACTTATGTGGCCTAAGGGTGCTTAAAGTTAAGTTTTAAAGTGATATATCGAGCCGATTACGATTTGCGATGGAAGTCAACAGAGCACTAAACAGGCGGATTTGACAGGTTTATAAATCAAGATTAACTCTTTTTGAGTTCCATATTAATCAAAGTGCGCGTTAATTTTGTTGTGTAAAGTGGAAAATCAGGGTTAGAGCCGAAGTTGAAGAGAAAGACAATCCAGTATGTTTCTTTGCATTTTGGTCAATCAGAATGCCCATGTAAGCCCAGGATTATACAAACTAAACGCGTTTCATTACAGCTAAAACGAAGTAAGCATCATTAGGGCATTTATAGAGGAATTCGACAATAGATCAACAAAGCAAGCCAACAATTATCATCCCCTTCTGAATCTAGTTATGTTCTTGTTATTTCATGTTCTTTCAGGTGTCTTTTACCCTCTGTAAAATTCTGTAATAGCTTTTACTTCATATAGTTAGAAAAGCAGTTAGATAGTTTGGGCAGTTTCATAAATCAACAACTATTCCACAATGTATAAAAAGAGGAAATTTACTAAGAAAGGGTTGGGAATTTTGGAGAACCCGGAGACTAGGCCACTGTATTCCTGATATCATCGTTGATTAATGAAAGAATCAGAAGTTTCCATGAGTTGTTGGGTATGATTTTGTAATCTTCTCTGTTATGTGTCATGTTATGTTTTCTTCTTTCAAGTATAGTAATGAAGCTGTAGGTCTTTATTTGATTATGTAGATAAAGTTAAAATCTCTTAAAAGAGCACTCCTATACTTGAAGTTCCCACCTTCTTTTCTAAGTTATAGATAATAGTTTCTATGAAATATCAGCATATTATCTTTAACTTTTCCCAGAGTCACAAATGGTAGTTTCTGTGTTAAGCAACATATTGTCTATGATTCAGTTCTCATATCCATAATTCTTCTAAGTGATGGATAGTAGTTTCTATGAAAGATCAACGTACTATCTTTAACTTTTCCTTCAATATTTCTTCATTCATCATTTATATCTAGCAACAAATGGCGTTTTGATATTTCCTTGTCACCTAAGTATTGAGAATAAAAAAACCAAGTTTCTAGGTCCTTCATTTAAAGACACAACATATATCTAAGTGACAAATAAGTGACAGTAAATAATATTTATTAATGTCTTAAGCACAATTTCCCTACAACTAGGAAATTGGTTTCTTAAGGAACAACATTAATTGGCGCCATTGCCGGGGAGAGAAGACAAGAAGATTTTTCCCTGGGTTTCAATATTTTCCTTCGGTTGTTCAGTGAGGAGAAAATACTTGGCTATTTTGAATAAAAAAAATAAAATGTGACTCCATTGTAACAAAGACCACAGACTGCAAAGCAATAGAATAAGAACACTTTTTCATGAATTCATTAAGTTTGAAGCCGATTCTTGAAAGTGACAAGTTTCAGCAGTTGGTTGTTCATTCACCTATGATTTTCACTTACCACATTGTTTGGTGACTCCAATGTACTTTGAAGTTTTATTTTCTGGGTTTTAATGGCTCTCCCTGCATTTTTAGCCCATAAATTTGATCCATTTTATTTTACTGGGATCACTCGCTATCCTCATGATATGCCTGCATATTATGTCCGAGATGAGTATCTTCCAAAATTCAGTAGATAGGAATATGAAGATCTAGCTCAGCAACTCTAGGAGTTTCATGAATGCATGGAGCAGCAGGGCATCATTCATGAAGATGTTAAGATGAAGTTGTTTATGTTTTCTTTGGACCTAGAAGCTAGGGTTTGGTTCAAGTCTCTGCCTCGTTTAAGCATTTCATCTTTGAAAGGTTTCCATTTAGCGTTCAATTCTTCTTGTAGAGTTTATTATCCACACAAGTTTCTTTTTGAAAATTGTTGTGAATATTATGATTTTAAAGAAACTTTAAAAGCTCAAGATAATCCTGTTGAGGAAACTGATGATCTTTTTGATAATATATCAAGAATTCAGAGAGATTATAGCCAGATTAACTATGAGCAAGTCTCTGAAAGCGAGGAACTATCATGTTCTCAAAATGATGTGGAGAAGTTTATAAAGAATTCTTCTTCAATAATCTCCCAAGTAGAGAATTGGTTGACTTTGTTCCAAGTAGATTGAGCATCATTTTCTCAAAATGATGTGGAAAATTTTATAAAACATTTCTCTCCAATGATCTCCCAAGCAGATAATTGGTTGACTTTGTTCCAAACAAATCAAGAGAGTATTCGGATAGAGGAAAGTTCAAACATGCATCAAGAATCTATGCTCAACAGTCGAGAAGAGGAAGAAATAATTAAGTTGCAAATAAATCCCCAACGTTCCTATTTTGTTAAATTTGATGATCCTCCTATCTATAATGAAAATGGTTTAAATGGGGAACAGGATGAAGCTCTTCAAGTTCATCAGTTGGTGTAGAATCTATAGGAAGAAACCAGCAAGTGGAATATGTTGGACATAAATATATTGAGCCATCTAACATAGCAAAAGAGGCTATTTCATGTAAAAAGGAAGCTGATAAAGAGGTTGTATGCCATTGCATTGAAGAACACAATGATGCCCATGGATTAGAGGTAAACAATCTATTTGAAGTTGATCATATGTCATATAGTAATGTGACAAAATTTCTTTTTCTTCCTGAGGTTAGAATTACAAATTATTTTCAATCAAAGCCTAGAGATGAAAAGTGGAGATATGAAAGTGACATAGATCATTTTCTTAAAAATGTTTCTGATTGTTCTGTTGAACATATTATCCCAACAGAAGGTTTAATTGAGCAGGAACCTTCATACATAGAGAATTTCTTTTTTGAAGCTGACCAAGAACAAATTTTTTCTTATACTTTTGAAGATCCTGTGGCAGATTACATGGAAAAATTTATCAGCAGTCTACACATATCATTTTGTGGATATTCTTCTAATTTTTGTTGTGAGCTGCCTTTATGCATAGTTTATTTTTCATTCAGGATGAATTGTATTTTAAAAATTCACTGGCAGAATGGTTCAAGATTATGCACTCAAATGCTAACCTGGTATCATTGGAAGATTGACTTCACCTGATTGAGGTCAGTCATGTACATATGTAGGGACTTGTACATAAATAAGCTCAGGTGTTGAGCATTTGGTTTCCAGTTGCAATTCTTTAGTTTAATCATTAGTTGATGAATAAGGGTGACTTTCCCAGTTGGAAACTAGTTTGCAGAGGTGTCAGAATTCAAGACTGTCAGGTTTCAGTTGTTAGATTTTAGGGATTTCACGGTTTTGGACTCCATGCCCAACTAAGGCTACTGATCTATGATTCCCAATGTTTTGCTATCAAAATGCAAGCATCTTATCACTGCAAATATCATTGTGGAATCACAGTACAAAATTTTCACACAGTTAAGATTGGAGAAGCAATATATGACTCCATGCCCAATGGATAAGGCACTAATCTACGGTTCTTAGTGCTTTTGTGGAAAAAGCACTATCCCTAGTTGGAGCCAGATGTTGTAGCTTATATTGTGTTTAAGCTTATTTATCACTTTATTCACAATGTGTGGTTTTAAAATCATTGCAGGGGTTCAACCTTAATGAAGCTCTTTTATTTTCTTTACATCCGCAGAGTCTAAGGGAAATGAAGTATTTTGTTTATTATACATTGAAATCGCAAAAGAAAGAATTGTAAAAGAATCGGCCCCGGAGTAGCCAAAGTTACTATACAAACAAATCAAGTCATTATATAAACAGTTATATGGAGCTAGACCCATATATAAGTGCGTATTGAAACGAGAAAGGAATAAAGGAATACATCAGATTTACAAAGGAAACAAGTGTTAAAGTGTTAACCCTAGACCCGAAATACTATAAGTTATGTTTTATAAAGTTCGGCGAGTTCGCAGTTATATATATGTATATGGATCTGCCTGTCATGCGGAAAGAGTCAATTTTGCGGACAAAACCGACCTCCCTAGAAGCTAAGGCTTTCTAGTGACAAACAAGACAATCAAGCACTATCTTTCCCTAAATATGCATTTAAAATAAAAGCAACCAGGTGTTCAATTCTTACCTTTAGTCCAACGCTGTTTGTAGCAGCCAAGCCTCTTCGATCCAGATGAGCTCCTTCTCCTTGAAGCCTGCATTCACTAACAAGCAAACGATTACATAGCACCTGAATAACTCATATAATAAAACATATTCATCATAAAGACCAAGGAGTTTATGAAACAAATTATATATAACAACTTGTTGAGAAAAATGAACTTAATTGTATTAATTGGAAACAAAAGAAACCTTACAACCAGTGCCTTGGTGTTGTGCAGGTCCCTCCCAGGGTCTAGCAAGAGTTCTCCTCTACTTTGATCAACTCACCCACTTCCAAATGAAGCTAAGAAAGGATTGGAATCTCTCCTCTCAAGCTCTATAAGGGAGTCCTAATTTCAGCAGCATCTACCCTTAGGAATGTTCAGCTTTCAACCTCCCCTCCCTCTGGCCCAATGCCTATATTTATAATGCTTTGGAGGAAGTTAATCAAGTCCACCATCAATGGGATAAGCTCCTCTTTCAAAGGGGTAGCTCCCCTCTTCATGGGATAAGTTCCTCTTTCATTGGGATGCATGAACCATCTGGAGGCGCTCAATCCACGTCAAACCATCTTCTAGAATGCTCTAGAATCGACCACAAGTAAGTTTTTTGAAGTAAAACTTGCGCCTTTTGACCTTTACAGGAGTACGCACCCACCCCTTTACAGACAGAGCGTACAAGTACGCAGGTATTATGAACTTGAGGTGCGTACACGCAGGTAAGGGTAAGAGAAACTGCGTAACCAGAGTTATATTGACTTTTAAAGACTTTCTCTCTTTTTTGGAGTTTGACATGAGGAGCAGAGGTATAAGACTTGCCAAGGAGGACAATATGGTTATTGATGGAGCCATACTGACTGCAAATAGTCATGGTGAAAATTTTTAGTGTAACACCGCCGATTGTGATTCGTGATGGCAGACCTGAAACATATATATGTTATGTTTTATAAGCCTCGGCCGGTCCGTGATATCGCATAACTCTTAAGATATGTGTGTGTGTGTGTGTGTGTGTGTGGCTATGTCGATTGGGATATCGGTGGGATGGACCCGAAATGATATATAATGTGTTTAATAACTCCGGTGGGTCTGTAAAGCGCCTTATGTATATGTTCACAACGTCGATTACGATTTGCGATTGGGTTCTGGACCCAATATTATATATACCATATTTTATACTTCCGGCGGGTCCGTGGAGCAATGGGTGTTAGTTCAATCGCCAATTTCAATTTACGATAAAGTTTCTGGATCTAATAGATTTATTAGATTGGGTTAATTCCTTTTTAGTTCTGCTTTATGTGTTTTGCGTTGATTTTTCTATGTAAACGAAAAATTAGTGTTAAAGCCGAATCCAAAGAAAAGGCGGATTTAAAGTTATAAGGCAGGTTTTTGGGCGGAGTAAAAATGGTAAATGGTTTTATTTGGAACTCACCTGATCCCACTTATCATTCAACACATAGCAGCTGGGTGGAGAGAGGAAACCGCCCATTTCGAGTGGGTATTCTCCGGGCTTATGTCCCACCCGAAACCTTTACAGACCGTCTGATCTGAAAAGCGCAGATCTACGGTGGGGATCTATTGCGAGAAAGGCATGCCTTGATAGTTGTGCGGACCATATTAAAAGCAGAAAAAGCATGTTTTATGATATATTTTCATTATAAAAGGCATATAATAGAAAAGCACATATATAAATGATTTATGCATAAGTCCAACACTTCCATAGTTATGCAGCCTAAGGGTGCTTAAAGTTAAGTTTTACAGTGATATATCGCGTCGATTGCGATTTGTGATGGAAGTCAATGGAGCACTGAACGGGCAGATTTGACAGGTTTATAAAGCAAGATTAACTCGTTTTGAGTTTCGTATTATTCAAAGTTTGCGTTAATTTCGCTGTGTAAAGTGGAAAATCAAGGTTAGAGCCGAAGTTGAAGAGAAAGACAATCCAATATGTTTCTTTGCATTTTGGCCAATCAGAATGCCCATGTAAGCCCATGATCATACAAACTAAACACATTCCATTACAACTAAAATGAATTAAGCATCATTAGGGCATTTACAGAGGAATTTGCAGCATATCAACAGAGCAAGCCAACAGTTATCATCCCATTTTGAATCCAGTTATGTTCTTGTTATTTCATGTTCTTTGAGGTTTCTTTTACCCTCCGTAAAATTCTGTAATATTTTTTACTTCATATAGTTAGAAAAGCAGTTAGATAGTTTGGGAAGTTTCAGAAATCAACAACTGTTCCACAATGTATAAAAAGAGGAAAATTTACTAAGAAAGGGTTGGGAATTTTAGAGAACCTGGAGACTAGGCCACTATATTCCTGATATCATCTTGATTAATGAAAGAATCAAAAGTTTCCATGAGTTGTTGGGTATGATTTTGTAATCTTCTCTATTATGTGCCATGTTATTTTTCTTCTTTCAAGTATAGTAATGAAGCTACGGGTCTTTATTTGATTATGTAGATAAAGTTAAAATTCCTTAAAAGAGCACTCCTATACTTGAAGTTCCCACCTTCTTTTCTAAGTTATAGATAATAGTTTATGTGAAAGATCAGCATATTATCTTTAACTTTTCCTAGAGTCACAGATGGTAGTTTCCGTGTTAAGCAACATATTGTCTATAATTCAGTTCTCATTTCCATAATTCTTCTAAGTGATGGATAATAGTTTCTGTGAAAGATCAGCATAATATCTTTAACTTTTCCTTCAAGATTTCTTCATTCATCATTTATATCTAGCAACAAATGGCAATCTGATATTTCCTTGTCACCTAAGTATTGAGAGTAAAAATACCAAGTTTCTAGGTCCTTCATTTAAAGACACAACATATATCTAAGTGAAAAATAAGTGACAGTAAATAATATTTATTAATGTCTTAAGCACAATTTCCCTACAGCTAGGAAATTGGTTTCTTAAGGAAGAACAGGCGGTGCTACCTCTGGTATCCTATACAACTTATTTCCCAAAGTAGAAATAACAACACAGGGCCTTGATTCATACATAGCATGTCGCTTCCACAAGAATGGTTGTCCTAATAATACATCACAAACATCAAGGGGAGAAACATCACACAATACCTCATCCATGAAGGGTTTGATGTTGTATGGAAGACGACACTGTTGTCTTACACGAATATCCCATCCTTTGTGAAGCCACACTATGGTGTACAATTGTGGATGTGTTGTGGTCGGTAAGCCCAGCCGCTTCACAACCTTTGCCGAAATGAGGTTCTTTTGGCTCCCGCTGTTGACAATGAATTGTAGCAGGGATCCCTTTACCCACATCTGGGAGTGGAAGAGATGCTCCTCCTCCTCTGGATCTTCGGGTTCCTCCCTCTAGATCTTCATGGTGGCAACAGTGGCGTTGGGCTTTGCATCGATAAATTGCTTCCCTTTGTCATTCCACTTGTTGGGTTTTGACTCAGAGTCGAAACATGCATCTGATTCTGAAACCCTTAGCTAGGCCACCAGTGACTGCTTGGCCCGACACTCACTTGTGTTGTGAGTGGAGCTCTTATGGAACTCACACCACTTTCCCGTGTCCTTTTTCGATTTGTGGCATTGTTCTTTTCTTGCAGCTTTGGCGGGTTGTCTTGGGCCACCTTGCCTTGGCTTTGTCCTTTGTTTTGTAGTTTGTGGGCACCTTTCCCTTGCTTTAGATTCGCAGATCCAAAGTCTCGCTTCTTCTGTTTAAAATTTTGCTCAATCTTGATAGCATATCGGTATGCTGTGCCGAACGAGGAGATGTTCAAAAATTATATTTCTTCCTGGATTACTTGTGCAAGCAACCATAGTATTTGAGTACCAAATGCTGCTCCAAATCCTTGATACCCAACTTTGTGTGAAGGGTATGGAAAATATTGGTAAACTCCGGCATGGCTTGGTCCCTTCCCTGCGACAGCGTGGTCCACTTTATGTATTGATCCTGATAGCTTCCGACAGGGTAGTACTGCTCCTTGATTTCAATCGGGAATGAATCCCAAGTGGGTGCGGCTAAAAACAGTGAGTTCATACTTTCATCCTTCTGCTCATAGTAGGTTTCCCACCAGTCCTTGACGTGGGGGGTGGCTTTGAGAAGAGCGAAAGTAATCTTTTCCTGACCGGAAAAATTATGAACAGAAAAATACCCTTCTAGCATATTTAACCATTTATCTACGGCGTCTGCATCCATTTGACCCTCAAATATGGGAATGTCAAAGTTAACTTGTACCTTAAAGGGTGTGGCACTTCTAGAGTAGCTGCTGGAAGTAGATGTGTCGCCCCTAGCTAGCCGCTAAAGGATCTGAGCAAAGTTGTCCATCATTGCATTCCTTTGTCACTCAAGGGCCTCTTCGAGCAAGATTTTGATAGGATCTCCTGCCCCCTCATCTTTCTTTTCATCAGACATGGGAGGCCGTTGGGATTTGCAAGGTTGGTCTTGCAAAGGTTCGACCAGTTCAAGCCCTAACTCCTTATATCCCGACCTCGTTGGGGACATGCAAGGAAAGACAAAGAAACAACAGACCACTTTAATAACACTGATCCGGATTTAAACAGGAATGCAATAAATTACATATATAACCATACATATAGAGATGCAGTAGAAATAATACTTCATTTCATTACTGTAAAATACTGAAATATGCTTACAAACAAAAATGGAAATAAACTAGCTAGGGCGATGGTAGCTTATCTCTGAGAAGAGATGTGGCGACTACATGCCTCTGAACTATGTTACGATGAGGCTCGAAGGTCTATTTATTGTTAAGAAAGAATGGATAACCATAAAAATCCAAAAATATAACCCTAGAAGATGAAACACCAAATTGTGGGCCCCGTTTGGGTAAATTGGTACATCAACTTCCCAGGGTTGTAACTTAGGCATATGATCTCCATTTGACGCGCACAATATCTCGTTAGAAAGATCTATCCGAGAACTAAAACTTTGGGAAGAGCAACATTAGTTGATGGACCCATGTTGCTCCTAGTTTTCCCAAAAAACGTCGTTTAGGGCCTCAAAACAGCTCCGGAAGTTTAGGACCCAAAAAACTGCTAAAAATAGTAAATTGTGCTACAATTAAGGAAACTGAAAAGCTAAGAGAAACAATGTTGGGGGTCGAAGTGGACTTGGCGGGTGGCCACCAATATCCACCTGGATTAGTTTTGTGCCTTCATTTTTGTGAAATACTTCTGTTTGTGTTGCAAATTTATAATTCTAGAATTATGTTCAGTAATCAAAATTATGTTTGTCCATACCTATTTTTAAGAGAATTTCCTTCTATAATTGAAATTTGATAAGAGAAGTCACACATAGGTATTCAAGGGTAGGGAGAGGTTGCATCATTTTTCCCTTGAAGTCTCTATGAATTCCGAGAAAAAAAAAAGTCCCTCTCAACAACTGTGGTGAATAAAGTGATGAAAAACTTGTCAATTTGGAGCAACTAATAACTCTCACATAACAGAGGCATGGGTGTGTCCACAGATGATTTCCTCACAGCAGCCTATGACAGTCTGGGATCTTGGGGATGAGAACAGTATTGGAACAGAGAAGAGACAACCACCTAAGAGCCAATGAAATCTTATCCAGCCATGTTCTTCTCATCGTATCACTGCTGTGGAGGATTGAATAAATGGAATTTTCTTCTGTGCATGTTTACAAATGATAGAATTAGATGAAATGAATTATACAAAGAAAATCCTCAACTTGTAAATTTTAGTTAAATAGTCATTTACTATAAGTTGATTTTGGAGAAAAGTCTTGGGAGGGAATTGAGATAATGTTCATTAATTACCCAACAATTATGTCCCCTTTTCTCTAGGCAACAAGTACAACTTGATAGCCTTTTTCAAACCAAACTATCAAATCCATAACCTTTATGGAAATTGTCTAGGAAAGAACAACTTCAGGTACTAATTTATAGATTCCAATTTTCATCCCTTTGTTAGTTGGAGGTTGTACATTGAAATAATTATCATATTCATACATGTCCTAAATTTACAATTAGTGCTCTGAAATTTCCAGCTAGATCTTAACATCTAACTCGACTCATCACAAGGAATCCATTTCCATTACCGATGATCATCTATTCCTGTGATGGCCATTGCTCTTGCTGAAATTGATAGACAAACTCCTCCAATAGCCTTGTCCAGCCAAACTTCGTTGGCACCATTGTCGAGTGAAATAGGTATGCAAATAAGAGCATATATATCCTTTTTTGACAGAGACAAGAGCTTTAAAATGGGAAATTTGGAGAGAAGCTCCTGATACCACACAAGCAATTTGTTTTCGCATATCTTGTTACCAAAGGTGCTTATATAAGTGACTATCAATTAACATCTTCTTTATACTAAACTTGCAATTGAAGGATTATTTGATGGAGCTTAATGATTTTATTGAGGGAAGTCATGGTTTGTGCTTACATTCTCCTTGACACTTCCCTTATGACATTTTTTATCACCTTTGGTGAGTGTTGAGGTGTCTTAAGGAAAGTTGTTCTTATTCACACTTGCCTAGTGTCGTTTCCCTTGAAATCATATAACCATGGGGGTTTGTTACTATGATTTATTATTGATATCCCATGTTAGATAATACACATTATGTCCTTGGTTGCCATCATCATTTCTTGTTTGGAGGCTTGCATCTAGTACATATGGCGTTTGAAATGTGATTGAGGACCTTGCATAACATTGCTCAAACATTTTATTTACCATTAGCACATTTATGATGAGGGATATCCATCAACTAAGAGTTTCCTTAAATATTGTTGGTTAGTTATTGCTCCTTGACATAGTGAATTAGTTGTTGGGCATGTTTGCATGTGTTCATAGGGTTTCACTTGGATTATTGTTTCATGATTTTGATTGGTGAACTAGTACACCCACCCTTTGTTGCATAATTGATGTCCGTTTTGGTGGATGTCTTGATGACATGGAAAAGTGGTTGTGGTTTGTTAGAAGAATGCCAATGGATATTTATAGTTTGGCTATGATGTTGCATGTTGTGAGTAGTTATTTTCTTGATAGAGGAAATCCTCCCCTTATTTGGCATCTTCTCATGCATTTGGAGGCATTCAGACCTTGCTTGGGTGGTCTTCTACATTGACACCATATTTTGGTCACTTGGTATGCTATTTTCACATTGTTAGTTTCTCTTGGTTTGGGAGATCCTTTATTACTATATTGGAGAGTGTCCTAGCCTCATTACACAATCCCTTAGTCTAAACTATTTATCATATTCCTTGGAGGAGAGGTGTTGGTACATGTGCATTTGACCACTTTGACACATTGATTGAGGACGCCCAAATTCTTTGAGGAGGGTATAACAACTTTATGGACAATTGTCACACATGTTTCTATGGGATTACTATTTATGTCCAATTTGGTTGATCCTGGGAGATAATTCCCTAACATATTTATACTATTTCCATCTGGAGGAGTTACGTCTTTTGTCTACAAGACTCTAATTACCTTGGAATATTCTTCGAAGTCATTCCACTTGTAAAGGTGGTCATGACCATTATTTTCAAATATATTCTTTTGGATTACTCTTGAAGGATGAGTTGCTCTCTTCTTGGAGAAACAACCTTAACATATTCTATGTTGGCCATGTATTTGGTATCTCTAAGTGGCTAACTACCTTGTCTAAAAGACTGCTCCCATTTTGGCTTGAGTATTTATAGGTGAAGTTATCTAGCTACATGGGTTACCCAAAAAGATTATATTGATAGGGGCTCTCACTTTACATATACATTTTGGAAAAATTTGCAGTTAATGTTGGAGACTTAGTTAAACCTTATCACTGCATATCGTCTATAAATAGATGGAAAGACAGAAAAAGTAAACCGGGTTATAGAATATATGCCTATAAAGTATGTCATGGATAATTAGGCTCGGTGGGAAAGGTAGTTACCATTGGTAGAGTTTTCCTATAATAACAAAAACCACAATTCAATTAGGATGCCTCCTTATCAAGCTTTATATGGGAGGCCATGTAGGACACCATTGAGTCAACGAAAGGATGGAAGACGGAGTAATAGTCACGATAGGATTGTTTAAAAAATGGAGGAATAGGTAAGATAGATTCAACGAAGTTTAAAGGAAGCACCAGATAGGAAAAAGAGTTATGTTGATGCACATAGTACCGATCAAAGTTTTAAAGTGGGGGAACAAGTTTTTATTTTTATTTTTTAGTTATTCCTAACACTATTCAGTTTGAGAAAGGTATGAAGTTACCACCTTGATTTATAGGACCTTTTAGAATCAAAGCGAAATTAGACTAGTGTCCTATTGTCTTGTACTACCATCCCACTTGCATAATACTCATGATGTTTTTATGTATTTTTCCTATAACATTATGTTTCTGATGAATCCCACAAACTCGACTGGAGGGAATTATAGGTCTTAGACGTGGGAACCATAATGATCAAACCAATATGCATAATATAACATAGGGTTCGATAGCTCAGGCATCACTTGGTGGACCAAGTTACGATACAATGTGTTGGGTGTAGAATACCCCAAGGCATGTTTTGGGGCTTAAAGCCAAAGTTTTGAACAATTCCATTATAAATACTCCACGATTTGTGGGCGCAGAGCGCAAAGTCATAATAGAGTCATAGGGTTTTTCGCCCTTGTTTTTGTAATGTAATGTTGGTTTGAAAGATCTACCCATGGTCCGCGGACCATGGGATTGTATAAATAGAGCGAGGCTCTAAGTGTAGAAAATAGTGAACTTAAGTGAATGGAATAAAAGCATTGATGAAGCAAGGAGTCGAAGTTTAAAGTGTGTCTTTGGATCATAGAGTAGGAGAAGGCTCTATAGATGAGTGCACAGAGGCCTAGTAGTCCTTAGCTGAGTGCGCGGACCCCTGCAGTTGAGTGCGCAGGGCAGATTGAGTTTGTAACCATTGGAAGCATTAATAAAAGAGAAGTTATACCTTATTTCTGTGTATCTTTTCCTGTTTATGTATTATTGGGTATGAATTGCAAGTTTACTTTTTATCTGTTGTGTGAACTCATATGGATGTGCTTTATAAATAAATATAACATAAAGCATCCATTTACGCGAAGATAACAAAATGGTGCAAGAAGATAAGTAAGATCTTGGGTGTGACTTAGGGAAATAGTGCAGAGTGCTGCTCCAGCAGCATGGAAGCCCCACAACCCCTGGTTAGGGCTGCGTGAAGGCAAGTATATCAGGGTGCGGTGCACAAGGAAGTGCGTGAAGTAACCTGTGTGCAGGGACTAACCATTGGACCGAATCAACCTCATCACACATATCAAGGGTGCAAAAACCTAGTTCTACTACCCCCCCCATACTACTTCGGGTGAGACCTCAGTCTGCGCTCTATGGACTGTTGCCGAAGGGACCAGTAGTAGAGGGATTTGTTTGGCTAATTAACTCTAAACCTGGGTCAGGCCCAACCAAGCCAAAAAATGGTTCTGTTGCGAGGACCGAGATCTGCATAGAGATGTCTGATGTCGTATCATTGGAATCCAACTAAGAAAGGAATTGAGGATTGGTTGGATAGGAAGATTCACGAGTTCACGGTGCAGGAGAATAGGAATCCGTGCCTATTAGAAGAAGAGTGGTTAGAATGCTACTTATACACAGAGATCCATGAAATTTTCTTCACATCCTTCCCTACTGAGCTCTATGAGTGGAGTGCGAAGCTAGAAGATAGCCAAGGAAGGTGTAAGCTAGACAACCTATTGTGTGGACTCCATAATTAGTACGCAGATTGGAATCATCGAAGGATAAGATCATGCAGGTTGTTGATCACTGGATCGATTGAATTATAGGAGGATTCATCACCGAGTTCGCGGTGGATACTTCAGTCAGCTATAGCGAGGCAGAGCGATGCTTCCTCAAAGGACCACATGGTAAGTACTTTAAGTCTTTAAACACTTGGATTAAAATGCTATTGTTTGAAAAGCGGGTTATGTGAATAAATTTATGTTTGGGGCTATGCGAAGTGGGAGAATCTATAGAAACGAAGGTAGTGAAGAAATATAAACTAGCACCTTGATTGCACCTCCACGAGGGGACAAGGAAGAGCTTGCAAAGGTATCACCGAGAAGTTCGATCAATTTGATAAGGCAGAGGATTCCGTTCATACCACCCCCACCCACACCACCACCAATTTCACTGTCTTCACCCCCATCTTCGCCCATACCACCTCCGCCACCATCGCGAGTCAATATGGCAAGCGCAATAAAGTTGTCAGTGTTCAAGGGAGTAGGAAATGAAGATTCAGACAAATTTTGGTTCGTGATAAAGGCTGTATGGGAAGCGCAAGGAGTCACGGATGACAACATAAAGAAAGCAATGTTGGTCAGCACTCTGCAGGATCACGCGCTGACCTGGTACATTAATCATTCCAATGACAATTCGAATGGGGGGATCACAAATATCCAAACTGTGGTAAACAAATAATTTAGTAGGCCAAGGTGCAATCGATCATTGGGTTGAAAGAAATCAAAATGCTACCAGGCGAGACCCCTTGGGAGTTGGATCAGAGAATGAAGTGCACAATTCGCAAAGCTAACATAAAGTTGACGGACAGACAACGCCGCGAATTGTTTGTAGCATCATTAACGCTACATCTAAGGAACGCCCTATCACAACAGAGGCTAACAACTCAAGCCGAGGCCTTGGAGATCGCGATGAGACTACATGAGACCCCAATATAGGATCCCAACCTGGGAGTTCAGTAGATTCACGCGCAATTGAAAAACTTGTGCCTTGAGATGCAGAGTCTGAAACAAGACAGGATAGCTCGGCCAAAAGTGTGCGACGAGGTATGGTGCGTAAAGTGCAAGGGTCAGGGACATGACAAGGACCATTGCTCGGTGTTTGTAAATTACCTCACAGGAGGAGGACCAATGCCATTGAGACCGGAGGCATAAGCAAGACCTAGCGCAACGCCTGCATTGTGGTGTGTGATTTGTCAAATAGGAGGAAAGCATGCTACGGACAATTACCATCTGTTGTAGAAGTACACATAGAATTCACAACAGTTGTGTTGTAATTTCTATATATCAGAGGGACATGATGAGTGCACCTATAGAAGTTATGAGCTAATGATGGATAGGACTCCTACCTACAGAGTTCAGGCCGAACGTGGCCCCTTGTCCAAAACGCAAGGATGGCGTGAACCGGATTTAAGGAGCGCGGACAAGGTCGAGGTGGAGGAAGACCTGGAAGGGGTCGCAGAGAGCTGATATGTTATAATTGTGGAGGGCCAGGACATTATTCCCACGATTTTACGAATATGACGCATCCATCATGCTTGTATTGTACATTGTTTGATCATGAGACGGAGGATTGTCCCACACTAATCGTGCAGTTGCGTGATAAAGGAACGCTCCAACCTCCCCCGCCTCAGAACCTACAAATGATGAGGTCTAAGACACGCGAGTAAGACCCTACTGTGAATATTGTGCTCCGAAGTGGAATTACGATAGGGGATGAAAAAGGCAAGAAGCCTAAAGAGAGTACTTGGGTTCGCAAGGCTTCGACAAAAAAACCAGAGTTTGATTTGGAGTGCCCTAAGGAAACCTTCATGGAAGCCAGGAAGAGCTTCATTGATGCCTCCACTTCAGGAAGCAAAGACAGACCAAAGCCTAAAGTGGACCCATCAATGCTCACAACATTCCTGGAAACATGCATGAAGCTACTGTGTGACAGTAAGGCTGTAAAGGGACTGTAGGAACTCATAAGTAGATGCACTGGGACAGTGCTAGGAGAACCGCATGTAGTCTGGAATCTCGAAAAGCATGCGATGAGGACGGTAAGGGAGATGAGATTTATCACATATTGGAGAATATGAGATGGATCAAGGGATTCTAGACCTGGGATCAGACGCGAACGTCTGTCGAAGCAAACATGGGAGCTCATGAGAAGGCCTATGCTACATTAGTCCCCTATCCAGCTATGAATGGAAAACCAGCAAAAGATCCTACCTATGGGAAGATTGTAGGCAATCACAGTTGATATTGAAGGAGCGAGTGCGTTGGCAGATTTTGAAGTGATAGAGATTGTTGATGAAAACAATCCCTACCCTGCACTATTAGGAATAGATTGGGCCACTGACATGAATGGGGTGATAAATCTGAAGAAGCGCAAGATGATTTTTGAGAAAAATTCTCTGCACGTAGTTGTACCGTTGGACCCTGCAGAAGGATCATGCTACACAGAGCTTGTGCGTGACTATGAAAGTGATGACGACTTGGACTGCATCTATAAGATAATCGTGCGAGAGCAAGACTCAGTAAATCCAACCATGGATGGGCGAATCTCATGGGAGCATGAAATCTCTTGCACATCAGATTCAAATGAGGAGATAAAACGATGGAAGAACCGGTTACACGAGGTAACCATGCTGAATTGTAACATGATGACGAGATTGTTGCATTGCATATCAATAGAGGTAAGGGATCTAATTACGTATGATGGGTTAAGTGAGGTAGATGACTTCCTGAATAGATTTGAAAGAGAGGTGCCAGAACAACAATGCTTCGAAGCTTTAAAATGGATATTGTGTGCTACGTTCGCGAGGTGGTGGGGTACGCACCAAGGAAGCTTCAAAGACTGGCGCGAATGCAGGAGAATGATGCGCATACAGTTTGGGAAGCCTCAGATGTGATTAATAGACAACATTACTGGATGAAACGGTCCGCGCACCCACTTATTCAGATGGATACAGGCATGTGGTACGAAACCTGTGTGGATGGACACAGTTTTCGCGTTAGGAGACACGGTCAGTAAGCAAGTGCGGGCAAGGCAATGATGCGAATGACCCCCCCGATTGGAACCACAGAGTATGGAAAGACCAAGTGTGCAGAAGGTTATCCACGTAGAAGCCTTTAACGAAGTATGTGAAGCGTTGAATAAGGTACACAATGCGCAGCAGACTAATTGGGACCTACGCGTACCAGCGATTCTATGGGCTTATAGAACCATGTGCAAGAAACTGACGACGCAAGCGCCTTCGAGGCTGGAAGATGGAGCGAACATTGTAATCCCCATAGAGCATAAAATGCCTAGTCTACGCATGGCAGCACTGACATATACAATGGTTCACAAAACCTTGGAAGAAAGGGTAGTGTAGCTGAACGAAGCTGAACACTTGGGACCTGACGAAGAAATCCGACAGGGTGACCTTAGGCTCCAAGAACTTATGAAAGATGCGAATAGGATTCATGACCGTAAGATATTCTCAGTGTTCATGGAAATGAACATCAAAATGGGGATTAACCGCAAGCCGCAGTTATCACCCACTGTCTACAACAACCTACAAAGTTTTGCAGAATTTAAAGCGGACCTCCACAACATATATATCCGATCGTGTAAGGACCTGGCTAAGAAATGGAGTGAGCTACCTTTCGTAGCCATAGATGAGTAAGTTTCGGTGTAATGGAGACATGGCAGCCAGAGTAGTGTGCTTTAGACATCACGACGGTGGAGAAGTCTGTGGCACAGAAGAAGAAAGAGGAGGAAAAACTACACATGGCACAGTTGGCAGAGAAGAGAAGGAAAGAAGCAGTGACACCAAAAGCGCAGGAGGATGGGATGCTGCGCAGATAGTAGAAAAATAGAAAAAGGCCACAACAGCAGCAAAAACACAGGACGCAGCCAAGAAGGCGCGCAAGGGCTAGAAGTCACCTTCGCATGGGCAGGAAGTAGAGGAAGAGGAGGGCGGTGTGGACCCACAAACCGTGTCAACACAACTAAAGTGCCAGCGTTCGAGCGAGTGAACGAGGCCGCGCAAGAAGGTCAAGGCATCAAAGTTGTTTATCGATCCGATCACCCTTACTGAGGGTGATCTGCAAGACATCGGCGAGATGGTGCGCGACGTCACCTCTGAGGCCCTCCAAAACTTCACGCAAGAGGACTAGATTGTGTTGGGGGCCCTCAGAGCACAGTTTCAGGAGTTGTAGGTGCGCACTCCTCAGGTTGGTACCCTTTCAACCAGCCTCGCAGTAGGGACAACTATAGCAGATCAGATGCTGCGCGCTCAGACAACAAATACAATAGTGCTTCTAAAAGGGGCACTGGTTACAACAAATGAGGCTGACAGGCCTACCATTAGCGCATTGAAAGGTATTGGGATCAACATGGCTGCACTCCAGTAGGAGACGCGATATGTTATGTAGGATGGGATTACTGCAGAACTGCGTGCTAGGGAGAGCCACGCGCTGCAAGTGCTGAGCGAGCAAAAGATCAACATGGAGCAATTGATCTTGCAGCATGACGAAGTGGTGTCGCAGAACAAGAAGATGGTATAGGTACTAGAAGAAGCCTGTCAGATGGTCTGTGAGTTGGCCATCCCAGCAGAGGCACATCCACAGACTAGCAGCAGGGGTGCGCAAGGTGCGAGAAGAAATGACTAAGGTTTAGTTGGAGCTAAACCTTCAGATAGTAGAGCTGTGGTTGAAGGCACAACCATCCACCCCTCTAGAGGTAAGAGAACAGCGCACCAACACTATTACATCGGGGATGGAAGAAATCAGCAATGCACTAAGGGACTGCACCAGAATGTTGGAGGAATAATTTGAGATCCTCAGTAATCTGTAGGAGGACCCTAACATCCAGCACTTAGACACAAAGGTGCGTGAGCTCCAGCAGTAGTACGACAATGTCAATTGGACCGTGCAAACGGTGGCCCTCACTTGGAGGCTCGCACGAATGCAACAGGCCAAAGTGTTGAAAGAGAAAGTGGATGCTGCATGACACCGAGAAGCAGTCTTGAAGGCACACATTTAGCCTTGGATCGATGAGGTCTTCATCATTACAACAACAATTAAGGGCAAGCTCATGCAAATCCAAGGGACACAGGAACAAATGCAGGGAAGCAGTTCCGACACCACAGTCTCGGAACATCGGGTACAAGAGATCCAGTAGGCAGCCGATGAGTGCGTTGCCGACATTACAACGATTCAAGCACAATTGGAAGGGCTCTGCGCGAAGATCTCCACATCGAAAGAGTGACTCGAGGGCGAGTCATGATGTTTGTGTTGGCGGCCCGTTGGGCGTGGAATCCCCCCCAAGGCATGTTTTGGGGCTTAAAGCCCAATTTTTGACCATTTCCGTTGTAAAGACTCCGTGATTTGTGGGGGCGGAGCACGAAGTCATAATAGAGTCACAGGGTTGTCTGCCCTTGTTTTTATAATGTAATATCAGTTTGAAAGATCTACCCATGGTCCGTGGACCATGGGATTGTATAAATAGAGCGAGGCTCTAAGTGTAGAAGATAGTGAAGTGAATGGAATAGAAGCATTGATGAAGCAGGGAGTCGAAGTGTAAAGTGTGTCTTTGGGTCATAGAGTAGGAGAAGGCCTACAACTGAGTGCACAGAGGCCTAGTAGTCCGCAGTTGAGTGCGCAGGGAAGATTGAGTCTGTAACCATTGGAAGCATTAATAAAAGAGAAGTTATACCTTATTTCTATGTATATTTTCCTGTTTATGTATTATTGGGTATGAATTGCAAGTTTATTGTTTATCTGCTGCGCGAACTCATATGAATGTGTTGTATAAATAAATATAACATAAGGCATCCATTTACGTGAAGATAACTAACTGGTGCAAGAAGATAAGTAAGATCTCAGGTGTGACTTAGGGAAATAGTGCAGAGTGCTGGTCCAGCAGCACGGAAGCCTCACAACCCCTAGGTAGGGATGTGCGAATGCGAGTATATCAAAGTGCGAGGGACAGGGAAGTGCACGAAGTAATCTGCACGCAGGGACTAATAGTTGGACCGAATCAACCTCATCATACATCTCAAGGGTGCGGAAACCTGGTTCCAACACCCCCCCATACTACTTCGGGTGAGACCTCAGTCCGCGCTCTATGGACTGTTGCTAAAAGGGCCAGTAGTACAGGGATTTATTTGGCTAATTAACTCCGAACTTGGGTCAGGCCCCAACAAGCCAACACAATGGGACAAGTATAACCCAAGATATGCTACCCGGAAGGATGCAAAGACTATATGTCGCAATTAACCCTCACTTTTGACCATTTATGATGTCCATTTTGACTTAGATAGCTACCTATTCTAAGGCTCTATTTGCAGTTCCATGTTATTTATTTATGAACACTATGTAATATTGATGCATTTAGTTGGACAAGTGAAACTACTTATATAAATCATTAGATGGATTAGGTATTGATGATTGAAATGTTTGATGTATGGCCTAATGTATGACTTACTTGGTTATGATTTATCTAGTGCATGACTTATCAAAGTTATTATTGTTTCATGTATGGCTTAAGTGGATATGATTTATGTAATGAATGACTTAGTGAAATTATGATTTATCTAATGTAAGATTTATTTCCAGTATGAACTACAAAATTGACACGTGGATACTGTTATCACCCCAAGAAACTCTCCTAGGTTGTATCCCGGAGATGCTCGGGACATCACAAACTCAACTTAATGTTGGAAATGGATGAATGGAAGGAATGATGCATATTCAAGCCAGGTAACCACTCCTACTTTGCTTGACTCCAGACATGCGTGAACACCCCCAGACTATAAGGCTTTAAACCACCAATTACTCACAGTTTAAGGATTGGGTGAATATGGAGAATACTGACCACACCAGCAGTTGCACAGGACCCTGTGATGGCTTGCTGCAACCAGTAAAAAGGTCTGCAAACCTAATTCCCTAGTGCACAGACAGGATGACAGCTCTCTGTCACTAAGTGAAAAGAAACTTGATCAATACATTCACTGATACCTACAAGATTATAACACAGAGGTAGGATGACAACTCCTCTAATGCTACTCATCAAGAGTTTAGGAAAAATTCATATCCAGCATAGCCTAGAACAGAAAAGGGATGGAAGGTGAGCAATTAATAGAAAAAGAAGCTTGTATTAGCTGAAAATGAAGACGAGACGCTGCAAGTATCAAAACAGTTACAGTCTCTAGAAGTTGAACCTTACATCAAAACAACAACAACCCTGATTACATCTGTTTTTTGGGTATATATAGAGTTTGATTACAAAAATGTTCTGCTATTCTAGGCATGGAGGGGTCATAATGGACCACCAACCACTTTAACTGCTTGGCAGAACTTCTGAGTACAATTGCTTGTTGTAGTGAACAAAAGTGATCTTCTTGGATGTTCTGTTGTCCTTCTCGGGCAGGTGGACTGCTATAGAGGATAGAATTCCATAACTGTTAAATGTGTTTACTTGCTCGGCTCTATACCTTTCCTTCTCAACCATGCTGCTTGTTGAAGACGATCATTGAGGAGTAATTGCACAGAGTACTGAATACTAGCCACCTTCGTCCTTCGGATGCATGGAATGGCTATGGACGTGGACAGTATGGATGAACGGAGGGGAAAGATCCGCCGTTGGATCGTGCAAATCAACGACGAGAATCGATCAGTAGAGGGTATCGGGATATACGGAGGGGGAGAAATGCGGGCCTCTGGATCTCGGGCGGGCAGATCTAATGGTCATCAGGTGCCGAAGGTGTGCGGAGGTTAACGGGCGGGGAGGATGGTTTTGGCGGCGGGTGGTATTTATCGCACCGCCTTTGGGGGAAAAGCGGTAATTGTACGAGGGCTCGTGATCACAATCATCATGCGATGCATGGCAGCAGAAACCGCTTTGATCGCAAGTTAAAGCGCGGGCAGGGTGCGGGAGAAGCGAATGTCTTTGGATCGCGTAGTAGGCGATCAGACAATGGGGGTTTAGTTGCACATGTTTTCGTTGGATGTGGTGGGGAAAGTGCTTGTGAAAGCACGCAGTCTGTGATCACGGTCTTATGGGTTAAAACTTCACACCCGGGGACCTGAGGGAATATGGGTTTATACAGAGTTTTGGAGGAAAACAGAGATAACAGGGGTTATGAGAGTATAAGCAGAGTGAAGGAGAATATGAAAGATGCCTGATGCGAACCTTCCTTAAGCACAAACTGCACAACCAGACCTGTATTTGATCCTCCAAGTGCCCAAATATGTCGCAGAGCTAACACTGGCTCCTTCTGGGGATGAGATCCTCCCTGTGAGGTCTCAAGAACTTGCATATCAATGCCTTTCCTATGAAAACAAATTAGCAAAATTTCCTAGTGTTCCATTGGGAATGGAGTCTAACTGTTCTTATGCTAAAACTGATAAAACAACATATTTACAATTTTTAAGGCCAAAAGACCTCAAACAACATAAATTTTCAGAAACCGCCCATTAACTGGGCCATCAAAAACTGTTTCTCCCCCCATACTTTGCAGTATGAAGGTATTGTTCCCTTGGATCTAAGAAATAATAAAAGGCCCTGTCCAAAAAGTATCAAACTTCCCATGGTTGCCTTTCTTCTCTTTCAGTGCATCCCACTTCAGAACTAGATCTCGAACCTGAAAATTATATGTTTTTGTCTTTCTGTCGAAAGCTTCCTTGATCTTGTTTTGATGTGCTGCAAACGTCTCAACCAATTGTTCTCTGATCTGATGTACTTCTAATAAATCAGTGATCCTTTTGGCCATATCTTCTTCCTCATTCTGTTATTCTTGCAGGCATTTTGCCACAGGGAGAGTTAACTGAATTGGGAATACAGCCTTAATGCCATATACCAACTTGAATGGAGAATTGCCTGTGGATTTCTTAATGGTCACTCTGTCAGCCCACAATGCATATTTGAGCTTAGAATCCAAATTCTTTTTATTGTCTTCCAATAACTTTTTAATTATCCTTATTAGGCTTTTATTTGAAGATTTTGCTAGACCATTGCCTTGAGGATAATATGAGGAGGAATGAACTAGCTTAATTCCCATTGAATCACACATATCCACCAATTCCTTTGCCCTGAAGGCTGCTACATTTTCCGTGACTAATTTAGGGGGGTAGCCAAACCTGGTGAAGATATTTCCTGTTAAAAACTTTATGACCACATGGTGATTAGCCTTCCTGGTGGGGACTGCTTCAATCCACTTAGTGAAGTAATCAGTGGCAACTAAGATCCATCTGTGTTGGCCACTGGAATGTGGATTTGTTGGCATTATGATTCTGGTATGGCTTTATGATACATATGTTGTACTTGATGGCAACCCACTCATCTCAGATGATAAATTATAGTGCAGAAAAGTTCACGCACTTATATGCAGAGAAAAGCTTATTCTATGTAGAGAAAAGTTCATGCACTTATATGCAGAGAAAAGTTTATTTCATGTAGAGAAAAGTTCACGCACTTTTATGCAGAGAAAAGTTTATTTCATGTAGAGAAAAGTTTATTTCATGTAGAGAAAAAGTTCACGCACTTTCATGTTGGGGAACTTACCTTTGGTCCATGGTAGTTAGTCCTTGGTATTTGAACCTATGGTTTTGGACAATGGTACCTCGTCAAAAGTGTGTATATGTTGGAGAACTTACCTTTGGTCCATGGTGGTTATTCCTTGGTATTATTGAGCCCCATGTTTTTGGGCCCCTTGTATTGGTTATCTATGGTATTGATCCATGATTTTAGGAAGAAGCTTGCCTATATAAAGCAAAGGAGATCACTTGGCTAATTCATTCTTGCAAATCGAATATCTTAAGATCTGAAATATTGGGTTATTGTTTAAAAAGTTTGATCTATGAAAGGGAAGTTGAAAGCGAATCTGTGAAGGGTGATCTCTCGAGCGCTGCAGCTGCGGAAGTGCAGAGGTGCCACAGAAGGCGCAGTGCGGAGGCGCCACAGAAGGCACAGTGCAGAGATGCCACAGAGGCGCCACAGAAGGCGCAGTGCGGAGACGCCACAGAGGTGCCACAGAAGGCGCAGTGCGGAGACGCCACAGAGGCGCCACAGAAGGCGCAGTGCGGAGGCGCCACAGAAGGCGCAGTGCGGAGGCGCCACAGAAGGCGCAGTGCGGAGACGCCACAGAGGCGCCACAGAAGGCGCAGTGCGGAGGCGCCACAGAAGGCGCAGTGCGGAGGCGCCATAGAAGACGCAGTGCGGAGACGCCACAGAAGGCGCAGTGCGGAGGCGCCACAGAAGGCGCAGTGCAGAGGCGCCACAGAAGGCGCAGTGCGGAGGCGCCACAGAAGGAGCAGTGCGGAGGCGCCACAGAAGGCGCAGGTGCGGTGGTCGTGGCGCCACAGAAGGCGCAGGTGCGAAGGTAGTACAAATATCCGCAGATCTATACCAGTGAAGTTGCGATCCCTGCTTAAAATTTGTTTTAACTGCCTTTGACTATTCTGCAGGGTTTTGGGTGCATAACTGATGTTTGGTTACTGGTATTGAGTTCAGATAACAACATGATTAATGACTTATCTTTATGTACTAGATCTGGTTGATAACTCTCATAATATCATTGTATATGTATGGATCTGGTGATTGGGTGATTCAGAAGGTTGTTTGATTATGAGCTTCAATGTTGTTGTTGGATCCAGTTTGAAAATTTATGAAAAGTGGTCCTTGAAAGAAAAGAAGTAGGGGCTTGTAGCTCCCTTCCAAGAGAGACTGGAAAACGAGAGAGAGTTTTAGCTCTCTGCAGGTTGCAGCCTGCGTACTGGTAAAGGACTGCACCAGTACAAAATCATTGTAACAGGAGTTTCTAATTTGAAAGAAGATAGAGACATATTGCAGCAGGTGGTTTTCACCCACATTGGGTTTCCACCTTATATCTGGTGTTCTTTGGTGTGAATATATGTTTTTCTTGTTCATGCTCATTATTTTATGGTACTGATATGCAAAAATAATTCAAATTGTAAATAAGGAAGATTTGTTAAAAGAACTTGATAATACTGATTCACCCCCCCCTCTCAGTATTATTTTCAACAATTGGTATCAGAGCAGGTCCTTCAGAGAAGCTTGATTGCTTGAAGGGAGATCATTCATCATGAGCAACTACGAGAGAGAAGCATCAATCAGGCCACCAATTTTTGATGGGATGAACTTCAATTATTGGAAGATAAGAGTTACTGCCTATCTTCAATCACTTGGTACAGAAGTTTGGGATATCATAGAGACAGGCTACACTTTTCCTTCAGCTACTCCTACAGATTCGGCCGAGAAGAAGAAATATGAAACAAATGCGAAAGCAGTCAATACTCTATTGGGATGCTTATCCCAATCGAAATTCATGAAGGTAATGCACTATAAATCTGCAAAAGAAATATGGGACAAAATTGTCACGAGCTATGAAGGAGACGAATAGGTAAAGCGTGCTAAACTTCAAACTTTCAGGATTCAGTATGAGAATCTCAGAATGTATAATGATGAAAGTGTGGCTAACTATTTCCTTAGGGTAGATGAAATTGTTAACTGCATGAAAAACTTGGGTGAAGAAATAAAAGAGGCTATTGTGGTTGAAAAAGTCCTAAGATCCTTGTCCCCCAAGTTTGAATCTAAAGTGTCCGCTATAGAGGAAAAAACAAATCTACAAACTCTCACCATGTCTCAAATACATGGAATTCTAACTGCTTATGAAATGAGAAAGGGAGGTCCATTAGACAGAAGAGAAGCGGCTTTCAAGGCTTCAGGCAAAGGAGATTACTATGAAGCAAGTCACGTGCCAGAAGAAGAAGAAGAAGAATCAAATTTTGTCAGAAATCTTCAAAGGGGTTCTGGAAGGTTCAGAGGTAAGTTACCTTTTAAATGTTTTGCTTGTGGAAGAGTAGGTCATTATGGTGCAAAATTTCCTTATAAGGATAAAGGAAAGGAACCTGCTAGATGGAACAAGAAACAGAGTGCAAACAAGAAAAGTTACTACACTCATGAAGATAGTGATGGTATATCGATTAGTGATGAAGATGAACAAGGTAATGACTATAAACTGTTAATGGCATTTGAAGATGATGATTATATGGATGCTATAGATGTGGATAGCCTTTTTGAAGAAATTACTAGACTCAAGAGATGTATAGAAGAAAAGAATATGATCATTGATACTCTACAATTTCAAATTGATGAAAAGGAAAAACATCTTGAAAAATTAGAAGGTGAAATTGTTGGTCTTAGAAAAGAGATTGAGAAAACAAAAGCTATTAATATTAAGTTTGTCAAAGGATCTGAAACTTTGGATGAGATTATCAATGTACAATGTTCTCCACTAAACAAGACAGGTCTGGGCTATAATGGAGAAACTTCTCAAGCAACCACTTCAAAAAGTTATCTTGATGCAGCAAGAAGGAATGAGCAAAAGCGCAATGAAGACCATCAGGCAAGGCAGGGACGAATTGCAAACAAAGACTATCAAGGGAAATCCGTTTTAAGGGTGAACAAAAGCTACAACCAGCCACAGGTAAAATCTTCTCAATTTAGTTCAAGAATGGATGACAATAGAAATTACAATCATTTGGCCGGTAGATTTGATAACCGCAGAAATTTCTTCTATGGACAATGTTTCTCTTGCTATAACTTTGGTCACAAAGCAGCTCAATGTGTTGCATATAAAACAATCATGACTTGAGAAGCTCAAAAAAAAAGAAGTATGATCGGGATTACAAAAAGGACCTATAACAACTTTTCAGCTCTTGAAAATGAAGTTGAATGTTCTCTTTGCAATAACTTTGGTCATGAAGATTCTGAATGCAGGAGCAGGTTTCAGCAGAAAAAGGAACAAGCCTCAAACACCAAAACATGGAGAATAAAGGAACCACAAACAGAAAGATGTGGGATAGCATTCTATGCAGAGGGACAGGAAAATCTATGGTACATTGACAGTGGATGTTCGAAGCATATGACAGGTGATAAAGAAAAACTTGAGTCATATTCTGCTCTAGAAAAGGGAAAGAAAGTTTCTTTTGGAAATGATACTCCTGCAACTATAAAAGGAAAAGGCACTGCTCAGTTAAAAGAAAAGGTCAAGGCTGGAAATGTTTTGTATGTTGATGGATTGAAACATAATCTTCTAAGTGTCAGCCAGATGTGTGATCAAGGAACCGAGGTGATATTTAGAACAAATGGATGTCTTGTTCGTGATCTTGATACAGGTAAAACGGTGATCAAAGGTAAAATAACTCCAAATAATCTATACGTATTTGAAGAAGGACAACAACAATGCTATCTAAGCAAGGATGATGAACACTGGCTATGGCATCGGAGGTTGGGGCATCTAAGCTTTTCACAAATAAGGAAAGCATGCAAATATCAGGCAGTTCGCGATCTTCTAGATATCAAAATTCCAGACAACACCATATGCAAATCATGTCAGTTTGGAAAGCAAACCAGAACTAATTTTCCAGAGAAGGAAGGATCAGCTAGCATGCCTCTTGAGCTAGTACATACAGATACATGTGGTCCATTCAGAAAAAGAACACCTCGAGGAGAAGAATACTTGATATTATTCATTGACGATTTCTCCAGGTTTGTCTGGTTAGGACTAATGAAGCACAAAGATGAAGCATTCGAAAAATTCAAATCCTTAAAAGCCTTGGTTAAAAATGAATCAGGATACAAAATTAAGTGCCTCAGATCTGACAGAGGTGGGGAGTTTACCTTGAATGAATTTTTTGATTTCTGTGAAGAACATGGGATAAGAAGAGAATTCTCTACAGCTAGAACTCCTCAGCAAAATGGAGTTGTGGAAAGAATGAACAGAACAGTCCAACAAATGGCTCGTGCTATGCTTGATGAGTCGGGTACTACTGCAACTTTCTGGGGTGAAGTTGCACATGCTGCGGTTGTTATTCTCAACAAAACAAATGTCCGTGTTAACAGCAATCAAACCCCTCATGAGCTCTGGTGTGGTGAGACTCCTTCGGTGAAGCACTTCAAAATCTTTGGGAGCAAATGTTATATTAAGAATACTGATGAGCAACTTGGAAAACTTGAACCTAGAGCAGATGAAGGCATTCTTCTTGGTTATTGTCCACATAGCAAAGCATACAAGTGCTACAATAAAAGACTTGGCAGAATTGTTGACAACATTGATGTAGTGGTTGATGAGATGGGATACATTCCTAGGCAAGTACATCATGAAGACATCAAAGAAGATGAAGGCTACCCTCAAATACAGAATGATGAAGAAGAAGAACCTCAAGAAGAACCAGAGGAGCAGACAATAATAGAAGAGAAGACTCCATCCAGATATGTTCAGAAGAATCATCCAGAATCTCAGATTGTGGGGCAGAAAGAAGCAGGTGTACAAACAAGAAGAACAATTGCAGAAGCTTCAAGCTATTTGGCATTACTCTCTTCCACTGAACCAAAAAATGTGAAAGAGGCATGCAAAGATGAATGTTGGGTCAAAGCAATGGATGAAGAACTTGAGCAAATCGAAAAGAACAACACTTGGGAGTTGGTTCCTAGAACAAAAGATAAGAATGTTATAGGAACAAAATGGGTCTTCAAAAATAAATTGAATGAAAATGGAGAAGTAATTAGAAACAAGGCCAGACTTGTTTGTAAAGGGTATGCGCAGCAAGAAGGAATAGATTTTGAAGAATGCTCCTGTTGCAAGACTTGAGGCCATAAGAATGTTCCTTTCTCTCTCAAGCTTTCAAAACTTCAAAGTATTTCAAATGGATGTGAAATCAGCCTTTCTGAATGGAGACTTAGAAGAAGAAGTATATATTGAGCAACCAGATGGTTTCATTCTTGGAAATGATCCAAATCTTGTATGCAGATTGAAAAAGGCTCTCTATGGTCTCAAACAAGATCCAAGGGCTTGGTACTATCGTTTGGACAAATATCTTCATCAACAAGGTTTTTCAAAAGGATCAACAGATAGCGATCTTTATATAAAAGTTGAAAATGACAAATTGCTAATACTTGTTGTGTATGTAGATGACATTATCTTTGGCAGTAATGAAGAAGCTATGAGTCAAAGCTTTGCCTTGGTCATGCAGAAAGAATTTGAAATGTCCTTGCTGGGAGAACTGACATATTTCCTTGGTTTGCAAATCCAACAAAAGGAAGGAGGAATCATTTTGTCTCAAACCAAGTATCTCAAACAGATTTTGAAGAAATATGGCATGGAAGATGCAAAACCAGTATGTACACCCATGGTCACAGGATGTAGCCTCAGTGAAAATGATGAATCTGCAGCAGTACATCAAGCAACCTACAGATCTATGATTGGAAGTCTACTTTATCTGACAGGTACCCGACCGGACATCATGCATGCAGTTGGAATAGTTGGAAGATTTCAGGCAAATCCGAAGGAGACTCATCTTCAGGCAGTGAAGAGAATTTTCAAATATCTTCAAGGGACTCAAAATTATGGTTTATGGTATCCTAGAGATAAAAATCTCACACTTCATGCTTATACAGATGCCGATTGGGCCGGAAGCGTGGATGACAGGAAGAGCACAAGTGGTGGCGCATTCTTTATGGGTTCCAGACTAGTATCTTGGCTCAACAAGAAACAGAGTTCGATTTCCTTATCTACAGTTGAAGCAGAATATGTTGCTGCTGCATCTTGCTGCACTCAACTCCTTTGGATGATGCAGACCTTGTAGGATTTTCAAATCACTTGTACACCACTTATCTCCATCTTATGTGATAACACAAGTGCAATCAGCATCTCAAAGAACCCAGTCATGCATTCAAAAACCAAGCACATACCAATCAAGTATCATTTTCTTCGGGAACAAGTGCTTGAACAAAAGGTCAAGTTGGAGTATGTTCCTTCTAAGGAACAAGTTGCTGATATACTCACCAAACCATTCCCAGGGAGACTTTTGAATACCTCAGGCAAAAGCTGGGGGTTGTTGATGCATCATCTTGTTGTTGAATCTCTTATGATTGTTGGTTGTACGGGAATATGCGTACATGTGCTGGGTTGCGGATTGGTTGAAGATCAATAGCACTGGTTCAGGGGGAGCTTATAATGCATTGTTGGCATTATGGAGGATGTACAGAAGGCGATCATGGATGCTGATCTGAATATTATTGCAATATGTCTCTATCTCTTTCATGGTCATTTATGGTGTTTGGTGGATTATGTTTCTTCTTTACAGATCTGGTTCATATTCAGGGGGAGCATGCTCTTAGGGGGAGCATAACCCTTTGCCCTTGATGTCAAAGGGGGAGAATGAGCTGAATATTTTGAGGTTGCCATCAAGTCCAAAGGGGGAGATTGTTGGCATTATGATTCTGGTATGGCTTTATGATACATATGTTGTACTTGATGGCAACCCACTCATCTCAGATGATAAATTATAGTGCAGAAAAGTTCACGCACTTATATGCAGAGAAAAGCTTATTCTATGTAGAGAAAAGTTCACGCACTTATATGCAGAGAAAATTTTATTTCATGTAGAGAAACGTTCACGCACTTTTATGCAGAGAAAAGTTTATTTCATGTAGAGAAAAGTTTATTTCATGTAGAGAAAAGTTTATTTCATGTAGAGAAAAAGTTCACGCACTTTCATGTTGGAGAACTTACCTTTGGTCCATGGTAGTTAGTCCTTGGTATTTGAACCTATGGTTTTGGACCATGGTACCTCGTCAAAAGTGTGTATATGTTGGAGAACTTACCTTTGGTCCATGGTGGTTAGTCCTTGGTATTATTGAGCCCCATGTTTTTGGGCCCCTTGTATTGGTTATCTATGGTATTGATCCATGATTTTAGGAAGAAGCTTGCCTATATAAAGCAAAGGAGATCACTTGGCTAATTCATTCTTGCAAATCGAATATCTTAAGATCTGAAATATTGGGTTATTGTTTTAAAAGTTTGATCTATGAAAGGGAAGTTGAAAGTGAATCTGTGAAGGGTGATCTCTCGAGCGCTGCAGCTGCGGAAGTGCGGAGGCGCCACAAAAGGCGCAGTGTGGAGGTGCCACAGAAGGCGCAGTGCGGAGACGCCACAGAAGGCGCAGTGTGGAGACGCCACAGAGGTGCCAAAGAAGGCGCAGTGTGGAGGCACCATAGAAGGCGCAGTGCGGAGACACCACAGAGGCGCCACAGAAGGCGCAATGCGGAGGCGCCACAGAAGGCGCAGTGCGGAGGCGCCACAGAAGGCGCAGTGCAGAGACGCCACAAAGGCGCCACAGAAGGCGCAGTGCGGAGGCGCCACAGAAGGCGCAGTGCGGAGGCACCACAGAAGACGCAGTGCGGAGACACCACAGAGGCGCCACAGAAGGCGCAGTGCGGAGGCGCCACAGAAGGCGCAGTGCAGAGGCACCACAGAAGGCGCAGTGCGGAGGTGCCACAGAAAGCGCAGTGCGGAGACGCGACAGAAGGCACAGGTGCGGTGGTCGCGGCACCACAGAAGGCGCAGGTGCAGAGGTAGTACAGACATCCGCAGATCTATACCAGTGAAGTTGCGATCCCTGCTTAAAATTTGTTTTAACTGCCTTTGACTATTCTGCAGGGTTTTGGGTGCATAACTGATGTTTGGTTACTGGTATTGAGTTCAGATAACAGCATGATTAACGACTTATCTTTATGTACTAGATCTGGTTGATAACTCTCATAATATCATTGTATATGTATGGATCTGGTGATTGGGTGATTCAGAAGGTTGTTTGATTATGAGCTTCAATGTTGTTGTTGGATCTAGTTTGAAAATTTATGAAAAGTGGTCCTTGAAAGAAAAGAAGTAGGGGGTTGTAGCTCCCTTCCAGGAGAGACTGGAAAACGAGAGAGAGTTGTAGCTCTCTGCAGGTTGCAGCCTGCGTACTGGTAAAGGACTGCACCAATACAAAATCATTGTAACAGGAGTTTCTAATTTGAAAGAAGATAGAGACATATTGCAGCAGGTGGTTTTCACCCACATTGGGTTTCCACCTTATATCTGGTGTTCTTTGGTGTGACTATCTGTTTTTCTTGTTCATGCTCATTATTTTATGGTACTGATATGCAAAAATAATTCAAAGTGTAAATAAGGAAGATTTGTTAAAAGAAATTGATAATACTGATTCACCCCCCCTCTCAGTATTATTTTCAACAGGATTGATATCTCCAATGAAATCCAAGCCCCACTACTGAAAAGTTCCATTTACATGTATTGGTTTCAAGGACATGGACTTCAATTGCTTCTTTCCTTCAAATATTTGGCACCTGTCACAAGATTTAACAAATGAAAAGACATTAGAAAACAAGGTGGGCCAATAGTACCCAGCTCTGAGGACCTTGTGGGCTGTAGTTTTCCAATAACAGTGGCCTCCACACATGCTAGAATTAAGTTGCTGCATAGCCTCTATTGAGTGTTCTTTATCCAGGCACCTCAAAAGAATTCCAGATGGGTCCCTCCAATAGAGCAGATTTTCATGAATGCGATATCTTGCTCCCCTGAGCTTAACAGTTTTGGCTTGACTTTGAGTAAAGTTTGGAGGAATTTCTAGCTTCAGCAAGAATTTAGCTATTGCAGAGTACAAATCACAAAAAGCTAGATTTTCTGATAATGACTGTTCTTTCCCTAGTTTAGCTACTTCCTCTTCTTCTGTTTGACCATTTTCTGCAATTGTGCCCACGAAATCTATGTCCAATGATCTGAAATTTTCTTCAGCCAATAGTCTGGCAAGGCCCTGACCTTTGACCAGCTTGGTGGGCTTCAATTCTATATTGAATTCAATTAATTTTGCAATCCATTTAGCCCTTCTTCCATCAACATTAGGCTGTTTTAAGACATCCTTTATTGAAGTAGAGGGTACATATGCTATTATCTTGGAATGCAAAATATAAACTCTGAAAGCTTTCAAAGACTTGATAAGAGCATATGCATGTTTTTCAATGATGTCATACCTCAGCCTAGCGTCCCTTAATGCTTTGCTGAAAAATGCCATTGGATGCTCTGAGCTTTTTTCATCTGCTTGCAATAAAACTACTGCAAGGGTGTCTTCAAAGGCAAAAGAAAATATGTGGAACTTCTTGCTGTAATCTAGGTTGATTAAAGTGGGAGCCTCCGTAATAGCTTTCATAATGGACTCAAAGGATCTTGCTGAATCAGTCCATTTGATCTTTGACCCCTTTCTTAACATGGATGTAATGTGATTTACAAGTTCTGTAAAGTTTGGGATAAGCCTCCTCACAAAATTTATTTTTCCCAGAAAGGACTGGATATCCTTCTTTGATCTTGGGACAGATAAGGTATGTATTTCTCTTACTCTTTCTGGGTCAATTTTGACACCTGCAGCAGAAACCATATGTCCTAACGGTTTGCCTTCTTCTAAAGCAAACTGTGATTTCTTAGGATTGACTGAAATCCCAAACCTTCTGCACTTCAGGAACACTTTCTTTAAATGCTGCAAATGGTCATGATGGTTGCTGGAGTATACTGATATATCATCAAGGTAAATAAGGACAAACTTGTCCTTCTCCCCCACAAATGCTATATCCATAGCTCTCTGAAAGGTGGCTCCAACATTAATTAGTCCAAAAGGCGTCTTGGAATACATAAAAGTGCCCCAAGGAGTGGTGAATGCAGTCTTCTCTTGGTCATCTAGATGTACAACAACCTGATTGTACCCTGAAAATCCATCTAGGAAAGACATCACTTTGGCCCCTGAGACCTTCTGCAGCAAATGATCCATCTTTGGTAGAGGGTAATTGTCTTTCTTAGAGAATTTGTTCAAGTTTCTGAAATCAACACAGAGTCTGATTTCTTCACTTTTCTTCTTCACTACCACTAAGTTAGCTACCCATTTTGAGTATCTGAGAGGGACTATGATTTTGGCAGCCGGTAACTTTTTTATTTCTTTTTCAATTAGAGGAAGGAGTAAAGGATTTATTGGTCTCAGCTTCTCTTTGAAAGGGATGGTGTCTTTCTCTAAAGGGATTTTATGCTGGATAATCTTTTTTTCATATGTTTTTAGGTCACTATATTCCTAGGCAAAGACATCAGCAAATTGCCTCATTAAATTGCAGTATTCAGCATTTTGGGTAGCAGACAAATGAGTGGACAAATTTATATATCTAGGCTGATATGAACTCCCTATATTATGCTTAGAGACTGCAGATTGGTATTCCTTTTGTGCAGCCTTATAAGGGACATCATTTTGGTCAAACAACTTCTCTAAAGGAACTAGACCCTTAGGTATATGATTACTGGGCAGTTGGACAATGCTATCTTTACCAATTCTATTTCTAAGCTGGGATTGGGGACTTTCTTCCAAGGCTTCATTTTCTTGGTCAATTTTCATTTCAGAAAATTCATCAATGACTTGCAGAAATCTATTCACTTCAGCGTCATCCTCAAAAAATTTCCAATGCTGGACATTATCAGGCAAGGATGGTCTATATTTCATTTGGACTTCATCAACTAGTCTGGGAGGCATGGGAGGGATAAACATGCTAGCAGACACGACAAGGGAATCAACAAGATAATTTTTGGCTCTAGGGATATATGAGATACAAAAATTATAAAAAGAATCTTTGAGTCTCCATACCTCATCTTTGTATGCTTTCAGCCTTGGGTGCTTTTCTTGAAATGTTTTATTTACTTGCTGAATGATAAGGTCAGCATCTCCAAACACCTTTATGTTCCTGATTCTTCCGTCTTTAGCTGCGTTAAGGCCCAATATCAGAGCCTTATATTCTGCTATGTTGTTTGTGGCTTGAAAAGCCAGCTTAAAGGACAGATGTGTGCTTTCTTGTTTTGGAGATATCAGTACCACCCCTGCTCCTGCAGTCTCCCTGGAACATGCTCCATCAAAGAACATCTCCCAAACCAGACTTCCATGCTCTCCCTCGGCCTGATTGACTGGTTTCTTGATCTGCATTGAGGCCTTCTGGGATTCTTCTATTTGGAGGATACATGCTCCAAAATCAGTGTCCACCGCATATATGGGATGATTAGAAGGATTCTTCTCATCACTGATGATGTAGGCCAGTTGTGCTTCTCTGTACAATCTCCTACTTTCTCCTCCAAAAACTTAGACAGTGGCATAAGATAAGCCATTCTGTAATGTCCCACCTAGTCTCTTAATCCATCCTCTAGATAACAGCATGCCAAACTTAGGCGGGACATCTACCACCACAATATCCATCATCATACTCTTCATGGGCAGCTGAGTTAGGGTAATGGCCAAGTCTTTGATCACTCCTAGGCATTTTACCTTTCTTGAATCAAATGAGAATAAATCATGATATGGTCTAGCGATATCAAGGCCTAACTCTTCCATGACAGCTTTAGGCATCAGATTGTGGCTGGCCCCTGTGTCTAGCACGCAATTGTGGAGGATTTTGTCATGAATGGTCAAGAAGACATAAAATGATGGAGAATTATTATCAACGGGTTTGATCATAGGGCTAAGCACAACTGCACGCTTGTCATCTTGCAAATTGACATAGTCAGTGGGGGTTTGTATGGCTTTCAGCTCAAGGTCCTCAAGGATAGGCTTTCTAAAAACTTCACTCTTTACCAGTTCTATCATAGGCACAACTATTTTTAGCTTCTGGACTTCTGACTCAAGACTGAAAGGGGAAGGGGGCTTATCAGAACCTCTTACCTCTTGAGCTGGTGCTTTGAGGATGACTGGATCAGCTGCTAGTCTTTTCTGTCTGATATTCTGTGGCTCTGTTTGGACAACAGATCTTTGCGCAGGAATCTCCTTGACATTGTTTCCTTTTAACCTCAGATTATACCTTTGCTGTTCACCAGTCTGCAAAACAGCCTCTCTGTCCCACTCTTGACTGCTTTGGTCATTCAGTAATGATTCTTCATATGCAGCCAATGTCAAAAAGGTAGCACTACCTTTATCTTCCATGCAATGAATTTCATCCTCTTCTTCAAACTGCTCCTCCTCCATGACTACATTCTAAAAATGAGCCTTAACTTTTTGTTCTTCATTTGCTTCTTTACCCCTTTGAATGATTTGTAATTTTTCATTTGCTCTTATGAATGGATTTGGATTTCTTGGAGCAAACGTGTTTTGAAACCTTGCTTTCCCAGAATTCTACTCAACTTTTAGCTTAGATATCTCAGCAGCCAATGACTCTATCATTTTGGTCATCTTATCTAGTTTAGGTTTTGAAGATGAAGCAGAGGAAGAAGAAGCCTCACCTCTCTGCCTTCTTCTATCAGCATGTGTTTTAATATTTTCTGCAACTATAATATTTGATTCCACCTCCAGTGCTGCATCCTGCATATCAGCTAGAGTGGCACATCTTCTTTCTCTCAAAAGCAGGCAGAAATCGGAGTCAAAAGCATTAGCTTAAGTGAGTTTGGCAGAGGTGGGGGTAGGATTTACTTCAGCTGGTATCTTACTATACATACGGTTAAATCTTTTGTTAAAATCAGGCAAAGATTCCCCATTTTCCCTCTTTAGGTTTCCAAACTCTGTATGGTAGTAGAGCAGGTATTTTCTATCTCCCCATTGCTTCAGGAATGCATAATCCAATGCTTCAATGTCTATTATGGACCTATGGGGCAATTCTCTGAACCACTTTCTAGCATTTCCATCAAGGCTTTGAACAAAAACTCTCATCCACACATCATCTTCATCGATATCTAAGTTATCAGCATAACTATAAAAAGACTCGAGGTGTTCTTCAGCTATTACTCCCTCTGTACCAGTGAATTTGGGCATATATTTCTGATATTCTCCTGCAGGCATAACATTCAAAGGAACAGGCAAGACCAAGGGTCCATACCTGGCAACTATGATTCTTTCCATCTTTGTGGGAGCTTGCTGGCCTGCCATAATTGGGATATGTGGAAGGATACTAGCAGATTGAATGGTAGGAATTAATGAAATGGATGACAGAATTGAGGGAAAATGATGGACTGTTTGGGAGGCTTTCTTTGGACTGAGATCCAAAGGGGAACTGACTGAACAAGGATCTGTATGAATCTCTGAAGGTTTTTCTTTACTAACAAAGCTAGGTTCTAAATCTTCAAACTGTGTATTCTCGGCTGTAATATTTCCTTTCAGAGATGCATAATATTTCTTAGACTTACTTGATCCTGATGCTCCTTTTAGTGAGGTTTTCTTCTACTTAGCAATCTTCTCAGGGTCAGGCACTGGGTCAGCTGGTGATTTCTGAGGATTTCTCCGGGTATGCCTCACAAATTGAGCCAGAACTGGAATGTGGAGTCGCCACCAGGTAGGTTCTATAATAGAGTCTCTAGATAGATGATTACAACCAGAACTATGTCCAGACTTTTTCTATCAACAAAGCATGGAACTATGTCGTTCTCCTAAGGAAGCTGAGCTTCAATCTCCTATCCCCAAAAATAGCGCCAATCGATGTTATCACCCCAAGAAAATCTCCTAGGTTGTAGCTCGGAGATGCTCGGGACATCACAAACTCAACTTAATGTTGGAAATGGATGAATGGAAGGAATGATGCATATTCAAGCTAGATAACCACTCCTACTTTGCTTGACTCTAGACATGCGTGAACACCCCCAGACTACAAGGCTTTAGACCACCAATTACTCACAGTTTAAGGATTGGAGAATACTGACCACACCAACAGATGCACAGGACCCTGTGATGGCCGGCTGTAACCAGTAAAAAGGTCTGCAAATCTAATTCCCTAGTGCACAGACAGGATGATAGCTCTCAGTCACCAAGTGAAAAGAAACCTGGTCAATACATTCACTAATACCTACAAGATTATAACACAAAGGTAGGATGACAACTCCTCTAATGCTACACATCAAGAGTTCAGGAAAAATGCATATCAAGCATAGCCTAGAACAAAAAAGGGATGGAAAGTGAGCAATTAACAACAAAAGAAGTTTGTATTAGCTGAAAATGAAGACGAGACGCTGCAAGTATCAAAGCAGTTACAGTCTCTAGAAGTTGAACCTTACATCAAAACAAAAGCCATCAACCCTGATTACATCTATTTTTTGGTTATATATAGAGTTTGATTACAAAAACGTTATGCTATTCTAGGCGTGGAGGGGTCATAATGGACCAACAAGCACTTTAACTGCTTGGCAGAACTTCTGAGTACAATTGCTTGCTGTAGTGAACAAAAGTGATCTTCTTGGATGCTCTGTTGTCCTTCTCGGGCAGGTGGACTGCTATAGAGGATAGAATTCCATAACTGTTAAATGTGTTTACTTGCTCGGCTGTGTACCTTTCCTTCTCAACCATGCTGCTTGTTGAAGACGATCATTGAGGAGTAACTACGAAGAGTACTGAATACTAGCCACCTTCGTCCTTCGGATGCATGGAATGGCTATGGACGTGGATAGTATGGATGAACGGAGGGGAAATATCGGCCGTTGGATCACGCAAATCAACGACGAGAATCGATCGGTGGAGGGTATTGGGAGATACAGAGGCGGATGTTGAAGGTGCGCGAGGTTAACGGGTGTGGAGGATGGTTTTGGTGGCAGGTGGTATTTATCGCACCGCCTTTGGGGGAAAAACGGTAATCATATGAGGGCTCGTGATCACAATCATCGTGCGACGCGTGGTAGCGGAAATCGATTTGATCGCGAGTTAAAGCGTGGGCAGCTCAGGTGTGGGAGAACTGAATGTCGTTGGATCGCGCGGTAGGTGATCGGATGGCGGGGGTTTAATTGCACATGTTTTCGTCGGATGTGACGGGGAAAGGGCTTGTGAAAGCGCGTGGTCATGTGATCACGGTCTTATGGTTTTAAACTTTGTGCCTGGGGACCTAAGGGAATACAGGTTTATACAGAGTTTTGGAGGAAAATAGAGATAGCGGGGGTTATGAGAGTATAAACAAAGTGAAGGAGAATATGACAGATGACTGATGCGAACCTTCCTTAAGCACAAACCGCACGGCTAGACCTGTATTTGACCCTCCAAGTGCCCAAATATGTAGCAGAGCTAACAGATACTAGACTTAATAATATGATGTTTAAGATCATGTATCTATATATATTTTGTTGTTATATATATGCATGGATGAGAACTAACTTGCATATTGGAAAGAACTATATGATAACCAAAATATACTCTTCCATTGGGGAAGGTCGAGACATCCAATGAGGAATGGTATGATGTACATTGTTATATTACATTGGTATCTACTTGATATGGACTCTTATGACATGGATAAAATGTAAATGATAGGCGATAAGGCTACTTGGTTAGATTATTCGATGACAAGTATCCAACCATCGCTGTAGTGTGGTCCATATTAGGTTGTTGACTCTAGTTGAGAGGAGGGGTGGAGGTATTTCCCACCATGTAACCTCCAAACCTGGAATCGTGGGAGGGTAGTGATGGACACGCTCCCCTAGACCTGTGATGACGATTGCTAGTTGCCTGCTGGGGAAGTTAGGTTGATATAGTCGACGCTTCCACCATATTGGTTTTATCAGTGGTTAGATTGGTAAATTTGATGCCATAGTATATAACAACAAAGGATGAATAGGGTGGGAACAGAAGTAGGTTAGGAAGGATAGGAGGATATAGATTAGTTGGAGACTCTTGATGGGAAGTCGTATTATTTTCTGACTTATCAAATTTTACTACTATAACTCTCTCTCTTTTTGGTTATGTCTTATTGTCAAACTGCTTTCAAACTCCTTGTATCTTTTTTACTCTAACTCCGGGACGAAGTTTTTTGAAGGAGGGGTGTATGTAGTGCCCTACTTAATCTTATCATGCAAATTTTATTAGTGTTTAAATCACCTAAAAATATTGATTTATAATTATCAAGAAATATTGGTACATACCTACATTTGTGAAACTGTAAATTTATTTACTGATATAAATTTTATTATTGTTATTATTCAATTCCCAACTTGTCTTCTCAAATTTAATTTTGGATAGGATATGTTCTCCTTCCATTTATTCCAATTTAAATATCCATATCCCAAGGTGTCTTCTCAAAATCGACTTGGGAGAAGATATGGTCGTCTCCAATTAATTTCCAAATTAAATATCCATATCTTATACTCAAAATGTCTTCTCAAAATATACTTCGGAGAAGATATGGTCTTCTCCAATTAATTTTCAAATTAAATATCCATATCTTATCCCTAAAATGTCTTCTCAAATCTACTTGGGAGAAGATATGGTAAGAAAAGTTAAGGATACTAAATGAAAGGATGAGGGGATAGTCATGACATTTATGATAGGTGGTTGAGGTGGATGGGAGGAAGAGACATAAAAGGGGAAGGATGATGAGAGGAGAGGGAGATCCTTGGTCTTGATTTTGTTTTGGAGGATTGTGTTTTGGGGAGGAATGTGGAGAAAGAGAAGGGAGAGAATGGAGATATAAATGAGGGAATACAAACTTGGATTTGGAGAGTGTTTGTTAAACACGAACACACTACATCTAGTTAGACTTGGGCTTGGAGGGCTAGGGAACCTATGGAGGTTCCCTGAGCTAGGAAATACTTCCTAGTTTGCTGGGAGGCAAATCCAGTTGGGTAGTCAAGAGGAGCATCCCAACAGAGTCAAGAGCTTAGGAGCATCTCAACTAAGCTATTGGAACACATATTCTCCGCTTATTGATTACTTATGTAAATGGTTGAAATGAAATTCTTACTTATTTAAATTGTGGTAAATAAATTTTAATGGTATATTATCATCAAATAAATGTTTAGATATAAATAAGTTATTTCCCATCTTATTGTGTTTAAAATTTGATAAATTTAGTTTTTTGTTAGAGGACCCTAAGAGAGATCCTCATAGGTAAGATGATGGATTCAACTGTGATCTACCAGTGATAATCATAGTTGTATCAAGCTCTTTGAAAATCTTGTATTTCATGATCGATCCAAGAATATAGATATCCGGTATCACCATCTATGTTATTGTGTGCATAGGAAGATAATGTTGTTGGAATACATTCCAACAGAGGAATATTATGAAAATATTTTGACAAAGGCTTTTTCAAGAGGAAAATTCGAGTTCCATAGAGGCAAGATAGGGGTGATAGATAATCCCTTTCTTTTTGTTGAGAACTTCTGGAATCCTATGTGCATTGTTTGAAGATCCCAATGTTTCGGGTGAACACTTCACCCATCCTCAATTTGCTTCCTATCCCTAAATATGGGTGAAGTGTTCACCCAAAACGTTGGGCTCTTCAAAAGATTGATACAAGATTCCATAAATTATCAACAAAAAAATGTTACTTCCTATGGAAATAGACATGCTATAATCCCTTTCTTGCTGAGAGGAAGTGTTGAAAAATGAAGTAAGAAAATAGCAGTTTGACTTTTCCTTGGTCAAAGTAGAGAAAATTTGAATTTCCATTTCAGAAGAAATCTTGGTGGTAGTTAACTGAGGCGACATGGCTTTTGTCACTCAGTTAACTTAGTTAATTTGAGTTGGAGGCCTTGAGTTCAGATAAGCATGAGTGATTGCTAATTTGTAGCAATCTAATTCATTTAAATTGAGTTATTGTGAGTTAAACTAGTTCTAATTGTTGGAGGAACTAGTGGAAGGTTAAGTTGTGCAGTGAGACTTTAGTCACACTTAGTGATCATCCAGATAACTTATCAATCTTCCCAAAATAATTTTTTCATGCAGAGAATTCCAGTTACTCAGTTGAGATGGAGATTCCAAGGCAATGTACTATCAGTTTGGAAACAGGTGGTGCATGTAATCAGAGATCAAACCTTATGGATTGCGCAATCAATTGAGAGAGAAATCCCTAAATAATAGGAGTTGATTTCTCAAGGAACAATGCAAGGAAATAAGAGCTTGGAGGGCTTGAAAATTGGCTAAGTTTTGGCCAGAGTCAATCAGTTAGGAAGAGGGATAGAATATACACTCACAGGTTGTTCTTAGGCTTGAGAAAGCATATGTATTATGTCTCTATTCTTTGATTAATGTAATGCAGATAGGAGGGGTTTTGAGCAGTTTCTTTCCCTTAGATAAATCATTGTGTATGTGTGATTTTTCCTATTACATGTTTATTATTTGTGTTCTTGATTGTGAATTGAATTCTACAAAGCAGTAAAGTAGCTTTGTGTCTTGTGATTTAGAAAATTTCATAACCAGTTGCAAATCTACATCATAATTTCTACATCCCATGCCTTTATTGTGCTATGGTGTTGGACCCATAAAAATAACTAGAGTCTTTTTTGGTGTGAGTTGCAAGACATTCAATGTTGCAACACTCCAAAGTTGTAGCATTAGGTTCATTAAGCTAGAGTTGCAACTTGGCCTAATCATGGTGTCATAGTAGGTGTTGTTGCCACCTAAATTCATTAGTGAAATTGTGGTAGCAAAGATGTAGTTTATGAGTTGCATTAATTAAATTGCAATAGTGGAGTTATAGAAATAGAGTTGAGACAATGGAGTTTCAACACTTTGAGTTGTAACAATGGAATTGTAGTGCTTTGAGTTGTAGCAATTTTATTGTAGCACTCAATTTGCAACAATAGATTTGTAGCAACATATTTGCAAAAATGGCTTACTAATTTGACATGCCCAAAAAAACCATAACTCATGTTCATATGATATTTTTTTAAAAATTAATCAATTTAATTAAAAGGAAAAAAATGACATAACAACTTTTGAAATAAATCTAAACCTTTTTATTACTAAGAATATTCTAGAATATTTAGTGTATATTAAATCCATCCTACCTAAACCTAATAATTATTCATTATTAAATTAAAATTTTAGAAACCTTATTTTAAAATAACACCCTTATCTATTTAATTATTATAAATATCAAAAAAATAAATTACACATTTACTTTATATTGAATAAAACATTTCCTTTTATATTCACAATTATTATAAATGCCCAAAAAGGAAAAATTACACATTTACATTTACTTTTACTTTACTTTATACTAAATAAGATATTTCCTTTTTTATTCACTTTTACTTTATATTAAATAAGACATTTTCTTTTTTATTCACATACTTTATACTAATTTTTTTTTTTTTTCAGTGGGGGAGAGATCCCCGCTGAAGAATCAACATACAACATATGAGGCCGAAGCCAGCAGATATACATATCGCCGAAGCGTGAAGAGCATCATCAACATACAACATATGTGGCCGAAGCCAGTTGAAGAATCAACATACAACATATGAGGCTGAAGCCAGCAGATATACATATCGCCGAAGCATGAAGAGCATCATCAACATACAACATATGTGGCCGAAGCCAACATATATACATATCACCGAAGCATGAAGAGCATCACCAAAACAAATGGCCTCTCCCAGGAATCGAACGTGGTTGGAGTGCGAGCATCACCAAAACAAATAGCCTCTCCCAAGAATCGAACGTGGCTGGAGTGCGAAAGCCAACCGCCCCAACCACCACATCGTGCACATACTATAAGACATTGACATTTCCTTTTATATTCACATGGGTGAATTCTTTTCTCTACAATTATAGGTGCATCAAGTAAACCTCGGTTAATAAAAAAAACTAACCAAAGACCTAATAATATATAATATTTTATATAAATTTATGTACTTTGCCCAATAAAGTAATCCAAAAACAGTAATTAATTAACTGATTTTTTTGTGTGTGATATTTAGTTTTACTTTTAGATTTGGGATATCCATTCCTTCACAATTCGCGGACAGGTTTCCAAGCAAAGCAAAGTCTTGAGGGACAAGGTCGGTCCGATACCAAATCATGAGCCACACGAGCCTACCAACGAAGTAGCTGTTGTAGCTGGTTTGTGTGAGCGGTAATTTTGAAAATTGTAAGACGAACCAAAAACATTTACTTTTAAATATTTAAATTTAAATGATATAGAAAAATAATAATAAATTATATAAATAGACAAGTATGAAAATAAAGTTTATTAATAAATTTTGTATAACCAATATTTAAAATATAAATATAAATAAAGTTTTAAATTAATAATTTTCTTTTTAAAATCTCGAAATAAAAAGTATATATAATTTATAATTATTATTATTATTATATATATATATATATATATATATATATATATTTAAATTAGTTAAAATTAATCTCTTATCTAACTTGAAAAGATAAAGTTACACTGGAAAGTCATAAGAAAGATGAGCTTAATTCAAAATAATGAATATGCTAACGGCTTCATATTTTTGATATTAATAAAATTAATAAAGATTCATATTTTTGAGGTTAATAAAATTAATAAAGATTCATATTTTTGATGATTTATAAGTTTGTAAATTCACCCTTTTTGGTGTATATTTTGAAAACTCTAACAAAATTTTGTTTAGGCTTTATTTTTTAGGTCTAATAAAGATCAAAGATTCTTGTTTGATCTTCATTTGATTTTCTAACTCTATTTTGCATCAAAATCTTTCTTTAAAAACAAATATAATAATATTTTTATTATTACCAGTGTATTACAAGATGACATATTTATGTATTCTCTAAAGATTTAGTTATATTTTGGTATCTTTGTCAATCTTCAATTAAGAAATTAATGGTTATAATTTGAGTTGAAAATAATATTTTGAGAATTGTCCAATCTCCACTTTCACTAAAAAGTTAAAGGGAGTTGGTTCATATTTTAGGGAAGTTGATTTTCTTCTTTATGTTAGTCAAAACAAAAAAATAATTTTATTTTCTATTTTCTAGATAAAGATGGACCATTTTCTTGTAGTATTTTATCTTCATTTGATTTTCTAACTCTTTATTGCACCAAAAACTTTCCTTTAAAAACAAATGTATAATACTTTTAATATTACCAGTGTATTGCAAGATGGCATCTTCATGTATTCCCTAAAGATTTAGTCATATCTTGGCATCTCTGTCCATCAATGCTTAAGAAGTTAATGATTATATTTTGAGCTGAAAATAATTTTCGCAGCTTCTTCCCATCTATAATTTTTATCTTCTTTTCACATTAAATATTTAATCGTAACCATACAATCAATGAGAAAGACTCAATTTTATGAAAATAATACTATAAAATATATTTCTTTCAATATATATTAAAAATTTGAAATAAAAATAAATTTAATAACTACATATTTAACCATAACCAAACTCAATTTTATGAAAATAATAGTAGAAAATATATTTCTTTTGATATATCTTAAAAGTTTATAATAAAAATAAATATAACAACTAACTATCTAATATATCTTTACCTGTGAGCTTAAGTCTTCCCCAAATATTCAGGAATCCAAGCAACGTGGGTGCTGTCAAAAAATTAACCGCGCCCATGTCCATCAGATTTCAAAATATTTGAGGAATCTACAATAAACTTAAAGATGGCCTATCTTTAGTACACCACTAATGTTGAAAATGTACATATTTTAGTATGATTGCCTGTGACTTGATGATGCAGGAGCATCTGGTTAACAGGGCGGAGATAGAAAGAAGGGTGGCATGGTTTCTGAGAAGGACAGAGAACACAGCTCGCAGAACGGACAGCATGTTTGTTTCTTCTTTATTTTTAATTATTTTTATTATCTGTTTTTTTTGGTTTCTGTTTAAAAATGCCTAGAATACTGTAACGAGTTCTAATTAGGAACAATAATATTAGTTAGAATCATTAGTCGCTGAACAGTTATATACTATTGTAAAAACAAACAAAGGGAAACAAGCTAGCCATGGATAAATGTCAAATATGAAATAACTGATGTAACTGATAATTGAACAATTGACAACAGTTATCCAACTGCTTGAGAACAACGATACAAAAACGAGGGAAAGCAAGCCCATAGGGGTTCGGGAGGGAGAAGAGAAAAGAAAGAACACAAATAAATATATACATCTTGTTTTTCAGTGCACAAACAACTCTTACATGCGTCCTCAAAAATAGAGACTGTACAATTCCATGTTGTGCTTATATTTTATTTTTCCTTCATGTACAAAACCTATTATATGTTCTTGAGAGACTTCGAACCAGCGGAAGGACAAATAAACAAACGAGAGGTGACACCAACCAGCACCGGTCACGAGTTACAGTGCCCAGACAAATACATTTTCTAGGTATGCAAATGAAACTGTAAGGTGACTCAAGGTTTTCTTTCCACATACAATTAACAGTCCATCTCAGCATACAAATTAGTGTTCAACGTAGCTTCAAACCCTACCCAGTTCACAAGCCTAGGGTTTGACAGGGTCATGAACAAAAGCCGTGGCGAGAACTATTCACTATAGTAGCCAACAACCAAACCCACAACCCATACAAGAATCCATTACAGACAAGAAAAAAAAATAATTCTACCCGGAAGATATCCAGAATGGCTCGAAGCCCAATGCATTCGACCCAGAAAACGGCTCCACCTGCATAGGGACGAAAGGAGGAAGGGTTAGTTACCAACCCTTGAAGGAAAGCGAGAAACTAAGAAATTGGAAGGGAAAATGCTGAGAGAGTGAACGAGAAATAATACCTGAAGGTGAGCCGCAACTGCAAAGCAAAACCCTCAAACGGATGAACCCTGCTCACAGAGGAGCCGAGCTATTAGAGTCTAAATAAGCAGCAGAAAAGAAGTCTGGCAGAGAACGAGAGATTACCAATCGAGTTAGCAGAGAGCCGAACAGGGCAAGCCGCGAAACCCATCGAACTTGGAGGCTGACGAACCGAGACTGTAACTAGAATTCCATTAACTTATAATGCTCAAATAACCATGGACTCTTGAGGGAAACGAACAGACAATACCGTGACAAACATCAACGCCAGTGGAAAACGCCAAATGACAGAGGAACAAACATATAAACAATACAGTAGCCGAACTTACCAAAGCGACACCAGACAGTCGAGGCATACAAGCCGGACCTGGAACAACAGAACCACAACCAAATGTTTGCTATACAGTTAACCGAGCAAGCAGGAACCGCATTGTGTTTTCTCCATAGACAATACAACAAATACAAAGGAAAATCGCAGAGACTTCAGAGCTAAACAACCAAGTAACAATAATAACCCAAAGGGCGCGAACAGGGTAAACCCAAGCCGAGTAACTTTCCAGGATCTCGAGGAGGGGCAGTTGTCTGCTGATAAGACCACCACAGTACATGCCGTAACCCAAGTCGATTGTAAATCAATCTGAATTTATTACCAAATCAATTGTATACTGTCTGGTTCATAGGAGCGTTACACATCCGCTTGGGAGTGGCGGGACCACGTGGGCTGCCCCCATCAAGTGGTATCAGAGCAGCGTTTTGAGGAAGTAGAGGAATATGGAAGTACAAAGACGAGGACGTGGAAGAGGTGCATGTAGAGGAGCAGATGAAGGATTGAGAGAACAAATGAGAATCCTTATAGCTCGATTGGAAGTAGTAGAGGCGGGTAGGCGACGAGACCCGAAACTTGGGGATGACAGTGAAGACGAGGCAACAACCGTTACAGATGGGTCAGAGGAAGAAGCCCCAGAGTTGAGGTTGTTGCGATCAGTTCTGTTAGCCAGCAGCAAGCCCAAACCGGAGATCCCTAACTATGATGGTAGTATGTCCGCGGATGTCTTGCTGGATTGGGTGAGTGAATTAGACAAATATTTTGAAAATGAGGAGATGTTGTGGGGAAAAATGCCTATGCAGGACGATCCTATCCACCTAAGGTGTGACAGCGCCTTAGCAACAAACGAATACAACTATTATGATTTCTTCCTTTATGAAATGTGAAAGAGGGGAGATCGGCAGACTTACCGTTGTCTTTCGGTTGTCCCTCGAACTAGATCCTCTTCTCTTTGCGTGTCCACAACTACTTGTCTCCTCGCTTGCTCAAGAGAACAGCTACTTGAATCCCACGAGATCACAAGAGAACAGCTACCTGTGACAAGAGAAACAGCTACTTGCGACAAGAGAAGAACACAATACAAAGACAAATATACATATTCATAAATAATTCAGGATTAGGAGTAAATCAAATATACTAATGCAATCATACAAAATACACCAGCATATAGGAAAGAATCAAGATAGCTTTATTGAAAGTAACAGGGTTCAAGAAGAGATACAACCCTTGGGGCTCCAATCCAGCATCTCCTTCCCAGCAGAATGGAACTCCTTCTTCAGCTCCCTTCAAAGCATTACACACCCAAAGTTTCTAGCCACAAACCAACAACAATTCTTTGCAATTACCAAATTCCAGCCTCTAGGTCTCATGGAGGAGAGATCCATATATAGATGTTTTGGAGAGAGGATGAGTCAGCTTGAGATTTGACTAGTGTCCTCTCCCACTTCAGTTCTTGAGTCCACTTGGAGGTTCTTGCTTCCACTTGGAGTTTTGGAACCTCTTACTCATCACCAGTCGAATTTCCTGATCCAAGTGTCATTTTGGAAGCTTCCTGGGCATTGACACCTTGAGGAATGACTCTGCCACTTGTCCAAACTCGCTCAGCGCAGGTAGCCTTCTTTGCAGTTGAAACTCAATGCAGGTAGACAGTGGAGCAGTTGAGATTCAACGCAGATGCTCAGTGGAGCAGTTGACATGATCCAGAATTGCCTTGTTTTTGAGTGTTTTCATGTGGAGAACTTCTGTGAATTGCTGTGGTTTGCTGGCCTTGTTCCTCTAGGGGTAGGAACAACATGTTTAGGGACTTTGGATCCCTTGATTATTGACATTTCATGCTCAGTGATGCAAGGCACAAAAATGTCTATAACAGTTGCCCCTTAAAGTATGAGGCCGTTTATCGGGTGAAATGCTTTATCTAGGAGGGTCCGAAGTTCATCCATCTGCTGAGAGGAGTCCTGTAATAAAATACAATACAATACATTATGATTCATTCTGCTTTCATGATCTAGCTGAGGCGGGCATTCCCATGCTCAGCTTTATAAATTCATTTTTGTACATAGAACAGACGATCGTCTGATGGTAGACTGATAATTTTGGTGAAAATTATCATCCTTTGAGTAGGATGATCATCTGCTGCAATGATGTACATGTCAAATGTCTTTATCTTTCCTGAATATATATCGCAACCCGGATGGATGAAACTAGATCCGGGGTCTTCAAACTCGTTCGATCTTCACTCTAAGTACAAGTCGATCCATGTGAGAATTGCGCTGAAGTCGAACATGGAAAGACATCGCTTGATTACCGGTCAATGATGTAAACTGTTAACAAGCGCGAGAGGAATCACCGATAATGATAATGACCCTCAAGGTACTGCAGTACAATTCACGTGGTGTGAATAAAGGACTTGGCGTCGAACACCACGCAAAATCTTCTGGTCGAAGGTCATTGATGTATACCTGTCGCCGGAAGTGAGAAACTTGCCATTGAGGCATGCAAGCTTCAAATTACTGAAGGGGTTGTTCCTAGATCAACTCCTTGGATAATGAGCTGATGTCGACAAGGAGCGATCCGTTAAAGGAGGGCCTTAATGAATCCCACATCAGTGACACGGAACGGAGCTAATGATTTTAATGGAGGTGAAAACAATCTGTGACATATGATTCAGGGTGGCGGTCATGAATGGATGAAGGATAATGTATGGCAGTGGATGGGACCCGGTTGACTCTTTCTGAACGACTTCTCTTGAACATATGGCGACACTGATGCGACGGATCGGTAGCATTACCCCAAATATGGATGGTATGGCAAGACGATGGTGATGTGATCGGTGAATGAAACAACCCAACCCGAATTGTGATACGCGGGAAAAGTGTCATGTTCAAGAGAGACCTACTACCATCAAAGTTTTCATGATTTTTCCCAAATTTTCCCCAGTCATTGCTGACCAGTACCTCTTTATTTTTGTCAAGCTTGAGGAGAATAACATATGCTTGTTCTATAACCTGCCCTTCGGGCAAGCCCATCGCTATGTTTTAACGAGCTTAGCGATAGTGAAACTCGTTCTCGTCTAAAGACAAGTTTGTCGCTATTTAATAATTTTAACGAGTCTAACGACAAGGATAACTCGGTCCTTTTCATTTTTAGAGAGTCTGAAAAGGTACATAAAGTTAACTCCAAAATTCCTTTTTCGTCATCTAATCCCTTAAGTCCGAAAAAGTATAAAACAATATAGAAGGGATGAGTTTTCGATAACTTTAACGAGCCGAATAAAACAAGCGCTCGACCTTTTTGTGCAATAATCCCTCAGGTCCAAAAAGATTAAAATCTAGAGGAGGGATAGCTTTTCCTGTCCTTTAACGAGCTGGAAGGCAAAAACTCGGCAATCTTTTCATATTTTACGAGTCAGTTGAAAAGATCTTAAAGAAGACTCGTCTTTTGAGGAATGAGTGATAAACAGGGATAGCAACTGATTCCAGGTACAGGTTGGAATTTTCCAATCACGGCAGTGTCACAAGGATGGCTAGGTGAAATCACTCTTCGCAGCTGTTCCTCAAAATGGGTAAACAATCATATGGAGGTGAACGATCGGCCAAATGAAGGTGGAGGTGGCAGGTGCAAACACGACCAAGGCTTTTATGGCTGATAAATTACATTCACAGTGGTTATTTACCGGGATAGGTTCATTTTTTAGATAAAAATGAGCTTAAACTCTGGAGGAAACATTGCTCACTGATTACCCAGTCATAAGATAAGAGTCTCTCATGAAAGATCCCATTTTTTATAGAGCTTGCACCTTACCAAAGCTATGCTCACTCTCCTTTCTTTATGCAAGTTTGGCAACGACTAATCCTACGAGTTTAAAGGGTTAGAGGTCCTAAAAATTTAAAAAATAAATAGTCGCCCCTTGCTTGCACTCCAAAAGGTTTGCATGCCCCCAGGTATAAAACAGAGTTTCAAGGTTACCTCTACTTACCCTTCGCCAAAACATTTGTTTTAATCGAGAGAGGCTTACCTCTTTTATGTTACCCAAAGATTGTCTCGTTAATCTTTCAAATAAAACACTTCCTCGGCAATGTCTACCGAAATAGACAAGGGTGAATGACTGGTGCCAAGCACGTAACTTTGACAAAATAATCTTATTCTAGAACAACCCCTCTTCCAACCACGGACGGGGTACAGACTAGTCATATTCTCCCGTGGAAACCTACCCTATACCCAAAGTTTCCCTGCCGAAGCAGGCTAGGATGCATGCCCCCTGGGTTCCAGTCATATCCTCCCGGATTACTCGCGCTCATCAGGAGGACGGACCGTGGGTTGAGACACTTCTTGCATGAATAGATTATTTAGGGATGGCACATGACTATTTGCGATGTGTGATCCGGGAAACGAAAGTTGGTCCACGAGCTTGACCATTCTTCCTTCATGCGGAAAACACATTACTCTAAAGAGTGAGGAGACTACAGCTCCCATGCAATATATATAGTCTCGTCCAAGGAGTAGGTTATAATCCAAGGGTCCTTGAACGACCATCACGTTCATTTGAACGGTCTTCCCTTTCAATGTTATAGGCACATTGGGGAGGATCCCTAAAGGTCGACTGGTTCCTTTATCAAAACCTGATAGATTTCTCATCTCAGGTAAAAGCGCCAGCGAACCAAGCGATTTCCAAGCAATAGAGGAAATGATACTCACAGATGCCCCCTCATCAATGATAGTGCCAAGCATTACCATTTTGTATATTTGACAAATAATTCTGAATGGCACACTGGCTGGAAACCGGGGTCTGCCTAGTTGGTTCCAATCAAAGGACACAACCAGGTTGGTTGGTGGTGGGACCGAATATACGGCCGGATAGCGCTCTGATGAACTTCCTTCCTGCGACAAAGGAATGGTGGCATTTGCCCCCTTGATCATCAGAGTCAGTGCTGATGAAGAGAACTTGGACGGTGTCGTCTGTATTCTCCTCTGTGATGGTGTCATTCGAAGATGGAGCCTCTGAAGGCAAAACCGGGTCAACTGCCGTATCAACCTTTTGACTTTCATCAGGCATGGATCCAGACGGTTCTTCTTCAATGACAGGTGCTTCGGCTGACCATCTAAGTGGCTCAGCCGGATTCTCAACTAGTGAGGGACTTGGCAGGAGTCTTTAATATCCAGGAGGAAGATTCGCTCGTAAAATCGGGCGATCTTCCAGGACTCTTTTTGCCTCGTCTAAGAAGGGACAACGGTGGATGGTGTGATCGCCTTCACACAGTCTGCAGGGAAATTTAACTTTCCCATTCTGTCCTGGAGCTTCACTCCCACTAGTTGACGGTGAGCAGTCGACATGGCTATCAGAGGTCGATGCTCCCGAATTGTGCAAATGGGGGGACCAGTCTCTTAGTATCCTTGGGATACAGGGACAATCTCTATGGAAGTGGTCTCCCCTGCATATGACGCATGGCGATTTAGGCCTTACGAGTGCGGTGTGTGGATTTTTGTTAGATGACACTTGTTTGCCCCCAGTCGCCTTAGGCTCCTTCTTCTTCTTTTCTTTCTTCTTCTTCTCTTTCTTCTCCTTAGGAACCCGATTTTTTGATCGACCAGTTCCGTCAAGCGAAGAGGAAGGAGGGGAGGAAGATGAAGTGGAAGGCTGGGAGGCAACTCTTGTCTGATCTAACTGTTGACTCGACTGTTCAGGAGTGGTGGTATTCTGAACGACATTGGTCGAAAAGAGCCAAACTGGTAGGCCAATTGTCAGTCCTGGAAGCGACAATGTGGCCATGTGGGGCGCACCAACATCTCCCCAAGAGGAGAAGGGGCTAGGATTTCCACCCAAGGGAGCTCCTTGGTTGGTGTGCTCCATCTTTTCAACCTAAAGATCAACGCAGGATTAAAGGGTGATTGTTCCGTTTAAAATAAATTGTTAACGACGCTTTTAGACACAACTTGCTTTTTCAGTTTTAAAGAGTCGAGAAAAAGCTAAATATGACTCTAGTCTCCTTCGATGTTTTAACGAGCCCGAAGTGACAAATGCTCGGATGGACTTTTTCTGTTATAGAGTCTGAAAAAGGCCAAAAGAAATTGCTCTGGAGATCTAGGCAGAGGGTGTGCCAAACTTTTCGCAAAACCACAGAATACTTTTTACGGTACGGGTGGTCGATCTTCGTGAATGCTGTGTTCACTGCATTGCGATCAGTAGGGCGGCCGACACGGCTTCATAAGGATAAAAGATATATGCCTATAGGGGTCTCCCAATATATACGCGACGGTACGTGGGAGCACAATCCGTATTAGCGCCACCGACTCTCAGGAGGAATCACCCACCTTCTTCGAGATCGACAGTCACTATGTTTAACGACGCCGGAACACGTCTCTAGCCTAGACCTCTATGTTGTGCGTTATGTTACAAAGCGTTGTTAGATTCATTCAGTTTATTTTAAGTTGATCTTTTTAAAGTTTGCCTTTCAAGGTTCACCACGAGATGTATGATACAAATTCCTAAATGCAGTCTAAGATGATAAGCAAGCTTTATTATCTTTCAACTTTGAAAATCCTAGCTACTAAGGGAAAAGAGAGCGACTATCTTTTCTCAAAAAGCAATCAGCACACTCTAATGCACTTTCCCTAAATCCAACATGCAAACTATCAAATGCAAAATGCACAATGCAGGTGTTTGTTTTCAACTTTCTTAGTATAAATGCCTACAAAGAAAGCTTTTTGCACAAATTTGAATTTGCTTTTACAATGATCAAAATAAACAAGTTCACTTTCTCCGAAATCAACAAGGGTAGAAGAGATTACAATCACTTTGCGATTTTCGAAATAAAGACTCGTTTTGACACTTTGAAAAGAACAAATTCAAACCAATAAGAAAATGTAAAACTATAATCAATCTGAACAAACAGCCAATGAACTCTCTTCTAAGATCACTCTCAATCAGATTTGAATCAAAGGCTACAAAAAGATTACTTCACTCATGCAAAAGAAGACTGTAAATGACGCCACAAACACATAAAAACATTCACAATCTTTTTGTACAAAAATGGGGCGGAATTCAAGCAAAGAAAAGGGGTATCAGACTAGTACCTACTTGGTTAAAGGCTGCAAAAACAGAGATCAAAACAGGGCAAAAAGGGACAAAGAACCCCAGCTGCACAAGGCCACACTGGTTCAGCGCAGGTCCAACACTGTCAGTTTAACATTCAGCGCAGGTAGCCCCTTCGGGACCTGCGTTGAAATGCAGACTGCCTTCACAGTGCCTGCGCTGAAGAGAGAAACTCTCGTTTCCCTTGGTTTCTGGGTCACAAAATGCTCAAAAATCAACTGTTTCAGGCCAAATCAGAAACACAAGCAAGGTATAAACAGAGGGATGCTTTGATAGGGTACTAAAGACTATCACAAGGATCAATCAAATCTTTTGTGGATCTAGTTTAGATCATAGACAAGTCCAACACACTAGATCAAAGCAACAACTTTTACTTTGCATCCGGGAAAGATGCAGTTCAATAGTAGCTGTCAAGTCTATGAAGTAAACAAATGACGGAAACACAAATGAAATGAATAAACAAGTTCTCCCCAGCGGAGTCGCCAATTTGTTGTGGGGAAAAATGCCTATGTAGGACGATCCTATCCACCTAAGGTGTGACAGCGCCTTAGCAACAAACGAATATAGCTATTATGATTTCTTCCTTTATGAAATGTGAAAGAGGGGAGATTGGAAGACTTACCGTTGTCTTCCGGTTGTCCCTTGAACTAGATCCTCTTCTCTTTGTGTGTCCACAACTACTTGTCTCCTCGCTTTCTCAAGAGAACAACTACTTGAATCCCATGAGATCACAAGAGAATAGCTACCTGTGACAAGAGAAACAGCTACTTGCGACAAGAGAAGAACACAATACAAAGACAAATATACATATTCATAAATGATTCAGGATTAGGAGTAAATCAAATATACTAATGCAATCATACAAAATACACCAGCATATAGGGAAGAATCAAGATAGCTTTATTGAAAGTAACAGGGTTCAGGAAGAGATACAACCCATGGGGCTCCAATCCAGCATCTCCTTCCTAGCAGAATGGAATTCCTTCTTCAGCTCCCTTCAAAGCATTACACACCCAAAGTTTCTAGCCACAAACCAACAACAATTCTTTGCAATTACCAAATTCCAGCCTCTAGATCTCATGGAGGAGAGATCCATATATAGATTTTTTGGAGAGAGGATGAGTCAGCTTGAGATCTGACTAGTGTCCTCTCCCACTTCAGTTCTTGAGTCCACTTGGAGGTTCTTGCTTCCACTTGGAGTTTTGGAACCTCTTACTCATCACCAGTCGAATTCCCTGATCCAAGTGTCATTTTGGAAGCTTCCTGGGCATTGACACCTTGAGGAATGACTCTGCCACTGGTCCAAACTCGCTCAGCGTAGGTAGCCTTCTTTGCAGTTGACATTCAACGCAGGTAGACAGTGGAGCAGTTGACATTCAACGCAGATGCTCAGTGGAGCAGTTGACATGATCCAGAATTGCCTTGTTTTTGAGTGTTTTCAGGTGGAGAACTTCTGTGAATTGTTGTGGTTTGCTGGCCTTGTTCCTCTAGGGGTAGGAACAACATGTTTAGGGACTTTGGATCCCTTGATTATTGACATTTCATGCTCAGTGATGCGAGGCACAAAAATGTCTATAACAGGAGATCAGTGAGGACAAAAGAGTTAGATTTGCTGCGACCAAGTTAAAAGGACACATTGCCATATGGTGGGATAGTGTCCAAGCGGACAGAAGGTGAATGAACAAACTGCCGATAAGAAAATGGCCAAGGATGGTGGCAAAACTGAAGGGTAGATTTTTACCTAAAGACTACCAGGTCGAACTTTATCGGCGAGTACAGAATTTAAGGCAGAAAGGTATGACTGTACAAGAATACACAGAAGAGTTTTATCGTGTAAATTTACGTGCTGGTTATACAGAAGATACTCCCGAAAAAACAACAAGGTACGTGAATGGCTTAAGAATGGAAATATTGGATGAGATCAGCATTCTCTCTCCCCGAAGTGTTGAAGAAGCCTTTCAAAGTGCTGTAAAGGCGGAGGAAAAAATCAACAGGAGACAGAACAACAGGAGAGGGAGAGGAAATGGCAGAGGACGAGGATAGTCCTACGGCAGAGGGAGAACTGCCGCAAACAGCGAGGAAGGTAGCAGTTCCAGAGCTTCAGGGACAACAGAGAAAGGAGAAAGCACCAGAGGAGGTCGGCCATACCAGCGGGGCGAGGAAATGGCCGCGAAAGAGGGACTAATGTCCAGTGCTATAGGTGCCATAAGTGGGGGCACAGATCCTTCGAATGCCCAGAAGCTGAGCATGCGGGCCAGAGGGGAACACTTGTTGCACAACCTGAAGAAGCTAAAGCACAACCCCGGGAGGTAGAAAACATGGCAGAAATAGGGGAAGCTTTAATTTTAAATAAAGTACTGTTGAAACCAGCCAAGGAGGTGGCTGAACAGACCCAGCGAAAGGCATTGTTCCGAACAGTTTGCAAATCACTTGGGAAGTGCTGTAAATTAATAATAGACAGCGGAAGTACAGACAATTTGGTTGCCACCGAAATGGTGGAAAAGCTGGGACTGAAGCGACTTAAACACCCCACACCTTACAGGGTGTTGTGGCTACAGAAAGGCCACCAGTTATTAGTTGATGAACAGTGTGAAGTGGAATTTCGCATTGGAAAATATCACGACACGGTGGTCTGTGATATTATGCCAATGGACGTGTGCCATATACTGCTGGGGAGACAGTGGTAGTATGATCGGAAGGTGACACACGATGGGAAGACAAATTTTTATAAATTTGTGAAAGATGGGATCAAACATACACTTGTACCCATCAGGGAAGAGGATGCAGTGGAATCGAGTGGAACAAAGGCACTATTAATTGGAGGAAAACATTTTGTGAAGCAGATTGAGGAAAATGAGGTCAATTATGCAATTGTGAGGAGGACGAGACCGATGTTGCTGAACACAGGAAAATCAGAACTGCCTATAGAAATTCAGGAGCTGTTGAAGGAATTCCAAGACATTGTGGTTGATGATTTACCTGATAAATTGCCTCCCAAGAGGAGTATCAGCCATCACATTGACTTTATACCGGGAGCAAGCTTGCCAAACAAGGCAGCGTACAGGATGAGTCCGAAAGACAATGAAGAAATTCGCAAACAAGTGCAGGAGTTGCTGGATAAGGGACTGATCAGAGAAAGTTTGAGCCCCTGTGCAGTACCAACAGTACTTGCACCTAAGAAGGGTGGATAATGGCAAATGTGTACAGATTCGCGGGGTATTAACAAAATCACGATTCGATACAGATTTCCCTTACCCAGGATGGACGACATGATGGACTGTCTTAGTGGGGCAGCTTATTTTACAAAAATAGATCTGAAGAGTGGTTATCATCAGATCGGGATTAGGGAAGGAGATGAGTGGAAGATAGCATTTAAAACCAATGAGGGACTGTATGAATGGCTGGTCATGCCATTTGGATTAAGCAACGCTCCTAGTACTTTCATGAGATTGATGAACGAGATGTTAAAGGAATTTATTGGCAAGTTCGTGATAGTTTATCTTGATGATATCTTGATTTTCAGCAGAATGAAGGGAGAACATCTTCAACATGTTCGAAGGGTGTTAGAGAAGTTACAACAGAACAAACTGCCGATAAACTTGAAGAAATGCACTTTCTTGCAGAAGGAGCTGGTTTATTTGGGATTTGTGTTTGCAGAAAATGAACTGAAAATGGACCCAGAAAAGATTGCAGCAATTATAAATTGGTCGTCACCAAAAAGCTTATTTGAGGTACGTAGTTTTCATGGACTGGCAAGTTTTTATCGGAAATTTATTAGAAATTGCAGCAAAATTTGCGCACCAATGTTAGAGACCATCAAAAAGGCAAGTCTACCTTTTTGCTGGACCAAGGCGGCAGAAGATAGTTTTCAGCTTTTGAAGCGGAAGATCACAGAGAGGCCAATCTTGAGACTGCCCGATTTTAATAAACTTTTCCAGGTTCGATGTGACGCAAGTGGAACAGCTATTGGCGCTGTGCTCAGTCAAGAAGACAAACCAGTGGCATTTTTTAGTGAAAAACTAAATGAGAGTCGGCAAAAATATTCCTCATATGACAAGGAATTTTATGCAGTGGTCCAAGCTTTAAAACATTGGAGACACTACCTACTGGGCAACGAATTCGTTTTGTTTTCTGATAATTCGGAATTACAATATGTAATGCAGCAGCGCAAGTTAAACCATGAGCACGCCAAGTGGGTAGAATATTTGCAGAGATTTACTTTTGTGTTAAAACACATAAGTGGGCAAGCCAACAAAGTGGCAGATGCTTTAAGTAGGAGAGCCTTGCTCCTACAGGAAAGCATCATACAGGTGATGGGATTCGAACATCTGAAAGATTTGTATCAGACGGACACAGATTTCAAGGAAGCTTTTGAAGCCTGTCAAAATCCCGTATTGAGAAACGCAAGCCCATGGTTAAACTATAATTTACAGGAAGTATTATTGTTCCGAGGTGGGCAGTTATGTATCTCGGACTATTCAATGAGGGAGAATATAGTATGGGAGAAGCATAATGGTGGATTAGCGGGACATTTCGGAATCAACAAAACTTTGGAGCAACTGAGACATTTTTATTATTGGCCCAAAATGAGCAGGGATGTACAAATATTGGTAAACAGGTGTAAAGTCTGCCAACTGTCAAAGGGACACAGTCAGAATACTGGACTTTACACACCACTACCCGTTCCAAGCAGGCCATGGGACTCGGTCAGCATTGACTTTGTTCTCGGACTGCCTAGAACACAGCGGGGGTATGATTCGGTAATGGTGGTGGTAGATATATTTTCAAAAATGGCTCATTTTATTCCTTGCCGGAAAACTAGTGACGCCACGTACGTGGCACACCTGTTTTTCACAGAAGTTGTTAGATTACATGGCCTACCCAAAACTATCATTTCAGACAGGGACGTAAAGTTCACAGGACACTTTTGGCGCACCCTGTGGAAAAAGTTGGGCACACAATTGAATTTCAGCTCTGCGTATCATCCGCAGACTGATGGAAAAATGGAGGTGGTGAACAGGAGCTTGGGGAATTTATTACGGAGTTTGACTGGAGAAAATTCACGATTATGGGATCGAGCTCTTGCCCAGGCGGAATTCGCTTATAACGATTCACCCAATTGTAGCACCAGACTTAGCCCATTTCAGATTTTGTATGGCATGCATCCTCGAGGAATACATGAACTGCGAGATTTGGGAAAGCTGGAACGGAGAAGCGCGGATGGGGAAGATTTTGCAGAAGCAATGAGCGAGCTTCATGAAAAAGTCAAACTAAGGTTGCAGGACAGCGTACAGAAATACAAGCAGCAAGCACACTTAAAACGACGAGAGGTGCATTTTAATGTTGGAGACGAGGTCCTTGCGCATCTGCGCTGGGAACGGTTTCCTAAAGGCACATATAATAAGTTAAAATATAAGAAAATTGGTCCATGCAAGATCCTACGGAAATTTTCAGCCAACGCTTACGAGATTCAGCTGCCACCGGACATAGGCATATCACCTATTTTTAATGTGGCGGATCTGTTCCCATATAATGCCCAAGCAGAGGATGATAGTGCGGTACAGCCAGAACGGGACACCCAATTAGAAAGAAGTTCTTGGAAGAAACAGTTACCTTCGGCCCGGACCCATGAGATTTAAAGGATCCTCAGCACCCAGGTAGCCAAGAAGACGCGTAGGAAGGAATATCTGCGTTACCTCGTCAAGTGGAGAGACCGTCCAATGGAGGACAGCTCGTGGCTCGACGCGGCACAGATTCAGAAGGCTGGTTATTCGGTGGAGGAACTCATGGAACGGAGCCATGAAATTTCTTTTACCCCGGAAGCCTGATGCAGGAGCATCTGGTTAACAGGGCGGAGATAGAAAGAAGGGTGGCATGGTTTCTGAGAAGGACAGAGAACTCTCGCAGAACGGACAACATGTCTATTTCTTCTTTATTTTTAATTATTTTTATTATCTGTTGTTTTTGGTTTCTGTTTAAAAATGCCTAGAATACTGTAACGAGTTCTAATTAGGAACAATAATATTAGTTAGAATCATTAGTCGCTGAACAATTATATACTATTGTTAAAACAAACAAAGGGAAACAAGCTAGCCATGCATGAATGTCAAATATGAAATAACTGATGTAACTGATAATTGAACAACTGACAGCAGTTATCCAACTGCTTGAGAACAATGATACAAAAACGAGGGAAAGCAAGCCCATAGGGGTTCGAGAGGGAGAAGAGAAAAGAAAGAACATAAATAAATATATACATCTTGTTTTTCAGTGCACAAACAACTCTTACATGTGTCCTCAAAAATAGAGACTGTACAATTCCATGCTGTGCTTATATTTTATTTTTCCTTCATGTACAAAACCTATTATATGTTCTTGACAGACTTCGAACCAGCGGAAGGACAAATAAACAAACGAGAGGTGACACCAACCAGCACCGGTCATGAGTTACAGTGCCCAAACAAATACAGTTTCCAGGTATGCAAATGAAACTGTAAGGCGACTCAAGATTTTCTTTCCACATACAATTAACAATCCATCTCAGCATAAATATAATTATTAATTGTCCATCTCTGCATACAAATTAGTGTTCAACGTAGCTTCAAACCCTACCCAGTTCACAAGCCTAGGGTTTGACAGGGTCATGAACAAAAGCCGTGGCGAGAACTGTTCACTATAGTAGCGAACAACCAAACCAACGACCCATACAAGAATCCATTACAGACAAGAAAAAAAACAATTCTACCCTGAAGATATCCAGAATGGCCGGAAGCCCAATGCATTCGACCCAGCGAATGGCTCCACCTGCATAGGGACGAAAGGAGGAAGGGTTAGTTACCAACCCTTGAAGGAAAGCGAGAAACTAAGAAATTGGAAGGGATAATGCTGAGAGAGTGAACGAGAAATAATACCTGAAGGTGAGCCGCAATTGCAAAGCAAAACCCTCAAACGGACGAACCCTGCTCACAGAGGAGCCGAGCTATTAGAGTCTAAATAAGCAGTAGAAAAGAAGTCTGGCAGAGAACGAGAACTTACCAATTGAGTTAGCAGAGAGCCGAACAAGGCAAGCTGCGAAACCCATCGAACTTGGAGGCTGAAGAACCGAGACTGTAACCAGAATGCCATTAACTTATAATGCTCAAATAACCATGGACTCTTGAGGGAACGAATAGACAATACCATGAAAAACATCAACGCCAGTGGAAAACGCCAAACGACAGAGGAACAAACATATAAACAATACAGTAGCCGAACTTACCATAGCGACACCAGACAGTCGAGGCATACAGGCCGGACCTGGAACAACAGAACCACAACCAAACATTTGCTATACAGTTAACCGAGCAGGCAGGAACCACATTGTGTTTTCTCCGCAGACAATACAACAAATAAAAAGGAAAATCGTAGAGACTGCAGAGCTAAACAACCAAGTAACAATAATAACCCAAAGGGCACGAACAGGGTAAAACCCAAGCCGAGTAACTTTCCAGGATCTCGAGGAGGGATAGTTGTCCGCCGATAAGACTACCACAGTACATGCCGTAACCCAAGTCGATTGTAAATCAATCTGAATTTATTACCAAATCAATTGTATACTGTCCGGTTCATAGGAGCATTACACATCCACTTGGGAGTGGCGTTGTCATGCCCCTACACCTGCGGTGGTCTTCCAACTGCTTGTAGCGAGGTGCGGCACCACCGAACGCTTTCTTTTTAACAATACTAACATTTATGGGCTACACCTATTCCAACATGAACATACTTAACTTATGTTCTTATAACCAAATAAAATGTTATCCTTTATACTTCAACAGAGAACATTCTTATTCATTAACCATCAACAATAAACCGAGAACAATACAAGTGTAAAGGGGAGGGGCAACTCCCCGAACAGTCTGCCCAACAATAATATTATGTCAAGAATATCAGGTTTTACAACAAGTGTGTCTTGGCTGAACCAAGTCTCACACTTAACCAATTTTTACAAAAGACAGGCCACCTGCCTTTTACAACATTCCATGCACCCCTGCACAAGAGAGAGTGCTCACCCGAGCCACTCAACCTCCCTACAAAACCTGCATAAAACTGGGTACAAGAATCCACTCGCAATGGCACTCTTTGCCAACTTTCAACTAGGATAAACTGCACACTTCCTTCAAGCCCAATGCGCATGAGATATGCGCATTCACCCACCTAAGACTGCGCACTTCTTTTACCCCTTTATGCGAAGATCTTGAGCGAATGTCCTTGTTCCAAATGAGGAGCAACCATCTTCTACTTATACGCATATCATCCATGCGTTAAGCCTTAGGCCGACTACTCAAATATCAATAGGAACACCCCTTAAGGATTATTCCATATGTCAGCTTTCATTATACTTTATTCCACGCATATAAACCTTTCGTATGTGCTCCATTATATTCTTTTGTCGTATGTTCACATATCCCCTTTACATGTGGCTTGATTATATTATATTTTATTCACATATAATATGTTCATATCGCATATAATATGTTCATATTATTTTCATATAATATGCATATAAACTCCCATATACGCTCAAGTGTACTAACACTTAGCCATTTTTGCACACGCTCCTTATCGTCGCATTTAACGCATACGATCATCGCACCAATGTCGCAGCTCGTCGTACTCCCGCTTTCCCGCGCGCCCGTGTGCCCGCGCGCGCCCTCGTGCACGATCGCCCGCCCGACGCCTGTCGCACTGTAGCTCGGAGGCCTTACAGGCAGGACCACATGGGATGGCCCCATCACTTGAATGGATAGCGAACATGCATCTCAACGTCTCAATTTTGTTTGAATATAAAGTGACTCGTAATTAAATGGCCTGTCTCGTCACGCTCATGAATACTGCTTTCCACTCAGAGAGACACGACCGTGGTTCAATTTTCGGCAAAAATATTTGGAGCGTTTAAGCGCTCATGTAGCCTTTCTGAGAATAACAATGGTGACATGAGAATAATGCAGCGTTCACATGTGAACATCAGAATTGAGCACTCGTCACCTGTATAGTGACAGAATAATCAGATGTTGTCATTTTGATGTAATTTTATTATAATTTCTATTATAATATTAGATTTAATATTAACAAATTATTATTATTATTATTACTAAAATTATATATTAATATCAAAAATTCAATATAAGTATATTTGGAAGATGAGCTTAATTATGGTGGGAAAAGGAGTGTTCTTTATTTTTTCCTAAGCATTTTAATGTTCATTTTTTATACGTTGGTAGATCCTTGCAGGTTCTAGATTTATGTATCATAGGTTTGGGAGTGTTTTGAATCCATAATATTTTGTGGGGGCGATTTGTTTTGCATATTGAAGGTTGTTCATTGCAGCTGAGGAGGGATGCTACGAGAGTGGTTCAATTTTCGGCCAAAGCATTTGAAGCGCTCAATAAGACTTTCGACTCAGAGAGAGAGAGACAGACATGAGTCTGAGTAATTCAATTTTTGGCAAAAGCAATTGAGACGCCGAATACGGCTTTGGACTCAATAGACCCAATGGTGACATGAGAATAATGCAGCGTTCACATGTGAACATCAGAATTGAGCACTCGTCACCTGTATAGTGACAGGACAATCAGAATATATTTTAGTATGATTGCCTGTGACTTGAATGGATAGCGAACATGCATCTATCTCCTCCCTACAGAGGACTTAGAGAGGACTTGAATGGATAGCGAACATGCATCTCAACGTCTCAATTTTTGTCTGAATATAAAGTGTGACTCGTAATTCAGTGGCCGGTCTCGTACGCTAATGAATACGGCTTTCGACTCAGAGACACAGAGTGATGCGTGAGTGGTTCAATTTTCGGCAAAAGCATTTGAAGTGCTGAATACGACTTTCGACTCAATAGACACAATGGTGGCATGAGAATAATGCAGTGTTCACATGTGAACATCAGAATTGAGCACTCGTCACCTGTATAGTGACAGAATAATCAGAATATATTTTAGTATGATTGCCTGTGACTTGAATGCATAGCGAACATGCATCTATCTCCTCCTTACAGAGGAGTTGAATGGATAGCGAACATGCATCTCAACGTCTCAATTTTTGTCTGAATATAAAGTGTGACTCGTAATTCAATGGCCGGTCTCTTACGCTAATGAATACGGCTTTCGACTCAGAGACACAGAGTGACGCGTGAGTGGTTCAATTTTTGGCAAAAGCATTTGAAGCGCTGAATACGGCTTTCGACTCAATAGACACAATGGTGGCATGAGAATAATGCAACGTTCACATGTGAACATCAGAATTGAGCACTCGTCACCTGTATAGTGACAGAATAATCAGAATATATTTTAGTATGATTGCCTGTGACTTGAATGCATAGCGAACATGCATCTATCTCCTCCTTACAGAGGAGTTGAATGGAGAGTGAACATGCATCTCAACGTCTCAATTTTTGTCTGAATTCAATGGCATGTCTCGTACACTCATGAATACGACTTTCGACTCAGAGACACAGAGAGACACGAGAGTGGTTCAATTTTCGGCAAAAGCATTTGAAGCGCTGAATACGGCTTTTGACTCAATAGACACAATGGTGACATGAGAATAATGCAGCGTTCACATGTGAACATCAGAATTGAGAACTCATCATCTGTATAGGTTCAACAATTAAATTAATCCTGCATAAGTTCAATAATATTATTTGTGGACATTTATTTTGTACGTGTGCAATAATGATTTTGATATAATTCTATTTTATTTTTTAAATATTATTTGGTTGATAAATGGATTTTAAACTAGCTATTCCATATTCACTACCAATTAAAAATCATTTAATAAATAATTTTTTATTTTTAAAAAATTAATAAATGAATAATTTTTTATTTTCAAACATTTTTTTAATTATTTTTTTGCATAGGGGAAAAATTTGTTATAAGTCAGTTGTCAAATTAGTAGTAAAGACAATTTTTTTTCAATGAAAAGGCTGACTTGTAAAGACAATTTTTATTGAATGAAAAGGCTGACTCATCACTTTTATTCAAGGAAAAGCAGTCCACCTAGAATAACATCAAAAAGCTGACTCTTTAGGAGACTGACTCATCACCTTTATTAAAAAAAAACCACAACATCACCTTTATTCAAAGAAAACAACAACACTTAAATAACCTTGTGGTGATCCCTATAAAACAAACTTTACAATTTTAAAATATACTCTAGCCCAATTTATAATAAACATTATCAAAACTATAAATATTTTTTATATAAATATAAATCTTCAAAAATTAATAAATATATTTTTTTTATTTTTAAAAGTTATTTTAATATAAATTTATAACTAGCACTAAAATATTTTTTCCATTTTAATAATTTGATTCCTAAATAGTTCAGATATATATTATTTTAACAGATATCAAAATGATTACAATAAGCCAGTATAATAGAATTTCACCAGTGAGTGACACTTTGTACTTCAAATTCTAATTTGATTATTTCATCCATGATTCTATGATATGTCATCGGTCCATGATTCCATAACGTACATTACAGAACAGGACCACTGCCTTCGCCAAATGAATTACTCCGTATAATGCTGCACAGTCACTGAACTCATAGATATATTTCGGAACATTTGTGTGGGTTCTTTCCTCCAATATCAAAACATTTGTGTGCGTTGTTTTCTCTAATATCAGAACATGGCAAGCAACACCAACGCGGACGCGGTTCAAGTGAAGATCCATGGCGATAGTTGGGTGACTCAAATGAAGATCCATGGCGATAGTTCGGTTACTCAAATGAAGATCCATGGCGATAGTTGGGTTATTCAAATTAAGGAACGCCTCAATGAACTAGAAGAACAGGAGGAGGAGAAGGAATTATGTGCGTCGATGTCGGTGTTTAATGTGTCAAGAGAGTTATTGTTTGAGAAGCCTGAAGCTTACATTCCGCAGTCAGTTTCCATTGGCCCCTATCATCACGGGAAATCTGAGAAATATGACATGGATTGCCACAAATTGGCAGCTGCCTATAGATTTCACAAAACAATTAATGGAGTAGGCAACTTTCAGCTGGTCGTTGTAGACGAGTTTAAAAAATACCACCGGCAAATCCGGAGCTGCTATCACAATTTCATCGATTATAATGAAGAAACCTTGGGGTGGATCATGGCTCTGGACGCCGTCTTCCTTCTCAAGTGTCTGCAGTTTTATGTCAGATACCTTGACCAAAGCTCCCATGATGACGTCAAGAATATGGGACGAGCCTTAGGTCCTACTTGCCATGGTGCGGCGGATAACTACATTTTAAGAGATTTGATGATGCTCGAAAATGAATTGCCACTCTTTCTAATGAAAATGCTTTTGGAGTTGCAGTTGGGTTCTAAAGCCAAGGCAGAGGAGAGGCTGTCAATCCTGCTAAAGCTGGTTTACCAAGAATTATCACCTTTCGTCTTCAAGGTACCTGAGAATTCATTTCTCCATATAAACGAGAGAGGCCACCTGCTGGAGGTTCTTGTTGGGTATTTTTGATGGGAAAAATACCAAAACCAAGATTCAAACTAAACACAGAGGCAATGCTCTGTTTTACCTCCACAGGATATTTTTGTGCACAGAGAAGCTAAAAAAAATTCACTGAGAGACAGAGTTTTTCACCATCATAAAAAAATTTCTAAGAATTTACTGAACTGGGTTTACTGCTGTAAATCCCCTTTTACATTCACTGCTGTAACAAAAACTTTACTGCTGTAATATAAAAATTTACATAAGTTTACTGCTGTAAAACAAATTCATTATACGCTCATGGATTTTACAAAACCTTCAGCACATAAAACATTACGGGCTTTGTTCTCATTTCACCTTGCATTTTCACCGTTCCATTACAAAGGGTCAAAACAAAACATTACCAAATATTTCATCCTCTGGTTCTATTTCGCTGCTGCGAACACACACACTAACTTTCTCCCGTGTGCCATACACACATTATAAAAGGTCAACACACAACCCCTTTTCATTTTTTTTTGAAAACAAAAATAAAAAAACACAAAAATATTTTACGTGTCGTAAATGTTTTTAACTGACCAGACCATGCCTTTCTTTAAATGCACCATACCTCCGATTCATATAAAACATTAAAATTTAATTCACCTACCAATCATAATAACCATGCAATAAATACTTTTACCGCGGTCAACCAAAATTGAAATTCACTCCACACAATCCTTGATTTAATGCGGGCCCATATGCAACTTCACATGATCGACGGTGGAGAAGAATATCGGAAGGCCTCATGCTACAGAATTTTACCTTCCGATATGTCAGAGATGCTGATGTCAGGTGAGAGCCACGCGTCTTCACCAAATCGCATCGGAGCCAAAAATACGGAAACAGCTTTTCCGGAAAAGCGGTGCGATATGCTTCTGGGCGGTTTTGTGGTTTCGTTCGGTGGTTTTTGGGCTGCGTTGAAATTATAACTTCAACACTCCCCTTTAATTTCAACTGCTGGCCATTCGGCCATACCGAGACACTTTCTTAAAAATTCAAAGCTTCTCTGATCCAGCGGCTTTGTCAAGATGTCCGCAACCTGTTCTTGAGTCCTGCAATGTTCCAAGACAATTTCTCCATTGTTCACCAATTCTCTGATGTAGTGAAACCTTGTATCAATGTGTTTCGTTCTCTTATGAAACACTGAATTCTTTGACAATGCAATAGTTGAGCTATTGTCACAAAAGATCACTGTCGCTTTTGCCTGCTCTTGGCCTAAGCTTCTCAACATCCTTCTCATCCACACTGCCTGACATGCTGCTGCTGTAGCTGCCACATATTCAGCCTCTGCTGTAGACAATGCTACAATGGACTGCTTCTTAGAGGCCCACGAAATGGCTCCTGAACCCATATGAAAGACATAATCGGAAGTGCTCTTCCGATCATCTACACTTCTAGCCCAATCGCTATCAGTGTATCCAACCAAATCTGAACTTTCTGAGACATTATATAAAATTCCAAACATTTTGGTACCTTTGACATACCTCAAAATTCTCTTTTCTGCCTGCCAATGTGCCTCCTTCGGCCTCTCCATGAATCTGGAAATCAAACTTACAACATACATTAAATCAGGCCTAGTTGCTGTTAAATACATAAGGCTGCCCACAATGCTTTTATACAAGCTAGGATCAAAATCCTTGCTGCTGTCCTCTCTGCTGAGCTTTAATCCCATTACTGTGGGAGTGATGGTGGCCTTGCACTCTTGCATGTTAAATCTGCCCAAAAATTGGTTTACATATCTTGCTTGAGATATAAAAATTCCTTTTTCATTTTGATCTACTTCTATGCGTAAGAAGTATCTCAACAAACCCATGTCAGTCATTTCAAATTCATCCTTCATGACTGATTTAAAATTCTCAATAAGATAAATATCATTTCCAGTGAAAATAACATCATCTACATACAAGACAACAATTAAAATTTTACCATCCTTTTCCTTGATGTAGACTGTGGGTTCTCTTTCACATTTGTCAAATTCATTATCCAATAGATATGAATCTATCCTGCTGTACCATGCTCTTGGCGCTTGATTCATCCCATAAAGAGCTTTCTTCAATTTGCACACTTTGTGCTCTTCACCTTTCTTCTCATATCCGAGAGGCTGTTCCACATAGACCTCTTCCTTTAACACTCCATTTAGGAATGCTGATTTCACATCCATTTGGTAGACTTTCCATTTGTTTTGTGCTGCTATGGACAACACTGCTCTCACGGTTTCCATTCTTGCAACCGGTGCGAAAGTCTCCTCATAGTCTCTCCCATACTGCTGCTTGTACCCTTTGACAACCAGCCTTGCTTTATGCCTTTCTATCTTGCCTTCAGCATTGCTCTTGGTCTTATAGACCCATTTCACACCAATGACTTCTTTGCTTTTTGGTAACTCAACCAAATCCCATGTTTTGTTTCTCTCTATGGCATTCATCTCCTCATCCATAGCTTCTATCCATTTCTTATCTTTGATTGCATCTTCGAAATGAATAGGATCATCAACATGACAAAACAAGGCAAATAAGGAATTCATTCCTTCATCATAAATGTCACTTAAATTTCTAAACTTCTTACCTCGTTCACTTGGTGTGCAAGTGCTTGAAGATGCACTTGAATTTCCTCCTTGTGGTGTGCTTGGAGAAGCACTCTCACTTATCCTCAATGGTGTCCCTTGCTGTCCTTGTGTTGGCGCTGCTGTTTGGGGATGCATTTCAGCCACCTCCTCTTCATCTTCATCATGAGACAAACAGTTCTTGACATTCACTGTTTTCTCTATGCTTCCATCCCAAGCTTCCTCTTCAATGAATTGAACGTCTCTGCTGACAAAATACTTCTTGGTAGATGGGATATACAGCCTGTAGGCTTTGGATTCATCACTGTATCCAATGAAGATGCATTTCTCCCCTTTGCTGTCCAACTTCCTCCTTAGCTGATCTGGTATGTGTGCATAGGCCACACACCCAAAAACTCTCATGTGGGTGACTCCTTGCTTTCTCCCACTCCATGCCTCTTCTGGCACTTTTTTCATGACTGTTTTTGTAGGACACCTGTTCAATATATAAACTGCACAATGTACAGCTTCAGCCCAATACTCATTTGGCAAATGCTTTGCCTTCAACATGCTCCTTGCCATCTCCATGATGGTTTTGTTTTTCCTTTCAGCAACTCCATTTTGCTGCGGAGTGTACCGAGTTGTGAACTGTTTATGTATTCCATTTCCTCTACAAAACTTTAGGAATTCATTTGAGATATACTCACCTCCTCTATCAGTTCTCAATACTTTTATGTGCAGCCCGCTTTGGTTCTCCACAAGTGCTTTGAAATTTTGGAATTTTTCAAAGACTTCACTTTTGTTCTTGAGGAAATATATCCAAGTCTTTCTTGTAAAATCATCAATGAATGTCAAGAAATATAGGCTGCCAGCTAATGATGGAGCTTGCATTGGTCCACACAAATCTGAGTGGATAATCTCTAAGGGTGTCTTTGCCCTTATGCTCTTCCCTGATGGAAAAATTTCTTTGTGTTGTTTTCCCAAAATGCAGCCTTCACATAGGCTGTCCGGTTTCTCTATCAATGGTAATCCCTTTACCATTCCTTTTCTGCTCAATAAGTTTAGAGCTCCAAAATTTAGATGTCTGAATCTCAAGTGCCATAACCAATTTTCATCCTTTGGCACGCTTTGGAAGGCCTCTTGGGTGACTGCTGCCATTTCCCTTTTGTTCTTCATGTCTGCCCTGATCCGGAGAGGGAACATCCTGTTCCTTGTCATCTTCACTTCAGCAATGCATCTTTTGCTGGGTGGTATGTCCTTGATGGTGCACACATCATTTTCAAAGTAAACATTGTAACCCTTTTGGATAAGCTGTCCAACACTCGATAGGTTACATCTCATTCCGGGGACATAGTAGACATCTGCTATGGTTTTCCTTTCTCCTTGTTTTGTAAATATTTTTACCTCCCCTTTTCCCATAACAGACACTTTACTATCAATTCCTAGTGTGACCTCTGATTTCAAATTCTGATTTAAGGCTGAAAAGAGGGCTATGTTCCCTGTCATATGGTTGCTGCAACCTGAGTCTAAAAACCATATGTCCTCACTATGTGTTTCAACCATGTTACAAGCTAATATGACATTTTCTTGACTGTTGTTTTCTCTTGTAACATTTGCATTTTGTCTGCTGTTCATATCATGTTGTTTCTTTCTACAATCACTAGCATAATGTCCATACTTTTTGCAATAATAGCATTGAACATTAGATTTATCATACCTTTGTCCTTGAGCATGATACTGATCTCTTTGTTGGCTGCTGCCTTGACCTTGGTTCTGATTTGGATTGCTGCCTCTTCCTTGTGCATTTGCTGGGCTGTTCCTTCCACCTCTGTTCTGGCTTCTGCCTCTTCCTCTCTTGTTTCCTCTTCCTTGACCTCTTCCTCTTCCAAAGGACATCTGGGTCTTGAAGGCTTGCTCAATAGATGAGTTTTCATTCCTACTCAAACTCTGCTCATGAGTTATCAGTGATGCATGTAGCTCATCAACTGAATAGTTTGAGAGATCCTTTGTCTCTTCAATGGTGGTGACTATGGCATCAAACCTTGAGGGTAAGACCCTCAATATTTTCTCCACAATCCTTCTATCTTCAATGGTTTCTCCATGAGTTCTCATTTGTGTGATTACACCAATCACATGAGTGAAGAATGAGTCAATGTTATCTGACTCCTTCATGTTCAAGTTTTCAAAATCCTTTCTCAGCAATTGTAGTTTTGCTGTCTTCACTCTCTCCATGCCTTGATAGGCTGTCTTGAGGGTTTGCCATGCTTCATTTGATGTTTTAGCTACTGCTATCCTTGGAAATATACTCTGGTCTACTGCTAGATGCAAAAATAAAATGGCCTTTGCATCCTTCTTCCTATTGCTCTTCAGCTGATCTCTCTCTCCCTGAGTTAGTGCATTGAACTCATTTTCATCTGCTACTTCTTCAAAACCATCTTCAACTATTTCCCATAAATCTTGAGAGGCAAACAGGGCTCTCATAGTTATTGACCAGTAGTCATAGTTCTTCCCATTAAACTGTGGGAGCTGGGTGTTAAACAAACCCATACCAGTGCTTGTGCTGGCCATTCCTTGTATTCTGATCTATGCCTCTAAATCCTTGACTGTGTGTTTAAAACAGCTGACTGTTTCTTCAGCAACACAAAAAAAACTTTTGAAATACCTGAATCCTTTGATGTCTGAGTCTTCTGTCTGCCTGAGAAGTTTTGCTGCAGCTACAAACCTTCTCCCTTCAACTTCTTTAACTTCTTTAAAGAGCCTAAGCCTGCTCTGATACCACTGTTGGGTATTTTTGATGGGAAAAATACCAAAACCAATATTCAAACTAAACACAGAGGCAATGCTCTGTTTTACCTCCACAGGATATTTTTGTGCACAGAGAAGCTAAAAAAAATTCACTGAGAGACAGAGTTTTTCACCATCATAAAAAAATTTCTAAGAATTTACTGAACTGGGTTTACTGCTGTAAATCCCCTTTTACATTCACTGCTGTAACAAAAACTTTACTGCTGTAATATAAAAATTTACATAAGTTTACTGCTGTAAAACAAATTCATTATACGCTCATGGATTTTACAAAACCTTCAGCACATAAAACATTAAACCTTCAGCACATAAAACATTACGGGCTTTGTTCTCATTTCACCTTGCGTTTTCACCGTTCCATTACAAAGGGTCAAAACAAAACATTACCAAATATTTCATCCTCTGGTTCTATTTCGCTGCTGCGAACACACACACTAACTTTCTCCCGTGTGCCATACACACATTATAAAAAGTCAACACACAACCCCTTTTCATTTTTTTTTGAAAACAAAAATAAAAAAACACAAAAATATTTTACATGTCGTAAATGTTTTTAACTGACCAGACCATGCCTTTCTTTAAATGCACCATACCTCCGATTCATATAAAACATTAAAATTTAATTCACCTACCAATCATAATAACCATGCAATAAATACTTTTACCGCGGTCAACCAAAATTGAAATTCACTCCACGCAATCCTTGATTTAATGCGGGCCCATATGCAACTTCACATGATCGACGGTGGAGGGCGATGGAAGCAATCGAACGGTGGAGAAGAATATCGGAAGGCCTCATGCTACAGAACTTTACCTTCTGATATGTCTGATGTCAGGTGAGAGCCACGCGTCTTCACCAAATCTCATCGGAGCCAAAAATACGGAAACAGCTTTTCCGGAAAAGCGGTGCAATATGCTTCTGGGCGGTTTTGTGGTTTCGTTCGGTGGTTTTTGGGCTGCGTTGAAATTATAACTTCAACAGTTCTGTACTCCGCTATCGCCAGCCCTATTTCCAACTATCGAAAAAGGGCTAACATTTCAACAGTTACTCCAATTCCAACCGATGAAGATGGCGATGAGAGTGATCCAGCGGACATGTCAACCGTTACAGAAGTCTTCAAATTGCTATGGAAAGCTCTCTTATCTATAAACGCTGGACCCGTTCGGCAGTGTCTGATGGAGTTAGCCACACTTCTTCGTCTGAGTGTGTTTAAGTGTGCAAGCACAACTGCGAAAGAACCATCCTCTCAAATCATACCGCCCTCGCGTAAGGAATTGGCTATTCCATCTGTGGCCGAATTGTACCTTGCCGGAGTCACATTCTCTCCAACGGATGGCGATCTCACCACAATACTATTTGATAAGAAAGCTTCCATTCTTTATCTCCCAAAGCTAAAGTTCGACACCAACACAGAGGTAATCCTGAGAAATCTGATTGCATTTGAAGCTTCTGCAGCGCCTGGTGCGCTTGTTTTCAGAGAATATACAGATTTCATGAACGACATGATTGACGGAATAAAAGATGTGAAATTGTTGAGAGAGAGCAGAATTATTTGTAACGGTCTCCTAAGTGACAGAGAGGTTGCGAACCTATGGAACAGCTTGGGTCACTGCGCTAGTGTCATAAATGTTGGATATTTAGACAAAGTTGTACGTGATTTAAAGAGATGTTATCGTGGAAAACGGAAAGTTACCGTGGTGAAGTTTATGAATGACTATATATTTGCCTCGTGGAAGTTCCTGTCGCTGGTAGCTGCAGTGATACTTTTGATCGTCACATGCTTGCAGGTGTACTGCTCTGTCTATCGTTGCAGAAACTGAGAAAAACAGTAGGGGTACGCAGAGAAATCTCGCCACCTGTTTGTATTCGAAAGTATAGAGAATCCTGTAGAACTGCGACTTCCATTTATTTTGCTTGTTCATTCTCTGTTGGCTGTGGATTGATTTGGGAGCCACCGGCAATCCTACTGGGTAGGATTGAGAACCTTGTGTCTACATAGAATATGCATATATCTATTGTTGTATTTTTCATCTTCATAACGTGTCTGTCAATTTGAAGACGAGAAGTGAAATAGCGAAGTCAGCCTTTTCAAAACAATGACAAACCCACAAGGTATTGCTTCACACAAATGACGCGATACCTTTTTTACCCTGTGCCTTCGCAACATATTTATTATTTAAGCTAGTTATTTGCTATTCTTCTTCACATTTTACTTTGCCTTTGACTAAATGGTTCCAGGGAGAAATATGGTCCATTGCGAGCTGTTTTGGGATCTGGTTAGCCTTGCATTTTTATCATTTAACATGACCCACTCAACTCTTGCATTTTTATCATTTAACATGGCCAACTCTTAACCTATAACTGTAGATCTAATACAAAAAACTAGATTTTCTACGTAACCTCCTAATAGATTTCATATATGTAGCCGATTTTCTCTGTACACATGGGTGGCATCTTACCATGTGATTGCCTTTTCATGGGCTTCTCGGCAGGTCTAGTGAGAGTAGCTAAGTTCTTGGATTATTAGACATGTGAGAGTGTTACGTTGTTTTCTAATCATGAAGCACTTGCAACCCACTACATACTGATTTTCAATTTTATTTTTTATTTTTTTGGGAGGGAAATAACCTTTCACTTTACCAAAACACCCCTATATTATATCTTTAACATTATCCATAATTACATCCGGTATTTTTTAATTTATTTATTGAAATTTTAATGCAAAACACCTCTATATTATATCTTTGACATTATCCATAATTACTTCTGGTATTTTTTTATTTATATATTGAAATTTTGATTTTAGTTCTGGTATTTTTTTATTTATATATTGAAATTTTGATTTTAGTTTTTTATTTTCTAATGTAGTAACAAATATACAAAATTATATTTAAAGGCAGAACATTTTTTCTTTTCTAAAAAGATGAATGTGAGTATACATTTCCATTAAATAGATTACTCATTGTTTTCCAAAAGGAGAGAGGAATGTAAGCATGCATTTTCATTAAATATGATAAGATAAATATTGTACATTAAATTTATTAGGGCCTTCTGAAAATTATAAATGTTATTACTAAGAAGAATTATTAGAGATATTTACACATATTTTTAAGACATGGTGCAAAGAGATGACATATATATAATGGAATTGTCTTTTTAAATATATAACTTTAATCTATGGTAAATTTGTATCGTTAAAAAAAAAATTGCTTTCATGATATTAGTATGTTATTTTTCTATAAAACATAATGTATATTTTAGCATTAGGCTCAAATTTGGTATGTGAGTCTTTCGAAGCAAATTTGCATCATTGTAAATAACAAATAGATTTTATGCAAAGTTATTTTTTGATAATTTTTATATAGACACACCCACTTTTCTATATCTATGGTGAAAAAATATGCATGGTCCGGCTATTTTGTCTATATGTGGAACAAGGGGTTTGTAAATATGAACTTAAAACTAAAGTGGCCACCTTTACCACCATGTAATGGAAAATGGTGAAGCTAGCAATTAATTTTTGAATTTTATAATGTGTGCACATTATCCTAGCATGTGTGCATTTATAATGTGCACATGTTTCAATAACAAACATCTACCACAATAATATACACATGTTTTTCTCTCCATCACTCACTCTTTCTCTCACCATCCCTCCCAATTCTCACTATCCGTCACTCTCTCTTTCTCCCAGCTACCCCTTCCCTAACCCTCTCTCTCTCTCTCTGACTCTCTCTTTGCCCACTAAGCCTCTCCCCCCCATCCCTAATTATTTCCATATCATATTTTATGCCTCCCCTATTCCCCACCCCTCTATATCTTTTCCTTTCCCTATCACTCTTTTTCTCCCTCCTTTCTCTATACTCTTTTTCTCCCCCCTTTCAATATACTCGTTTTCCCTCTCTCCCTCTCTCTAGTCCTCGCCCCTTTCTTAGACCCTTTCCTTATCCCTTTATATCTCTCCACCTCATGTTTTCGTCGTTACTATCTCTCTCCCCATTTCCTTACACCACCCTCTCTCTCTCTCTCACTCTCTCTCTCTCTCTCTCTCTCTCTCTCTCTCTCTCTCTCTCTCTCTCTCTCTCTCTCTCACTCTTATTCCTTAAGCCTCTCTCACAATTTATAATTCCCCCTGTCTCTCCTTCTTTCTATCTCTCTCTCTCTCCCTTTTTCTATTACCCCTCCCTCTCTTCCTTTCCTTGTCTCACACACACAATCTCTCTCCCCCTCTATTTTACACACACACTCTCTCTAAATCCCTCTATTTTTCTCTCTATCTCACCATCTGTCCCTCTATCCCTCCACACATCTCTATGTACTTCCCACTCCCTCTACCTACATTTCTATCTCCCCTTATCTATTTTCCTCTCTCTCTCCTCTTATGTATCCCTCCTATATCCTCCTTTCTCTCCTTCCCTAATCCTCTCTCTATCTCTCTACCACACATGTACTCCCTCTCTCTTTCGCTATCCCATTCTCTCTCTCACTCTTCCTATGTTTTCCTCCTACCCCTCCCTCTCTCTTACACCTTCCAGAAGGCCCCTCTTTATTTACTCCTTTATTTATTTATTTCTTTCCCTTTACCTCTCCCTATCCCTCACTCTATCTTCCTCTCCATTTCTATATTCACTCCCCTCTCTTTCTTCTTTTCTCATTTCTCTTTATATTTTCCCTCTCCTTCTCTCTTTCTCTCTTTCTTTATTTAGTTAATCCCCCCTTTCTGTGTACCCCTTTTCCAATCCCCCCCTCTTCCCCCCCTCATGTATCCCTCTATTTATTCCTCTCACAATTTCCGTATTCCCCACGGATGAATGCACCAAGATGGGTTACATGTCAAAATTTTACTCTTTTATCGACTTGAAGCCCTCAAAATTTATATAAGCATTGTGAATTTTGATTCAGAGTAAATGGAAAATTTTTGGGAATTATGTTTTGTTCTTAATAATATTTTTTGTAAAATATTTTAGTATTGGATAATATGTCAATTTTCCATTAAATGAGATGTTTGTCCTTGCAAATTTTTGTGCATGTTAAGAAGCATGCATGTGTTCGCATAACATACCTTAGTCTAAAATGTGTAATATATAGATATATATATATATATATATATATATATATATATATATATATATATATATATATATATATATATATATATATATATATATGAGCATGATCTACACAGAGAGAACTAAGTTTTCATACCAAAAGTTTATTTTTTATTATTTTTCGATGTTGGCTAAGTAATTTTTCAATTGCGATTTGTAGAAACATGAGTTCATGTAAGATTTTTTTCAACTATTTAAATGAATTGAAAATCCAAGAGTACTCTTTTGAAATTTTTTGGTTGTGTATATTTTATGTTATTGATTTTTTATTTAGCCTCTTTGAAACTCTCAAAAACAATTTCAAGCATTATGTTTAAAAGAAATTAGATGAAAAATATTATATGAATTTGAAAATGTCAAACTCATATGCCATTGGATAGATGATTCCTTCATGAATCCAACATGATCAACGTCACCACTTAAAGGAAATTTTTTTCCCTAAGTCCGCTAGGGTAGAAAATGGTGTTACACAGAAATATGTATAAGAGGTGCTAAAATTATGGTTTTTAGGACATAATAATATCAATCAAGCACTTCAATTTTAAATTCAATTAGATTGAACATGGTTTAAGAAACCATTGATCAAGCCATTTACGTGGTTAACTAGAGACTCAGTCGAGCTACTAAGTTCAATCGAGCCTTTGTAAAAATAATATTTTCAAGATAGGATCCTTATGTGAATTCCATAGAATTAGAATCGTGAAAGATATAAAATTTAATCCATTAATAATTTAAACAAGTCGATATGATATTAGTTTACTGAAAATAAAAATTCAACTAGATCTAGGTTATGAATAGTTCATTAGAAAAAAATTATGTTATTGCACCGAGAGGTGCATTCTACGACCTAGTATGGGGACAATTTCTAAGTATGTTTGTCCATGCTCAAAATATACCTGATCATATACCTTGAATTTGAATGGATCATAAATTTACCTTCCACAAAAGTTTTTAGCACATTAAAATTCTAGATTGTGTAAAATTTTAAACATCTTTACTCTTTATCAAAGTCAATATTGTTTCTTAAATCAAAAGAAAAAGGTTAATTTAACACAAAGAATAAAAACTCCTTTAAGTTATATATAAAATGGCTCTAAATTTTTTTAGTATTTGTTTTAATTAAATCTATATTATAAGATCAACCTTTAAAAGGAAAAACTATTTTTTATGGATATATTAAAACTTTTAAAGACAAGTAAGTCAAAGTTATAATAAAAGTTGTCATATTAATTTGATGTAATTTTATTCTAATTTCTATTATCATGTCATATAAAAACCTCATTAGATCTAATATTAAATAATTATTACTATTATTATTATTATTATTAAATATGATATTAATATTAAAAATTCAATATAATTCTATTTTAATTTTAATATTATTAAATTTAATAATTTTCAATTGATATAATATCAACTTTGACATAATATAAAAAAAAAATTATATTATAATACATATTAATATATTTGGATGTATATTACCTCCAAATATATATGGGAGGAAAGAACAAAGACCGAAAGTTATAGAGGTGGAGACATAAAGGGAGTGACAAGGAAGAGATGGAGATAAAGTGAGGGGGAGAGAAGAGGAGCGAAGAAAGAGAGAAGGAGAGGAAAGAGAGAGGGAGAGAAGAGTAAGAGAGAGAAGAGGGAGACACAAATATGGTGATCGGGAGACGAGGAGAGAGTGGAGGAGAAAGAGAGGGAGAGAGACATGGAGTTGGAGGAAAATATAGGGAGGGAAGAAGAAATACATAGGGAGAGAAAGGTGGAGAGAGAGAGAGGGAGTGACAAGGGAGAGATGGAGGAAGAGTGTGTATGTTTGGGGGTGAGATAGAAAAACAAATAAGGATAGATGAAGAGAAGGGGCGGGTAGGATGAGAAAGGGAGGGATATAATGACATAATTGAATGATGAAGAGAGAGAGAGAGAGAGAGAGAGAGAGAGAGAGAGAGAGAGATGAGGGGGAGAGACAGACATAGGTGGGAGAGTAAGAGAGATGAAGGAAGAGTGAGAGGAAAGAGGGAGTGAGAGAGAGAGAGATGGATTTGGAGGGGAGAGAGATGGAGGTAAGAAGAAAGACAAAGAGAGATAGGTTGAGAGAAAGTGAGAGGGAGTAACTAGGGAGATGGAGAGAGGGAGAGAGGAGAGTAGGCAAGAAGAGAGATAGAAGGGGAGCAAGAGAGGGAGAAGAGAAAGAGAGATGGATAGGGAGAGGGAAGGAGATATGGATATATATGGAGAAACAATGTGTATGTTTTGTAGAAAATAAGAAAGGCATAAATAATTTCTTATGTTGACAATTACTTGTGATATTACGATATATTTTTAACTTTCCTTAAGTTCTTATTTTATCTTCTTCTCATTAAGAAATAATCATATAAAAACCATAAATATCAATTACACTAGATACAGGTACTCAAATGAGGCTAAAACCCCCTATGAAGGGGAAAGCCCAGTCAAACTCTTCCACCAGTAGATTCAAATCAAGTTGAGATAATTTAATACCTTAGACTAGACCAAAAGACTTCCCTCACTCAACCAAGTCAGTGTTCTAAGATTATTAACAAAAAATTGATAGTCTCTTCTAGTCAAACAACTTTAACCCAACTACGACATAGAATTTTACCCCTCCTCTTCCATAATTTTGGCCCTATTGCAGATCTGAAATTTTATCCCTCCTACAACAACTCAGAAAATGACACGTGTGGCAGAAAAAAGAAAAAATTCGCTTCTTCTTACTTGACAAAAGTCTCCTTCTTCTTTGTTAGGATTTTCTCCTTCTCCTTAGGTATTTCACTCTTCCTTTTTTTCTACAGCTACGATAGATTGAACTTGCTTGTCTTGTGTTCCAAATCAGGTCATGTAGCTTCCAATATATAATCCTTATCAGTTGTAAAATGATCCAAATGAGGCCAACTTATCCTCTTTGAGGCCAACTCTGTGGAGGAGGCTTATTTGACTCTATTTACATCAAAATAAATTCATTTCTTAATAAAAAAAGACCAAGAAGCCTCTACTATATGATGAAAAGGACTAGGAATCATGACATAAACCCTAGAAGCCTACAATGGAGGTTTTAGACCTAGAAAATAAATAAAATAGCATGAAACGCATGCTTCAAAATAAATTTTCTTTTCTTCCTTCTGACAAATACATTTAATCATTAATCAAATACAGTTATGAAGATTGACACTATTTACATTCTTCAACATGTCCACAAGGAGATATGGAGAGACAATGAAGGAGAGAAAGAGGAAGATAGAAATATGGATGGAAGTGGGAGAGAGGGAAGATGAGAGAGATAGAGAGAGGGATGGAGGGAGAGATAGATAGATATGAAGAGAGATTGTGTGTGTTTTTGGGGGGGTTAGATATAGAGACAAAGAAAGAGAGATAGAGGGAGATATAGATATAGATGCAGGGGGGAGAGAAAGGGAAGAAGATTTCTTGCACTAGATGCATTGATTTCAACGTATATTTTGAGTTCTAATCCTATTTAATTTTTTGCACTAGATTTATTGATTTCTATGTAGATGTTGCTTTCTAATTCTATTTGTTTTCTTGCATCAAATAAATTGATTGAAATAAAGATGTTAATTTGCAATCCTGATTTCTTGAATTAGATGCATTGGTTTGAGTGTAGATGTTGATATCTAATCCTCTTTCATTTCTAGAACTATATACATTGATTTCAGTGTAGATGTGATTTCTAATCCTATTTTATTACTTACATTAGATTCATTGATTTCAATGTAGATGTTGATTTCGAAACCTATTTGATTGTTTGCATTAGATGCATTGATTTTAACATAGATGTCGATTAATGACCCTTTTTGATTGCTTGCATTAGATGCATTGATTTAAGTGAAGATGTTGATTTGTGATTTGATGTCTCTAAATGTATGGTGTATACTAATTTCAAGGTAATTAGATTAACTTTTTGCATTGATTTAATGTAAGAAAAAAAAATTATTGACGATGTGCATTGATTTCTTTGTCACAATAATTCAAACATAAATAAAATAAAATTTTCATCTCAAATAAAATATTCATTTAATTGAAATATTTTCTTGTTGAAGTTGTAAACTATTTGTAACTAATCACATTCTTATTATTCACATCTTCCATAATTCATATTGGATTGTAAAAAGTGCAACAAATAGAACACACACACAGATATATATATATATATATATATATATATATATATATATATATATATATATATAATATATATATATATATATATATATATATATATATATATATATATATATATATATATATATATATATATATATATATATATATATATATATATATATAATGACTAAGCTCTTGTAGATAACCTCAAACAAAATAAAATCGAATGAAACTTATTAGTAACTTTTACATCTCCGCATCTTTTCAAATTGAATAAAACTTATTTCAATCATAAGGAATTGACTGAAATACTTGGATAGCTAAGTAAATTTAGGAAAGTTGATAACATTATATAAAATTATATAAATGTTATCATATACTATTTTTTTACCTATATTAAATTCAAATACGATTGACTTATATCATGTTATGGATAATCTATTATAGATAATATCAAAATAAATAATATTGAATAAAACTTATTTCAATTTCATTTATGTTTTTTACTTGAACCTACAGATAGCTAAGTAAATTTAGGAAAGTTCATATTTAATTACATTGATAGGCGTCCCCCCTATTGGAATTGGCCACTTTAATCATTTTCTTAATTAATCGTTTTTATCTGATTGTTTAAATTGAAAGATTCCAACATATTCTCATTGTCACCACTACATCAACGGATGGAATTATAAATTCTAAATTTCTTACACATCTAAATTAGGTGTTTAAACCTTGTTTAAAATAATTTTTTACCAAATAATGGAACATGGTTGTATTATTTTTGAAACATATAGTGGTGGGTTACATTACATTTTTTGAAATGTGTTTTTTTCAAACTTCGAAATGAAATGGTGCCAAATGTGGCTTTATTCTCTTTTTTTTTTGTAAGTCAGATATTTATATTATAGAACAAAAGATGTTACAAAAAAGTCTGCCGAAGTAGATCGAACCTTAGATGGACCAAGTAAAACGTGCTGATAACCAGCCCTGAGCTTTCAAAACTAAGCTGCACACCACGCAGGGCGGCTTACTCTTAAAACAATAACTTATCGCCACAACACTATAAAAACTTGGACAGAAACAAAGTAACATAGCTATCTTGCAAGAGACCGAAGCCATGACAGAAGCAGAGTGACAGAAAAACATAATTATCTAGCATAAAGTCGAAGCCATGACAGAAGACATAAGACAAACATAAAGAAGAAACTAAGGAAACCCGCCGGTGCGAGGAAATCCGCCAATTCGACTGACTGTGTCTAAGCCCACGTCCAGAACGTGCTTGTCAACTCTGGCCTGCATATCTTGCATGGATTGGAATTCCTGTGCTTCCTTCATCTTTTGCTCCTGCATCAGGGGGTTCGGGCTCAGAGTTTGCTGAAGAAGCCTGATAAGCAGAGTCAATTTCTTGTTGACAGTTTCTACAACATCATGCACTGTGGAGATTCTTCGATCCAGCGATTCATGGATTTCATGAAATTTAGCTAACTGATCCTCCAAAGTGGAGTTCCCCTTCCTAGATTGCTGCTTCCCTTCTTCCTTTGAATCCAGGGCTTTCGCAAGGAGAGTTATGATTCTCCAGCTCTTCGCTTTGGTCCGAACATATTGAGTGGATCTTTTGGAAGGAGTGCGAGGGTCATGTAACCAGGCAACCTCCTCTGCAGTGATCCCCTCCGGTCGCTGCGCTTCTTCCTCTTTCACAGACGCTTCCAGTTCCGCTATCTTGCGCTTGCTCCTGGCTGCTGCTCTGGTCTCGTACATGTTCTGCGCTGTTCGTAGTTCATGGTGGGCTGCCGAACACCTGCAGCTCCCCGCCTCCATACTATACCCTCTGAACTTATCGCTGTGATCACTTCTACAGACAGAAAAGTTGTGGTCTCTCGCAGTGCTTTGAGCTGAGGTAAAAGAAGCAGAGCCACGACTCTCCGTTAAATAATTGTTTTCCATGGAGTTTCCCATAATGCGCTCTCCCCTACGATGCAGAGTGGAGGTACTTTCGTTATTAGTTCGAAAGATATCCGCACAAATCACACATCTTCTCCTTGACCTAACATAAATGTAGCTGAAAGCCTTCCCATCAAGGTTGAGCCAGCTGTCCCTTTCTCGCAAGCGGACTCTACGGAATCTCTCGTGGCATGAACCATATTGATAGTTTCCATATTTGGCCTTCTCTTGCCATGATGACCACCACCGCATCTGTCTAGTCGTCCAGCTCCCGTGATGAAATCCCAAGCTGTTACCGGTAACTCCAGGATTACGGTCCCGGAAACAGAAACCGTTGCCGGTCAAGCCCGGTCGGTTTCGTATAGATCTTGTTGTGCCAACTGTAAACATCTTGCCTTCAGGTTCGGGCAGTCCACCTCCTCCCAACAGCTGTCCCACCCCCTGTCCTGATTGTCCACGCCACAATTCGCTAGGTAGTTCGCAAACCCGTTCGCCTTGCGTCTTACCGCATGAAAGACTAGGCCTTTCATTCCAGCCATTAGTTCTGCTACATTCTCTGTCACCTTGGCGAGCCGCCAATGTTTTGTGGATTTGTTTGCCTTAGTGCCTCCCTGAATCCTCTTAGCTGTTGATATAACCAGTGATGAATCCCCCTCCACAATTACATTGCAACTACGTAGGGATTTTAAAATTCTCAGACCATGCTCAAGCGCTGCAAATTCCATCTCATTATTTGTGCTTTCCCCAAGTGCTCTGTAATATATATGTAGAATTTCTCCATGCCGGTTACGTAATGCCCCTCCAATTCCTGCCATGCCGGGATTGCCTCTCGAGGCCCCATCAAAATTCAGCTTCAATCCACCTTCCGGCTGACGCTGCCATTTGTCGATCTGTGAGGAAGACTGCGTTCTGTGTCTTGAAGCTGTGATGCTGCTGGTGGCTTCCAGACGAAAGCAATTCAAAATGTGTAAGTCTTGTGCTGAAGGTTTCTCGTTACACTCCTCTCTGCATTTCGTTTGAATTAGCTGTTGAATATTGGTTATTATATTGTCTTTAGAGAACTCTATGTTCCTGTGTTCGTCTTGAAATATTCTACGGTTATGCTCCTTCCAAATTGACCACAGTAAGAAGCCTGGAACAGACTTCCATATGCTGTTGACTCTTAGTATGTTGGAGAAGTCTTTTTTCCAGTTCAGTATGGTTCTGTGAATGGATTCTCTATCTTGGGCAGAACAACTGAGAATTCCTTCCATCCAGTTCCATAACTGATTTGCCCATTCACAAGCATTAAATAGGTGGTTTATAGATTCCTCTGCGACGAGGCACATAGGGCATCTTGAGGGTCCCCTGAAACCTTTCTTGCACAAGTTTTCCCAAGTTAAAGTCTTGTTTCTCATTAGAAGCCAGAGGAAGGTCCTGATTTTCGGCCAGAATAGGCTGTCCCAAACTTTGCTGCACCAGGGCACGGCCTCTACCTGTTCTTCCTTTTCTATTATGTCCCTAGCTTCTTTTAATGAGAAATTACCATTACCTTTTAAACCCCATCTTAGCTTATCATCCTCTTCAGTTTTCCGAATCTTCCTTTTGAGGATTCTCTCATTGAGTTGCTGAAAGATTTCGTTGTTCTCCTCTGTGCTCCCAGGATTTAAATTAATCCAGTCCCTCCAGATCTGATCCCTACTTCTTTGAATCTAATATTGATTAAATCTGTATCTACCCTCGTTTTGACTTATTCGCTTGAGGGTAGATAGCTCTCGGGTATCCAGTTTAGGGAATTGCTACCATGCATCTTCCCAGAACATGGCAAGCCTTCCATTGCGAATCTCCCAAAAGCTGTGCTCCTGTACTAAGCTCCTGTTGTTCCTGGCATGGTTCCATATTGACGAACCTCCCGGGACTTCCTGTAGTTTTCTGAGGTCCTGAGTATCACAGTCTGGTGTGTATTTTTCCTTCCAATGCCTCGCCCAAGGTAAATTGGGTTCTTTAATCCATTTCCACCAAATCTTAGCTCCACAGGTTCTGTTGACCACTCAAGGATCTACTAAGTTCAGCCCCCCCATAGATTTTGGCTGGCATAGCTTGTTCCACGCCACCAACGCCCATTTCTTCTTATCCCCATTCCCATTCCATAGAAAGGATCTCTGTATGTTTCTCATTTGTTGCAGAATGCCCTTGGGAGCTGGAAGCATAGAAAGTAAATATTGCGGAATTGCTTGCAGAACAACCTTGGTTAAGATAAGTCTACCCGCCAGGTTTAGGGCTCTGTGCGTCCAGTGCTTGCACTTTTTCTCCATGTTGGCTAGAACCTTCTCCCAGTGAGTTTTCTGCCAAGGTTTCAGAGTCAGGGGAGCCCCTAGATATTTCGAAGGAAGGGACCCAATCCTGAATCCAAGAAGCTGGGCTAAGTGAGTTTGGACTGCCGGATGAGAGTTGAAAAAGAAAATTGTGGACTTAGAAAAATTAATTTCCATGCCAGAGGCTCGACTAAAGAGATCAAGGATACCCCTGTAAGCCACAGCCTCCTTCACAGTGGGGGTACCATGTAACATGGTGTCGTCCACGAACTGTTGATGTGTTGTGGCTCGTAACGATCTTATCGGTTGCAGACCTTTTATAGATCCTTATGCTTTCTTCTTGGCTATGATTCTGCTTAGTCCTTCCATTAGGATTACGAATAGGAACGGGGATAGGGGATCCCCCTGTCTTATTCCCCGTGAAGGAGTAAAAGGAGCTGAGGGAGCGCCATTGACAAGGATTGAATTCTTGGAGATTTAATGAGAGCAAGTATCCACTTGATCCAGATCCTGCAGAAACCGAATGCATCCAAAACAGCTTCAAGGTATCTCCAGCTTACTTTGTCATAAGCTTTTGATAAATCTAATTGCATTAGCATTCCTGCCTCTTTTCTCGAATGAAGTGAGTGAATCATCTCCTGTGCTAACAAGATGTTATCTAGAATTTGTCTACCCTCAACGTAGCCCGATTGCTCTTCCGAAATGATACCAGGAAGAATCGACTTTAGTCTATTAGCTATGACTTTTGAAATAATTTTATAGATAACATTACATAGGGCAATAGGTCTGAATTTATCAGGTGTCTTTGCTTCTTCCACCTTAGGAATGAGCGCTAAAAAGGTGGATTTGATGGATTTTAGAATAGTACCTGAGCGTCTGGAGTCCTCAACTACCTCCCATACCTCCTGCTTAATAGTGTTCCAACAAGCCTTGTAGAAGTTGATGGTGAATCCATCTGGACCTGGTGCTTTATCATTAGGCATACTCCTGATTGCCTCCTCTACCTCCTCCAAAGAGATTTCCCTGCAAAGGGCCCAATTCTGATCTGAGGTGATGGATTTAGGAATGGCTGTTGTAAGTTCCTTGATGGCATCCTCTCTGTTTATAGGCGGTTCCTGTGCAATTGAGCTGAAGTGATTTGAGAGCAGAGCAGATATATCGTTGTGATTCTTTAATATCTCCCCTTCATTGTTTTTCAGCTCAAGAATCCTGTTAGCACTTCTATGGTCTAGAGCCGACCTATGAAAAATTTTTGTATTCTGCTCCCCCTCTTTTAGCCACTGGACTCTAGATTTCTGTTTCCAAAGTACCTCTTCTTGTATACATCTTTTGTGCCACTGCTGTGAAAGAAATTTTTCCTGCTCAAACGCTTCGACACTATAATTTCCTGCTGCTCCATCTCTATGAATCTGTTCCAGTTTGTTCTCTAGAATGGATTTTTCCTGGAATATATTTCCAAAAACCGTTCTGTTCCACTCTTTTATCTTTTCTTTAGTTGCTTTCAGCCTACTTTGTAGATTAAACATTTTGGAGCCTCTTGCCTCCAGGGGTTCAGACCACCATTTCTCAACCATCTCGATGAAGTTAGGGTGGTATAACCAAAATTTTTCAAATCTGAATGGTTTATTCCTTGGAGTACCCTGAACTTCAACAATAAGCGAGATCGGCCAATGATTCGACCCACCACTGGGAAGGATATCTGATTCTGCTGTTATACCATCCATGATAATGCTTTCTGAGATTAAAAATCTATCCAAGCGTGAAGCTATTAACCTCTCTCCCCCCCTTCTGTTTTTCCAGGTGAACATGCCACTCTTGGGGTATATGTCTACCATTTTGACAGTTTCAATGAAACTTGTAAAGGCTTCCGCGTCCCTATTAAGTTTCCTTAGACCCCCTTTTTTTTCCAGAAGGGTGGTTATCATATTGAAATCACCCCCCAGTATACGCTTAGACCTTGGATATCTTTCAATAAGTTTGGTTATTGAATTCAAAAAGTTTATTTTATCTTCTAATTTCTGAGGACCATAAATGTTGATGCAAAGGAAAGACCCAGAGTTACCTGTGGGTTGAAAATCCACCGCTATGAAGTGTTTGTTCGCCTCAGCTGATAAAATCTGGATTTCCCTTGTATCCCAAATAGTTGCAAGACCTCCTTCTCGTCCCTGGCTCTCAATCTCTAGAACTTCTAAATTTCTCCCAAGCTTCCTACAAAGACTGTTGATACTAGAACTGCTGCATTTAGTTTCTTGAAAGAACATAATTTCCGGTCTGTATTTCTGGATTTTCTGCTTTAAGATTCTGTGTTTTGAATGGCTGTTAAGCTCTCTTGCATTCCATGAGATGATCTTCATGTTTAACTAATTTTCATTGGAAGGACTGGAAGGCGCTAAGCGCTTTCATCTTCCCTGAGTTTATCATTATCGTGCCTAGCTCCTGTAGAACTTCACCACTGGTTCTACGACCTCTTCTTTTCTTCTGCTTTGAGCTAGATGATTTCCATAAAAGACTTTTCGAATGGAAACTATTGCCTTTTACTATACCTAGCTTCCTATTCTGCTTCTCTAATTCTGCTTTTTGCCTTGCTTTGAACAGGTCGTTTACCTTCCCGATTTCTTCTTCCGATGCATTCTCTATTCCTTGGGCCTTCCAGTTCTCTGCAGTTACTGGTAGGTTCATCCCCTCCTTGGCTAGCGCCTCTTCCCATTCTTGATCCTCACTTCCACCATCACTGGTGAGCATGTCAGTTTCTTCTTCTGTCTCCTCTTTTCTCTCCTTCATTTGAACTTCATTGTTGAGGTTCCCTTCCCCCATTCCTTCCCTGGTTGGTTCTTCCTTTTCATCATGCCCTGCATCTGATGTTAGGGTTTTGAGCTTGTCCTCCGAATCTGTTTCAAGATCTAAGATCACAAAAGAGTTGTTGTGGTTGTTTTTGCCTGTATTACCTTTATTATTCTTCCTTCTGTTTGCTCTCTGTCTAGACTTAGGTTTTATGAAGGTTTCTTTATCTTTGTTGGCTTGTGTTGTTTCGGTCTCTTCTTCCTTCCTAATCAGAGGGCAATCTCTCATAAAATGCCCATGTTCATGACATTTGCGGCACCGGAAGGGAATCTGCTCATAATCTACGGCCTGAAAGTAATCCTCGTCCCTTTATTCCAGCCAGAGCCCCTCATGCAGTGCCCCGGAAACGTCCATTTCAACACATATTCTTGCGTAAGATGTATATCTCTTTTGTAAAGTTGCTTCTGAGGCCTTGATAAATGTTCCCAACTGGTCAGCAATTTGTTTCAAGGCATTCAGACCCCAATAATCTATTGGGAGAGAGAAAAAACAAATCCAGGCTGGGACTTGGGTGAAATATTCTTTCTCTGGGGCGAAGTTTGGTTTCCATGGTCACATGTACAGACCAGCTGAAGCCAAAAAGTATGGGCCACCCTCAAAGATTCTATCCTTTTCTTCCAGGTTGGAGAATACAACTGTGAAGAAGCCCTTGGCTCCCAAATGAAGCTTTACATCCCCCTTCGGCTTCCATTGTTGTCTGATCCAATGACAAAGAGTCCTTTCAGATGGCCAAATGCCCATAAATTTGCAAATGACAGCATGTTCTGCCATGTGCTCTCTGTATGCCTGTATCTCTGGGTCAGTTATTACTACCTTGAGGTTATTGGTCTTTTTTGGTTTGCAGAACCCATTTGATGAAGAGTTTTTATTGGGTCTTGTGCTTGTCTCCCCCTCCTTTTCCGGCTTTCCTTGCCTATTATCTGTTTGCTCCCTGTCTTCTTCAGCTTGTCGTTCCTCGTTTTCTGATGATTTAATTATTGAGGTGATTTTGTCTTTAGTTCCTGTCAGGCTTTCACCCACTGTGCCTTTGCCTTCCGTTGAGCTGTCTGGCTTGTCAGTTTCCCCTTGTATTTTCTCCTTATTCCTTTTGCCTTTCTGCTTGTTATTGTCAAGCCCAGAAATCTTGACCCCTTCCTCCTTATTTTGCCTCTGCTTCTGCATGATTATCTGTTTGAAAGTAGGGGTCCCAATAGACCCCTCTGCCCCCATTCGGTCGGTCAGCTCTTGACCTTTGCGATACAGTGCTGCGAATCGAGAGAATACCACCTCCAGCCCTGCAATGGTATCAGCACATTGGAAACCCTATTTTCGCCCTCGGCTCCTCTGCTCTGTGCCAATCGGAATGAACATTGGCTTTATTCTCAACCGAAAACAAAATATTAAAAAAAAATGAAACGTGGTTGCATTTATTTTATGAAATCCATAGTAGTGGGTTATTTTACATTTTTTGAGTTACATTTTGAAAACGTGTTTGTTTAGAAAATTTTAAATCTCTTGTCAAATAGTAGGGGAAGTGATAGGAACATCTCATTGTTGGTATATTCAACTAACTCTTCTTTAGTCTTTCAATTCTTATTATGATAAATGGTTTTTCTATGGCCTACTAATTTTTCTTGCTTGTTTTTTCTTGTTTAATTATGGTTTGAAAAGGAGTGTTATTTATTTTTTCTATGGTTTAAGAGTGTTCTGAATCTATAACATTTTGTGTGCAGTTTGTTTTACATATTGAAGGTCGTCCATTATAGCTGAGGGATGTTTTACATAATGAGGGATTTTGATGGGCCTTTGTAATTGTGCAGGTTACCAATGGTTGGTATTTGTAATTTTCACGCCACATTATCATTAAAAATAAATAATGTACTACTTTATATTTTACTGGAGTTTTGCAAAGTTTGGGCAAATGTTACAATTTTACTAGGTGAATAGGTATTCAGCTTGAAGTTATTCTATGCAACTGCATTAAATGATGTATATGTTAATATATATATATATATATATATATATATATATATATATATATATATATACATATATATATACATATATACATATATATACATATATATATACATATATATATATACATATATATATACATATATATATATATATATATATATACATATATATATATACATATATATATATATATATATACATATATATAGAAATATATATATATATATATATATATATATTATATATATATATATACATATATATATATATATACATATATATATATATATACATATATATATATATATATAGATATATATACATATATATAGCTTATTTACGAAAATATAATGTACAAGATATATATTGAATTGTGAGATAATCTTCTTTTCTTATCACATAGATTGTATTGTGTGACTACACTCGTAGGGTGATGACTGTAGAAATTCCTTATAGTTTCAAACTGCTAATTGTAATATACTAAAACAATAGACTTGAAACTACTCTACTCATCAGTGGAAATAATATTGATCAATGAAATCCCAAGAAATATAAGAGAAAGAATTCAATCACACATAACACAATGATTTTCTGTGGAGAACCACAGCTAAAAACCCCTGATATTTGTATATTGCATTAATAAGAAAACATGAGAAGATTATAATGTTTTTCTCAAGCCCGAGAAATATTTTCACAATCTCTATATATCTCACTACCAACCTGTGCATAAGCTTCTCTTGGCACACCTTTTTATCACAATGTCCACGCACAAACGTGTGCTTCCTATTGCTTGGTATCACCAACTCGTTCTCACAAAAACAATGATTAAAGTTGTGCCTTCATTCCTCCTTTCAAAGGAAAAATAAATGGATAAAATTAGTGAGTTTTCTAATTAAGGAATAAGTTATTTTAGGTCTTCTTTTTATTTGATTAACCATCTGTTTAATTTAGGTTATTTTACAACTGATAGTACACTATCCCTGAACTCCAATCTCAATTGGGTCTTTCTCTAATCTGACATGCATTAGTTAATTATGAGTGAATATTTAGTTTACTGATAGAGTAGTGATGGTTACACCCCACTACTACAAGTTACACCCCACTACTAGATCTCCTACTAATTCCTCCATAAGTTGGAACTAGTTTAACTGAATTTAACTAAGTTAAACTGAATTAAATAATTACAACTCAAAAAACTCAATCGAGGGCCCTAAAATTTATGAACCAATCTACATGACTTTAAATAAACTCCCAACTCGAATTAACTGAGCCACCTAATTAAAATTAACTTAGTTAACTATTGCAAGTTGTCATGAGATGTGGAATTACAATTTAATTACTAATTTAATTCAAGGACAAATTAAATTATAATTTACTTTATTGATGAAATTTTTAATATTTCTTGTTGTTATTTTGAACACTCTCTCTTAACAAGAAAGGAATTAAACTCTATCTCGATTTTGTACCTTTGGAATGTTCTTCATGTAACTCTTCTCACTCTTGTTGTTGTTGTTGCAACATCTGCAACCCAAAAAAAACCATTCAAACAAAATAAATTGAATCAACTGTGTCTCGAATTGTCTGCTAGGAAAAAATGTGTTGTTGTTGACTCTGCTACTGAGCCTCCTTCTCTGTTATCAACACTGCTCTACACACTTTAGTATCTGACTGGCACTAATCCTCTTAATAATGAATACTGTGGGTCCCCGTAGCAAGGTAATGTTCCATTAGACAAAATAACACCTCAATGGAGCCTGCCCAAATTTCTGCACTCTTGGGACTATTGCTTCACATCTCCCCACCTCACACCTGAAGGTATGACTGCATGTGCTCCCTCTTTCCACTTGGTTCGAAATTCCCCCCCTACCTGAGGTCACTTCTTAAGTGGATGTCTCCACGTAGTCATTCTTTGCTTCTCCAATTGTGGCTGCTCCATAACTTGTTGAGACTGCTTTTGAGGTTTCTTCTGAGGATGTATGTTGAGAGGTAATTTATGCTCCCTCTCAACCACTGAAAATCTGACCTTTTCCTTGCTCCTGAAGTCTTTGAATGCATCGTGTACCTCAAGTGCATACAGGTTCTTGAGTCACACACTGATCTGTTTCACCTGTCCCATTATGATATGTTTAAGGAAAACCTTTCCTTTGCTAAATATCACATCGTAGCCACGGTCTTCCAATATCGCAATGGAAACAATATTCTTCTTTATTCCTAGAACATACATCACATCTGTGAGTACGAGTAGGGAGCTAGAATTCCTCTAAAAAGTAACAATACCAATGTTGGTCGCACTATACTTCCCATCATCTCCAAACTCTATGTTTTGTTTGAGGTCTTTCTCCTCCAAGTCACTTAAGGGATCTCTATTCCCCCTCATATTGAATGAGGTACCATTGTTGAGATACCACATGCTTCCCATTATGGTGCTTTCCATGCATGCAATGAGAGTCAAATCAAGTTCGACTTGTGAAGTTAGAGCTTCACTTACTCCTACTACTACAAGCTCCTTCTTGCTTTCTTTCTTCTATGGGAATTTCGTGGCATAGTGCCTCAACTCGTGATAGTGAAAACAATTGATGTTCGAGAAGGCCTTCTTCTTGCTGCCCTCCTTGCCTTGGGACTTCTTTCCCTTGATTTTCTTTTCTTTGCTAACTAACATAAATTCCTCTTCCACTTCTTTGGATGAGGTCCCATCTCTAGTGTTTTGTTGAATCTCTTTATGTACCAAGTCAGACCAAAACCACTCCCACTCTGCTAGCTTCTCCCTCCCATTAACTGAGTCCCGATAGCTGTTCCATCTCTTGGAAAGGTTTAAAAGTGTTAGGTTCACCATATTGTCTTCGGAAACTATAACACCGACACTTCCAAGCTCATCTAGACATTAGATGAACTTGGTCGAGTACATCGGTATAGAGTGACCCTTCTCCATCTTGATCTTTCTTATCATGTCCTTTAGTGTCAACTTCCTATCATCACTGTTGTTTTAAAATAGGTCTATCAAGGCCTTCCACATTACAAATGGAGTTTCCTTACCATGGAGGTTTGAGAAAATATGATTTGGAACTCCTTTTAGGATAATCCTTCTTGCCTTTGCCACATATTTTATCCACTCTGACATATCTTGAGCATCAACTGGCTGAGGGATATATTTGTCTATGAATTCCTTAAGCTCGTTGTCTTCCAACACTGCCTCCATCATGTCCTTCGAGGAAACATAGTTCGAGTTACCCTCAAGGGAATATTCGAGTCCCAATCCGTAGAATGACATCCTGCTGCTTATGAAGTATGATAGTACAAATTTAATTTCTCATGCAAAAGACAAACTCGTATTCTCCTATTCTTTAGTGATTTCAGCTCTGATAGCATGCATAAATTCCTTGTAGATTCAAACTACTAATTGTAATATGCTAAAACAATAGAATTGAATCTACTCTACTCATTAGTGGAAACAATAATTTATCGATGAAATCACAAAGCATATAAGAGAAATAACTCCATCACACATAACATAATGATTTTTGGGGAAAGCCACAGCTAAAAACCCCTGCTATTTGTGTATTTCATTAATCAGAAAATATGATAAGATTACAATGCTTTGCCCAAGCCTGAGCAACCTTTGCAGTATCTCTATCTATCTCACTACCAACCTATGCACAAGAATCTCTTGGCATGCCTTTCTCTCACAAGCTCCACACACAAACTTGTGCTTCATATTTCTTAGTCTAACCAACTTGTGCTCACCAAAGCAATGATTAAACTTGTGCCTTCATTCCTCCTTTTAAAGGAAATTCAAATGGATATAATTAGAGAGTTTTCTAATTAAGGAGTGATTTATTTTAGGCCTTCTTCTAATTGCATGCAGCTTTTGTTTAATTTAGATGATTTTACAACTCATAGTACACTATCCCTAAACTCCAATGTCAACTAGGTCTTTCTATGATATGACATGCATGAGTTAATTATGAGTGAATCTTCAATTTACTAGGTGAGGAGTGTTGGTTGCACCCCACTAGTGTAGGTTACAACCCACTACTATATTTCCCACTAATTCCTCCATCATTTGGAACTAGTTTAACTTAATTTAACTCGTTAAACAAAATTAAATAATTACAACTCAAAAGAACTCAATCCAGGGCCCTAAAATTTAGGAACCATTCTACAAGACTCTAGATAGACTCCCAACTTGAATTAACTGAGCCAACTAAGTAAAATTAACTTAGTTAACTATTACAAGTTGTCATGAGATGTGGGATTACAATTTAATTCCTAATTTAATTCAAGGACAATTTAAATTAGGATTTTATTTCTTGATGCTATTGTTAAAATTTCTTATTTCTATTTTCAACAATGGTAATCGTTGCCCATATTCCCAGGAGAAAACATAATGTTAGCATTTGCATTTTATGGTTTGCATTGAAGTAATTAAATTCTTTTCATATTGCAAATTGTGAGGGTGGGGTATGGACATGTGGATGACTAGATCCATGTGCATTTTCAATAGAAGCTTTTGTTTCATTATTTTTTTACATGATTTTCCATTCTCTTAGTTAGTAAATGTCTATTTTTAACATTGTAATTTGGTTAAATATAAAATTAATTTTGTTTTTTATATTTTAAGAGAATTTGATTAATATATATTTTGATTTTTCAATTTTTTTTATTTTTACAATAGTTTTTCCCTCCTCTATCTTTAACTAAATTAAATATAACGCTTAATAAAAATTAAATTTTAGACAAATTAGATTAATTAATTTAAACTATCACAAAAAATAAACTATATAATTGAAATCAAATTTTCAACCATTCATAAATATTTACAAAAATGCTTATAGTTTACCAAAAATCATGAACATATGTTATTATATTATATGGTTTGAACTTGTGAATGATTGAGGTTCTATTATGTTTTAATTTAATTATTGGTGGTGGTGGTGGTGGTTAATGTCCACTGAGACCAAATCGGTCTATCAGACCTATAATTTTCTTAGGTCTTAATTTTTTGGCTTCTCATCATTCTTGGCGAGATTGGTGTTGTAGCTCCTTTTTCTTTTCTCTACAATCTTCCAACTTCCTTTATCTTGCATCTCCTTCATCTCTTCTAGTTCTTGGGACATTGGTGTCTTAGCTTCGGGATTTGTTGTGTACGTCCTTTTGAAGATAGTCGAAGAAGAAGCTTGGTCTGGGAGATCTGCTTTGTTGTTAAATGAAGATTTATTTTGTGCGGGATACGAATCCTCATAAATGTTGATGCTTGAGGGGTTGTTGAGTTCACTTTTTTATTTTTGGGTGGGACTTTACCCATGCTCGTCTTTAGAGTTGTTTCTTTCTTGCCCGATTTCCTGCGATTCAGAGTTTTCTGGAGAGTTTTCTTCATTGATGACAGTGTAATGTTCTTTTTTTGCTCCTTCCCACCATGTAGATTTGCGGTGATTCTTTCTAGAATAACCTTTCTAGGAGGCTTTTGGGCAATTTTTAGCTAGATGGCCTATCTCAAAGCATGATCGACATCTGAAGAGGACACTTTCATAATCAACTTTCTGGTTTTACACATAGTCTTTACTTGTTAGGTTTATTTCAGCTGGGAATCCAGCGCTGAAGTCCATTTCCACACAAATGTGTGCATAGGTGGTTCTGGCATATTCCTCTATTTCTGGGCACCTGCAATAAAATTTCCCAATTACATTTCCAATGAATTTTAACGACGAGAAATTCCAGAGATGCAAGGGTAGGTTTGGCAATCTCACCCAAACTGGTGGTGAGGTTATGACTATTGTTGAGGGATCGAATGATGGGTTCCATGGCTTCATGAATAGGCCTAAATTTTCCCAAAACCAAGGGCCGAAATCTAGAATACATTGTTTGCTTTTAGGGTTTTCAAAATCTACTATAAAGAAACCCCTAGCACATGGGTAGATATTAATTTCATCAGAAATGACAGGCTTCCATACCTTTGAGATCCAACTGTGCAGAGTGTAGGACTCCAATACCTTTGTTATATACTTTCATATCATTTACTCTCAAAACCATAAGCTCCAATGTCTTTTCATTCACTAATCCTAAGGTAATGGAAACCTTCTCTTTATTTATGATTAATCTTCTTACATTTAATTCCATAATACTCTATATTTTATCATATTGAAGTGCATTGTTGCTAACACAAGTCAAAGATCGCAGATAATATATGCCTTATTGGGAATGAGCGGTGTTGCTGAAACAGCTGAACTTCATTGCTGAAACAGTCAACTCCGTTGCTGAAACAGCTGTCCCGTTGCTGCAACAGCCAGCAGTTGCTGAAACAACCGTCAAAGCACGCAACTGCTATGCGTTTTGCGATTCTGAGAACTTTTTGTGGATAATAGCAGCAGCCAGAAGATACGGTTACCTGAATATCTTGAAGATAGCATCTCTGTTGTCTCGGTTGTAACAGTATCTCTTTTTAAGAAAGAACAGATTTTTGTAGAACAGAATCGAGATCTCCGTTCTTAAAATTGTAAATGATGCCTCCTTTTAAAAGAGGAACATCATCATTAGAGGGGATCGATCAAATTGTAATTTTTGAGAACAGCATCGAGACAGAGCTAGTCTCCTCTTTTGTATGTACCAGTTTTCTAGACAGATGAATAAAGACCTGTTTGAGCATCCAGTTTAATCTTTCTCTTGGGAATCTTGTGGAAGGAAGGGCCCGCCTTCCTCACAAGATTCACCCCTTCATGTAGTTGTCAATGTATTTGCGTATTGGTTCTGTTCTGAAACACTAGTTACATGGTTTGTGATACTCTGTTTCTTAGCGCACATGTATTGATTGCACGAGTGGATGATGAAGCATGTGCTGAAGATCCCGGTACAGAGGATAGGGTCTTGCTCCATTGATTGCTTTCTTTTACTTGCATGTGATTAGAACAGAGAGGCCAAGTGCTGAGATTCCTGTTCCTGGGAATAGGGTCTTGACCTCTCGAGATTACTTCTGCAGTGTGATTAGTGCCAGGAGCAGTCTGAAGTTCCACCAAGGAATAGGTCCTGTTCCTGCATAGTTGAATGATTGGATACATTTATTTTCCTTTTGCTGTAACAAGAAATCGGTCTGCATAAGTTAATTGACTTCAGCTTTAATTAAGTAGACTGTAAATTGATAGATTACTGAATTTAACAATTGTGTGTGATTTTCACTACAACATGAACTGCTTTTGAATTGAGACAACATGCGCTATTACCTTTGGAATAAAAAGACCTTCTCGGTTGACAATTTAGTGGACTCGAATTGAACCAGAAAGCACCAACACAGAGCTATCAGCCGTGGCCAAAAACATCGACCAACAATTAGGGCACTTTCAGAAAACTTCAAAGCCTCATTGAGTGGGCAAGCCAACAAAGTGGCAGATGCTTTGAGCAGGAGAGCCTTGCTCCTACAGGAAAGCAACATACAGGTGATGGGATTCTAACATCTGAAAGATTTGTATCAGACAGACACAGATTTCAAGGAAGCTTTTGAAGCCTGTCAAAATCCCGTATTGAGAAACGCAAGCCCATGGTTAAACTATAATTTACAGGAAGTATTATTGTTCCGAGGTGGGCAGTTATGTATCCCGGATTGTTCAATGAGGGAGAATATAGTATGGGAGAAGCATAGTGGTGGATTAGCGGGGCATTTCGGAATCAACAAAACTTTGGAGCAACTCGGAAATTTTTATTATTGGCCCAAAATGAGCAGGGATGTACAAATATTGGTAAACAGGTGTAAAGTCTGCCAACTGTCAAAGGGACACAGTCAGAATACTGGACTTTACACACCACTACCCGTTCCAAGCAGGCCATGGGACTCGGTCAGCATTGAATTTATTCTCGGACTGCCTAGAACACAGCGGGGGTATGATTCGGTAATGGTGGTGGTAGATAGATTTTCAAAAATTGCTCATTTTATTCCTTGCCGGAAAACTAGTGACGCCACGTATGTTGCACACCTGTTTTTCACGGAAGTTGTTAGATTACATGGCCTACCCAAAACTATCATTTCAGACAGGGACGTAAAGTTCACAGGACACTTTTGGTGCACCCTGTGGAAAAAGTTGGGCACGCAATTGAATTTCAGCTCTGCGTATCATCCGCAGACTGATGGACAAACGGAGGTGGTGAACAGGAGCTTGGGGAATTTATTACGGAGTTTGACTGGAGAAAATTCACGATTATGGGATCGAGCTCTTGCCCAGGCGGAATTCGCTTATAACGATTCACCCAATCGTAGCACCGGACTTAGCCCATTTCAGATTTTGTATGGCATGCATCCTCGAGGAATACATGAACTACGAGATTTGGGAAAGCTGGAACAGAGAAGCGCGGATGGGGAAGATTTTGCAGAAGCAATGAGCGAGCTTCATGAAAAAGTCAAACTAAGGTTGCAGGACAGCGTACAGAAATACAAGCAGCAAGCACACTCAAAACGACAAGAGGTGCATTTTAATGTTGGAGACGAGGTCCTTGTGCATCTGCGCCGGGAACGGTTTCCTAAAGGCGCATATAATAAGTTAAAATATAAGAAAATTGGTCCATGCAAGATCCTACGGAAATTTTCAGCCAATGATTACGAGATTCAGCTGCCACCGGACATAGGCATATCACCTATTTTTAATGTGGCGGATCTGTTCCCATATAATGCCCAAGCAGAGGATGATAGTGCGGTACAGCCAGAACGGGACACCCAATTAGAAAGCAGTTCTTGGAAGAAACAGTTACCTTCGGCCCAGACCCATGAGATTGAAGGGATCCTCAGCACCCAGGTAGCTAAGAAGACGCGTGTAGAGCCTCTACTTTACACTTGATTATCCACCATTACTTACAGTTTTCCCTCATTCATCTCTCACTTTTGCCTCATTTTCCTTGCAAACCAACCCAGATCATTACATTATATGACTTTAAGCATGATTAAGGGATTTTGCTAATGTGTGACTGTTTTGTTTAGATTTTGACATATTTACAGGCATTCCGCAGCCATCTGATGATCCCGCAGCCTTTTTGTTAATCTCAAGGTTCCACGTGTCATTTTGCCAAATGAGCCACATGGGCACTTATGAATCAAGGTGCTCGAGGTTCCTGTGCTATCTGTTCAGCCATCCATGTCATCTGTACCTCCGGTCAACGAGGGTCAAGTTACGGTCAACAAAGGCAGCTTAACGGTGATACGTAAGCTGTTGGGTCACGTCAGTTCAAACGATGACTTGTCCGTCTTATGCAGACCATGGGGGACATAATCCAACTTTGGATTCAATGCCCATAACGACCAGAACCTCCAGCTCATACACGCAGACTTATGACGTGTTATGAACCTTAATTACGCATGACAGTTAGTTGTTTTTCAATTTTTGCTGTACGCATTAGGCCGTCTTTCAGATGCCTATAAAAACTAGCGTTTGCATACGCTTAATGTTACTTTTTAGTTGCTGCATTTTATAAACTTGTTATCATTTTAGAGAATTTGAAGACTCTGTTTTTATAGTGCTGTTCTAGCACTCTTGACTGTATTTTTCTGCACATGGAGTAATAGAAACAGTGCTGTTATGAAGTTTACAATTCTCTGAGTCTTCTTTGGATGATATGAATGGAGGGCCCCTATTCATGTTAGCCTTGTATAGTATTTTATGTTTAGCATTTCCTTATTTCTATTCAGCATTTCCTTTTCTTGAAACATGTACAACGTAATTTACTTTCATGTTATTTCATTTGCAGCCTTTATTTTAAGCTGATCAACATTGTTCTTTTGCAGGTTTTTAACCCGGGATTGCTTTTGTGTTTGTGAATTTGCTTTATATCTAGTGGTAGTTTCAGTTGACAGATTCTAAGTTGCTGCCTTTACTTTATTTTCATAGCTGATTTTTAGTTTTATTTCTCAAAGTGGTCTGCTAACATATGAATGATCTCTTTATCATAATTTGTCTATTTTTTAGAGATCAGAATACTAATAACTTGCAGCTGGCTTTGGGTGCTTTTTAGACTAATCTTGAACTAATTTCTAATCGTGTCTTACACAGTACTATGTGTTAGAGGCAGAGAGTTAGAGAGAGCTGAACATCATAACTAGTCTTTAAAGTAGATATTTCTCATTTTTATCACTTCTTAGACTTATCTTTAGCTACTTCCTAATCGTGTCTTACACAGTACTATGTGTTAGAGGCAGAGAGTTAGGAAGAGATAAACTTTATCATTGGTCTTTTAAGTGATTTTCTTACCTTTTATTTGCAGCAGCATGAATGGTGTCTAATGCCATTAGAAAGTGGTTCTTTGCTTTCAAAGTCATTTCAATTTATTTATTTCTTTCAAGATTTTCCTTTTCAGCAAGTAGTTAGAAATCACTAATCACACACTCTCACTCATCTAGAATTCACCTTACACACACCATCACTCATCTGTTTATAAATCACCACTCCATTTTAGGAAGATAAATTAACCACAAACAACACCCCAAACGACAAAAAGCTCTAAGAGGTTGCTTAAGTACATATAGTACACCTTCACTTCATCAGCTTACGAGCCCCGGGTTGACAATTAATGACATCAATTTAGGAACACTAAATTGACTAAACATTTTGGCGCCGTTTCCGGGGAAGTGAAATTAAGTAGCCATATTCTTAGAAAAAAAAACAAAAAAATTTCAAGGAAAGAAGTTGATAACCTATCAGAGTATGCTCTCCTCTTGCACTGCAAGGTGATCTGGAGGATCAGAAAAGAGAAAATTATTGATTTGGTAGTTTCTTGAGTATGCTCTCTTCTTGCACCTAGAGTGAACTGGAAGATCAGAAAAAGAACTATTAACTTGACTTGAAGAAAAATAATAAAAAATGACATGCATAGAGCTAGAGATTCTAGAGGAAGGTTTTTAGCTAGAGCTCGAAGTTCAATTTTTACAAGTCCATCTGCTTCAAGGGATAGACAAGAGACACCCCCGTTATCTCCAACCGAAACTCCTAGTCCTAGAATTCCTGGAATTCAAGAGCCAAGAGTTGACTCTCCTACACCTCCTATTGAGTTTGAACCAGGAAGAGACTCTTCTCTTTCTCCTACAGGAAGACCAATTGTAATTGAGGAATTGGAATCATCTAAAGAAGAAGGAGAAATCTCTTCTCATTCACCTTTTGTAGAGGAACCAGAAAATTTTGAAATCCCTAGCAGAATCATCATGGCAGAGGAAGAAGGAGGAGGTAGAGGTAGAGGTAGAGGAGGAGGAGGAAACAACAATAACAATAATGGAGGTAGAGGTCCCCTTGGAGGAGGAAATAGAGATGGGGATAATTCATTTGGGTTTCCCATTGTTAATGAGGATTCCCGAGCCACCATGAAAAACATATCACCATCTGTCCTCCCTAACTTCCATGGGTTAAGGACTGAGGACCCTGAAACATTCTTATTTGAGTTTGAAGTGGTATGTCGAACTTATGACTACCTGGATGACTCTCAGAAACTCAAGTTGTTCCCTTCAACATTGAAGGATCAAGCCTTGAAATGGTTCATGGGGTTACTCACTCAATCCATTAGGACTTGGGATGAGATGAAACAGACATTTTTGGATAGGTATTTAGACTATTGTATGCCTACTAATCACAAGGACGAGGTTTTTAAAATGATACAAAAAGAAGATGAGAGTCTAGAAGATTTACTTGAAAGATTTCAATATAACTTGAAAAGAGCAAAAATGAGTACCTTGGATGAAGAGACCTTAAAAGCCCTCTTATTAAAAGCCATTAGGGATGAATGGATAGACATCTTAAACATGATGGGGAAAGGGGATATTTCTCAACTTTCTCTCAATGATATAGTAGAACTTTGTATCCATCTCTCAAGGGGCAAATCAAAAACTCAAAAAGGGCCTAGAGATCCTTCTCTCCTTAGGGCAAATAAATCTGCAACAGGATCAGTGAGTAGGGCTGAAATCGGCAGTATGCTTGATGAATTTAAAACTGAAATCTTAGGGAGTCTTAGTGAACAACTTGATACCCTTAAGATTCACAATAAACAAAAAGCAGAAGCTGAGGCTTTGGCTATCTTTTGCCCGAAGTGTAGAAAGAAACATGCTTTAAGGGAATGTCCCTTAGATGCACACGTTGTAGAAATATGTGTAATTTGCTCAGAAACTCATGAGACCAAGGATTGTCCTTCAATTCCTGGCCTCAAAGCAGTATTTCAAGAGGATCCAGATACACTTGAATCTCTCTGTTTTATTGCAAGGAGACCTTGGCACGGACAACAGAATCAAGGGTTTAACAACTCTATGAATTCTCAATCCCAACCAAATTGGAACCCTTGGCAACAACCTTGGCGTCAACCTCAAAATGCTTTTCAAGCATGGATGCAAAGCATGCAAAATCCTTATGGGATATTTTCTCAATTCTATCAATATCCTCCATCATTTCAGAATCAGCAAGCTCCACAACTTCCAAACCAAGGTCAACAACTATTATTGCCATACCCTCAACAACAACAACCTCCTCCACAAAATCAAAATTCTCAACTATCACTTCAATCCCAGCAGAAATCAAATCAACTTCCCTCTCAACCATTACCAAATCCAAATAATAGGAACCCTCAAAATGCTTACATGATGGAAGGTCAACCATTCCCTACCTATATGGTTGTTCCTCTCAATGAAGTACAACTCAGATCAGGTAGAATCTTAGATCAACCTTCCACAAGTGTTTAACAACCAAGCATTTCTGAGGAAGAATCTCTCAAAGTCAACCTCTACAACCTCTACAACTCCCATAGTTGAGCAACCTACACCTTTAGCTACACCTCCTTTTCCTGAAAGATTGCAAATTGACAAAGGAGTGGAAAAAACAGATATGGGTGCCTGACTATAGTTTCCTAGATGAATTGAAGAATGTCTGTATCAAGATCCCCTTGTTACAAGCCATTAAAAATAATTCCCATTCTAGCGAAGACAATAAAGGAGTTAGTTTGAAGAAAACAGGAAAAAAACCAGAGATACTAAAAGATACATCTAGTTGGAAAAATTGCAGACATAATGATGGGTAAGATTACCATGCAAAAAGTATGTAGATCCCGGTAGCCCTATTGTCAAAACTCATATTAATGGGGTTGAAATCCAAATACTTTGATTGACTTAGGAGCCGCGATCAACATCATGAGTAGACAACCATGGATCAGTTAAAACTTCCTAACCTTCTTTTTACACCTACTTTGCTGCAGCTTGCAGACAGATCAATCATTAAACCTGATGGTGTATTGGAAGATATTCCAGTCTCTCTAGATTCTTGGGAATATCTAGTTGATTTTATGATTTTAACTCCCAAGAATAATCTAGGAGGACATCCTCTTATTTTAGGAAGACCTTGGCTGGCCACAGCTGATGCTTTCATAAGCTGTAGGTCTGGGACATGTATATATCAGATGGTAATTCCACCAAGAAATTCAACTTGTATCCCCCAGCAAAAGCTATAACATAAATAGAGAAGATGAATGGGTAGAGGATGAAGATACTATTCAACCTGTTCTAACCATCTCTGAGATCAGTGAGATAGTCAAATTCTAAATACATTAGAAAATTTTGAAATACCTTTAGAATATGACTCTACACAGTTTCAGTTAGATGCAGACATTGAATATCTCTCCTCTAGACAAATGTCTCTCTTCTCAATGGAAGAGTTTGGTAGTTCTACAGTTGAAATCCTTCCAGGAAAAACATTGAACATAACAAAAACTTGGGAAGACTACAACAAAAAGAATTAACTAAACTGTTGCAAAAACATTCCACTGCCTTTGCATGGGAATACACTGACATGAAAGGAATCGATCCTAAGACTTGTATTCATCACATCTATATTGAAGAAAATAGCAGACCTATTAGGCAACCACAAAGAAGGATGAATCCAAACCTTAGGGAAATCGTGAAAGAAGAACTTCAGAAATTGCTCAAGGTAAACTTCATTTACCCCATTTCAGATAGCCAATGGGTTTTCTCCCTTGGTTATTAGCCCAAAAAGAATGGTAAATGGAGAGTTTGCATTGATTATCGAGAATTGAACAAGGCAACCTTAAAGATCATTTCCCTCTACCTTTTATTGATCAGGTACTAGACACTTTAGCAGGTAAAAAGTATTTCTCATTCTTGGATGGTTTTAGTGGGTATAATCAAATTCAGGTAGCACCTGAATCAAGACAAAACCACATTTACTTGTCCTTGGGGAACTTTTTCCTACCGAGTACTCCCTTTTGGATTGTGCAATGCACCCGCTACATTTCAAAGGGCTGTATTAGGAATCTTTTCAGATCTAATTCATGATTGTGTAGAGGTATACATGGACGATTTCACAGTTTATGGTAATACATTTGAAGAAGCTTTGGAAAATTTGGAAAAAGTACTGGTAAGATGTAAGGAAACAAATCTTTCTTTAAGTCATGAAAAGTGTTTTATGATGTTTACTGAAGGGATTGTTTTAGGACATCATATTTCAGGAGATGGGATTAAGGTTGATAGATCCAAAGTTGAAGTCATCTCTAAGTTACCTGTTCCAAATTGCCAGAAGGATGTTAGAAGTTTTCTTGGGTTTACTGGGTATTACAGAAGATTTATTGAAAACTTCACTAGGATAGCATCCCCTCTTTTCAAATTGCTTACCAAGGACTGTGAGTTTAAATGGGATCCTGAGTGTCAATCTGCCTTTGAAGCTTTAAAGACTAGAATATCTGAAGCACCCATCTTAAGGGGGCCAAATTGGAAACTCCCTTTCCACATCTCTATTGATGCTTCAGATACAACTCTAGGAGCTATTTTGGGAGAAAAGGATTTGATCCCTTATGCCATTTATTACACAAGTAAGAATTTGACTCCTACTGAGTTAAATTATACTGTTACAGAAAAAGAGTTCTTAGCTGTGGTACATGCAATCAACAAGTTTAGACACTACATAACCGGCTATGAAACTTTTGTCCATACTGATCACTCTGCCATAAGATATTTAATGAAAAAACCTGTCACTAATGGTAGAATTACAAGATGGCTTTTGCTTTTACAAGAATTCAACATTACTGTGTTAGATAGACATGGAAAACAAAACACAGTAGCTGATTTCTTGTCTAGAATCCAAAACACTAATGAGGATTCTCCAGTAGAAGATAAGTTTCCAGATGAATACTTGTTTGCAGTGACTACCAAGACTCCTTGGTATGCAGATATGGCTAATTATCTTGTTACAGGGAAGCTTCCTCTACACTTATTTCCTAATGAGAAAAGGAAAATCATTCAGGAGAGTGCACATTATTCTTGGATTTCTAATGAATTGTTCAAAACAGGGCCAGATTGTATAATCAAAAGGTGTGTTCGGGAAGATGAAATGCCTGACATCCTTAAGGCATGTCATGATGAACCATGCGGTGGGCACTTTGCTTACAAGAGGACAGCCTATAAAATCCTTTCTTTAGGATATTATTGGCCTTCTCTCTTTAAAGATGCAAAGCAGTATGTTAAAAGGTGTGACAGCTGCCAAAGAGTTGGGAAACCAACTCCTTCAAATGAAATGCCTCTACAGCCTCAGGTATGCATCGAACCCTTTGAGAAATGGGCTCTAGATTTCGTTGGACCAATTAATCCACCATCAAAGCAAAAGAAGTATATACTAGTTTGTACTGATTATGTTACTAAGTGGGTAGAAGCAAAAGCATTGCCTTCTGCCACTGAAAATTCAGTTGTTCAATTTCTTTTTGAGGATATTTTCACTCGTTTTGGTGTCCCAAGGGAAATTGTGACAGATCGGGGCAGCCAGTTTACATCTAAATTGATGGAGAAGCTGATGGAGGAATATAAGATCAAGCACAGAACATCCACTCCCTACCATCCGCAATCTAATGGCCAAGTGGAATCTACCAATAAAGTTCTTGAAGGCATTATCACCAAGACTGTTCATCTTCATAGAAGAGATTGGGCAGAAAGGCTCTCTGAAGCCTTATGGGCCTATAGGACTACATGGAAGAACACAACAGGACATTCTCCCTATGAACTTGTTTATGGGAAGGAAGTCCTGCTCCCCATTGAGTTCCAAATCAAGACCTTCAAGATGGCAGTCCAATTGGGAATGAGCCTCTCAGAAGCTCAAAGACACAGAATGGACCAGCTAAATGAGCTAGATGAAATAAGACAAGATGCAATTCTAAGGACCGATCTAGTTCAGCACCAAAGATCTAAATGGCATGATCGTCATATCAAAGAAAGAAAGTTTCAGAAAGGAGATTGGGCTCTATTGTTTGATTCAAAGTTTAAGGAATTCAAAGGAAAGTTTCAAACTCATTGGCTTGGGCCATATGAGATTGATGAAGTCTTTAGCAATGGAGCAGTTCGAGTGAAAACTATTGATGAATTTCATACTCCTCTTATTGTGAATGGCCACTGCTTGAAAATCTATCAAAAGCCATTCTCAAAAGAAGAGTTTGTCAAGTTGTTTAAAGAAGATTCTGCAATCAGGTTGGTGGAGAAGGATTCTTCTCCTCCATCAGCCTAATCTTTGGATTTTGAAAAAAAAAAAAGAAAAAAAAAAGAAAAAAAAAAAGAAAAAAAAAAAAGAAAAAGAAAAATAAATAAATGTATGAGCCTGAAAACCAATCTCTGATTGGCAGTCTCATGCAGAAAACCTGAGGTGAAAATCAGGGTCACCTGACACCTCATGTTTTCCAAAAAAAAAAAAAAATCTCTCTCTTCCATCTCATTTCGCCATTTCATCCACCTCATTCACTATCTCATTCATTTAATCACTCTCACCTCACCTCATTTCTTTCCATCCATCCATCCATTCATTAATTCATTCATTACATTTCATTCCATCAATAAAGTCAATTTTTTTTTTAGACAACTAAAGTTATTTTGTGCAGCCGGAGAGTACCACTGCAGATTCCGCAGCCATCTGGAGATTCTGCAGCCATCTAACGATTCCGCAGCTCTCTGCACCTGCATAAAAAAAAACACAGTCTGTTTGAAAAGAAATTTACAGTTCAGAAGTCATCAACAATAAGTGGAAAAGAGTCATGCAACAACAATAAAACAATGAAGGGTTAGTGGAAAATGATCAAAGGCAATCCAATCGTGAATCTGAGGTATGATCTAAATCCTAAACTTAAGGTTATCTCATTTTGTAAAGTTTCCGGGGTTATGTTTTGGCCATTTAATGTAATGATTACCAGTTTTCCCATCATTCGACCAAAAATCCACGTATTCTCCCCACTCATCGGTCATGCTTCATCACGATTTTGAAACTCAGTTGCGGCTGCTCCTCCATTAAGGTTTTCGTACCTAAGTGACGTAGACTACTGTACTACGTCTCTCTAAGTCATAATCCTGCAGCCAAGTGTAAACCTATGACTGAAGCCTAAGGACCTAACCGTTTCTACCCATCATTTCATAACCCTCATACGCTCATATCATTCCATTCACGCTGTTTCATTTCCATATTTCCCTTATTCCGCTGTGCTCACTACGCTGCTACCTTAGCCACACTCTGTTTTACGTCTTCCTCTCTACTAATTCTGGTTATCAGTGTTACGGTTGTTACATTAGAGCCGTAAAATTACGGTGTTAAGGCCACTGTTGAAGCCGTGTAGCCTTTTGATTTAGAACAGAGCCGTAAATTCACTGTGTTAAGGCCACTGTTGAAGCCGTGTAACCTCCCTTTTCCAAAAGTTTTAAGAACAGAGCCGTAGAGCCAATGGGTAAACTCTTGAGAGTAGAACCCGAGGGTTCGAAATTTCTGGAGGGATATCCTCAAGTTAAAGACGCTTTGCAGAAAGCAAACTGGCTCCAATGCATCCAGAAATTCAGAGGTTACCATAGAGAGGTTACGAAGGCCTTTGCACGTTCCTTGAGAGATAAAGACAATCAAGTGGAGATAGGTGTTGTAGGGAAAAGTATCCGACTCAGATGACCCTATCCCACTCTAGGGGTGACAGTTCCTTAGCAACAACTGTAAAACAAACTACTTAAGATTTACTTCTTTATGAAAGCAAAAGAGAATGGAGAAATGCACTAACCGTTGCCTTGCGCTTAATGTCAAATCCAAACTCTTCTCTTTGGCCGCTTGCTCCTAGCTCTTTGTTCTTCTGCTCGCCCAGCTACAATGAGATCCTGCAAAATAACAAAGAAGGAAACTACAAGAGGCATGCAATCATAACTGGTTCATGGATTAGTGTAAACCAAACATGAAATCATCACAATATATTATCGAAACAAGAGCACATAGAAGAACCTCAATAGCTTTTATTAATGAAGAAGTAAAGGTTCTGAGAGTATTACAACCATTGAAGGCTCCAACCCAGCAACACCTCCCAGCAGAAAGAATTGCTCTTCTTCACCTCTCTCAAAAACAATCACCAATAACTCAATAGTGAAACCAACAGCATATCATTACTTTGCACAAAATTCCAGCCTCCTGAGCTCATAGGAGAGAGCTCAATATATAGATGAATTGAGAAAGGATGAGTCAGCTTGCAACTGATGTGTAGCTGCCTTGTGTCCTCTCTCTCTTCAGTTAATCTTTAGTTGATCTTCAGTTCTTGAGTCCACTTGGAGAACCTTGCTTCCACTTGGAGAAACAGAGCCTTTGACTCATCACAAGGCGAAATACCTGATCCAAGTGTCATTTTTGGAAGATTCCAAAGCAATGACTCATTGTGCCACTTGTCCCATCTCGCTCAGCGCAGGTGGCCTTTGTTCCACTTGCTTTGCAACGCAGGTACACCATGGAGCAACTGAGTTTCAGCGCAGAAACCTAGTGGAGCACCTGCTTTGATTTCAGGATTGCTTGTTTTTGAGTGTTTTCAGGTGGAGAACTGATCTGAGAGCTGTTGGTTTGCTGACCTTGTTCCTCTAGGGGTAGGAACATCATGTTTAGGGAACTTTGGATCCCTTGGATTATTGACAATTCATGCTTGTTGCTGTAAGGCACAAAATTGTCTATAACAGATGCCCCCTAAAGTATGAGGTCGTTTATCGGGTGAAATGCTTTATTGAGAGGATCCGAAGTTCATTCAATCTGCTGAGAAGTGTCCTGTAATAAGATACAATACAATACATTATTTTTTCATACATTTTCATGATCTAGCTGAGGCGGGCATTCCCATGCTCAGCTTTATAAATACATTTCGGTACATAGAACAGACGATCGTCTGATTGTAGACTGATAATTCTCTGCTGAAATTATCATCCTTTGAGAAGGATGATCATCTGCTGTAATGATGTACATATCAAATGTCTTTATGTCCTGAATATATATCGCAGCCCGGATGGATGAAACTAGATCCGGGGTCTTCAATCTCTTCCGATCTTCACTCGATGTACAAGTCGATCCATGTGAGAATTTCTTGAAGTCGAACATGGAAAGACATCGCTTGATTACCGGTCAATGATGTAAACCGTTAACAAGCGCGAGAGGAATCACCGATAAGGATGATGACCCTCAAGGTACGGCAGTACAATCCAAATGGTGGGAATAAAGGACTTGGCGTCGACCACCATGCAAAATCTTCTGGTCGAAGGTCATTGATGTATACCTATCGCCGGAAGTGAGAAACTTGCCATTGAGGCATGCAAGCTTCAAAGTACTGAGGGGGGTGTTCCTAGATCAACTCCTTGGATAATGAGCTGATGTCGACAAGGAGCGATCCGTCAAAGGAGGGCCTTAATGAATCCCACATCAGTGACACGGAACGGAGCTAGTGATTGTGATGAGGTGAAAACAAACTGTGATGTATGATTCAGGGTGGCGGTCATGAAGTGGATGAAGGATAATGTATGGCAGTGGGTGGAACACGGTTGACTCTTTAGCAGAACCACATCTCTTGAACATATAACGACACTGATGTGATGGATTGGTAGCATTACCCCAATTGTGGATGGTGTGGCGAGGACCATGGTTATGAGACCGGTGAATGAAACAACCCAACCCGATGTGATACGGAGGACAAAGTGTCATGTTCAAGAGCGACTTGCTACCATTAATGCTGTGAGGTTCTCCCAATTTTTCCCCAGTCATTGCTGACCAGTACCTCTTTATTTTTGTCAAGCTTGAGGAGGATAACATATGCTTGTTCTATAACCTGCCCTTCGGGCAAGCCCATCGCTATGTTTTAACGAGCCTAGCGATAGGGAAACTCGTTCTCGTCTAAAGACAAGTTTGTCGCTATTTAATCATTTTAACGAGTCTAACGACAAGGAAAACTCGGTCCTTTTCATTTTTAGAGAGTCTGAAAAGGTACGGAAAGTTAACTCCAAAATTCCTTTTTCGTCATCTAATCCCTTAAGTCCGAAAAAGTATAAAACAATACAGAAGGGATGAATTTTCGATTTCTTTAACGAGCCGAACAAAACAAGCGCTCGATCTTTTTGTGCAATAATCCCTCAGGTCCAAAAAGATTAAAATCTAGAGGAGGGATAGCTCTTCCGGTCGTTTAACGAGCTGGAAGGCCAAAACTTGGCAAACTTTTCATATTTTACAAGTCAAGAGAAAAGAGCTCAAAGAAGACTCGTCTTTTGAGGAACGAGTGATAAACAGGGATAGCAGCAGATTCCAGGTACAGGTTGGAATTTTCCAATCACGGCAGTGTCACAAGGATGGCTAAGTGAAATCACTCTTTGCAGCTGTTCCTCAAAATGGGTAAACAAACATATGGAGATGAACGATTGGCCAAATGAACGGATGGAGGTGACGGCATATAAACACGACCAATGGCTTTAATATGGCTGTCAAAGGTTACATTTACCAAGGTTATTTACCGGTTCATTTTTTCTGGGTGAGCTTGAACTCTAGGGAAGATTGCTCACAACTTATGTTTATTTTTTAACGAGCATGAACTATGTGCTAAAACTGCTCGGTGATGCCCCCAGCATAATAATGCAGACGAGGCATGCCCCCCAAGCTTCATTGCATTCAACTTTGTTGGTTGGAATGAAGGTTTACCATTGAGATCTGGAAAGGGGATTGTTTCATTTTTCAATGAGGTTGACATAGTAAAAGAACTATCCTCATAGCCCACTGTATTTACAGTATTCGATAGAAAATCGAAAACTGAAGGATGATAAAGGTCATCTTGAGTATCTTCTCCACAACCCGGGAGAAGGGAACAATGGTGGGAATCATTCCATGGTGCCCCGTCAATTACCATTGATTGGACTATTCCTTTGTCGGTTCCATGCACTCGCGACCAAGGACATGAAGGGGTGCCATATTCTCTAGAACTATCTATCCAAACACTTGATGAGCGTTGAATTGGGATTGCCCCCCAGGCCAAGAAAATTGATTGCTACAATACTTCCATTGGGCTTGGGGACAAAACCTTTGCATGATCCATGCCGATATCGTTTTCTGACATCTTTTGTGCGGAAGATATCATATTGCAGGTTCCTACTGTCGCCACTTCTCCCACAATGAACGTTGGTGGAAGGGTGAAAGTTCCCATTAATGTAGGATCTTTTAGTAGGCCTACTCCGATATTTTGAAACGAATGGTCGCTTCCATGGATCAGAGGAACACTTCCTGTAACTTGTGAACCATTAGGGAGGAAATTTTGTTGGTCAATGATCGTAATCTCTCCTTGAAAGGGGAATGCGATTTTCCTAAAATAGGTCGACACAACAGCTTCCATGGCATAAATCCATGGTCTTCCCAATAGGATGTTATAGTCAAGATTGCCATCGATGACTTCAACATCTATTTCTACTGTTTTTCCCCCTAGTTCAACTTTCAAGTTACTAAGGATACCGTAAGGGGTATATGTCCTCCCGTCGAATGCTTTTAATGTTGTCGATGATCGCGACAAGGTTGGAGATCCTAAAGTTTTCCAGCAACTCATCGACATAATACATGTCGATGCCCCCTCATCAATAATTGTTCGATGAACAGTTTTGTTGAGGGCTTTCACTTGGACGAGGAAAGCTAGTTGAGCTGGTAACTGAGGATCATATCCTTTGTGATCAAAGGATACAAGATTGGAATCTTTAGGATCCACCCCACCAATTGCTGATAACAATGCCTGCCTTTGGGATGGGCAATTTTGTAGTACTTCAAGAGTCGACATAGCAGACGGCGATTGCGCCAAATCTTCCACTATATTATAATGCTGTGCCGCTCTGGCACGAGGATTAAATGTCGACTTGTGTACTACTCCCTTTGGCGGTTTTATTGTTAATTCATGTGTGATGGGGGTACAACTTCTGCCGAAGTTGTTGTCGAACTGCTAGGTTGATCTTTACCTTTATCGTTCGACACCTGTGGATTCCCGTAATCTTTGTTCCTTGTCGAAATCAAAGCATCATTATGTTGCTTCGATATCGATAACATAAGCACTTGCGACGGTGAAGCATTTTCACTACCAACCAGATTTTTTCCTCGATCGAGAAACGGATCAGTTAACACAGCTGGAGTTTGCGAACTCTTTAAGAATCTTTTTAGATCAGCTTTTTATGGAAATTCTCTCGTCCAGTGATCCTCATCACATATCTGACACCCATAAGGTGGTTTCCTATCTCGAGGAGGGCTTGAAGAAGTTTTTCGAGGAGATGACTCTCCTTGTTTCTTCTTCTTCCCTTTGTTTTGATTCTTCCTGCTTACTGGTTGATTGGTTTCTTTGCCTTTATCTGTCGATACGGCATTTACTTCCGAAGCAAGAACTTCTTCATGCGCATTTTGATTTGAATCCTTACGGGCTTTCTTTTGATTGGTCCTTTTCGGATTCGTGTTTGCCGTGCCAATCACGCCATCGCCGGCATGAGAGTCACTATTTGATTTAGGAGGAGGAGGGATTGAAAACTTTGGTCTAGGGGCATCTGGTATTTTGTCATAGAGCGTGCCGGACTGAGTATATACTAAGTCCAAATATTGTGCACGAGCGATAACCTGCTCTTCTGTTACGACTCCCCCCTTTTCCACATCTTCCGTTATGGCCGGAAGTAACGACTTTATAAACCACTCAGCTAAAATCTGATCGGGAACGTATGTTTTAACCATTCTTCGTCGACGTCGCCACTCATGTATATGATCTGATATATGAGTTGCGGTTGTCTGTTTGAAATTAGTCAATATCTCTGTTCCCGTTTCATACCTTATTGGTAATTGAAAGTGGGTCAAGAATGTCGTGGCAAGGGAGCCAAAATTGTCGAATGAAGCTCTAGGCAATTCTATATACCATTTTGCCGCTGGACCTGTCAATGTCCTCTGAAAGAGGCGAAGCCTTATCGAATCGTCATTTAAAGTGTTCGATGAACACCATAGATGAAATGTCATCACATGATTCGACGGGTCTTCACCTGGATTTCCATTGAATTTAGGAATGTCGGATGGAAGTTTGTGTGGAATCACTGGCCACCAAGGGGCGTAAGCAATTGGATCATTGGTTAACCGATGTAAATCAGGCAACTCTAAAGTTGCCACGAATGGTAACTGTTGATTCAAGTTAGGTGAAGCGTAACCAGGATACAATGGAATCGCCTGAACAGTTGGTCTTTGCATACCAGCATAATGGAGTTGATGTTGGTATGATGAATACGGTTGATGGACTTGACCACTATAAAGCGGTTGATTTTGACCATTTTGAATATATGGTTGTCCAGTATTCGCAAAGATTTGTTGTTCGGAACCTTGGTACACTTGTTGGAATTGCGGTTGTTGGTATTGCACTATCCACGGTTGCGACACCATGGGTTGTTGCGCTACACTAATCATTGGACCAAGATGTGGGGTAGTTGTACCCGGCTGTACTTGTGTTGCCCCACCAGTAGGCGATTGTGGTTGGGTCGCAGGGTCAAGGGGCTGTTGCATGAGAACCTGAGAAATCTGAGGTTGACATACAACAGGCATTGTTTGAACTTGCGACACGGTCACAATAGCCGGTGTAGTTGGGATGTTTGTCACAGGTACACACTGTTGCATAGAATATACAACTCTCGGTGGCTGGGATAGCATAGGTACCCAACTATTCGTTGCAATTCCGCCATAACTTGAATAAGGTTGAGAACTCCCGTATGGGTACCCTCCCGGAGGGGGTAATGAAAGGGCATACTGCCCCCCATACGGTAGCAATCCGGAACTCAAGGCAATTGATTGTCCTGGAGGACTGGATGGCCTAATTAGATTCCCAAAAGGGTCAATTTGATGAGTCTCACCATGAGAGTTACCAGACATTACTCCGGAACAAACAGGATCAGACCATACTGTCGAGATAGTCTCTTGGTGGACTCCTTCTAGCGACTGAGAGCTAGTTGGGACAGATGGTATGCCGGCGAACATTGTTGGATTTGCAGCAGGTAATTCTGCCGTCGCCGTGTCATTCGACACAGTCCTAGATGTCGACGGTTGTTCAGTCATTTTTAGTCTATCCAATTGATCACCTAGTGATTCTACAGGAACTTCCACTGGTGATGGACAAACTTCTGTTGTAGCAGGAAATAGAGTGACCCCTACTCCAAATTGAATTGGAGTGGATACTTGCGGTTCTTCTATAATTTCCTCTATCGCAATCAGACCAGGTGGAAGAGGAAGACCGTCAGGTCCGTAAAAGATTTCCGGTGCCGAAGAAGGGGTTGTATCGACCGCGACAGATGTTTGAGGAACAAAACTCTCTGGACCGGTTACAAATGGAACTGGTTCAGTCATACAAGTATTTGCCCCCAGACTAGGATCAGTATTACTGTCCCTCTGTGGCGATTGAACTTCTTCTATGGAGGCAGGGTTTCCGGAAATGTTTGGAGTGACCAGAATCTCAGATGTTGTTGGAACACTTGTTCTAACTTTTAAAGGAGATTTTGAACTGGTTCGACTAGCTCGCTTTGTCCGGATTGTTTTCGATTCCGGAGACAAAGACGGTTGACTCGCAAGCCTCCGAGAACGACGGATATTCAATTGACTTTCTTCCACGATTGCGGATTACTCGATCAACTAAAATATAAAGGGGAAAATTTGTGTTTCCGATTTGAATGAATTTTATTAGACGCTTTTAAACATAACTTTGCTTTTTCATGTTTTAAGAGTCGAGAAAAAGCTAAAGATGACTCTAGTCTCCTTCGATGTATTAACGAGCCCGAAGTGACAAATGCTCGGTTGGACCTTTTCAGTTATAGAGTTTGAAAAGGGCCAAACGAAACTGCTCTGGAGATCTAGGCAGAGGGTGTGCCAAACTTTTCGCGAAACCACAGAATACGTTTTACGGTACGGGTGGTCGATCTTCGTGAATGTTGTGTTCACTGCATCGCGATCAGTAGGGCGGCCGACATGGCTTCCTATGGATAAAGGATAATTGCCTATAGGGGTCTCCCAATATATACGCGACGGTACGTGGGAGCACAAGTCCGTATTAGTGCTACCGACTCTCAGGAGGAATCACCCACCTTCGTAGAGATCGACAGTCACTATGTTTAACGACGCCGGAACACGTCTCTACCTAGACCTCTAGATGTTTGCGTTATGTTACAATGCGTTGTTAGGTTCATTCAGTATATTTTAAGTTGATCTTTTTTAAAGTTTGCCTTTCAAGGTTCACCACGAGATGTATATGACAAATTCCTATATGCAGCCTAAGATGAGAAGCAAGCTTTTTCAAATCTTTTTGACTGATGAAAATCTTAACTACTGAGGGAGAAGAAAGGCAAATTCTTTTCACACAGTTCATACAGCACAAACTAATGCACTTTCTCCTAAATCATCATGCAAACTTTTTCAAATGCAAAATACACAATGCATGTATTTTCTTTTCCCTTTCTTAATGTCGATGGATTACAAAAAGAAAGTGGTTATATAACTTTGATTTCGATTTAGAGTGAAAACAAACAAGTTTGTCCAAAATCAAAAGACACCTTAAGATTCACTTGCTTAATCACTGGAAATACATGAAATCAAACCATAATGACGAAATTAAAATGACTAATCAGCTATGGACAGCAAACAAGCTAATTCTTTAGACCAGCAAAATGCCTAACACAGGTTCAGATCTAAGAGGCCAAAAGCAAGACTAGTTTACTCTTCGTTATGGGAAATTGTAAATGAGTAAGAAATACAAAGAACAAGTACAATTTCGTTATATAACAAAGGCAGAATGATGGCAAGTAATATTGGTTTCAAAACAGGCACAAGACTGACACCTAGCAGCAAAACTAAGTGAAAACAGGCAAGAGAAAGGAGGAAACCCCAAATGCACTAAGCAAATTTGGGCCAACGCAGGTTCTGCACAGCCAAACTGGCTCTCAGCGCAGGTAGCCCCTTCGGGACCTGCGTTGCAAAGCAGGTAGCCTGTGTACTACCTGCTTTGGAAAACGAGAATTGCGTTTTCACAGTTTCCGGGTCATAATTTTCTCAAAATGCACGGTTTTTTCTCAAATCAGAAGCAATCAGTCAAGCACACTCAAAGGGATGATTAGGAAGGTGCAAAGCTATCACTAAGAGCTTACAAGGATCCTTGTAGATCAGCTCTTCAAATCATGAATTTGCTCAGAAAATGAGCAAGAGTAGCTGCCCTCTACTTCGCTTTTGATATAGTCAAAAGCTTTTCGATTTGGTACTCTTTTGTTCAGGAAATGAATAGCAAAATACTACAAACACAATCAAACGGATACGATCCCCAGTGGATTCACCAGTTTGTTGTAGGGAAAAGTATCCGACTCGGATGACCCTATCCCACTCTAAGGGTGACAGTTCCTTAGCAACAACTGTAAAACAAACTACTTAAGATTTACTTCTTTATGAAAGCAAAAGAGAATGGAGAAATGCACTAATCGTTGCCTTGCGCTTAATGTCGAATCCAAACTCTTCTCTTTGGCTGCTTGCTCCTAGCTCTTTGTTCTTCTGCTCGCCCAGCTACAATGAGATCCTGCAAAATAACAAAGAAGGAAACTACAAGAGGCATGCAATCATAACTGGTTCATGGATTAGTGTAAACCAAACATGCAATCATCACAATATATTATCGAAACAAGAGCACATAGAAGAACCTCAATAGATTTTATTAATGAAGAAGTAAAGGTTCTGAGAGTATTACAACCATTGAAGGCTCCAACCCAGCAACACCTCCCAGCAGAAAGAATTGCTCTTCTTCACCTCTCTCAAACAATCACCCAATAACTCAATAGTGAAACCAACAGCATATCATTACTTTGCACAAAATTCCAGCCTCCTGAGCTCATAGGAGAGAGCTCAATATATAGATGAATTGAGAAAGGATGAGTCAGCTTGCAACTGATGTGTAGCTGCCTTGTGTCCTCTCTCTCTTCAGTTAATCTTTAGCTGATCTTCAGTTCTTGAGTCCACTTGGAGAACCTTGCTTCCACTTGGAGAAACAGAGCCTCTGACTCATCACAAGGCGAAATACCTGATCCAAGTGTCATTTTTGGAAGATTCCAAAGCAATGACTCATTGTGCCACTTGTCCCATCTCGCTCAGCGCAGGTGGCCTTTGTTCCACTTGCTTTGCAACGCAGGTACACCATGGAGCAACTGAGTTTCAGCGCAGAAACCTAGTGGAGCACCTGCTTTGATTTCAGGATTGCTTGTTTTTGAGTGTTTTCAGGTGGAGAACTGATCTGAGAGCTGTTGGTTTGCTGACCTTGTTCCTCTAGGGGTAGGAACATCATGTTTAGGGAACTTTGGATCCCTTGGATTATTGACAATTCATGCTTGTTGTTGTAAGGCACAAAATTGTCTCTAACAATAGGGGACCTGAAGTTTACAGTCACTGAGAGCAGCATAGCACAGGCCACTTCACTCCCACAAACTGGAGAAATATGGTTTAAAAACAGATCAGTACAAGACCAACAGTGGAAGCAAATCTTGAAGAACCCAGGTATGGATACCAGCATTTTTACAAAAGGGATTCCTGTTACTTATGTAAAGGAAGAATGGACAACTTTACTGTTATTAGTGCAAAAATTCTTTACTTGTGAGGGAAGGTTTGGAGTTTTATATGTTTACCATGCCAAAGTCATGATGCATTTCTTAGGAGATGATATTAACCTTCCATATTTTCTACTCTCAAGTCTTAGAAAAATGTGTTCAATTGCCCAAAGGAACCCGACAAACATTGAACCACATTTGTACCATCATGGTCTTGTTAAGATGCTAGTTGAGGAACAGTTGAAAGCAAAAAGAGATACCTGGGAGAAATTTCTTGTGAGAAACCATTTTGAAGAAGCAGGAGAAACCTCTGTGCCTAGAAAGAGTAGAAGAAAAAGAAAAGAGGCTACCCCTGAAACTGTTGTCCAAGAGGAAACTGTCCAAGAACAGATTGAACAAGAAACTGATGTACATCATTCTGAACATGAAATTGATCCTGAGCCTGCTGTGGACACTGATCAAACAACTCAAGGAATCATCACAGAAACCCTCTCAGAACTTGCCCAAGAAGTTGCTCAAAAGAGAAAAGAGAGTAGAATGAAACAAAAGAAAAATAAAGGTAAAGTTGTAGCTCAAGAAACTTACGCTACTCCTGAGAACTCTAGTTAAGAAGACACTCAGCCCTTAGCACAAAGGTTGGCCCAACTCCATGAAACTGCCCTTTCCAAGAAGGTGGAAAAACAAAAGCAAAAAGTACAAAAAGAAAAACAGAGTACCACCTCCGTGAGAAGGAGCAACAGATTACAAAATAAAAAGGGGGCCACAAAGGGTAAACAGTCATTCTTCATTGACTTGAGCACACCTCAAAAAGGTGCTACAAAACCTGACTTTGAGAAAAGTTCTCCACACGCTGAGTATGTTGAGACCAGTCCTCCACGTGAGGAAAGTCCTTTTGAGCATGAGCCTGAATTTGAACATGGATCCGAATTTTAGTATGAGCCTAGCTCAAAGTGGTCACCGGAGGTTGACCCTGATCAACAGAAAGTTTATAATTACCTAGAGACGCTAGAACAAGCAGTGGCTGGGCCAAGCACTGCTCAACCCTTGGAGCAGCAAGTCCAATCATTGAAGCAGGAAATATTTGAGCTAGAGGTACTAAATCGCCACATCAAACAAGAAAATGAAAAACTGAAGATACAGGGCAATGTGGACAAGATGGTCCAAGATAACACCATGCTTCATATGGGCCTGTGGCAAAAGGAAAACAAAACGCTCAAGAAGAGATGCAGAAAATTAAACAGAGCTTTAATCAATCTGAAATTCAGGTGTTTGATGAAAAGACCAAGAATCAATGTGGCCACATAGAGAAAGAAGAGAAGGTTGGATGTCTTGGCAGAGGCATCCCAACAGGTGGACTGAACCATGTTTTGATTGCATGAGGACATGCAATGCCCTCGTAGTGGGGGTATGTAGAGCCTCTACTTTACACTTGATTATCCACCATTACTTACAGTTTTCCCTCATTCATCTCTCACTTTTGCCTCATTTTCCTTGCAAACCAACCCAGATCATTACATTATATGACTTTAAGCATGATTAAGGGATTTTGCTAATGTGTGACTGTTTTGTTTAGATTTTGACATATTTACAAGCATTCCGCAGCCATCTGATGATCCCACAGCCCTTTTGTTAATCTCAAGGTTCCACGTGTCATTTTGCCAAATGAGCCACATGGGCACTTAGGAATCAAGGTGCTCGGGGTTCCTGTGCTATCTGTTCAGCCATCCACGTCATCTGTACCTCCGGTCAACGAGGGTCAAGTTACGGTCAACAAAGGCAGCTTAATGGTGATACGTAAGCTGTTGGGTCACGTCAGTTCAAACGGTGACTTGTCCGTCTTATGCAGGCCGTGGGGGACATAATCCAACTCTGGATTCAATGCCCATAACGACCAGAACCTCCAGCTCATCCACGCAGACTTATGACGTGTTATGAACCTTAATTACGCATGAGAGTTAGTTGTTTTTTAGTTTTTGCTGTACGCATTAGGCCGTCTTTCATAAGCCTATAAAAACTAGCGTTTGCATACGCTTAATGTTACTTTTTAGTTGCTGCATTTTATAAACTTGTTATCATTTTAGAGCATTTGAAGACTCTGTTTTTATAGTGTTGTTCTAGCACTCTTGAATGTATTTTTCTGCACATGGAGTAATAGAAACAGTGCTGTTATGAAGTTTACAATTCTCTGAGTCTTCTTTGGATGATATGAATGGAGGGCCCCTGTTCATGTTAGCCTTGTATAGTATTTTATGTTCAACATTTCCTTATTTCTATTCAGCATTTCCTTTTCTTGAAACATGTACAGCGTAATTTACTTTCATGTTATTTCATTTGCAGCCTTTATTTTAAGCTGATCAACATTGTTCTTTTGCAGGTTTTTAACCCGGAATAGCTTTTGTGTTTGTGAATTTGCTTTATATCTAGTGGTAGTTTCAGTTGACAGATTCTAAGTTGCTGCCTTTACTTTATTTTCATAGCTGATTTTTAGTTTTATTTCTCAAAGTGGTCTGCTAACATATGAATGATCTCTTTATCATAAATTGTCTATCTTTTAGAGATCAGAATACTAATAACTTGCAGCTGGCTTTGGGTGCTTTTTAGACTAATCTTTAACTACTTTCTAATCGTGTCTTACACAGTACTATGTGTTAGAGGCAGAGAGTTAGAGAGAGCTGAACATCATAACTAGTCTTTAAAGTAGATTTTTCTCATTTTTATCACTTCTTAGACTTATCTTTAGCTACTTCCTAATCGTGTCTTACACAGTACTATGTGTTAGAGGCAGAGAGTTAGGAAGAGATAAACTTTATCATTGGTCTTTTAAGTGATTTTCTTACCTTTTATTTGTAGCAGCATGAATGGTGTCTAATGCCATTAGAAAGTGGTTCTTTGCTTTCAAAGTCCTTTCAATTTATTTATTTCTTTCAAGCTTTTCCTTTTCAGCAAGTAGTTAGAAATCACTAATCACACACTCTCACTCATATAGAATTCACCTTACACACACCATCACTCATCTGTTTATAAATCACCACTCCATTTTAGGAAGATAAATTAACCACAAACAACACCCAAAACGACAAAAAGCTCTAAGAGGTTGCTTAAGTACATATAGTACACCTTCACTTCATCAGCTTACGAGCCCCGGGTTGACAATTAATGACATCAATTTAGGAACACTAAATTGACTAAACAACGCGCAGGAAGTAATATCTTCATTACCTCGTCAAGTGGAGAGACCGTCCAATGGAGGACAGCTCGTGGCTCGATGCGGCACAGATTCAGAAGGCTGGTTATTCGGTGGAGGAACTCATGGAACGGAGCCATGAAATTTATTTTACCCCGGAAGCCTGATGCAAGAGCATCTGGTTAACAGGGTGGAGATAGAAAGAAGGGTGGCATGGTTTCTGAGAAGGACAGAGAACTCTCGCAGAACGGACAACATGTCTTTTTCTTCTTTATTTTTAATTATTTTTATTATCTGTTGTTTTTGGTTTCTGTTTAAAAATGCCTAGAATACTGTAACGAGTTCTAATTAGGAACAATAATATTAGTTAGAATCATTAGTCGCTGAACAATTATATACTATTGTAAAAACAAACAAAGGGAAACAAGCTAGCCATGCATAAATGTCAAATATGAAATCACTGATGTAACTGATAATTGAACAACTGACAGCGGTTATCCAACTGCTTGAGAACAATGATACAAAAACGAGGGAAAGCAAGCCCATAGGGGTTCAGGAGGGAGAAGAGAAAAGAAAGAACATAAATAAATATATACATCTTGTTTTTCAGTGCACAAACAACTCTTACATGCGTCCTCAAAAATAGAGACTGTACAATTCCATGCTGTGCTTATATTTTATTTTTCCTTCATGTACAAAACCTATTATATGTTCTTGACAGACTTCGAACCAGCGGAAGGACAAATAAACAAACGAGAGGTGACACCAACCAGCACCGGTCATGAGTTACAGTGCCCAAACAAATACATTTTCCAGGTATGCAAACGAAACTGTAAGGCGACTCAAGATTTTCTTTCCACATACAATTAACAATCCATCTTAGCATAAATATAATTATTAATTGTCCATCTCAGCATACAAATTAGTGTTCAACGTAGCTTCAAACCCTACCTAGTTCACAAGCCTAGGGTTTGACAGGGTCATGAACAAAAGCCGTGGCGAGAACTATTCACTATAGTAGCCAACAACCAAACCAACGACCCATACAAGAATCCATTACAGACAAGAAAAACAAACAATTCTACCCTGAAGATATCCAGAATGGCCGGAAGCCCAATGCATTCGACCCAGCGAATGGCTCCACCTGCATAGGGACGAAAGGAGGAAGGGTTAGTTACCAACCCTTGAAGGAAAGCAAGAAACTAAGAAATTGGAAGGGAAAATGTTGAGAGAGTGAACGAGAAATAATACCTGAAGGTGAGCCGCAATTGCAAAGCAAAACCCTCAAACGGACGAACCCTGCTCACAGAGGAGCCGAGCTATTAGAGTCTAAATAAGCAACAGAAAAGAAGTCTGGCAGAGAACGAGAACTTACCAATTGAGTTAGCAGAGAGCCAAACAGGGCAAGCCGCGAAACCCATCGAACTTGGAGGCTGAAGAACCGAGACTGTAACCAGAATGCCATTAACTTATAATGCTCAAATAACCATGGACTCTTGAGGGAAACGAATAGACAATACCATGACAAACATCAACGCCAGTGGAAAACACCAAACGACAGAGGAACAAACATATAAACAATACAGTAGCCGAACGTACCGAAGCAACACCAGACAGTCGAGGCATACAGGCCGGACCTGGAACAATAGAACCGCGACCAAACATTTGCTATACAGTTAACCGAGCATGCAGGAACCACATTCTGTTTTCTCCGCAGACAATATAACAAATACAAAGGAAAATCGCAGAGACTGCAGAGCTAAACAACCAAGTAACAATAATAACCCAAAGGGCACGAACAGGGTAAAACCCAAGCCGAGTAACTATCCAGGATCTCGAGGAGGGACAGTTGTCCGCCGATAAGACTACCACAGTACATGCCGTAACCCAAGTCGATTGTAAATCAATCTGAATTTATTACCAAATCAATTGTATACTGTCCGGTTCATAGGAGCATTACACATCCACTTGGGAGTGGCGGTGTCACACCCCTACACCTGCGGTGGTCTTCCAACTGCTTGTAGCGAGGTGCGGCACCACCGAACGCTTTCTTTTTAACAATACTAACGTTTATGGGCTACGCCTATTCCAACATGAACATACTTAACTTATGTTCTTATAACCAAAAAAAATGTTATCCTTTATACTTCAACAGAGAACATTCTTATTCATTAACCATCAACAATAAATCGAGAACAATACAAGTGTAAAGGGGAGGGGCAACTCCCCGAACAGTCTGCCCAACAATAATATTATGTCAAGAATATCAGATTTTACAACAAGTTTGTCTTGGCTGAACCAAGTCTCACACTTAACCAATTTTTACAAAAGACAGGACACCTGCCTTTTACAACATTCCATGCACCCTTGCACAAGAGATAGTGCTCACCCGAGCCACTCAACCTCCCTACAAAACCTGCAAAAAACTGGGTACAAGAATCCACTCGCAATGGGACTCTTTGCCAACCTTCAACTAGGATAAACTGGGCACTTCCTTCAAGCCCAATGCGCATGAGATATGCGCATTCACCCACCTAAGACTGCGCACTTCTTTTACCCCTTTATGCGAAGATCTTGAGTGAATGTCCTTGTTCCAAATGAGGAGCAACCATCTTCTACTTATACGCATATCATCCATGCGTTAAGCCTTAGGCCGACTACTCAAATATCAATATGAACACCCCTTTAGGATTATTCCATATGTCGGCTTTCATTATACTTTATTCCACACATATAAACCTTTCGTATGTGCTCCATTATATTCTTTTGTCGTATGTTCACATATCCCCTTTACATGTGGCTTGATTATATTATATTTTATTCACATATAATATGTTCATATCGCATATAATATGTTCATATTATTTTCATATAATATGCATATAAACTCCCATATACGCTCAAGTGTACTAACACTTAGCCATTTTTGCACACGCTCCTTATCGTCACATTTAACGCGTACGATCGTCGCACCAATGTCGCAGCTCGTCGTACTCCCACTTGCCCGCGCGCCCGCCCGTGCCCTCGTGCCTTACAGGCGGGACCACGTGGGCTGGCCCCATCACTTGAATGGATAGCGAACATGCATCTCAACGTCTCAATTTTGTCTGAATATAAAGTGTGACTCGTAATTAAATGGCCTGTCTCGTCACGCTCATGAATACTGCTTTCCACTCAGAGAGACACGACCGTGGTTCAATTTTCGGCAAAAATATTTGGAGCGTTTAAGCGCTCATGTAGCCTTTCTGAGAATAACAATGGTGACATGAGAATAATGCAGCGTTCACATGTGAACATCAGAATTGAGCACTCGTCACCTGTATAGTGACAGAATAATCAGATGTTGTCATTTTGATGTAATTTTATTATAATTTCTATTATAATATTAAATTTAATATTAACAAAATATTATTATTATTACTAAAATTATATATATTAATATCAAAAATTCAATATAAGTATATTTGGAAGATGAGCTTAATTATGGTGGGAAAAAGAGTGTTATTTATTTTTTCCTAAGCGTTTTAATGTTCATTTTTTATACGTTGGTAGATCCTTGCAGGTTCTAGATTTTTGTATCATAGGTTTGGGAGTGTTTTGAATCCATAATATTTTGTGGGGCGATTTGTTTTGCATATTGAAGGTTGTTCATTGCAGCTGAGGAGGGATGCTACGAGAGTGGTTCAATTTTCGGCCAAAGCATTTGAAGCGCTGAATACGACTTTCGACTCGGAGAGAGAGAGACAGACATGAGTCTGAGTAATTCAATTTTTGGCAAAAGCAATTGAGACGCCGAATACGGCTTTGGACTCAATAGACCCAATGGTGACATGAGAATAATGCAGCGTTCACATGTGAACATCAGAATTGAGCACTCGTCACCTGTATAGTGACAGGACAATCAGAATATATTTTAGTATGATTGCCTGTGACTTGAATGGATAGCGAACATGCATCTATCTCCTCCCTACAGAGGACTTAGAGAGGACTTGAATGGATAGCGAACATGCATCTCAACGTCTCAATTTTTGTCTGAATATAAAGTGTGACTCGTAATTCAGTGGCCGGTCTCGTACGCTAATGAATACGGCTTTCGACTCAGAGACACAGAGTGACACGTGAGTGGTTCAATTTTCAGCAAAAGCATTTGAAGTGCTGAATATGACTTTCGACTCAATAGACACAATGGTGGCATGAGAATAATGCAGCGTTCACATGTGAACATCAGAATTGAGCACTCGTCACCTGTATAGTGACAGAATAATCAGAATATATTTTAGTATGATTGCCTGTGACTTGAATGCATAGCGAACATGCATCTATCTCCTCCTTACAGAGGAGTTGAATGGATAGCGAACATGCATCTCAACGTCTCAATTTTTGTCTGAATATAAAGTGTGACTCGTAATTCAATGGCCGGTCTCTTACGCTAATGAATACGGCTTTCGACTCAGAGACACAGAGTCACGCGTGAGTGGTTCAATTTTTGGCAAAAGCATTTGAAGCGCTGAATACAACTTTCGACTCAATAGACACAATGGTGGCATGAGAATAATGCAGCGTTCACATGTGAACATCAGAATTGAGCACTCGTCACTTGTATAGTGATAGAATAATCAGAATATATTTTAGTGTGATTGCCTGTGACTTGAATGCATAGCGAACATGCATCTATCTCCTCCCTATAGAGGACTTACAGAGGACTTGAATGGAGAGCGAACATGCATCTCAACGTCTCAATTTTTGTCTGAATTCAATGGCATGTCTCGTACGCTCATGAATACGGCTTTCGAGTCAGAGACACAGAGAGACACGATAGTGGTTCAATTTTCGGCAAAAGCATTTGAAGCACTGAATACGGCTTTCGACTCAATAGACACAATGGTGACATGAGAATAATGCAGCGTTCACATGTGAACATCAGAATTGAGAACTCATCATCTGTATAGGTTCAACAATTAAATTAATCCTGCATAAGTTCAATAATATTATTTGTGGACATTTATTTTGTACGTGTGCAATAATGATTTTGATATGATTCTATTTTATTTTTAAAATATTATTTGGTTGATAAATGGATTTTAAACTAGCTATTCCATATTCACTACCAATTAAAAATCATTTCAAAAATAAATAAATAAATAATTTTTTATTTTTAAAAAATTAATAAATGAATAATTTTTTATTTTCAAACATTTTTTTTAATTATTTTTTTGCATAGGGGAAAAAATTGTTATAAGTCAGTTGTCAAATTAGTAGTAAAGACAATTTTTATTCAATGAAAATACTGACTTGTAAAGACAATTTTTATTGAATGAAAAGGCTGACTCATCACTTTTATTCAAGGAAAAGCAGTCCACCTAGAATAACATCAAAAAGCTGACTCTTTAGAAGGCTGACTCATCACCTTTATTAAAAAAAAACCACAACATCACCTTTATTCAAAGAAAACAACAGCACTTAAATAACCTTGTGGTGATCCCTATAAAACAAACTTTACAATTTTAAAATATACTCTAGCCCAATTTATAATAAACATTATCAAAACTATAAATATTTTTTATATAAATATAAATCTTCAAAAATTAATAAATATATTTTTTATTTTTAAAAGTTATTTTAATATAAATTTATAACTAGCACTAAAATATTTTTTCTGTTTTAATAATTTGATTCCTAAATAGTTCTGATATATATATTATTTTAACAGATATCAAAATGATTACAATAAGCCAGTATAATAGAATTTCACCAGTGAGTGACACTTTGTACTTCAAATTCTAATTTGATTATTTCATCCATGATTCTATGATATGTCATCGATCCATGATTCCATAACGTACATTACAGAACAGGACCACTGCCTTCGCCAAATGAACTACTCCATATAATGCTGCACAGTCACTGAACTCATAGATATATTTCGGAACATTTGTGTGGGTTCTTTCCTCCAATATCAAAACATTTGTGTGCGTTGTTTTCTCTAATATCAGAGCATGGCAAGCAACACCAACGCGGATGCGGTTCAAGTGAAGATCCATGGCGATAGTTGGGTGACTCAAATGAAGATCCATGGCAATAGTTCGGTTACTCAAATGAAGATCCATGGTGATAGTTGGGTTATTCAAATTAAGGAACGCCTCAATGAACTAGAAGAACAGGAGGAGGAGAAGGAATTATGTGCGTCGGTGTCGATGTTTAATGTGTCAAGAGAGTTATTGTTTGAGAAGCCTGAAGCTTACATTCCGCAATCAGTTTCCATTGGCCCCTATCATCACGGGAAATCAGAGAAATATGACATGGATCGCCACAAATTGGCAGCTGCCTATAGATTTCACAAAACAATTAATGGAGTAGGCAACTTTCAGCTGGTCGTTGTAGATGAGTTTAAAAAATACCACCGGCAAATCCGGAGCTGCTATCACAATTTCATCGATTATAATGAAGAAACCTTGGGGTGGATCATGGCTCTGGACGCCGTCTTCCTTCTCCAGTGTCTGCAGTTTTATGTCAGATACCTTGACCAAAGCTCGCATGATGACGTCAAGAATCTGGGACGAGCCTTATATCCTACTTGCCATGGTGCGGCGGATAACTACATTTTAAGAGATTTGATGATGCTCGAAAATCAATTGCCACTCTTTCTAATGAAAATGCTTTTCGAGTTGCAGTTGGGTTCTAAAGCCAAGGCAGAGGAGAGGCTGTCAATCCTGCTCAAGCTGGTTTACCAAGAATTATCACCTTTCGTCTTCAAGGTACCTGAGAATTCGTTTCTCCATATAAATGAGAGAGGCCACCTGCTGGAGGTTCTGTACTCCGCTATCGCCAGCCCTCTTTCCAACTATCGAAAGAGGGTTGACATTTCAACAGTTACTCCAATTCCAACCGATGAAGATGGCGATGAGAGTGATCCAGCGGACATGTCAACTGTTACAGAAGTCTTCAAATTGCTATGGAAATCTCTCTTATCTATAAACGCTGGACCCGTTCGGCAGTGTCTGATGGAGTTAGCCACACTTCTTCATCTGAGTGTGTTTAAGTGTGCAAGCACAACTGCGAAAGAACCATCCTCTCAAATCATACCGCCCTCGCTTAAGGAATTGGCTATTCCATCTGTGGCCGAATTGTACCTTGTCGGCGTCACATTCTCTCCAACGGATGGCGATCTCACCACAATACTATTTGATAAGAAAGCTTCCATTCTTTATCTCCCAAAGCTAAAGTTCGACACCAACACAGAGGTAATCCTGAGAAATCTGATTGCATTTGAAGCTTCTGCAGCGCCTGGTGCGCTTGTTTTCAGAGAATATACAGATTTCATGAACGGCATGATTGACGGAATAAAAGATGTGAAATTGTTGAGAGAGAGCGGAATTATTTGTAACGGTCTCCTGAGTGACAGAGAGGTTGCGAACTTATGGAACAGCTTGGGTCACTGCGCTAGTGTCATAAATGTTGGATATTTAGAAAAAGTTGTACGTGATTTAAAGAGATGTTATCGTGGAAAACAGAAATTTACCGTGGTGAAGTTTATGAATGACTATATATTTGCCTCGTGGAAGTTCCTGTCGCTGGTAGCTTCAGTGATACTTTTGATCGTCACATGCTTGCAGGCGTACTGCTCTATCTATCGTTGCAGAAACTGAGAAAAACAGTAGAGTACGCAGAGAAATCTCGCCACCTGTTTGTATTCGAAAGTATAGAGAATCCTGTAGAACTGCCACTACCATTAATTTTGCTTGTTCATTCTCTGTTGGCTGTGGATTGATTTGGGCGCCACCGGCAATCCTGCTGGGTAGGATTGAGAACCTTGTGTCTACATAGAATATGCATATATCTATTGTTGTATTTTTCATCTTCATAACGTGTCTGTCAATTTGAAGACGAGAAGTGAAATAGCGAAGTCAGCTTTTTCAAAACAATGACAAACCCACAAGGTATTGCTTCACACAAATGACGCGATACCTTTTTTACCCTGTGCCTTCGCAACATATTTATTATTTAAGCTAGTTATTTGCCATTCTTCTTCACATTTTTCTTTGCCTTTGACTAAATGGTTCTAGGGAGAAATATGGTCCATTGCGAGCTGTCTTGGGATCTGGTTAGTTGCATGTTGTAAGGTAATTTCAACTTGCAGATTTTTTCTCTGCGATGCGATCGCAGATCGCATGATTTAAAGGTTATAGAGGCGGTGACACATTCTCTCTCTTCTTGCGATGCGATGGTGTGATAAGCCATGCATTAAATTCCAACAAGATATTTTGAGCCGTGTAATAAATGATATTTACTAGGGTTGGTAAATGTAGGTGAAATCTTAAATTTTACTATTTTTTATTTCACGGAAGTGGGGAAAAGCAACACGTATTGTAAAAGATATTTTGTGTTGTTCATTGTATATAAAAAAAAAATATGCAAGTGTACAGACGTGTAGAGAGTATTAGCAAGAAGTGTTATTTCTTCTCTACAACGCACAACAGTGCTGGACTTTTAAGTTTTCTGAGATAGTGGAATCAGATTTTGGAACTGAAGTTCCTGTTGTAAATCCCTCAGAGTCGAGGAAGACAATTCTGTAATAGTTTTATTATTATTTTATATGATTAAGATCCTGGATAAAACCAGAGCGTTGTTCTCTGTTATATTTGTTTGTTGTGTGTTTGAAATCAACAGAAATTTCCATCATGGTATCAGAGCTAGTCTAGGCACTCAGTGAGTCAAAAAAAAAAAACAAGAGTTTGTTTTTTCACTGTAGGAGCTGTAAGAAGCTTATTGAGCAGATTTTTTCCAGCAGAGAAATTTTTTGCCTGTTTTTTCTCAGTCAGTATCTCTTCTTTATTTTTCACAAGTTAAGATGGCAGATGTTGGAACTGGTTTGACGAATCCCCAACTGCCACAGTTTAATGGGAAAAATTACAGTTATTGGTCCATAACAATGAAAGCATTGTTTGCTTCTCAAGGAATATGGGAGCTGGTTGAAACTGGCTATGCTGAACCGGCAGATGCAACAGCGTTGGCTGCTTTAACAGCAGCAGAAAGAGACCAGTTGAAGAGTGACAAGAAGAAGGATGCCAAAGCCCTCTTTTTCCTCTTCCAATCAGTACATGAAAGTGTTTTTCCGCGAATTGCAGCAGCAACAAAATCTAAGGAAGCATGGGATATTCTAAAAATTACCTATCAAGGCATGGAGAAGGTGAAGACTACAAAGTTGCAGATGTTGAGGAGAGACTTTGAAAATCTCAGCATGAAGGAATCTGAAACAATAGATTCATTCTTCACTCAGGTTATTGGCTTAATAACCCAGATAAGATCTCATGGTGAGATTCTTGAAGATAGAAGGATTGTAGAGAAAATCTTGAGATGTTTACCCTCAAGGTTTGAATCTATTGTGGTAGCAATAGAAGAAACAAAAGATCTCTCACAGTTCACGGTAGAAGAGCTGAGTGCTTCACTTTTGTCTCATGAACATAGACTGAGTAGAGGAACAAATTCCTCATTTGAGCAAGCATTCAAGACTCAGATGTCTTTTGGCCAAGGAAGAGGTCGAGGCAAAGAAAATAACAGAGGTCGTGGAAGAAGCCAAAATAGAGGCAGAAATTATCCTTCAAGCACAAGCGGAAGGAGCTGCAATCAGAACCAAGATGAAGGTTCAAGCAAACAACAAGCTCATGGACAAAGGTATGACAAATCCCAAGTCCAATGTCATTATTGTAAGAAATATGGGCACTATGCAAATGAATGTAGGAAAAAGAAAAATGACATGAATAATAGGCAAAACGCTAATTTTGCCTATTACTCAAACCCCTCATGAGCTCTGGTGTGGTGAGACTCCTTCGGTGAATCACTTCAAAATCTTTGGGAGCAAATGTTATATTAAGAATACTGATGAGCGACTTGGCAAACTTGAACCTAGAGCAGATGAAGGCATTCTTCTTGGTTATTCTCCACATAGCAAAGCATACAAGTGCTACAATAAAAGACTTGGCAGAATTGTTGACAGCATTGATGTAGTGGTTGATGAGAAGGGATACATTCCTAGGTAAGTACATCATGAAGACATCAAAGAAGATGAAGGCTACCCTCAAAGACAGAATGATGAAGAAGAAGAACCTCAAGAAGAACCAGAGGAGTAGACAAGAATAGAAGAGAAGACTCCATCCAGATATGTTCAAAAGAATCATCCAGAATCTCAGATTGTGGGGCAGAAAGAAGCAGGTGTACAAACAAAAAGAACAATTGCAGAAGCTTCAAGCTATTTGGCATTACTCTCTTCCACTGAACCACAAAATGTGAAAGAGGCATGCAAAGATGAATGTTGGGTCAAAGCAATGGATGAAGAACTTGAGTAGATCGAAAAGAACAACACTTGGGAGTTGGTTCCTAGACCAAAAGCTAAGAATGTTATAGGAACAAAATGGGTCTTCAAAAATAAATTGAATGAAAATGGAGAAGTAATTAGAAACAAGGCCAGACTTGTTTGTAAAGGGTATGCGCAGCAAGAAGGAATAGATTTTGAAGAAAACTTTGCTCCTGTTGCAAGACTTGAGGCCATCAGAATGTTCCTTGCTCTCTCAAGCTTTCAAAACTTCAAAGTATTTCAAATGGACGTGAAATCAACCTTTCTGAATGGAGACTTAGAAGAAGAAGTATATATTGAGCAGCCAGATGGTTTCATTCTTGGAAATGATCCAAATCTTGTATGCAGATTGAAAAACGCTCTCTATGGTCTCAAACAAGCTCCAAGGGCTTGGTACTATCGTTTGGACAAATATCTTCATCAACAAGGTTTTTCAAAAGGATCAGCAGATAGCAATCTTTATATAAAAGTTGAAAATGACAAATTGCTAATACTTGTTGTGTATGTAGATGACATTAACTTTGGCAGCAATGAAGAAGCTATGAGTCAAATATTTGCCTTGGTCATGCAGAAAGAATTTGAAATGTCCTTGCTGGGAGAACTGACATATTTCCTTGGTTTGCAAATCCAACAAAAGGAAGGAGGAATCTTTTTGTCTCAAACCAAGTATCTCAAACAGATTTTGAAGAAATATGGCATGGAAGATGCAAAACCAGTATGTACACCCATGGTCACAGGATGTAGCCTCAGTGCAAATGATGAATCTACAGCAGTACATCAACCAACCTACAGATCTATGATTGGAAGTCTACTTTATTTGACAGGTACCCAACCGGACATCATGCATGCAGTTGGAATAGTTGGAAGGTTTCAGGCAAATCCGAAGGAGACTCATCTTCAGGCAGTGAAGAGAATTTTCAAATATCTTCAAGGGACTCAAAATTATGGTTTATGGTATCCTAGAGATACAAATCTCACACTTCATGCTTATACAGATGCCGATTGGGCCGGAAGCGTGGATGACAGGAAGAGCACAAGTGGTGGCGCATTCTTTATGGGTTCCAGACTAGTATCTTGGTTCAGCAAGAAACAGAGTTCGATTGCCTTATCTACAGCTGAAGCAGAATATGTTGCTGCTACATCTTGCTGCACTCAACTCCTTTGGATGATGCAGACCTTGCAGGATTTTCAAATCACTTGTACACCACCTATCTCCATCTTATGTGATAACACAAGTGCAATCAGCATCTCAAAGAACCCAGTCATGCATTCAAAAACCAAGCACATACCAATCAAGTATCATTTTCTTCGAGAACAAGTGCTTGAACAAAAGGTCAAGTTGGAGTATGTTCCTTCTAAGGAACAAGTTGCTGATATACTCACCAAACCATATCCCAGGGAGACTTTTGAATACCTCAGGCAAAAGCTGGGGGTTGTTGATGCATCATCTTGTTGTTGAATCTCTTCTGATTGTTGGTTGTACGGGAATATGCGTACATGTGCTGGGTTGCGGATTGGTTGAAGATCAAATAGCACTGGTTCAGGGGGAGCTTATAATGCGTTGTTGGCATTATGGAGGATGTACAGAAGGCGATCATGGATGCTGATCTGAATATTACTACAATATGTCTCTATCTATTTCATGGTCATTTATGGTGTTTGGTGGGTTATGTTTCTTCTTTACAGATCTGGTTCATATTCAGGGGGAGCATGCTCTTAGGGGGAGCATAACCCTTTGCCCTTGATGTGAAAGGGGGAGAATGAGCTAAAGATTTTGAGGTTGCCATCAAGTCCAAAGGGGGAGATTGTTGGCATTATTATTCTGGTATGGCTTTATGATACATATGTTGTACTTGATGGCAACCCACTCATCTCAGATGATAAATTATAGTGCAGAAAAGTTCACGCACTTATATGCAGAGAAAAGCTTATTCTATGTAGAGAAAAGTTCACGCACTTATATGCAGAGAAACGTTCACGCACTTTTATGAAGAGAAAAGTTTATTTCATTTAGAGAAAATTTTATTTCATGTAGAGAAAAAGTTAACGCACTTTCATGTTGGAGAACTTACCTTCGGTCCATGGTAGTTAGTCCTTGGTATTTGAACCTATGGTTTTGGACCATGGTACCTCGTCAAAAGTGTGTATATGTTGGAGAACTTACCTTTGGTCCATGGTGGTTAGTCCTTGGTATTATTGAGCCCCATGTTTTTGGGCCCCTTGTATTGGTTATCTATGGTATTGATCCATGATTTTAGGAATAAGATTGCCTATATAAAGCAAATGAGATCACTTGGCTAATTCATTCTTGCAAATCGAATATCTTAAGATCTGAAATATTGGGTTATTGTTTTAAAAGTTTGATCTATGAAAGGGAAGTTGATAGCGAATCTGTGAAGGGTGATCTCTCGAGCGCTGCAGCTGCGGAAGTGCGGAGGCGCCACAAAAGGCGCAGTGCGGAGGTGCCACAGAAGGCGCAGTGCGGAGACGCCACAGAGGTGCCACAAAAGGCGTAGTGAGGAGATGCCACAGAAGGCGCAGTGCGGAGGCGCCACAGAAGGCGCAGTGCGGAGACGCCATAGAGGCGCCACAAAAGGCGCAGTGCGGAGGCGCCATAGAAGGCGCAGTGCGGAGGCGCCAAAGAAGGTGCAGTGCGGAGACGCCACAGAAGGCGCAGTGCGGAGGCGCCACAGAAGGCGCAGTGCGGAGGCGCCACAGAAGGCGCAGTGGGGAGACGCCACAGAGGCACCACAGAAGGTGCAGTGTGGAGGCGCCACAGAAGGCGCAGTGCAGAGGCGCCACAGAAGGCGCAGTGCGGAGGCGCCACAGAAGGCGCAGTGCGGAGGCGCCACAAAAGGCGCAGGTGCGGTGGTCGCGACACCACAGAAGGCGCAGGTGCGGAGGTAGTACAGATATCCGCAGATCTATACCAGTGAAGTTGCGATCCCTGCTTAAAATTTGTTTTAACTGCCTTTGACTATTCTGCAGGGTTTTGGGTGCATAACTAATGTTTGGTTACTGGTATTGAGTTCAGATAACAGCATGATTAATGACTTATCTTTATGTACTAGATCTGGTTGATAACTCTCATAATATCATTGTATATGTATGGATCTGGTGATTGGGTGATGCAGAAGGTTGTTTGATTATGAGCTTCAATGTTGTTGTTGGATCCAGTTTGAAAATTTATGAAAAGTGGTCCTTGAAAGAAAAGAAGTAGGGGGTTGTAGCTCCCTTCCAGGAGAGACTGGAAAACGAGAGAGAGTTGTAGCTCTCTGCAGGTTGCAGCCTGCGTACTGGTAAAGGACTGCACCAATAAAAAATCATTGTAACAGGAGTTTCTAATTTGAAAGAAGATAGAGACATATTGCAGCAGGTGGTTTTCACCAACATTGGGTTTCCACCTTATATCTGGTGTTCTTTGGTGTGACTATCTGTTTTTCTGTTCATGCTCATTATTTTATGGTACTGATATGAAAAAATAATTCAAAGTGTAACTAAGGAAGATTTGTTAAAAGAACTTGATAATACTAATTCACCCCCCCTCTCAGTATTATTTTCAACAGGATTGATATCTCCAATGAAATCCAAGCCCCACTACTGAAAAGTTCCATTTACATGTATTGGTTTCAAGGACAGGGAATTCAATTGCTTCTTTCCTTCAAATATTTGGCACCTGTCACAAGATTTAACAAATGAAAAGACATTAGAAAACAAGGTCGGCCAATAGTACCCAACTCTGAGGACCTTATGGGCTGTAGTTTTCCAATAACAGTGGCCTCCACACATGCTAGAATTAAGTTGCTGCATAGCCTCTATTGAGTGTTCTTTATCCAGGCACCTCAAAAGAATTCCAGATGGGTCCCTCCAGTAGAGCAGATTTTCATGAATGCAATATCTTGCTGCCCTGAGCTTAACAGTTCTGGCTTGACTTTGAGTAAAGTTTGGAGGAATTTCTAGCTTCAGCAAGAATTTAGCTATTGCAGAGTACCAATCACAAAAAGCTAGATTTTCTGATAATGATTGTTCTTTCGCTAGTTTAGTTGCTTCCTCTTCTTCTGTTTGACCATTTTCTGCAATTGTGCCCACGAAATCTATGTCCAATGATCTGCAATTTTCTTCAACCAATAGTCTGGCAAGGCCCTGACCTTTGACCAGCTTGGTGGGCTTCAATTCTATATTGAATTCAATTAATTTTGCAATCCATTTAGCCCTTCTTCAATCAGCATTAGGCTGTGTTAAGACATCCTTTATTGAAGTAGAGGGTACATATGCTATTATCTTGGAATGCAAAATATAAACTCTGAAAGCTTTCAAAGACTTGATAAGAGCATATGCATGTTTTTCAATGATTTCATACCTCAACCTAGCGTCCCTTAATGTTTTGCTGAAAAATGCCACTGGATGCTCTGAGCTTTTTTCATCTTCTTGCAATAAAAATGCTGCAAGGGTGTCTTCAAAGGCAAAAGAAAATATGTGGAACTTCTTGCTGTAATCTAGGTTGATTAAAGTGGGAGCCTCCGTAATAGCTTTCTTAATGGACTCAAAGGATCTTCTTGCTGAATCAGTCCATTTGATCTTTGACCCCTTTCTCAACATGGAGGTAATGTGCTTTACAAGTTCTATAAAGTTTGGGATAAAGCTCCTCACAAAATTTATTTTACCCAGAAAGGACTGGATATCCTTCTTTGATCTTGGGACAGATAAGGTATGTATTTCTCTTACTCTTTCTGGGTCACTTTTGACACCTGCAGTAGAAACAATATGTCCTAACGGTTTGCCTTCTTCTAAAGCAAACTGTGATTTCTTAGGATTGACTGAAATCCCAAACCTTCTGCACTTCAGGAACACTTTCTTTAAATGCTGCAAATGGTCATGATGGTTGCTGGAGTATACTGTTATATCATCAAGGTAAATAAGGACAAACTTGTCCTTCTCCCCCACAAATGCTATATCCATAGCTCTCTGAAAGGTGGCTCCAACATTCATTAGTCCAAAAGTCGTCTTGGAATACATAAAAGTGCCCCAAGGAGTGGTGAATGCAGTCTTCTCTTGGTCATCTGGATGTACAACAACCTGATTGTACCCTGAAAATCCATCTAGGAAAGACATCACTTTGGCCCCTGAGACCTTCTGCAGCAAATGCTCCATCTTTGGTAGAGGGTAATTGTCTTTCTTAGAGAATTTGTTCAAGTTTCTGAAATCAACACAGAGTCTGATTTCTCCACTTTTCTTCTTCACTACCACTAAGTTAGCTACCGATTTTGAGTATCTGAGAGGGACTATGATTTTGGCAGCCAATAACTTTTTTATTTCTTTTTCAATTAGAGGAAGGAGTAAAGGATTTATTGGTCTTGGCTTCTCTTTGAAAGGGATGGTGTCTTTCTCTAAAGGGATTTTATGTTGGATAATTTTTTTGTCATATGTTTTCATGTCACTATATTCCCAGGCAAAGACATCAACAAATTGCCTCATTAAATAACAGTATTCAGCATTTTGGCTAGCAGACAAATGAGTGGACAAATTTATATATCTAGGCTGATATGAACTCCCTATATTATGTTTACAGACTGCAGATTGGTATTCCTTTTGTGCAGCCTTATAAGGGACATCATTTTGGTCAAACAGCTTCTCTAAAGGAACTAGACCCTTAGGTATATGATTACTGGGCAGTTGGCCAATGCTATCTTTACCGATTCTGTTTCTAAGCTGGGATGGGGACTTTCTTCCAAGGCTTCATTTTCTTGGTCAATTTTCATTTCATAAAATTCATCAATGACTTGCAGAAATCTATTCACTTCAGCGTCATCCTCAAAAACTTTCCAATGCTGGACATTATCAGGCAAGGATGGTCTATATTTCATTTGGACTTCATAAACTAGTCTGGGAGGCATGGGAGGGATAAACATGCTAGCAGACACAGAAAGGGAATCAACAAGCTAATTTTTGGCTCTAGGGATATATGAGATACAAAAATTATAAAAAGAATCTTTGAGTCTCCATACCTCATCCTTGTATGCTTTCAGCCTTGGGTGCTTTGCTTGAAATGTTTTATTTACTTGCTGAATGATAAGGTCAACATCTCCAAACACCTTTATGTTCCTGATTCTTCTGTCTTTAGCTGCGTTAAGGCCCAATATCAGAGCCTCATATTCTGCTATGTTGTTTGTGGCTTGAAAAGCCAGCTTAAAGGACAGATGTGTGCTTTCTTGTTTTGGAGATATCAGTACCACCCCTGCTCCTGCAGTCTCCCTGGAACATGCTCCATCAAAGAACATCTCCCAAACCAGACTTCCATGTTCTCCCTTGGCCTGATTGACTAGTTTCTTGATCTGCATTGAGGCCTTCTGGGATTCTTCTATTTGGAGGATACATGCTCCAAAATCAGTGTCCACCGCATATATGGGATGATTAGAAGGATCGTTCTCATCACTGATGATGTAGGCCAGTTGTGCTTCTCTGTACAATCTCCTACTTTCTCCTCCAAAAACTCGGACAATGGCATAAGATAAGCCATTCTGTAATGTCCCACCTAGTCTCTTAATCCATCCTCTAGATAACAGCATGCCAACCTTAGGCGGGACATCTACCACCACAATATCCATCATCATACTCTTCATGGGCAGCTGAGTTAGGGTAATGGCCAGGTCTTTGATCAATCCTAGGCATTTTACCTTTCTTGAATCAAATGAGAATAAATCATGATATGGTCTAGTGATATCAAGGCCTAACTCTTCCATGACAGCTTTAGGCATCAGATTGTGGCTGGCCCCTGTGTCTAGCAGGCAATTGTGGAGGATTTTGTCGTGAATGGTCAAGGAGACATAAAATGATGGAGAATTATTATCAACGGGTTCGATCATAGGGCTAAGCACAACTGCACGCTTGTCATCTTGCAAAATGACATAGTCAGTGTGGGTTTGTATGGCTTTCAGCTCAAGGTCCTCAAGGATAGGCTTTCTAAAAACTTCACTCTTTACCAGTTCTATCATAGGCACAACTATTTTTAGCTTCTGGACTTCTGACTCAAGACTGAAAGGGGAAGGGGGCTTATCAGAACCTCTTACCTCTTGAGCTGGTGCTTTGAGGATGACTGGATCAGCTGCTAGTCTTTTCTATCTGATATTCTATGGCTCTGTTTGGACAACAGATCTTTGCGCAGGAATCTCCTTGACATTGTTTGCTTTTAACCTCATATTATACCTTTGATGTTCACCAGCCTGCAAAACAGCCTCTCTGTCCCACTCTTGACTGCTTTGGTCATTCAGTAATGATTCTTCATATGTAGCCAATGTCAAAAAGGTAGCACTACCTTTATCTTCCATGCAATGAATTTCATCCTCTTCTTCAAACTGCTCCTCCTCCATGACTACATTCTAAAAAGGAGCCTTAACTTTTTGTTCTTCATTTGCTTCTTTACCCCTTTGAATGATTTGTAATTTTTCATTTGTTCTTCTGAATGGATTTTGATTTCTTGGAGCAAACGTGTTTTGAAACCTTGCTTTCCCAGAATTCTGCTCAACTTTTAGCTTATATATCTCAGCAGCCAATGACTCTATCATTTTGGTCATCTTATCTAGTTTAGGTTCTGAAGATGAAGCAGAGGAAGAAGAAGCCTCACCTCTCTACCTTCTTCTATCAGCATGTGTTTTAAGCTTTTCTGCAGCTATAATATTTGATTCCACCTCCAGTGTTGCATCCTGCATATCAGCTAGAGTGGCACATCTTCTTTCTCTCAAAAGCAGGCAAAAATCAGAGTCAAAAGCATTAGCTTAAGTGAGTTTGGCAGAGGTGGGGGTAGGATTTACTTCAGCTCGTATCTTACTATACATACGGTTAAATCTTTTGTTAAAATCAGGCAAAGATTCCCCATTTTCCCTCTTTAGTTTTCCAAACTCTGTATGGTAGTAGAGCAGGTCTTTTCTATCTCCCCATTGCTTCAGGAATGCATAATGCAATGCTTCAATGTCTATTATGGACCTATGGGGCAATTCTCTGAACCACTTTCTAGCCTTTCCATCAAGGCTCTGAACAAAAACTCTCATCCACACATCATCTTCACCGATATCTAAGTTATCATCATAACTATAAAAAGACTCGAGGTGTTCTTCAGCTATTACTCCCTCTGTACCAGTGAATTTGGGCATATATTTATGATATTATCCTGCAGGCATAACATTCAAAGGAACATGCAAGACCAAGGGTCCATACCTGGCAACTATGATTCTTTCCATCTTTGTGGGAGCTTGCTGGCCTGCCATAATTGGGATATGTGGAAGGCTACTGGCAGATTGAATGGTATGAATTAATGAAATGGATGACAGAATTGAGGGAAAATTATGGACTGTCTGGGAGGCTTTCTTTGGACTGAGATCCAAAGGGGAACTGACTGAACAAGGATCTGTATGAATCTATGAAGGTTTTTCTTTACTAACAAAGCTAGGCTCTAAATCTTCAAACTGTGTATTCTCGACTGTAATATTTCCTTTCAGAGATGCATAATATTTCTTAGACTTACCTGATCCTGATGCTCCTTTCAGTGAGGTTTTCTTCTACTTAGCAATCTTCTCAGGGTCAGGCACTGGGTCAGCTGGTGGTTTCTGAGGATTTCTCCGGGTATGCCTCACAAATTGAGCCAGAACTGGAATGTGGAGTCGCCACCAGGTAGGTTCTCTAATAGAGTCTCTAGATAGATGATTACAACTAGAACTATGTCCAGACTTTGTCTATCAACAAAGCATGGAACTATGTCGTTCTCCCAAGGAAGCTGAGCTTCAATCTCCTATCCCCGAAAATAGCGCCAATCGATGTTATCACCCCAAGAAAATCTCCTAGGTTGTAGCTCGGAGATGCTCGGGACATCACAAACTCAACTTAATGTTGGAAATGGATGAATGGAAGGAATGATGCATATTCAAGCTAGATAACCACTCCTACTTTGCTTGACTCTAGACATGCGTGAACACCCCCAGACTACAAGGCTTTAGACCACCAATTACTCACAGTTTAAGGATTGGTTGAATATGGAGAATACTGACCACACCAACAGATGCATAGGACCCTGTGATGGCCGGCTGCAACCAGTAAAAAGGTCTGCAAATCTAATTCCCTAGTGCACAGACAGGATGATAGCTCTCTGTCACTAAGTGAAAAGAAACCTTGTCAATACATTCACTAATACCTACAAGATTATAACACAAAGGTAGGATGACAACTCCTCTAATGCTACACATCAAGAGTTCAGGAAAAATGCATATCAAGCATAGCCTAGAACAAAAAAGGGATGGAAAGTGAGCAATTAACAACAAAAGAAGTTTGTATTAGCTGAAAATGAAGACGAGACGCTGCAAGTATCAAAGCAGTTACAGTCTCTAGAAGTTGAACCTTACATCAAAACAACAACCATCAACCCTGATTACATCTGTTTTTTGGGTATATATAGAGTTTGATTACAAAAACGTTATGCTATTCTAGGCGTGGAGGGGTCATAATGGACCAAAAAGCACTTTAACTGCTTGGCAGAACTTCTGAGTACAATTGCTTGTTGTAGTGAACAAAAGTGATCTTCTTGGATGGTCTGTTGTCCTTCTCAGGCAGGTGGACTGCTATAGAGGATAGAATTCCATAACTGTTAAATGTGTTTACTTGCTCGACTCTGTACCTTTCCTTCTCAACCATGCTGCTTGTTGAAGATGATCATTGAGGAGTAACTGCGAAGAGTACTGAATACTAGCCACCTTCGTCCTTCGGATGCATGGAATGGCTATGGACGTGGACAGTATGGATGAACGGAGGGGAAAGATCGGCCGTTGGATCGTGCAAATCCACGGCGAGAATCGATCGGCGGAGGGTATTGGGAGATACGAAGGCAGATGTTGAAGGTGCGCGAGGTTAACGGGCGGGGAGGATGGTTTTGCCGGCAGGTGGTATTTATTGCACCGCCTTTGGGGGAAAAACGGTAATCATATGAGGGCTCGTGATCATAATCATCGTGCGAAGCGTGGTAGCGGAAACCGCTTTGATCGCGAGTTAAAGCGCGGGCAGCTCAGGTGTGGGAGAACTGAATGCCGTTGGATCGCGCGGTAGGCGATCGGATGGCGGGGGTTTAGTTGCACATGTTTTCGTCGGATGTGATAGGGAAAGGGCTTGTGAAAGCGCATGGTCATGTGATCACGGTCTTATGGTTTTAAACTTTGTGCCTGGGGAGCTAAGGGAATACGGGTTTATACAGAGTTTTGGAGGAAAACAGAGATAGCGGGGGTTATGAGAGTATAAGCAAAGTGAAGGAGAATATGACAGATGACTGATGCGAACCTTCCTTAAGCACAAACCGCACGGCCAGACCTGTATTTGACCCTCCAAGTGCCCAAATATGTAACAGAGCTAACAGATACTAGACTTAATAATATGATGTTTAAGATCATGTATCTATATATATTTTGTTGTTATATATATGCATGGATGAGAACTAACTTGCATATTGGAAAGAACTATATGATAACCAAAATATACTCTTCCATTGGGGAAGGTCGAGACATCCAATGAGGAATGGTATGATGTACATTTTTATATTACATTGGTATCTACTTGATATGGACTCTTATGACATGGATAAAATGTAAATGATAGGCGATAAGGCTACTTGGTTAGATTATTCGATGACAAGTATCCAACCATCGCTGTAGTGTGGTCCATATTAGGTTGTTGACTCTAGTTGAGAGGAGGGGTGGAGGTATTTCCCACCATGTAACCTCCAAACCTGGAATCTTGGGAGGGCAGTGATGGACACGCCCCCCTAGACCTGTGATGACGATTACTAGTTGCCTGCTGGGGAAGTTAGGTCGATATAGTCGACGCTTCCACCATATTGGTTTTATCAGTGGTTAGATTGGTATATTTGATGCCATAGTATATAACAACAGAGGATGAATAGGGTGGGAACAGAAGTAGGTTAGGAAGGATAGGAGGATATAGATTAGTTGGAGACTCTTGATGGGAAGTCGTATTATTTTCTGACTTATCAAATTTTACTACTATAACTCTCTCTCTATTTGGTTATGTCTTATTGTCAAACTGCTTTCAAAATCCTTGTATATTTTTTACTCTAACTCCTGGACGAAGTTTTTTGAAGGAGGGGTGTATGTAATGCCCTACTTAATCTTATCATGCAAATTTTATTAGTGTTTAAATCACCTAAAAATATTGATTTATAATTATCAAGAAATATTGGTACATACCTACATTTGTGAAACTGTAAATTTATTTACTGATATAAATTTTATTATTCAATTCCCAACTTGTCTTCTCAAATTTAATTTTGGATAGGATATGGTCTCCTTCCATTTATTCCAATTTAAATATCCATATCCCAAGGTGTCTTCTCAAAATCTACTTGGGAGAAGATATGGTCGTCTCCAATTAATTTCCAAATTAAATATCCATATCTTATACCCAAAATGTCTTCTCAAAATCTACTTCGGAGAAGATATGGTCTTCTCCAATTAATTTTGAAATTAAATATCCATATCTTATCCCTAAAATGTCTTCTCAAATCTACTTGGGAGAAGATATGGTAAGAAAAGTTAAGGATACTAAATGAAAGGATGAGGGGATAGTCATGACATTTATGATAGGTGGTTGAGGTGGATGGGAGGAAGAGACATAAAAGGGGAAGGATGATGAGAGGAGAGGGAGATCCTTGGTCTTGATTTTGTTTTGGAGGATTGTGTTTTGGGGAGGAATGTGGAGAAAGAGAAGGGAGAGAATGGAGAGATAAATGAGGGAATACAAACTTGGATTTGGAGAGTGTTTGTTAAACACGAACACACTACATCTAGTTAGACTTGGGCTTGGAGGGCTAGGGAACCTATGGAGGTTCCTTGAGCTAGGAAATACTTCCTAGTTTGCTGGGAGGAAAATCCAGTTGGGTAGTCAAGAGGAGCATCCCAACAGAGTCAAGAGCTTAGGAGCATCTCAACTAAGCTACTGGAACACGTATTCTCCGCTTATTGATTACTTATGTAAATGGTTGAAATGAAATTCTTACTTATTTAATTTGTGGTAAATAAATTTTAATGGTATATTATCATCAAATAAATGTTTATATATAAATAAGTTATTTCCCATCTTATTGTGTTTAAAATTTGATAAATTTAGTTTTTAGTTAGAGGACCCTAAGAGAGATCCTCATAGGTAAGATGATGGATTCAACTGTGATCTACCAGTGATAATCATAGTTGTATCAAGCTCTTTGAAAATCTTGTATTTCATGATCGATCCAAGAATATAGATATCCGGTATCACCATCTATGTTATTGTGTGCATATGATGATAATGTTGTTGGAATACATTCCAACAGAGGAATATTATGAAAATATTTTGACAAAGGCTTTTTCAAGAGGAAAATTCGAGTTCCATAGAGGCAAGATAGGGGTGATAGATAATCCCTTTCTTTTTGTTGAGAACTTCTGGAATCCTATGTGCATTGTTTGAAGATCCCAATGTTTCGGGTGAACACTTCACCCATCCTCAATTTGCTTCCTATCCCTAAATATGGGTGAAGTGTTCATATATAGATCCATATATAGATGTTTTGGAGAGAGGATGAGTTAGCTTGAGATCTGACTAGTGTCCTCTCCCACTTCAGTTCTTGAGTTCACTTGGAGGTTCTTGCTTCCACTTGGAGTTTTGGAACCTCTTACTCATCACCAGTCGAATTCCCTGATCCAAGTGTCATTTTGGAAGCTTCCTGGGCATTGACACCTTGAGGAATGACTCTGCCACTTGTCCAAACTCGCTCAGCACAGGTAGCCTTCTTTGCAGTTGACATTCAACGCAGGTAGACAGTGGAGCAGTTGACATTCAGCGCAGATGCTCAGTGGAGCAGTTGACATGATCCAGAATTGCCTTGTTTTTGAGTGTTTTCAGGTGGAGAACTTCTGTGAATTGCTGTGGTTTGCTGGCCTTGTTCCTCTAGGGGTAGGAACAACATGTTTAGGGACTTTGGATCCCTTGATTATTGACACTTAATTCTCAGTGATGCGAGGCACAAAAATGTCTATAACAGTTGCCCCCTAAAGTATGAGGCCGTTTATCGGGTGAAATGCTTTATCTAGGAGGGTCCGAAGTTCATCCATCTGCTGAGAGGAGTCCTGTAATAAAATACAATACAATACATTATGATTCATTCTGCTTTCATGATCTAGCTGAGGCGGGCATTCCCATGCTCAACTTTATAAATTCATTTTTGTACATAGAACAGACGATCGTCTGATGGTAGACTGATAATTTTGGTGAAAATTATCATCCTTTGAGTAGGATGATCATCTGCTGCAATGATGTACATGTCAAATGTCTTTATCTTTCCTGAATATATATCGCAGCCCGGATGGATGAAACTAGATCCGGGGTCTTCAAACTCGTTCGATCTTCACTCTAAGTACAAGTCAATCCATGTGAGAATTGCGCTGAAGTCGAACATGGAAAGACATCGCCTGATTACCGGTCAATGATGTAAACCGTTAACAAGCGCGAGAGGAATCACCGATAATGATAATGACCCTCAAGGTACTGCAGTACAATTCACGTGGTGTGAATAAAGGACTTGGCGTCAAACACCACGCAAAATCTTCTGGTCGAAGGTCATTGATGTATACCTGTCGCCGGAAGTGAGAAACTTGCCATTGAGGCATGCAAGCTTCAAAGTACTGAAGGGGTTGTTCCTAGATCAACTCCTTGGATAATGAGCTGATGTCGACAAGGAGCAATCCGTCAAAGGAGGGCCTTAATGAATCCCACATCAGTGACACGGAACGGAGCTAATGATTTTAATGGAGGTGAAAACAATCTGTGACATATGATTCAGGGTGGCGGTCATGAATGGATGAAGGATAATGTATGGCAGTGGATGGGACCCGGTTGACTCTTTCTGAACGACTTCTCTTGAACATATGGTGACACTGATGTGATGGATCGGTAGCATTACCCCAAATATGGATGGTATGGCAAGACCATGGTGATGTGACTAGTGAATGAAACAACCCAACCCGAATTGTGATACGGAGGAAAAGTGTCATGTTCAAGAGCGACCTGCTACCATCAAAGTTTTCTTGATTTTTCCCAATTTTTCCCCAGTCATTGCTGAACAGTACCTCTTTATTTTTGTCAAGCTTGAGGATGATAACATATGCTTGTTCTATAACTTGCCCTTCGGGCAAGCCCATCGCTATGTTTTAACGAGCTTAGCGATAGTGAAACTCGTTGTCGTCTAAAGACAAGTTTGTCGCTATTTAATAATTTTAACGAGTCTAACGACAAGGATAACTCTGTCCTTTTCATTTTTAGAGAGTCTGAAAAGGTACATAAAGTTAACTCCAAAATTCCTTTTTTCGTCATTTAATCCCTTAAGTCCGAAAAAGTATAAAACAATACAGAAGGGATGAGTTTTCGATAACTTTAACGAGCCGAATAAAACAAGCGCTCGACCTTTTTGTGGAATAATCCCTCAGGTCCAAAAAGATTAAAATCTAGAGGAGGGATAGCTTTTCCTGTCCTTTAACGAGCTGGAAGGCCAAAACTCGGCAATCTTTTCATATTTTACGAGTCAGTTGAAAAGGGCTTAAAGAAGACTCGTCTTTTGAGGAATGAGTGATAAACAGGGATAGCAACTGATTCCAGGTACAGGTTGGAATTTTCCAATCACGGCAGTGTCACAAGGATGGCTAGGTGAAATCACTCTTCGCAGCTGTTCCTCAAAATGGGTAAACAATCATATGGAGGTGAACGATCGGCCAAATGAAAGTGGAGGTGGCAGGTACAAACACGACCAAGGCTTTTATGGCTGATAAATTACATTCACAGTGGTTATTTACCGGATAGGTTCATTTTTTAGATAAAAATGAGCTTAAATTCTGGAGGAAACATTGCTCACTGCTTATATTTATTTTTTAACGAGCATGAAGACCGCGTTAAAACTGCTCGGATCTTGCGCTTATTTTTTAACGAGCATGAACTTTATGCTAAAACTGCTCGATTACCCAGTCATAAGATAAGAGTGTCTCATGAAAGATCCCATTTTTTATAGAGCTTGCGCCTTACCAAAGCTATGCTCACTCTCCTTTCTTTATGCAAGTTTGGAAACGACTAATCCTACGAGTTTAAAGGGTTAGAGGTCCTAAAAATTTAAAAAATAAATAGTCGCCCCTTGCTTGCACTCCAAAAGGTTTGCATGCCCCCAGGTATAAAACAGAGTTTCAAGGTTACCTCTACTTACCCTCCGCCAAAACATTTGTTTTAATCGAGAGAGGCTTACCTCTTTCAGGTTACCCAAAGATTGTCTCGTTAATGTTTCAAACAAAACACTTCCTCGGCAATGTCTACCGAAATAGACAAGGGTGAATGACTGGTGCCAAGCACGTAACTTTGACAAAATAATCTTATTCTAGAACAACCCCTCTTCCAACCATGGACGGGGTATGGACTAGTCATATTCTCCCGCGGAAACCTACCCTATACCCAAAGTTTCCCTGCCGAAGCAGGCCAGGATGCATGCCCCCTGGGTTCCAGTCATATCCTCCCGGATTACTCGCGCTCATCAGGAGGACGGACCGTGGGTTGAGACACTTCTTGCATGAATAGACCATTTAGGGATGGCACATGACTATTTGCGATGTGTGATCCGGGAAACGAAAGTTGGTCCACGAGCTTGACCATTCTTCCTTCATGCGGAAAACACATTACTCTAAAGAGTGAGGAGACTACAACTCCCATGCAATATATATAGTCTCGTCCAAGGAGTAGGTTATAATCCAAGGGTCCTTGAACGACCATCATGTTCATTTGAACGGTCTTCCCTTTCAATGTTATAGGCACATTGGGGAGGATCCCTAAAGGTCGACTGGTTCCTTTATCAAAATGTGATAGATTTCTCATGTCAGGTAAAAGCGCCGGCGAACCAAGCGCTTTCCAAGCAATAGAGGAAAGGATACTCACAGATGCCCCCTCATCAATGATAGTGCCAACGATTACCATTCTGTATATTTGACAAATAATTCTGAATGGCACACTGGCTGGCAACCGGGGTCTGCCTAGTTGGTTCCAATCAAAGGACACAACCAGGTTGCTTGGTGGTGGGACCGAATATACGGCCGGATAGCGCTCTGATGAACTTCCTTCCTGCGAAAAAGGAATGGTGGCATTGCCCCCTTGATCATTAGAGTCAGTGCTGATGAAGAGAACTTGGACGGTGTCGTCTGTATTCTCCTCTGTGATGGTGTCATTCGAAGATGGAGCCTCTGAAGGCAAAACCGGGTCAACTGCCGCATCAACCTTTTGACTTTCGTCAGGCATGGATCCAGACGGTTCTTCTTCAATGATAGGTGCTTCGGCTGACCATCTAAGTGGCTCAGCCGGATTCTCAACTAGTGAGGGACTTGGCAGGAGTCTTTGATATCCAGGAGGAAGATTCGCTCGTAAAATCTGGCGATCTTCCAAGACTCTTTTTGCCTCATCTAAGAAGGGACAACGGTGGATGGCGTGATCGCCTTCACACAGTCTGCAGGGAAATTTAACTTTTCCATTCTGTCCTGGAGCTTCACTCCCACTAGTTGACGGTGAGCAGTCGACATGGCTATCAGAGGTCGATGCTCCCGAATTGTGCAAACGGGGGGAACAGTCTCTTAGTATCCATGGGATATAGGGACAATCTCTATGGAAGTGGTCTCCCCTGCATATGACGCATGGCGATTTAGGCCTTATGAGTGCGGTGTGTGGATTTTTGTTAGATGACACTTGTTTGCCCCCAGTCACCTTAGGCTCCTTCTTCTTCTTTTCTTTCTTCTTCTTCTCCTTCTTCTCCTTAGGAACCCGATTTTTTGATCGACCAGTTCCGTCAAGCGAAGAGGAAGGAGGGGAGGAAGATGAAGTGGAAGGTTGGGAGGCAACTCTTGTCTGATCTAACTGTTGACTCGACTGTTCAGGAGTGGTGGTATTCTGAACGACATTGGTCGAAAAGAGCCAAACTGGTAGGCCAATTGTCAGTCCTGGAAGCGACAATGTGGCCATGTGGGGCGCACCAACATCTCCCCAAGAGGAGAAGGGGCTAGGATTTCCACCCAAGGGAGCTCCTTGGTTGGTGTGCTCCATCTTTTCAACCTAAAGATCAACACAGGATTAAAGGGTGATTGTTCCGTTTAAAATAAATTGTTAACGACGCTTTTAGACACAACTTGCTTTTTCAGTTTTAAAGAGTCGAGAAAAAGCTAAAGATGACTCTAGTCTCCTTCGATGTTTTAACAAGCCCGAAGTGACAAATGCTCGGATGGACGTTTTCTGTTATAGAGTCTGAAAAAGTCCAAAAGAAACTGCTCTGGAGATCTAGGCAGAGGGTGTGCCAAACTTTTCGCAAAACCACAGAATACTTTTTACGGTACGGGTGGTCGATCTTCGTGAATGCTGTGTTCACTGCATTGCGATCAGTAGGGCGGCCGACACGGCTTCCTAAGGATAAAAGATATATGCCTATAGGGGTCTCCCAATATATACGCGACAGTACGTGGGAGCACAATCCGTATTAGCGCCACCGACTCTCAGGAGGAATCACCCACCTTCTTCGAGATCGACAGTCACTATGTTTAACGACGCCGGAACACGTCTCTAGCCTAGACCTCTATGTTGTGCGTTATGTTACAAAGCTTTGTTAGATTCATTCAGTTTATTTTAGGTTGATCTTTTTAAAGTTTTCCTTTCAAGGTTCACCACGAGATGTATGATACAAATTCCTAAATGCAGTCTAAGATGATAAGCAAGCTTTATTATCTTTCAACTTTGAAAATCCTAGCTACTAAGGGAAAAGAGAGCGACTATCTTTTCTCAAAAAGCAATCAGCACACTCTAATGCACTTTCCCTAAATCCAACATGCAAACTATCAAATGCAAAATGCACAATGCAGGTGTTTGTTTTCAACTTTCTTAGTATAAATGCCTACAAAGAAAGCTTTTTGCACAAATTTGAATTTTCTTTTACAATGATCAAAATAAACAAGTTCACTTTCTCTGAAATCAACAAGGGTAGAAGAGATTACAAGCACTTTGCGATTTTCGAAATAAAGACTCGTTTTGACACTTTGAAAAGAACAAATTCAAACCAATAAGCAAAAGTAAAACTATAATCAATCTCAACAAACAACCAATGAACTCTCTTCTAAGATCACTCTCAATCAGATCTGAATCAAAGGCTACAGAAAGATTACTTCACTCAGGCAAAGGAAGACTGTAAATGACGCCACAAACACATAAAAACATTCAGAATCTTTTTGTACAAAAATGGGGCGGAATTCAAGCAAAGAAAAGGGGTATCAGACTAGTACCTACTTGGTTAAAGGCTGCAAAAACAGAGATCAAAACAGGGCAAAAAGGGACAAAGAACCCCAGCTGCACAAGGCCACACTGGTTCAACGCAGGTCCAACACTGTCAGTTTGACATTCAGCGTAGGTAGCCCCTTCGGGACCTGCGTTGAAATGCAGTTTGCCTTCACGCTGCCTGCGCTGAAGAGAGAAACTCTCGTTTCCCTTGGTTTCTAGGTCACAAAATGCTCAAAAATCAACTGTTTCAGGCCAAATCAGAAACACAAGCAAGGTATAAACAGAGGGATGCTTTGATAGGGTACTAAAGACTATCACAAGGATCAATCAAATCATTTGTGGATCTAGTTTAGATCATAGACAAGTCCAACACACTGGATCAAAGCAACAACTTTTACTTTGCATCCGGGAAAGATGCAGTTCAATAGTAGCTGTCAAGTCTATGAAGTAAACAAATGACGGAAACACAAATGAAATGAATAAACAAGTTCTCCCCAGTGGAGTCGCCAATTTGTTGTGGGGAAAAATGCCTATGCAGGACGATCCTATCCACCTAAGGTGTGATAGCGCCTTAGCAACAAACGAATACAGCTATTATGATTTCTTCCTTTATGAAATGTGAAAGAGGGGAGATCGGCAAACTTACCGTTGTCTTCCGGTTGTCCCTCGAACTAGATCCTCTTATCTTTGTGTGTCCACAGCTACTTGTCTCCTCGCTTGCTCAAGAGAACAACTACTTGAATCCCACGAGATCACAAGAGAACAGCTACCTGTGACAAGAGAAACAGCTACTTGCGACAAGAGAAGAACACAATACAAAGACAAATATACATATTCATAAATGATTCAGGATTAGGAGTAAATCAAATATACTAATGCAATCATACAAAATACACTAGCATATAGGAAAGAATCAAGATAGATTCATTGAAAGTAACAGGGTTCAGGAAGAGATACAACCCATGGGGCTCCAATCCAGCATCTCCTTCCCAGCAGAATGGAATTCCTTCTTCATCTCCCTTCAAAGAATTACGCACCCAAAGTTTCTAGCCACAAACCAACAACAATTCTTTGCAATTACCAAATTCCAGCCTCTAGATCTCATGGAGGAGAGATCCATATATAGATGTTTTGGAGAGAGGATGAGTCAGCTTGAGATCTGACTAGTGTCCTCTCCCACTTCAGTTCTTGAGTCCACTTGGAGGTTCTTGTTTCCACTTGGAGTTTTGGAACCTCTTACTCATCACCAGTCGAATTCCCTGATCCAAGTGTCATTTTGGAAGCTTGCTGGGCATTGAGACCTTGAGGAATGACTCTGCCACTTGTCCAAACTCGCTCAGCGCAGGTAGCCTTCTTTGCAGTTGACATTCAACGTAGGTAGACAGTGGAGCAGTTGACATTCAACGCAGATGCTCAGTGGAGCAGTTGACATGATCCAGAATTCCCTTGTTTTTGAGTGTTTTCAGGTGGAGAACTTCTGTGAATTGCTGTGGTTTGCTGGCCTTGTTCCTCTAGGGGTAGGAACAACATGTTGAGGGACTTTGGATCCCTTGATTATTGACATTTCATGCTCAGTGATGCGAGGCACAAAAATGTCTATAACAAGATATCAGTGAGGACAAAAGAGTTAGATTTGCTGCGACCAAGTTAAAAGGACACGCTGCCCTATGGTGGGATAGTGTCCAAGCGGACAGAAGGTGAATGAACAAATTGCCGATAAGAAAATGGCCAAGGATGGTGGCAAAACTGAAGGGTAGATTTTTACCTAAAGACTACCAGGTAGAACTTTATCGGCGAGTACAGAATTTAAGGCAGAAAGGTATGACTGTACAAGAATACACAAAAGAGTTTTATCGTGTAAATTTACGTGCTGGTTATACAGAGGATACTCCCGAAAAAAAAACAAGGTACGTGAATGGCTTAAGAATGGAAATATTGGACGAGATCAGCGTTCTCTCTCCTCGAAGTGTTGAAGAATCCTTTCAAAGTGCTGTAAAGGCGGAGGAAAAAATCAACAGGAGACAGAACAATAGGAGAGGGAGAGGAAATGGCAGAGGACGAGGACAGTCCTACGGCAGAGGGAGAACTGCCGCAAACAGCGAGGAAGGCAGCAGTTCCAGAGCTTCAGGGACAATAGAGAAAGGAGAAAGCACTAGAGGAGGTCGGCCATACCAGCGGGGCGAGGAAATGGCCGCGAAAGAGGGACTAATGTCCAGTGCTACAGGGGCCATAAGTGGGGGCACAGACCTTCGAATGCCCAGAAGCTGAGCATGCGGGCCAGAGGGGAACACTTGTTGCACAGCCTGAGGAAGCTGAAGCACAACCCCGGGAGATAGAAAACATGGCAGAAATAGGGGAAGCTTTAATTTTAAATAAAGTACTGTTGAAACCAGCCAAGGAGGTGGCTGAACAGACCCAGCGAAAGGCACTGTTCCGAACAGTTTGCAAATCACTTGGGAAGTGATGTAAATTAATAATAGACAGCGGAAGTACAGACAATTTGGTTGCCACCGAAATGGTGCAAAAGCTGGGACTGAAGCGACTTAAACACCCCACACCTTACAGGGTGTTGTGGCTACAGAAAGGCCACTAGTTATTAGTTGATGAACAGTGTGAAGTGGAATTTCGCATTGGAAAATATCACGACACGGTGGTCTGTGATATTATGCCAATGGACGTGTGCCATATACTGTTGGGGAGACGGTGGCAGTATGATCGGAAGGTGACACACGATGGGAAGACAAATTGTTATAAATTTGTGAAAGATGGGATCAAACATACACTTGTACCCATCAGGGAAGAGGATGCAGTGGAACCGAGTGGAACAAAGGCACTATTAATTGGAGGAAAACATTTTGTGAAGCAGATTGAGGAAAATGAGGTCAATTATGCAATTGTGAGGAGGACGAGACCGATGTTGCTAAACACAGGAAAATCAGAACTGCCTATAGAAATTCAGGAGTTGTTGAAGGAATTCCAAGACATTGTGGTTGATGATTTACCTGATAAATTGCCTCCCAAGAGGAGTATCAGCCATCACATTGACTTTATACCGGGAGCAAGCTTGCCAAACAAGGCAGCGTACAGGATGAGTCCGAAAGAAAATGAAGAAATTCGCAAACAAGTGCAGGAGTTGCTGGATAAGGGACTGATTAGAGAAAGTTTGAGCCCCTGTGCAGTACCAACAGTACTTGCACCTAAAAAGGGTGGATAATGGAAAATGTGTACAGATTCGCGGGGTATTAACAAAATCACGATTCGATACAGATTTCCCTTACCCAGGATGGACGACATGATGGACTGTCTTAGTGGGGCAGCTTATTTTACAAAAATAGATCTGAAGAGTGGTTATCATCAGATCGGGATTAGGGAAGGAGATGAGTGGAAGACAACATTTAAAACCAATGAGGGACTGTACGAATGGCTGGTCATGCCATTTGGATTAAGCAACGCTCCTAGTACTTTCATGAGATTGATGAACAAGATGTTAAAGGAATTTATTGGCAAGTTCGTGATAGTTTATCTTGATGATATCTTGATTTTCAGCAGAACGAAGGAGAAAAAATCTCCAACATGTTCGAAGGGTGTTAGAGAAGTTACAACAGAACAAACTGCTGATAAAATTGAAGAAATGCACTTTCCTGCAGAAGGAGCTGGTTTATTTGGGATTTGTGTTTGCAGAAAATGAACTGAAAATGGACCCAGAAAATATTGCAGCAATTATAAATTGGCCGTCACCAAAAAGCTTATTTTAGGTACGTAGTTTTCATGGACTGGCAAGTTTTTATTGGAAATTTATTAGAAATTTCAGCGAAATTTGCGCACCAATGTTAGAGACCATCAAAAAGGCAAGTCAACCTTTTTGCTGGACCAAGGAGGCAGAAGACAATTTTCAGCTTTTGAAGCGGAAGATCACGAAGAGGCCAATCTTGAGACTGCCCGATTTTAATAAACGTTTCCAGGTTCGATGTGACGCAAGTGGAACAGCTATTGGCGCTGTGCTCAGTCAAGAAGACAGACCAGTGGCATTTTTTAGTGAAAAACTAAATGAGAGTCGGCAAAAATATTCCTCATATGACAAGGAATTTTATGCAGTGGTCCAAGCTTTAAAACATTGGAGACACTACCTACTGGGCAACGAATTCGTTTTGTTTTCTGATAATTCGGAATTACAATATGTAATGCAGCAGCGCAAGTTAAACCATAAGCACGCCAAGTGGGTAGAATATTTGCAGAGTTTTACTTTTGTGTTAAAACACATAAGTGGGCAAGCCAACAAAGTGGCAGATGCTTTGAGCAGGAGAGCCTTGCTCCTACAGGAAAGCAACATACAGGTGATGGGATTCGAACATCTGAAAGATTTGTATCAGAAGGACACAGATTTCAAGGAAGCTTTTGAAGCCTGTCAAAATCCCGTATTGAGAAACGCAAGCCCATGGTTAGACTATAATTTACAGGAAGTATTATTGTTCCGAGGTGGGCAGTTATGTATCTCGGATTGTTCAATGAGGGAGAATATAGTATGGGAGAAGCATAGTGGTGGATTAGCGGGACATTTCGGAATCAAGAAAACTTTGGAGCAACTCGGACATTTTTATTATTGGCCCAAAATGAGCAGGGATGTACAAATATTGGTAAACAGGTGTAAAGTCTGCCAACTGTCAAAGGGACACAGTCAGAATACTGGACTTTACACACCACTACCCGTTCCAAACAGGCCATGGGACTTGGTCAGTATTGACTTTGTTCTCGGACTGCCTAGAACACAGCGGGGGTATGATTCAGTAATGGTGGTGGTAGATAGATTTTTAAAAATGGCTCATTTTATTCCTTGCCGGAAAACTAGTGACGCCACGTACGTGGCACACCTGTTTTTCACGGAAGTTGTTAGATTACATGGCCTACCCAAAACTATCATTTCAGACAGGGACGTAAAGTTCACAGGACACTTTTGGCGCACCCTGTGGAAAAAGTTGGGCACGCAATTGAATTTCAGCTCTGCGTATCATCCGCAGACTGATGGACAAACGGAGGTGGTGAATAGGAGCTTGGGGAATTTATTACGGAGTTTGACTGGAGAAAATTCACGATTATGGGATCGAGCTCTTGCCCAGGCGGAATTCGCTTATAACGATTCACCCAATCATAGCACCGGACTTAGCCCATTTCAGATTTTGTATGGCATGCATCCTCGAGGAATACATGAACTGCGAGATTTGGGAAAGCTGGAACGGAGAAGCACGGATGGGGAAGATTTTGCAGAAGCAATGAGCGAGCTTCATGAAAAAGTCAAACTAAGGTTGCAGGACAGCGTACAGAAATACAAGTAGCAAGCAGACTCAAAACGACGAGAGGTGCATTTTAATGTTGGAGACGAGGTCCTTGCGCATCTGCGCCGGGAACGGTTTCCTAAAGGCACATATAATAAGTTAAAATATAAGAAAATTGGTCCATGCAAGATCCTACGGAAATTTTCAGCCAACGCTTACGAGATTCAGCTGCCACCGGACATAGGCATATCACCTATTTTTAATGTGGCGGATCTGTTCCCATATAATGCCCAAGCAGAGGATGATAGTGCGGTACAGCCAGAACGGGATACCCAATTAGAAAGCAGTTCTTGGAAGAAACAGTTACCTTCGGCCCAGACCCATGAGATTGAAGGGATCCTCAGCACCCAGGTAGCCAAGAAGACACGCAGGAAGGAATATCTGCGTTACCTCGTCAAGTGGAGAGACCGTCCAAGGGAGGACAGTTCGTGGCTCGACGCGGCACAGATTCAGAAGGCTGGTTATTCGGTGGAGGAACTCATGGAACAGAGCCATGAAATTTCTTTTACCCCAGAAGCCTGATGCAGGAGCATCTGGTTAACAGGGCGGAGATAGAAAGAAGGGTGGCATGGTTTCTGAGAAGGACAGAGAACTCTCGCAGAACGGACAACATGTCTGTTTCTTCTTTATTTTTAATTATTTTTATTATCTGTTGTTTTTGTTTTCTGTTTAAAAATGCCTAGAATACTGTAACGAGTTCTAATTAGGAACAGTAATATTAGTTAGAATCATTAGTCGCTGAACAATTATATACTATTGTAAAAACAAACAAAGGGAAACAAGCTAGCCATGCATAAATGTCAAATATGAAATAACTGATGTAACTGATAATTGAACAACTGACAATAGTTATCCAACTGCTTGAGAACAATGATACAAAAACGAGGGAAAGCAAGCCCATAGGGGTTCGGGAGGGAGAAGAGAAAAGAAAGAACATAAATAAATATATACATCTTGTTTTTCAGTGCACAAACAACTCTTACATGCGTCCTAAAAAATAAATACTGTACAATTCCATGCTGTGCTTCTATTTTATTTTTCCTTCATGTACAAAACCTATTATATGTTCTTGACAGACTTCAAACCAGCGGAAGGACAAATAAACAAACGAGAGGTGACACTAACCAGCACCGGTCATGAGTTACAGTGCCCAGACAAACACATTTTCCAGGTATGCAAACGAAACTGTAAGGCGACTCAAGATTTCCTTTCCACATACAATTAACAATCCATCTCAGCATAAATATAATTATTAATTGTCCATCTCAGCATACAAATTAGTGTTCAACGTAGCTTCAAACCCTACCCAGTTCACAAGCCTAGGATTTGACAGGGTCATGAACAAAAGCCGTGGCGAGAACTATTCACTATAGTAGCCAACAACCAAACCAACGACCCATACAAGAATCCATTACAGACAAGAAAAAAAAACAATTCTACCCTGAAGATATCCAGAATGGCCGGAAGCCCAATGCATTCGACCCAGCGAATGGCTCCACCTGCATAGGGACGAAAGGAGGAAGGGTTAGTTACCAACCCTTGAAGGAAAGCGAGAAACTAAGAAATTGGAAGGGAAAATGCTGAGAGAGTGAACGAGAAATAATACCTGAAGGTGAGCCGCAATTGCAAAGCAAAACCCTCAAACGGACGAACCCTGCTCACAGAGGAGCCGAGCTATTAGAGTCTAAATAAGCAGCAGAAAAGAAGTCTGGCAGAGAACGAGAACTTACCAATTGAGTTAGCAGAGAGCCAAACAGGGCAAGCCGCGAAACCCATCGAACTTGGAGGCTGAAGAACCGAGACTGTAACCAGAATGCCATTAACTTATAATGCTCAAATAACCATGGACTCTTGAGGGAAACGAATAGACAATACCATGACAAACATCAACGCCAGTGGAAAATGCCAAACGATAGAGGAACAAACATATAAACAATATAGTAGCCGAACTTAGCAAAGCGACACCAGACAGTCGAGGCATACAGGCCGGACCTGGAACAACAGAACCGCAACCAAACATTTGCTATACAGTTAACCGAGCAGGCAGCAACCGCATTGTGTTTTCTCCGCAGACAATACAACAAATACAAAGGGAAATCGCAGAGACTGCAGAGCTAAACAACCAAGTAACAATAATAACCCAAAGGGCACGAACAGGGTAAAACCCAAGCCGAGTAACTTTCCAGGATCTCGAGGAGGGACAGTTGTCCGCCGATAAGACTACCACAGTACATGCCGTAACCCAAGTCGATTGTAAATCAATCTGAATTTATTACCAAATCAATTGTATACTGTCTGGTTCATAGGAGCATTACACATCCACTTGGGAGTGGCGGTGTCACGCCCCTACACCTGCGGTGGTCTTCCAACCGCTTGTAGCGAGGTGCGGCACCACCGAACGCTTTCTTTTTAACAATACTAACGTTTATGGGCTACGCCTATTCCAACATGAACATACTTAACTTATGTTCTTATAACCAAATAAAATGTTATCCTTTATACTTCAACAGAGAACATTCTTATTCATTAACCATCAACAATAAACCGAGAACAATACAAGTGTAAAGGGGAGGGAATATTATGTCAAGAATATCAGATTTTACAACAAGTGTGTCTTGGTTGAACCAAGTCTCACACTTAACCAATTTTTTCAAAAAACAGGCCACCTGCCTTTTACAACATTCCATGCACCCTTGCACAAGAGGGAGTGCTCACCCGAGCCACTCAACCTCCCTACAAAACCTGCATAAAACCGGGTACAATAATCCACTCGCAATGGCACTCTTTGCCAACCTTCAACTAGGATAAAATGCGCACTTCCTTCAAGCCCAATGCACATGAGATATGCGCATTCACCCACCTAAGACTGCGCACTTCTTTTACCCCTTTATGCGAAGATCTTGAGCGAATGTCCTTGTTCCAAATGAGGAGCAACCATCTTCTACTTATACACATATCATCCATGTGTTAAGCCTTAGGCCGACTACTCAAATATCAATATGAACACCCCTTAAGGATTATTCCATATGTCGGCTTTCATTATACTTTATTCCACGCATATAAACCTTTCGTATGTGCTCCATTATATTCTTTTGTCGTATGTTCACATATCCCCTTTACATGTGGCTTGATTATATTATATTTTATTCACATATAATATGTTCATATCGCATATAATATGTTCATATTATTTTCATATAATATGCATATAAACTCCCATATACGCTCAAGTGTACTAACACTTAGCCATTTTGCACACGCTCCTTATCGTCGCATTTCGTCACATTTAACGCGTACGATCGTCGCACCAATGTCGCAGCTCGTCGTACTCCCGCTTGCCCGCACACCCGTGTGCCCGCCCGCGCCCTCGTGCACGATCGCCCGCCTGGCGCCTGTCGCATTGTAGCTCGGACGCCTTACAGGCGGGATCACGTGGGCTGGCCCCATCACTTGAATGGATAGCGAACATGCATCTCAACGTCTCAATTTTGTCTGAATATAAAGTGTGACTCGTAATTAAATGGCCTGTCTCGTCACGCTCATGAATACTGCTTTCCACACAGAGAGACATGACCGTGGTTCAATTTTCGGCAAAAATATTTGGAGCGTTTAAGCGCTCATGTAGCCTTTCTGAGAAGCGCTCATGTAGCCTTTGTGAGAATAACAATGGTGACATGAGAATAATGCAGCGTTCACATGTGAACATCAGAATTGAGCACTCGTCACCTGTATAGTGACAAAATAGTCAGATGTTGTCATTTTGATGTAATTTTATTATAATTTCTATTATAATATTAAATTTAATATTAACAAATTATTATTATTATTATTACTAAAATTATATATTAATATCAAAAATTCAATATAAGTATATTTGGAAGATGAGCTTAATTATGGTATTTATTTTTTCCTAAGCGTTTTAATGTTCATTTTTTATACGTTGGTGGATCCTTGCAGGTTCTAGATTTATGTATCATAGGTTTGGGAGTGTTTTGAATCCATAATATTTTGTGGGCCGATTTGTTTTGCATATTGAAGGTTGTTCATTGCAGCTGAGGAGGGATGCTACGAGAGTGGTTCAAGTTTCGGCCAAAGCATTTGAAGCGCTGAATACGACTTTCGACTCAGAGAGAGAGAGACAGACATGAGTCTGAGTAATTCAATTTTCGGCAAAAGCAATTGAGACGCCGAATACGGCTTTGGACTCAATAGACCCAATGGTGACATGAGAATAATGCAGCGTTCACATGTGAACATCAGAATTGAGCACTCGTCACCTGTATAGTGACAGGACAATCAGAATATATTTTAGTATGATTTCCTGTGACTTGAATGGATAGCGAACATGCATCTATCTCCTCCCTACAGAGGACTTAGAGAGGACTTGAATGGATAGCAAACATGCATCTCAACGTCTCAATTTTTGTCTGAATATAAAGTGTGACTCGTAATTCAGTGGCCGGTCTCGTACGCTAATGAATATGGCTTTCGACTCAGAGACACAGAGTGACGCGTGAGTGGTTCAATTTTCGGCAAAAGCATTTGAAGTGCTGAATACGACTTTCGACTCAATAGACACAATGGTGGCATGAGAATAATGCAGCGTTCACATGTGAACATCAGAATTGAGCACTCGTCACCTGTATAGTGGCAGGACAATCAGAGTATATTTTAGTATGATTGCTTGTGACTTGAATGGATAGCGAACATGCATCTATCTCCTCCCTATAGAGGACTTACAGAGGACTTGAATGGATAGCGAACATGCATCTCAACGTCTCAATTTTTGTCTGAATATAAAGTGTGACTCGTAATTCAGTGGCCGGTCTCGTACGCTAATGAATACGGCTTTCGACTCAGAGACAAAGAGTGACGCGCGAGTGGTTCAATTTTCGGCAAAAGCATTTGAAGTACTGAATACGACTTTCGACTCAATAGACACAATGGTGGCATGAGAATAATGCAGCGTTCACATGTGAACATCAGAATTGAGCACTCGTCACCTGTATAGTGACAGAATAATCAGAATATATTTTAGTATGATTGCCTGTGACTTGAATGCATAGCGAACATGCATCTATCTCCTCCTTACAGAGGAGTTGAATGGAGAGCGAACATGCATCTCAACGTCTCAATTTTTGTCTGAATTCAATGGCATGTCTCGTACGCTCATGAATACAGCTTTCGACTCAGAGACACAGAGAGACACGAGAGTGGTTCAATTTTCGGCAAAAGCATTTGAAGCGCTGAATACGACTTTCGACTCAATAGACACAATGGTGACATGAGAATAATGCAGCGTTCACATGTGAACATCAGAATTGAGAACTCATCATCTGTATAGGTTCAAAAATTAAATTAATCCTGCATAAGTTCAATAATATTATTTGTGGACATTTATTTTGTACGTGTGCAATAATGATTTTGATATAATTCTATTTTATTTTTAAAATATTATTTGGTTGATAAATGGATTTTAAACTAGCTATTCCATATTCACTACCAATTAAAAATCATTTCAAAAATAAATAAATAAATAATTTTTTATTTTAAAAAAATTAATAAATGAATAATTTTTTATTTTGAAACATTTTTTTTTAATTATTTTTTTGCATATGGGAAAAATTTGTTATAAGTCAGTTGTCAAATTAGTAGTAAAGACAATTTTTATTCAATGAAAATGCTGACTTGTAAAGACAATTTTTATTGAATGAAAACGCTGACTCATCACTTTTATTCAAGGAAAAGCAGTCCACCTAGAATAACATCAAAAAGCTGACTCTTTAGAAGGCTGACTCATCACCTTTATTAAAAAAAAACCACAACATCACCTTTATTCAAAGAAAACAACAGCACTTAAATAACCTTGTGGTGATCCCTATAAAACAAACTTTACAATTTTAAAATATACTCTAGCCCAATTTATAATAAACATTATCAAAACTATAAATATTTTTTATATAAATATAAATCTTCAAAAATTAATAAATATATTTTTTATTTTTAAAAGTTATTTTAATATAAATTTATAACTAGCACTAAAATATTTTTTCTGTTCTAATAATTTGATTCCTAAATAGTTCTGATATATATTATTTTAACAGATATCAAAATGATTACAATAAGCCAGTATAATAGAATTTCACCAGTGAGTGACACTTTGTACTTCAAATTCTAATTTGATTATTTCATCCATGATTCTATGATATGTCATCGATCCATGATTCCATAACGTACATTACAGAACAGGACCACTGCCTTCGCCAAATGAACTACTCCATATAATGCTGCACAGTCACTGAACTCATAGATATATTTCGGAACATTTGTGTGGGTTCTTTCCTCCAATATCAAAACATTTGTGTGCGTTGTTTTCTCTAATATCAGAACATGGCAAGCAACACCAACGCGGACGCGGTTCAAGTGAAGATCCATGGCGATAGTTGGGTGACTCAAATGAAGATCCATGGCGATAGTTCGGTTACTCAAATGAAGATCCATGGCGATAGTTGGGTTATTCAAATTAAGGAACGCCTCAATGAACTAGAAGAACAGGAGAAGGAGAAGGAATTATGTGCGTCGGTGTCGGTGTTTAATGTGTCAAGAGAGTTATTGTTTGAGAAGCCTGAAGCTTACATTCCGCAGTCAGTTTCCATTGGCCCATATCATCACGGGAAATCTGAGAAATATGACATGGATCGCCACAAATTGGCAGCTGCCTATAGATTTCACAAAACAATTAATGGAGTAGGCAACTTTCAGCTGGTCGTTGTAGATGAGTTTAAAAAATACCACCGGCAAATCCGGAGCTGCTATCACAATTTCATCGATTATAATGAAGAAACCTTGGGGTGGATCATGGCTCTGGACGCCGTCTTCCTTCTCCAGTGTCTGCAGTTTTATGTCAGATACCTTGACCAAAGCTCCCATGATGACGTCAAGAATCTGGAACGAGCCTTATGTCCTACTTGCCATGGTGCGGCGGATAACTACATTTTAAGAGATTTGATGATGCTCGAAAATCAATTGCCACTCTTTCTAATGAAAATGCTTTTGGAGTTGCAGTTGGGTTCTAAAGCCAAGGCAGAGGAGAGGCTGTCAATCCTGCTAAAGCTGGTTTACCAAGAATTATCACCTTTCGTCTTCAAGGTACCTGAGAATTCATTTCTCCATATAAACGAGAGAGGCCACCTGCTGGAGGTTCTGTACTCCGCTATCGCCAGCCCTCTTTCCAACTATGGAAAGCCAGATGCTCCCTATCCGGCAGACATTTCAACAGTTACTCCAATTCCAACCGATGAAGATGGCGATGAGAGTGATCCAGCGGACATGTCAACCGTTACAGAAGTCTTCAAATTGCTATGGAAAGCTCTTTTAACTATAAACGCTGGACCCGTTCGGCAGTGTCTGATGGAGTTAGCCACACTTCTTCATCTGAGTGTGTTTAAGTGTGCAAGCACAACTGCGAAAGAACCATCCTCTCAAATCATACCGCCCTCGCGTAAGGAATTGGCTATTCCATCTGTGGCCGAATTGTACCTTGCCGGAGTCACATTCTCTCCAACGGATGGCGATCTCACCACAATACTATTTGATAAGAAAGCTTCCATTCTTTATCTCCCAAAGCTAAAGTTCGACACCAACACAGAGTAATCCTGAGAAATCTGATTGCATTTGAAGCTTCTGCAGCGCCTGGTGCGCTTGTTTTCAGAGAATATACAGATTTCATGAACGGCATGATTGACGGAATAAAAGATGTGAAATTGTTGAGAGAGAGCGGAATTATTTGTAACGGTCTCCTGAGTGACAGAGAGGTTGCGAACCTATGGAACAGGTTGGGTCACTGCGCTAGTGTCATAAATGTTGGATATTTAGACAAAGTTGTACGTGATTTAAAGAGATGTTATCGTGGAAAACGGAAAGTTACCGTGGTGAAGTTTATGAATGACTATATATTTGCCTCGTGGAAGTTCCTGTCGCTGGTAGCTGCGGTGATACTTTTGATCGTCACATGCTTGCAGGCGTACTGCTCTGTCTATCGTTGCAGAAACTGAGCAAAACAGTAGAGGTACGCAGAGAAATCTCGCCACCTGTTTGTATTCGAAAGTATAGAGAATCCTGTAGAACTGCCACTTCCATTAATTTTGCTTGTTCATTCTCTGTTGGCTGTGGATTGATTTGGGAGCCACCCGCAATCCTGCTGGGTAGGATTGAGAACCTTGTGTCTACATAGAATATGCATATATCTATTGTTGTATTTTTCATCTTCATAACGTGTCTGTCAATTTGAAGACGAGAAGTGAAATAGCGAAGTCAGCCTTTTCAAAACAATGACAAACCCACAAGGTATTGCTTCACACAAATGACGCGATACGGAAGGTGAAGATTCTTCTTCACATTTTTCTTTGCCTTTGACTAAATGGTTCCAGGGAGAAATATGTCCATTGCGAGCTGTTTTGGGATCCACTCAACACTTGCATTTTTATCATTTAACATGACCCACTCAACACTTGCATTTTTATCATTTAACATGGACTCTTACCTATAACTGTAGATCTAATACAAAAAACTAGATTTTCTACGTAACCTCCTAATAGATTTCATATATGTAGCCGATTTTCTCTGTACGCATGGGTGGCATCTTACCATGTGATTGCCTTTTCATGGGCTTCTCGGCAAGAGTAGCTAAGTTCTTGGATTATTAGACATGTGAGAGTGTTACGTTGTTTTCTAATCATGAAGCACTTGCAACCCACTACATACTGATTTTCAATTTTATTTTTTATTTTTTTGGATGGAAATAACCTTTCACTTTACCAAAACACCCCTATATTATATCTTTAACATTATCCATAATTACATCCGGTATTTTTTAATTTATTTATTGAAATTTTAATGCAAATTTTTTATTTATATATTGAAATTTTGATTTTAGTTTTCTGGTATTTTTTTATTTATATATTGAAATTTTGATTTTAGTTTTTTATTTTCTAATGTAATAACAAATATACAAAATTATATTTAAAGGTAGAACATTTTTTCTTTTCTAAAAAGATGAATGTGAGTATACATTTCCATTAAATAGATTACTCATTGTTTTCCAAAAGGAGAGAGGAATGTAAGCATGCATTTTCATTAAATATGATAAGATAAATATTGTACATTAAATTTATTAGGGCCTTCTGAAAATTATAAATGTTATTACTAAGAAGAATTATTAGAGATATTTACACATATTTTTAAGACATGGTGCAACGAGATGACATATATATAATGGAATTGTCTTTTTAAATATATAACTTTAATCTATGGTAAATTTGTATAGTTAAAAAAAAATTTGCTTTCATGATATTAGTATGTTATTTTTCTATAAAACATAATGTATATTTTAGCATTAGGCTCAAATTTGGTATGTGAGTCTTTCGAAGCAAATTTGCATCATTGTAAATAACAAATAGATTTTATGAAAAGTTATTTTTTGATAATTTTTATATAGACACACCCACTTTTCTATATCTATGGTGAAAAAATATGCATGGTCCGGCTATTTTGTCTATATGTGGAACAAGGGGTTTGTAAATATGAACTTAAAACTAAAGTGGCCACCTTTACCACCATGTAATGGAAAATGGTGAAGCTAGCAATTAATTTTTTAATTTTATAATGTGTGCACATTAACCTAGCATGTGTGCATTTATAATGTGCACATGTTTCAATAACAAACATCTACCACAATAATATACACATGTTTTTCTCTCCATCACTCACTCTTTCTCTCACCATCCCTCCCAATTCTCACTATCCGTCACTCTCTCTTTCTCCCAGCTACCCCTTCCCTAACCCTCTCTCTCTCTCTCTCTTACTCTCTCTTTGCCCACTAAGCCTCTCCCCCCCATCCCTAATTATTTCCATATCATATTTTATGCCTCCCCTATTCCCCACCCCTCTATATCTTTTCCTTTCCCTATCACTCTTTTTCTCCCTCCTTTCTCTATACTCTTTTTCTGCCCCCTTTCAATATACTCGTTTTCCCTCTCTCCCTCTCTCTAGTCCTCGCCCCTCTCTTAGACCCTTTCCTTATCCCTTTATATCTCTCCACCTCATGTTTTCGTCGTTACTATCTCTCTCCCCATTTCCTTACACCACCCTCTCTCTCTCTCTCTCTCACACACACACTCTCTCTCTCTCTCTCCCTCCCTCCCTCCCTCTCTCTCTCTCTCTCTCTCTCACTCTCTTATTCCTTAAGCCTCTCTCACAATTTATAATTCCCCCTGTCTCTCCTTCTTTCTATCTCTCTCTCTCTCCCTTTTTCTATTACCCCTCCCTCTCTTCCTTTCCTTGTCTCACACACACAATCTCTCTCCCCCTCTATTTTACACACACACTCTCTCTAAATCCCTCTATTTTTCTCTCTATCTCACCATCTGTCCCTCTATCCCTCCACACATCTCTACGTACTTCCCACTCCCTCTACCTACATTTCTATCTCCCCTTATCTATTTTCCTCTCTCTCTCCTCTTATGTATCCCTCCTATATCCTCCTTTCTCTCCTTCCCTAATCCTCTCTCTATCTCTCTACCACACATGTACTCCCTCTCTCTTTCGCTATCCCATTCTCTCTCTCACTCTTCCTATGTTTTCCTCCTACCCCTCCCTCTCTCTTACGCCTTCCAGAAGGCCCATCTTTATTTACTCCTTTATTTATTTATTTCTATCCCTTTACCTCTCCCTATCCCTCACTCTATCTTCCTCTCCATTTCTATATTCACTCCCCTCTCTTTCTTCTTTTCTCATTTCTCTTTATATTCTCCCTCTCCTTCTCTCTTTCTCTCTTTCTTTATTTCGTTAATCCCCCCTTTCTGTGTACCCCTTTTCCAATTCCCCCCTCTTCCCCCCCTCATGTATCCCTCTTTCTATTCCTCTCACAATTTCCGTATTCCCCACGGATGAATGCACCAAGATGGGTTACATGTCAAAATTTTACTCTTTTATCGTCTTGAAGCCCTCAAAATTTATATAAGCATTGTGAATTTTGATTCAGAGTAAATGGAAAATTTGTGGGAATTATGTTTTGTTCTTAATAATATTTTTTGTAAAATATTTTAGTATTGGATAATATGTCAATTTTCCATTAAATGAGATGTTTGTCCTTGCAAATTTTTGTGCATGTTAAGAAGCATGCATGTGTTCGCATAACATACCTTAGTCTAAAATGTGTAATATATATATATATATATATATATATATATATATATATATATGAGCATGATCTACACAGAGAGAACTAAGTTTTCATACCAAAAGTTTTTTTACACAGAGAGAACTAAGTTTTCATACCAAAAGTTTTTTTTTTATTATTTTTCGATGTTGGCTAAGTAATTTTTCAATTGCGATTTGTAGAAACATGAGTTCATGTAAGATTTTTTTCAACTATTTAAATAAATTGAAAATCCAAGAGTACTCTTTTGAAATTTTTTGGTTGTGTATATTTTATGTTATTGATTTTTTATTTAGCCTCTTTGAAACTCTCAAAAACAATTTCAAGCATTATGTTTAAAAGAAATTAGATGAAAAATATTATATGAATTTGAAAATTTCAAACTCATATGCCATTGGATAGAGGATTCCTTCATGAATCCAACATGATCAACGTCACCACTTAAAGGACAATTTTTTCCCTAAGTCCGCTAGGGTAGAAAATGGTGTTACACAGAAATATGTATAAGAGGTGCTAAAATTATGGTTTTTAGGACATAATAATATCAATCAAGCACTTCAATTTTAAATTCAATTAGATTGAACATGGTTTAAGAAACCATTGATCAAGCCATTTACGTGGTTAACTAGAGACTCAATCGAGCTACTAAGTTCAATCGAGCCTTTGTAAAAATAATATTTTCAAGATAGGATCCTTATGTGAATTCCATAGAATTAGAATCATGAAAGATATAAAATTTAATCCATTAATAATTTAAACAAGTCGATATGATATTAGTTTACTGAAAATAAAAATTCAACTAGATCTAGGTTATGAATAGTTCATTAGAAAAAAATTATGTTATTGCACCGAGAGGTGCATTCTACGGCCTAGTATGGGGACAATTTGTAAGTATGTTTGTCCATGCTCAAAATATACCTTATCATATACCTTGAATTTGAATGGATCATAAATTTACCTTCCACAAAAGTTTTTAGCACATTAAAATTCTAGATTGTGTAAAATTTTAAACATCTTTACTCTTTATCAAAGTCAATATTGTTTCTTAAATCAAAAGAAAAAGGTTAATTTAACAAAAAGAATAAAAACTCCTTTAAGTTATATATAAAATGGCTCTAAATTTTTTTATAATTTCTTTTAATTAAATCTATATTATAAGATCAACCTTTAAAAGGAAAAACTATTTTTTATGGATATATTAAAACTTTTAAAGACAAGTAAGTCAAAGTTGTAATAAAAGTTGTCATATTAATTTGATGTAATTTTATTCTAATTTCTATTATCATGTCATATAAAAACCTCATTAGATCTAATATTAAATAATTATTACTATTATTATTATTATTATTATTATTATTATTATTATTAAATATGATATTAATATTAAAAATTCAATATAATTCTATTTTAATTTTAATATTATTAAATTTAATAATTTTCAATTGATATAATATCAACTTTGACATAATATAAAAAAAAATTATATTATAATACATATTAATATATTAGGATGTATATTACCTCCAAATATATATGGGAGGAAAGAACAAAGACCGAAAGTTATAGAGGTGGAGACATAAAGGGAGTGACAAGGAAGAGATGGAGATAAAGTGAGGGGGAGAGAAGAGGAGCGAAGAAAGAGAGAAGGAGAGGAAAGAGAGAGGGAGATAAGAGTAAGAGAGAGAAGAGGGAGACACAAATATGGTGATCGGGAGACGAGGAGAGAGTGGAGGAGAAAGAGAGGGAGAGAGACGTGGAGTTGGAGGAAAATATAGGGAGGGAAGAAGAAATACATAGGGAGAGAAAGGTGGAGAGAGAGAGAGGGAGTGACAAGGGAGAGATGGAGGAAGAGTGTGTATGTTTGGGGGTGAGATAGAAAAACAAAGAAGGATAGATGAAGAGAAGGGGCGGGTAGGATGAGAAAGGGAGAGATATAATGACATAATTGAATGATGAAGAGAGAGAGAGAGAGAGAGAGATAGAGAGAGATGAGGGGGAGAGACAGACATAGGTGGTAGAGTAAGAGAGATGAAGGAAGAGTGAGAGGAAAGAGGGAGTGAGAGAGAGAGATGGATTTGGAGGGGGAGAGAGATGGAGGTAAGAAGAAAGACAAAGATAGATAGGTTGAGAGAAAGTGAGAGGGAGTAACTAGGGAGATGGAGAGAGGAGAGTAGGCAAGAAGAGAGATAGAAGGGGAGCAAGAGAGGGAGAACAGGAAGAGAGATGGATAGGGAGAGGGAAGGAGATATGGATATATATGGAGAAACAATGTGTATGTTTTGTAGAAAATAAAAAAGGCATAAATTATTTCTTATGTTGACAATTACTTGTGATATTACTATATATTTTTAACTTTCCTTAAGTTATTATTTTATCTTCTTCTCATTAAGAAATAATCATATAAAAACCATAAATATCAATTACACTAGATACAGGTACTCAAATGAGGCTAAAACCCCCTATGAAGGGGAAAGCCCAGTCAAACTCTTCCACCAGTAGATTCAAATCAAGTTGAGATAATTTAATACCTTAGACTAGACCAAAAGACTTCCCTCACTCAACCAAGTCAGCGTTCTAAGATTATTAACAAAAAATTGATAGTCTCTTCTAGTCAAACAACTTTAACCCAACTACGACATAGAATTTTACCCCTCCTCTTCCATAATTTTGGCCCTATTGCAGATCTGAAATTTTATCCCTCCTACAACAACTCAGAAAATGACACGTGTGGTAGAAAAAAGAAAAAATTGGCTTCTTCTTACTTGACAAAAGTCTCCTTCTTCTTTGTTAGGATTTTCTCCTTCTCCTTAGGTATTTCACTCTTCCTTTTTTTCTCCAGCTACGATAGATTGAACTTGCTTGTCTTGTGTTCCAAATCAGGTCATGTAGCTTCCAATATATAATCCTTATCAGTTGTAAAATGATCCAAATGAGGCCAACTTATCCTCTTTGAGGGCAACTCTGTGGAGGAGGCTTATTTGACTCTATTTACATCAAAATAAATTCATTTCTTAATAAACAAAGACCAAGAAGCCTCTACTATATGATGAGAAGGACTAGGAATCATGACATAAACCCTAGAAGCCTACAATGGAGGCTTTAGACCTAGAAAATAAATAAAATAGCATGAAACACATGCTTCAAAATAAATTTCCTTTTCTTCCTTCTGACAAATACATTTAATCATTAATCAAATACAGTTATGAAGATTGACACTATTTACATTCTTCAACATGTCCACAAGGAGATATGGAGAGACAATGAAGGAGAGAAAGAGGAAGATAGAAATATGGATGGAAGTGGGAGAGAGGGAAGATGAGAGAGATAGAGAGAGGGATGGAGGGAGAGATAGATAGATATGAAGAGAGATTGTGTGTGTTTTTGGGGGGGTTAGATATAGAGACAAAGAAAGAGAGATAGGGGGAGATATAGATATAGATGCAGGGGGAGAGAAAGGGAAGAAGGTTTCTTGCACTAGATGCATTGATTTCAGCGTATATTTTGAGTTCTAATCCTATTTAATTTTTTGCACTAGATTTATTGATTTCTATGTAGATGTTGCTTTCTAATTCTATTTGTTTTCTTGCATCAAATAAATTGATTGAAATAAAGATGTTAATTTGCAATCCTGATTTCTTGAATTAGATGCATTGGTTTGAGTGTAGATGTTGATATCTAATCCTCTTTCATTTCTAGAACTATATACATTGATTTCAGTGTAGATGTGATTTCTAATCCTATTTTATTACTTACATTAGATTCATTGATTTCAATGTAGATGTTGATTTCGAAACCTATTTGATTGTTTGCATTAGATGCATTGATTTTAACATAGATGTCGATTAATGACCCTTTTTGATTGCTTGCATTAGATGCATTGATTTAAGTGAAGATGTTGATTTGTGATTTGATGTCTCTAAATGTATGGTGTATACTAATTTCAAGGTAATTAGATTAACTTTTTGCATTGATTTCAATGTAAGAAAAAAAAATTATTGACGATGTGCATTGATTTCTTTGTCACAATAATTCAAACATAAATAAAATACGTAAATTTTCATCTCAAATAAAATATTCATTTAATTGAAATATTTTCTTGTTGAAGTTGTAAAATATTTGTAACTAATCACATTCTTATTATTCTCATCTTCCATAATTCATATTGGATTGTAAAAAGTGCAACAAATAGAACACACACACACAGATATATATATATATATATATATATATATATATATATATATATATATATATATATATATATATATATATATATATATATATATATATATATATATATATATATATAAATATAATGACAAAACTCTTGTAGATAACCTCAAACAAAATAAAATCGAATGAAACTTATAAGTAACTTTTACATCTCCACATCTTTTCAAATTGAATAAAACTTATTTCAATCATAAGGAATTGACTGAAATACTTGGATAGCTAAGTAAATTTAGGAAAGTTGATAACATTATATAAAATTATATAAATGTTATCATATATTATTTTTTTACCTATATTAAATTCAAATACGATTGACTTATATCATGTTATGGATAATCTATTATAGATAATATCAAAATAAATAATATTGAATAAAACTTATTTCAATTTCATTTATGTGTTTTACTTGAACCTACAGATAGCTAAGTAAATTTAGGAAAGTTCATATTTAATTACATTGATAGGCGTCCCCCTATTGGAATTGGCCACTTTAATCATTTTCTTAATTAATCATTTTATCTGATTGTTTAAATTGAAAGATGCCAACATATTCTCATTGTCACCACTACATCAACGGATGGAATTATAAATTCTAAATTTCTTACACATCTAAATTAGGTGTTTAAACCTTGTTTAAAATAATTTTTTACCAAATAATGGAACATGGTTGTATTCTTTTTGAAACATATAGTGGTGGGTTACATTACATGTTTTGAAATGTGTTTTTTTCAAACTTCGAAATGAAATGGTGCCAAATGTGGCTTTATTCTCTTTTTTTGTAAGTCAGATATTTATATTATAGAACAAAATATGTTACAAAAAAGTCTGCCGAAGCAGATCGAACCTTAGATGGACCAAGTAAAACGTGCTGATAACCAGCCCTGAGCTTTCAAAACTAAGCTGCACACCACACAGGGCGGCTTACTCTTAAAACAATAACTTATCGCCACAACACTATCAAAACTTGGACAGAAACAGAGTAACATAGCTATCTTGCAAGAGACCGAAGCCATGACAGAAGCAGAGTGACAGAAAAACATAATTATCTAGCATAAATTCGAAGCCATGACAGAAGACATAAGACAACCATAAAGAAGAAACTAAGGAAACCCGCCGGTGCGAGGAAATCCGCCAATTCGACTGACTGCGTCTAAGCCCACGTCCAGAACATGCTTGTAAACTCTGGCCTGCATATCTTGCATGGATTGGAATTCCTGTGCTTCCTTCATCTTTTGCTCCTGCATCAGGGGGGCCGAGCTCAGAGTTTTCCGAAGAAGCCTGATAAGCAGAGTCAATTTCTTGTTGACAGTTTCTACAGCATCATGCACTGTGGAGATTCTTCGATCTAGCGATTCATGGATTTCATGAAATTTAGCTAATTGATCCTCCGAAGTGGAGTTCACCTTCCCAGATTGTTGCTTCCCTTCTTCCTTTGAATCTAGGGCTTTCGCAAGGAGAGTTATGATTCTCCAGCTCTCCGCTTTGGTCCGAACATATTGAGTGGATCTTTTTGAAGGAGTGCCCGGGTCATGTAACCAGTCAACCTCCTCTGCAATGATCCCCTCCGGTCGCTGCGGTTCTTCCTCTTTCACAGACGCTTCCAGTTCCGCTATCTTGCGCTTGCTCCTGGCTGCTGCTCTGGTCTCGTACATGTTCTGCGCTGTTCGTAGTTCATGGTGGGCTGCCGAACACCTGCAGCTCCCCGCCTCCATACTATACCCTCTGAACTTATCGCTGTGATCACTTCTACAGACAGAAAAGTTGTGGTCTCTCGCAGTGCTTTGAGCTGAGGTAAAAGAACCAGAGCCACGAATCTCCGTTAAATAGCTGTTTTTCATGGATTTTCCCATAATGCGCTCTCCCCTACGATGCAGAGTGGAGGTACTTTCGTTATTAGTTCAAAAGATATCCACACAAATCACACATCTTCTCCCTGACCTAACATAAATGTAGCTGAAATCCTTCCATCAAGGTTGAGCCAGCTGTCCCTTTCTCGCAAGCGGACTCTACGGAATCTCTCGTGGCATGAACCATATTGATAGTTTCCGTATTTGGCCTTCTCTTGCCATGATGACCACCGCCGCATCTGTCTAGTCGTCCAGCTCCCGTGATGAAATCCCAAGCTGTTACCGGTAACTCCAGGATTACGGTCCCGGAAACAGAAACCGTTGTCGGTCAAGCCCGGTCGGTTTCGTATAGATCTTGTTGTGCCAACTGTAAACATCTTGCCTTCAGGTTCGGGCAGTCCACCTCCTCCCAACAGCTGTCCCACCCCCTGTCCTGATTGTCCACGCCACAATTCGCTAGGTAGTCCGCAAGCCCGTTTGCCTTGCGTCTTACCGCATGAAAGACTAGGCCTTTCATTCCAGCCATTAGTTCTGCTACATTCTCTGTCACCTTGGCGAGCTGCCAATGTTTTGTGGCTTTGTTTGCCTTAGTGCCTCCCTGAATCCTCTTAGCTGTTGATATAACCAGTGATGAATCCCCCTCCATAATTACATTGCAACTACGTAGGGATTTTAAAATTCTCAGACCATGCTCAAGCGCTGCAAATTCCATCTCATTATTTGTGCTTTCCCCAAGCGCTCTGTAATATATATGTAGAATTTCTCCATGCCGGTTACGTAATGCCCCTCCAATTCCTGCCATGCCGGGATTGCCTCTCGAGGCCCCATCAAAATTCAGCTTCAATCCACCTTCCGGCGGACGCTGCCATTTGTCGATCTGTGAGGAAGACTGCGTTTTGTGTCTTGAAGCTGTGATGATGCTGGTGGCTTCCAGACGAAAGCAATTCAAAATGCGTAAGTCTTGTGCTGAAGGTTTCTCGTTACACTCCTCTCTGCATTTCGTTTGAATTAGCTGTTGAATATTTGTTATTATATTGTCTTTAGAGAACTCTATGTTCCTGTGTTCGTCTTGAAATATTCTACGGTTACGCTCCTTCCAAATTGACCACAGTAAGAAGCCTGGAACAGACTTCCATATGCTGTTGACTCTTAGTATGTTGGAGAAGTCTTTTTTCCAGTTTAGTATGGTTCTGTGAATGGATTCTCTATCTCGGGCAGAACAACTGAGAATTCCTTCCATCCAGTTCCATAACTGATTTGCCCATTCACAAGCATTAAATAGGTGGTTTATAGATTCCTCTGCGACGAGGCACATAGGGCATCTTGAGGGTCCCCTGAAACCTTTCTTGCACAAGTTGTCCCATGTTAAAGTCTTGCTTCTCATTAGAAGCCAGAGGAAGGTCCTGATTTTCGGCCAGAATAGGCTGTCCCAAACTTTGCTGCACCAGGGCACGGCCTCTACCTGTTCTTCCTTTTCTATTATGTCCCTAGCTTCTTTTAATGAGAAATTACCATTACCTTTTAAACCCCATCTCAGCTTATCATCCTCTTCAGTTTTCCGAATCTTTCTTTTGAGGATTCTCTCATTGAGTTGCTAAAAGATTTCGTTGTTCTCCTCTGTGCTCCCAGGATTTAAATTAATCCAGTCCCTCCAGATCTTATCCCTACTTCTTTGAATCTAATATTGATTAACTCTGTATCTACCCTCGTTTTGACTTATTTGCTTGAGGGTAGATAGCTCTGGGGTATCCAGTTTAGGGAATTGCTGCCATGCATCTTCGCAGAACATGGCAAGCCTTCCATTGCGAATCTCCCAAAAGCTGTGCTCCTGTACTAAGCTCCTGTTGTTCCTGGCATGGTTCCATATTGACGAACCTCCCGGGACTTCCTGTAGTCTTATGAGGTCCTGAGTATCACAGTCTGGTGTGTATTTTTCCTTCCAATGCCTCGCCCAAGGTAAATTGGGTTCTTTAATCCATTTCCACCAAATCTTAGCTCCACAGGTTCTGTTGACCACTGAAGGATCTACTAAGTTCAGCCCCCCCATAGATTTTGGCTGGCATAGCTTGTTCCACGCCACCAATGCCCATTTCTTCTTATCCCCATTCCCATTCCATAGAAAGGATCTCTGTATGTTTCTCATTTGTTGCAGAATGCCCTTGGGAGCTGGAAGCATAGAAAGTAAAAATATTACGGAATTGCTTGCAGAATAGCCTTGGTTAAGATAAGTCTACCCGCCAGATTTAGGGCTCTGTGCGTCCAGTGCTTGCACTTTTTCTCCATGTTGGCTAGAACCTTCTCCCAGTGAGTTTTATGCCAAGGTTTCAGAGTCAGGGGAGCCCCTAGATATTTGGAAGGAAGGGACCCAATCCTGAATCCAAGAAGCTGGGCTAAGTGAGTTTGGACTGCCGGATGATAGTTGAAAAAGAAAATTGTGGACTTAGAAAAATTAATTTCCATGCCAGAGGCTCGGCTAAAGAGATCAAGGATACCCCTGTAAGCGACAGCCTCCTTCACAGTGGGGGTACAATGTAACATGGTGTCGTCCACGAACTGTTGATGTGTTGTGGCTGGTAACGATCTTATCGGTTGTAGACCTTTTATAGATCCTTATGCTTTCTTCTTGGCTATGATTCTGCTTAGTCCTTCCATTAGGATTACAGATAGGAACGGGGATAGGGGATCCCCCTGTCTTATTCCCCGCGAAGGAGTAAATGGAGCTGAGGGAGCACCATTGACAAGGATTGAATTCTTGGAGAGTTGATGAGAGCAAGTATCCACTTGATCCAGATCCTGCAGAAACCGAATGCATCCAAAACAACTTCAAGGTATCTCCAACTTACTTTGTCATAAGCTTTTGATAAATCTAATTGCATTAGCATTCCTGCCTCTTTTCTCGAATGAAGTGAGTGAATCATCTCCTGTGCTAACAAGATGTTATCTAGAATTTGTCTACCCTCAACGTAGCCCGATTGCTCTTCCGAAATGATACCAGGAAGAATCGACTTTAGTCTATTAGCTATGACTTTTGAAATAATTTTATAGATAACATTACATAGGGCAATAGGTATGAATTTATCAGGTGTCTTTGCTTCTTCCACCTTAGGAATGAGCGCTAAAAAGGTGGAGTTGATGGATTTTAGAATAGTACCTGAACGTCTGGAGTCCTCAACTACCTCCCATACCTCCTGCTTAATAGTGTTCCAACAAGCCTTGTAGAAGTTGATGGTGAATCCATCTGGAACTGGTGCTTTATCATTAGGCATACTCCTGATTGCCTCCTCTACCTCCTCCAAAGAGATTTCCCTGCAAAGGGCCCAATTCTGATCTGAGGTGATGGATTTAGGAATGGCTGCTGTAAGTTCCTTGATGGCCTCCTCTCTGTTTATAGGCAGTTCCTGTGCAATTGAGCTGAAGTGATCTGAGAGCAGAGCAGATATATCGTTGTGATTCTTTAATATCTCCCCTTCATTGTTTTTCAGCTCAAGAATCCTGTTAGCACTTCTATGGTCTAGAGCCGACCTATGAAAAAATTTTGTATTCTGCTCCCCCTCTTTTAGCCATTGGACTCTAGATTTCTGTTTCCAAAGTACCTCTTCTTGTATACATCTTCTGTGCCACTGCTGTGAAAGAAATTTTTCCTGCTCAAACGCTTCGACACTATAATTGCCTGTTGCTCCATCTCTATGAATATGTTCCAGTTTTTTCTCTAGAATGGCTTTTTCCTGGAATATATTTCCAAAAACCGTTCTGTTCCATTCTTTTATCTTTTCTTTAGTTGCTTTCAGCCTACTTTGTAGATTAAAAATTTTGGAGCCTCTTGCCTCCAGGGGTTCAGACCACCATTTCTCAACCATCTCGATGAAGTTAGGGTGGTATAACCAAATTTTTTTAAATCTGAATGGTTTATTCCTTGGAGTACCCTGAACTTCAACAATAAGCGAGATCGGCCAATGATCCGACCCACCACTGGGAAGGATATCTGATTCTGCTGTTATACCATCCATGATAATGCTTTTTGAGATTAAAAATCTATCCAAGCGCGAAGCTATTAACCTCTCTCCCCCCCTTCTGTTGTTCCAGGTGAACATGCCACTCTTGGGGTATATGTCTACCATTTTGACAGTTTCAATGAAATAAGGCTTCCGCATCCCTATTAAGTTTCCTTAGACCCCCTTTTTTTTCCAGAAGGGTGGTTATCATATTGAAATCACCCCCCAGTATACACTTAGACCTTGGATATCTTTCAATAAGTTTGTTTATTGAATTCAAAAAGTTTATTTGATCTTCTAATTTCTGAGGACCATAAATGTTGATGCAAAGGAAAGACCCAGAGTTACCTGTGGGTTGAAAATCCACCGCTATGAAGTGTTTGTTCGCCTCAGCTGATAAAATTTGGATTTGCCTTGTATCCCAAATAGTTGCAAGACCTCCTTCTCGTCCCTGGCTCTCAATCTCTAAAACTTCTAAATTTCTCCCAAGCTTCCTACAAAGACTGTTGATACAAGAACTGCTGCATTTAGTTTCTTGTAAGAACATAATTTTCGGTCTGTATTTCTGGATTTTCCGCTTTAAGATTCTGTGTTTTGACTGGCTGTTAAGCTCTCTTGCATTCCATGAGATGATCTTCATGTTTAACTAATTTTCATTGGAAGGACTGGAAGGCGCTAAGCGCTTTCATCTTCCCTGAGTTTATCATTATCATGCCTAGCTCCTGTAGAACTTCACCACTAGTTCTACGTCCTCTTCTTTTCATGATATTAGTATGTTATTTTTATATAAAACATAATGTATATTTTAGCATTAGGCTCAAATTTGGCATGTGAGTCTTTCGAAGCAAATTTGCATCATTGTAAATAACAAATAGATTTTATGCAAAGTTATTTTTTGATAATTTTTATATAGACACACCCACTTTTCTATATCTATGGTGAAAAAATATGCATGGTCCGGCTATTTTCCATTTTCCATGTGATTTGTGGAGTCCAAAACCTCAAGGAAGATATACATATTCATAAATGATTCAGGATTAGGAGTAAATCAAATATACTAATGCAATCATACAAAATACACCAGCATATAGGAAAGAATCAAGATAGATTTATTGAAAGTAACAGGGTTCAAGAAGAGATACAACCCATGGGGCTCCAATCCAGCATCTCCTTCCCAGCAGAATGGAACTCCTTCTTCAGCTCCCTTCAAAGCATTACACACCCAAAGTTTCTAGCCACAAACCAACAGCAATTCTTTGCAATTACCAAATTCCAGCCTCTAGATCTCATGGAGGAGAGATCCATATATAGATGTTTTGGAGAGAGGATGAGTCAGCTTGAGATCTGACTAGTGTCCTCTCCCACTTCAGTTCTTGAGTCCACTTGGAGGTTCTTGCTTCCACTTGGAGTTTTGGAACCTCTTACTCATCACCAGTCGAATTCCCTGATCCAAGTGTCATTTTGGAAGCTTCCTCGGCATTGACACCTTGAGGAATGACTCTGCCACTTGTCCAAACACACTCAGCGCAGGTAGCCTTCTTTGCAGTTGAAATTCAATGCAGGTAGACAGTGGAGTAGTTGACATTCAGCGCAGATGCTCAGTGGAGTAGTTGACATGATCCAGAATTGCCTTGTTTTTGAGTGTTTTTAGGTAGAGAACTTCTGTGAATTGCTGTGGTTTGCTGGCCTTGTTCCTCTAGGGGTAGGAACAACATGTTTAGGGACTTTGGATCCCTTGATTATTGACATTTCATGCTCAGTGATGCGAGGCACAAAAATGTATATAACAGTTGCCCCCTAAAGTATGAGGTCGTTTATCGGGTGAAATGCTTTATCTAGGAGGGTCCGAAGTTCATCCATCTGCTGAGAGGAGTCCTGTAATAAAATACAATACAATACATTATGATTCATAAAGCTTTCATGATCTAGTTGAGGCGGGCATTCCCATGCTCAGCTTTATAAATTCATTTTTGTACATAGAACAGACGATCGTCTGATGGTAGACTGATAATTCTGGTGAAAATTATCATCCTTTGAGTAGGATGATCATCTGCTGCAATGATGTACATGTCAAATGTCTTTCTCTTTCCTGAATATATATCGCAGCCCGGATGGATGAAACTAGATTCGTGGTCTTCAAACTCGTTCGATCTTCACTCTAAGTACAAGTCGATCTATGTGAGAATTGCGCTGAAGTCGAACATGGAAAGACATCGCTTGATTAGGAGCATTACACATCCACTTGGGAGTGGCGGTGTCACGCCCCTACACCTGCGGTGGTTTTCCAACCGCTTGTAGCGAGGTGCGGCACCACCGAACGCTTTCTTTTTAACAATACTAACGTTTATGGGCTACGCCTATTCCAACATGAACATACTTAACTTATGTTCTTATAACCAAATAAAATGTTATCCTTTATACTTCAACAGAGAACATTCTTATTCATTAACCATCAACAATAAACCGAGAACAATACAAGTGTAAAGGGGAGGGGCAACTCCCCGAACAGTCTGCCCAACAATAATATTATGTCAAGAATATCAGATTTTACAAAAAGTGTGTCTTGGCTGAACCAAGTCTCACACTTAACCAATTTTTACAAAAGACAGGCCACCTGCCTTTTACAACATTCCATGCACCCTTGCACAAGAGGGAGTGCTCACCCGAGCCACTCAACCTCCCTACAAAACCTGCATAAAACTGGTTACAAGAATCCACTCGCAATGGCACTCTTTGCCAACCTTCAACTAGGATAAACTGCGCACTTCCTTCAAGCCCAATGCGCATGAGATATGCGCATTCACCCACCTAAGACTACGCACTTCTTTTACCCCTTTATGCGAAGACCTTGAGCGAATGTCCTTGTTCCAAATGAGGAGCAACCATCTTCTACTTATACGCATATCATCCATGCGTTAAACCTTAGGCCGACTACTCAAATATCAATATGAACACCCCTTAAGGATTATTCCATATGTCGGCTTTCATTATACTTTATTCCACGCATATAAACCTTTCGTATGTGCTCCATTATATTCTTTTGTCGTATGTTCACATATCCCCTTTACATGTGGGTTGATTATATTATATTTTATTCACATATAATATGTTCATATCGCATATAATATGTTCATATTATTTTCATATAATATGCATATAAACTCCCATATACGCTCAAGTGTACTAACACTTAGCCATTTTTGCACACGCTCCTTATCGTCGCATTTCATCACATTTAACGCGTACGATCGTCGCACCAATGTCGCAGCTCGTCGTACTCCCGCTTGCCCGCGCCCTCGTGCACGATCGCCCGCCCGACACTTGTCGCACTGTAGCTCGGAGGCCTTACAGGCGGGACCACATGGGCTGGCCCCATCACTTGAATGGATAGCGAACATGCATCTCAACGTCTCAATTTTGTCTGAATATAGTGTGACTCGTAATTAAATGGCCTGTCTCGTCACGCTCATGAATACTGCTTTCCACTCAGAGAGACACGACCGTGGTTCAATTTTCGGCAAAAATATTTGGAGCGTTTAAGCGCTCATGTAGCCTTTCTGAGAATAATAATGGTGACATGAGAATAATGCAGTGTTCACATGTGAACATCAGAATTGAGCACTCGTCACCTGTATAGTGACAAAATAATCAGATGTTGTCATTTTGATGTAATTTTATTATAATTTCTATTATAATATTAAATTTAATATTAACAAATTATTATTATTATTATTACTAAAATTATATATTAATATCAAAAATTCAATATAAGTATATTTGGAAGATGAGCTTAATTATGGTGGGAAAAGGAGTGTTATTTATTTCTTCCTAAGCGTTTTAATGTTCATTTTTTATACGTTGGTAGATCCTTGCAGGTTCTAGATTTATGTATCATAGGTTTGGAGTGTTTTGAATCCATAATATTTTGTGGGGCGATTTGTTTTGCATATTGAAGGTTGTTCATTGCAGCTGAGGAGGGATGCTACGAGAGTGGTTCAATTTTCGGCCAAAGCATTTGAAGCGCTGAATACGACTTTCGACTCAGAGAGAGAGACATACATGAGTCTGAGTAATTCAATTTTTGGCAAAAGCAATTGAGACGCCGAATACAGCTTTGGACTCAATAGACGCAATGGTGACATGAGAATAATGCAGCGTTCACATGTGAACATCAGAATTGAGCACTCGTCACCTGTATAGTGACAGGAGAATTAGAATATATTTTAGTATGATTGCCTGTGACTTGAATGGATAGCGAACATGCATCTATCTCCTCCCTACAGAGAAATTACAGAGGACTTGAATGGATAGCGAACATGCGTCTCAACGTCTCAATTTTTTTCTGAATATAAAGTGTGACTCGTAATTCAGTGGACGGTCTCGTACGCTAATGAATACGGCTTTCGAATCAGAGACACAGAGTGACACGTCAGTGGTTCAATTTTCGGCAAAAGCATTTGAAGTGCTGAATACGACTTTCGACTCAATAGACACAATGGTGGCATGAGAATAATGCAGCGTTCACATGTGAACATCAGAATTGAGCACTCGTCACCTGTATAGTGACAGAATAATCAGAATATATTTTAGTATGATTGCCTGTGACTTGAATGCATAGCGAACATGCATCTATCTCCTCCTTACAGAGGAGTTGAATGGATAGCGAACATGCATCTCAACGTCTCAATTTTTGTTTGAATATAAAGTGTGACTCCTAATTCAATGGCCGGTCTCTTACGCTAATGAATACGGCTTTCGACTCAGAGACACAGAGTGACGCGTGAGTGGTTCAATTCTTGGCAAAAGCATTTGAAGCGCTGAATACGGCTTTCGACTCAATAGACACAATGGTGGCATGAGAATAATGCAGCGTTCACATGTGAACATCAGAATTGAGCACTCGTCACCTGTATAGTGACGGAATAATCAGAATATATTTTAGTATGATTGCCTGTGACTTGAATGCATAGCGAACATGCATCTATCTCCTCCTTACAAAGGAGTTGAATGGAGAGCGAACATGCATCTCAACCTCTCAATTTTTGTCTGAATTCAATGGCATGTCTCGTACACTCATGAATACGGGTTTCGACTCAGAGACACAGAGAGACACGAGAGTGATTCAATTTTCGGCAAAAGCATTTGAAGCGCTGAATACGGCTTTCGACTCAATAGACACAATGGTGACATGAGAATAATGCAGCGTTCACATGTGAACATCAGAATTGAGAACTCATCATCTGTATAGGTTCAACAATTAAATTAATCCTGCATAAGTTCAATAATATTATTTGTGGACATTTATTTTGTACGTGTGCAATAATGATTTTGATATAATTCTATTTTATTTTTTAAATATTATTTGGTTGATAAATGGATTTTAAACTAGCTATTCCATATTCACTACCAATTAAAAATCATTTCAAAAATAAATAAATAAATAATTTTTTATTTTTAAAAAATTAATAAATGAATAATTTTTTATTTTCAAACATTTTTTTAATTATTTTTTTGCATAGGGGAAAAATTTGTTATAAGTCAGTTGTCAAATTAGTAGTAAAGACAATTTTTATTCAATGAAAAGGCTGACTTGTAAAGACAATTTTTATTGAATGAAAAGGCTGACTCATCACTTTTATTCAAGGAAAAGCAGTCCACCTAGAATAACATCAAAAAGCTGACTCTTTAGAAAGCTGACTCATCACCTTTATTAAAAAAAACCACAACATCACCTTTATTCAAAGAAAACAACAACACTTAAATAACCTTGTGGTGATCCCTATAAAACAAACTTTACAATTTTAAAATATACTCTAACCCAATTTATAATAAACATTATCAAAACTATAAATACTTTAATATAAATCTTCAAAAATTAATAAATATAGTTTTTATTTTTAAAAGTTATTTTAATATAAATTTATAACTAGCACTAAAATATTTTTTCTGTTTTAATAATTTGATTCCTAAATAGTTCTGATATATACTATTTTAACAGATATCAAAATGATTACAATAAGCCAGTTTAATAGAATTTCACCAGTGAGTGACACTTTGTACTTCAAATTCTAATTTGATTATTTCATCCATGATTCTATGATATGTCATCGATCCATGATTCCATAACGTACATTACAGAACAGGACCACTGCCTTCGCCAAATGAACTACTCCATATAATGCTGCACAGTCACTGAACTCATAGATATATTTCGGAACATTTGTGTGGGTTCTTTCCTCCAATATCAAAACATTTGTGTGCGTTGTTTTCTCTAATATCAGAACATGGCAATAACACCAACGCGGACGCGGTTCAAGTGAAGATCCATGGCGATAGTTGGGTGACTCAAATGAAGATCCATGGCGATAGTTCGGTTACTCAAATGAAGATCCATGGCGATAGTTGGGTTATTCAAATTAAGGAACGCCTCAATGAACTAGAAGAACAGGAGGAGGAGAAGGAATTATGTGCGTCGGTGTCGGTGTTTAATGTGTCAAGAGAGTTATTGTTTGAGAAGCCTGAAGCTTACATTCCGCAGTCAGTTTCCATTGGCCCCTATCATCACGGGAAATCTGAGAAATATGACATGGATCGCCACAAATTGGCAGCTGCCTATAGATTTCACAAAACAATTAATGGAGTAGGCAACTTTCAGCTGGTCGTTGTAGATGAGTTTAAAAAATACCACCGGCAAATCCGGAGCTGCTTTCACAATTTCATCGATTATAATGAAGAAACCTTGGGGTGGATCATGGCTCTGGACGCCGTCTTCCTTCTCCAGTGTCTGCAGTTTTATGTCAGATACCTTGACCAAAGCTCCCATGATGACGTCAAGAATCTGGAACGAGCCTTATGTCCTACTTGCCATGGTGCGGCGGATAACTACATTTTAAGAGATTTGATGATGCTCGAAAATCAATTGCCACTCTTTCTAATGAAAATGCTTTTGGAGTTGCAGTTGGGTTCTAAAGCCAAGGCAGAGGAGAGGCTGTCAATCCTGCTAAAGCTGGTTTACCAAGAATTATCACCTTTCGTCTTCAAGGTACCTGAGAATTCATTTCTCCATATAAACGAGAGAGGCCACCTTCTGGAGGTTCTGTACTCCGCTATCGCCAGCCCTCTTTCCAACTATCGAAAGCCAGATGCTCCCTATCCGGCAGACATTTCAACAGTTACTCCAATTCCAACCGATGAAGATGGCGATGAGAGTGATCCAGCGGACATGTCAACCGTTACAGAAGTCTTCAAATTGCTATGGAAAGCTCTCTTATCTATAAACGCTGGACCCGTTCGGCAGTGTCTGATGGAGTTAGCCACACTTCTTCATCTGAGTGTGTTTAAGTGTGCAAGCACAACTGCGAAAGAACCATCCTCTCAAATCATACCGCCCTCGCGTAAGGAATTGGCTATTCCATCTGTGGCCGAATTGGCGATCTCACCACAATGCTATTTGATAAGAAAGCTTCCATTCTTTATCTCCCAAAGCTAAAGTTCGACACCAACACAGAGGTAATCCTGAGAAATCTGATTGCATTTGAAGCTTCTGCAGCGCCTGGTGCGCTTGTTTTCAGAGAATATACAGATTTCATGAACGGCATGATTGACGGAATAAAAGATGTGAAATTGTTGAGAGAGAGCGGAATTATTTGTAACGGTCTCCTGAGTGACAGAGAGGTTGCGAACCTATGGAACAGGTTGGGTCACTGCGCTAGTGTCATAAATGTTGGATATTTAGACAAAGTTGTACGTGATTTAAAGAGATGTTATCGTGGAAAACGGAAAGTTACCGTGGTGAAGTTTATGAATGACTATATATTTGCCTCGTGGAAGTTCCTGTCGCTGGTAGCTGCGGTGATACTTTTGATCGTCACATGCTTGCAGGCGTACTGCTCTGTCTATCGTTGCAGAAACTGAGCAAAACAGTAGAGGTACGCAGAGAAATCTCGCCACCTGTTTGTATTCGAAAGTATAGAGAATCCTGTAGAACTGCCACTTCCATTAATTTTGCTTGTTCATTCTCTGTTGGCTGTGGATTGATTTGGGCGCCACCCGCAATCCTGCTGGGTAGGATTGAGAACCTTGTGTCTACATAGAATATGCATATATCTATTGTTGTATTTTTCATCTTCATAACGTGTCTGTCAATTTGAAGACGAGAAGTGAAATAGCGAAGTCAGCCTTTTCAAAACAATGACAAACCCACAAGGTATTGCTTCACACAAATGACGCGATACCTTTTTTACCCTGTGCCTTCGCAACATATTTATTATTTAAGCTAGTTATTTGCCATTCTTCTTCACATTTTTCTTTGCCTTTGACTAAATGGTTCCAGGGAGAAATATGGTCCATTGCGAGCTGTTTTGGGATCCACTCAACACTTGCATTTTTATCATTTAACATGACCCACTCAACACTTGCATTTTTATCATTTAACATGGCCAACTCTTAACCTATAACTGTAGATCTAATACAAAAAACTAGATTTTCTACGTAACCTCCTAATAGATTTCATATATGTAGCCGATTTTCTCTGTACGCATGGGTGGCATCTTACCATGTGATTGCCTTTTCATGGGCTTCTCGGCAAGAGTAGCTAAGTTCTTGGATTATTACATGTGAGAGTGTTACGTTGTTTTCTAATCATGAAGCACTTGCAACCCACTACATACTGATTTTCAATTTTATTTTTTATTTTTTTGGGGTGGAAATAACCTTTCACTTTACCAAAACACCCCTATATTATATCTTTAACATTATCCATAATTACATCCGGTATTTTTTAATTTATTTATTGAAATTTTAATGCAAAACACCTCTATATTATATCTTTGACATTATCCATAATTACTTCTGGTATTTTTTTATTTATATATTGAAATTTTGATTTTAGTTTTCTGTTATTTTTTTATTTATATATTGAAATTTTGATTTTAGTTTTTTATTTTCTAATGTAGTAACAAATATACAAAATTATATTTAAAGGTATAACATTTTTTCTTTTCTAAAAAGATGAATGTGAGTATACATTTCCATTAAATAGATTACTCATTGTTTTCCAAAAGGAGAGAGGAATGTAAGCATGCATTTTCATTAAATATGATAAGATAAATATTGTACATTAAATTTATTAGGGCCTTCTGAAAATTATAAATGTTATTACTAAGAAGAATTATTAGAGATATTTACACATATTTTTAAGACATGGTGCAAAGAGATGACATATATATAATGGAATTGTCTTTTTAAATATATAACTTTAATCTATGGTAAATTTGTATAGTTAAAAAAAAAATTGCTTTCATGATATTAGTATGTTATTTTTCTATAAAACATAACGTATATTTTAGCATTAGGCTCAAATTTGGTATGTGAGTCTTTCGAAGCAAATTTGCATCATTGTAAATAACAAATAGATTTTATGCAAAGTTATTTTTTGATAATTTTTATATAGACACACCCACTTTTCTATATATATGGTGAAAAAATATGCATGGTCCGGCTATTTTGTCTATATGTGGAACAAGGGGTTTGTAAATATGAACTTAAAACTAAAGTGGCCACCTTTACCACCATGTAATGGAAAATGGTGAAGCTAGCAATTAATTTTTGAATTTTATAATGTGTGCACATTAACCTAGCATGTGTGCATTTATAATGTGCAAATGTTTCAATAACAAACATCTACCACAATAATATACACATGTTTTTCTCTCCATCACTCACTCTTTCTCTCACCATCCCTCCCAATTCTCACTATCCGTCACTCTCTCTTTCTCCCACCTACCCCTTCCCTAACCCTCTCTCTCTCTCTCTCTGACTCTCTCTTTGCCCACTAAGCCTCTCCCCCCCATCCCTAATTATTTCCATATCATATTTTATGCCTCCCATATTCCCCACCCCTCTATATCTTTTCCTTTCCCTATCACTCTTTTTCTCCCTCCTTTCTCTATACTCTTTTTCTCCCCCCTTTCAATATACTCGTTTTCCCTCTCTCCCTCTCTCTAGTCCTCGCCCCTCTCTTAGACCCTTTCCTTATCCCTTTATATCTCTCCACCTCATGTTTTCGTCGTTACTATCTCTCTCCCCATTTCCTTACACCACCCTCTCTCTCTCTCTCTCTCTCATACACACACACACACTCTCTCTCTCCCTCCCTCTCTCTCTCTCTCTCTCACTCTCTTATTCCTTAAGCCTCTCTCACAATTTATAATTCCCCCTGTCTCTCCTTCTTTCTCTCTCTCTCTCTCTCTCCCTTTTTCTATTACCCCTCCCTCTCTTCCTTCCCTTGTCTCACACACACAATCTCTCTCCCCCTCTATTTTACACACACACTCTCTCTAAAACCCTCTATTTTTCTCTCTATCTCACCATCTGTCCCTCTATCCCTCCACACATCTCTACGTACTTCCCACTCCCTCTACCTACATTTCTATCTCCCCTTATCTATTTTTCTCTCTCTCTCCTCTTATGTATCCCTCCTATATCCTCCTTTCTCTCCTTCCCTAATCCTCTCTCTATCTCTCTACCACACATGTACTCCCTCTCTCTTTCGCTATCCCATTCTCTCTCTCACTCTTCCTATGTTTTCCTCCTACCCCTCCCTCTCTCTTACGCCTTCCAGAAGGCCCCTCTTTATTTACTCCTTTATTTATTTATTTCTATCCCTTTACCTCTCCCTATCCCTCACTCTATCTTCCTCTCCATTTCTATATTCACTCCCCTCTCTTTCTTCTTTTCTCATTTCTCTTTATATTCTCCCTCTCCTTCTCTCTTTCTATCTTTCTTTATTTCGTTAATCCCCCCTTTCTGTGTACCCCTTTTCCAATCCCCCCTCTTCCCCCCCTCATGTATCCCTCTTTCTATTCCTCTCACAATTTCCGTATTCCCCACGGATGAATGCACCAAGATGGGTTACATGTCAAAATTTTACTCTTTTATCGACTTGAAGCCCTCAAAATTTATATAAGCATTGTGAATTTTGATTTAGAGTAAATGGAAAATTTGTGGGAATTATGATTTTTTCTTAATAATATTTTTTGTAAAATATTTTAGTATTGGATAATATGTCAATTTTCCATTAAATGAGATGTTTGTCCTTGCAAATTTTTGTGCATGTTAAGAAGCATGCATGTGTTCGCATAACATACCTTAGTCTAATATAATATATATATATATATATATATATATATATATATATATATATATATATATATATATATATATATGAGCATGATCTACACAAAGAGAACTAAGTTTTCATACCAAAAGTTTATTTTTTATTATTTTTCGATGTTGGCTAAGTAATTTTTCAATTGCGATTTGTAGAAACATGAGTTCATGTCAGATTTTTTTCAACTATTTAAATAAATTGAAAATCCAAGAGTACTCTTTTGAAATTTTTTGGTTGTGTATATTTTATGTTATTGATTTTTTATTTAGCCTCTTTGAAACTCTCAAAAACAATTTCAAGCATTATGTTTAAAAGAAATTAGATGAAAAATATTATATGAATTTGAAAATGTCAAACTCATATGCCATTGGATAGAGGATTCCTTCATGAATCCAACATGATCAACGTCACCACTTAAAGGACAATTTTTTTCCTAAGTCCACTAGGGTAGAAAATGGTGTTACACAGAAATATGTATAAGAGGTGCTAAAATTATGGTTTTTAGGACATAATAATATCAATCAAGCACTTCAATTTTAAATTCAATTAGATTGAACATGGTTTAAGAAACCATTGATCAAGCCATTTACGTGGTTAACTAGAGACTCAATCGAGCTACTAAGTTCAATCGAGCCTTTGTAAAAATAATATTTTCAAGATAGGATCCTTATGTGAATTCCATAGAATTAGAATCGTGAAAGATATAAAATTTAATCCATTAATAATTTAAACAAGTCGATATGATATTAGTTTACTGAAAATAAAAATTCAACTAGATCTAGGTTATGAATAGTTCATTAGAAAAAAATTATTTTATTGCACCGAGAGGTGCATTCTACGGCCTAGTATGGGGACAATTTGTAAGTATGTTTGTCCATGCTCAAAATATACCTTATCATATACCTTGAATTTGAATGGATCATAAATTTACCTTCCACAAAAGTTTTTAGCACATTAAAATTCTAGATTGTGTAAAATTTTAAACATCTTTACTCTTTATCAAAGTCAATATTGTTTCTTAAATCAAAAGAAAAAGGTTAATTTAACACAAAGAATAAAAACTCCTTTAAGTTATATATAAAATGGCTCTAAATTTTTTTAGTATTTCTTTTAATTAAATCTATATTATAAGATCAACCTTTAAAAGGAAAAACTATTTTTTATGGATATATTAAAACTTTTCAAGACAAGTAAGTCAAAGTTGTAATAAAAGTTGTCATATTAATTTGATGTAATTTTATTCTAATTTCTATTATCATGTCATATAAAAACCTCATTAGATCTAATATTAAATAATTATTACTATTATTATTATTATTATTAAATATGATATTAATATTAAAAATATAATATAATTCTATTTTAATTTTAATATTATTAAATTTAATAATTTTCAATTGATATAATATCAACTTTGACATAATATAAAAAAAATTATATTATAATACATATTAATATATTAGGATGTATATTACCTCCAAATATATATGGGAGGAAAGAACAAAGACCGAAAGTTATAGAGGTGGAGACATAAAGGGAGTGACAAGGAAGAGATGGAGATAAAGTGAGGGGGAGAGAAGAGGAGCGAAGAAAGAGAGAAGGAGAGGAAAGAGAGAGGGAGAGAAGAGTAAGAGAGAGAAGAGGGAGACACAAATATGGTGATCAGGAGACGAGGAGAGAGTGGAGGAGAAAGAGAGGGAGAGAGACATGGAGTTGGAGGAAAATATAGGGAGGGAAGAAGAAATACATAGGCAGAGAAAGGTGGAGAGAGAGAGAGGGAGTGACAAGGGAGAGATGGAGGAAGAGTGTGTATGTTTGGGGGTGAGATAGAAAAACAAAGAAGGATAGATGAAGAGAAGGGGCAGGTAGGATGAGAAAGGGAGGGATATAATGACATAATTGAATGATGAAGAGAGAGAGAGAGAGAGAGAGAGAGAGAGAGAGAGAGAGATGAGGGGGAGAGACAGACATAGGTGGGAGAGTAAGAGAGATGAAGGAAGAGTGAGAGGAAAGAGGGAGTGAGAGAGAGAGAGATGGATTTGGAGGGGGAGAGAGATGGAGGTAAGAAGAAAGACAAAGAGAGATAGGTTGAGAGAAAGTGAGAGGGAGTAACTAGGGAGATGGAGAGAGGGAGAGAGGAGAGTAGGCAAGAAGAGAGATAGAAGGGGAGCAAGAGAGGGAGAAGAGGAAGAGAGATGGATAGGGAGAGGGAAGGAGATATGGATATATATGGAGAAACAATGTGTATGTTTTGTAGAAAATAAAAAAGGCATAAATAATTTCTTATGTTGACAATTACTTGTGATATTACTATATATTTTTAACTTTCCTTAAGTTCTTATTTTATCTTCTTCTCATTAAGAAATAATCATATAAAAACCATAAATATCAATTACACTAGATACAGGTACTCAAATGAGGCTAAAACCCCCTATGAAGGGGAAAGCCCAGTCAAACTCTTCCACCAGTAGATTCAAATCAAGTTGAGATAATTTAATACCTTAGATTAGACCAAAAGACTTCCCTCACTCAACCAAGTCAGCGTTCTAAGATTATTAACAAAAAATTGATAGTCTCTTCTAGTCAAACAACTTTAACCCAACTACGACATAGAATTTTACCCCTCCTCTTCCATAATTTTGGCCCTATTGCAGATCTGAAATTTTATCCCTCCTACAACAACTCAGAAAATGACACGTGTGGCAGAAAAAAGAAAAAAATGGCTTCTTCTTACTTGACAAAAGTCTCCTTCTTCTTTGTTAGGATTTTCTCCTTCTCCTTAGGTATTTCACTCTTCCTTTTTTTCTCCAGCTACGATAGATTGAACTTGCTTGTCTTGTGTTCCAAATCAGGTCATGTAGCTTCCAATATATAATCCTTATCAGTTGTAAAATGATCCAAATGAGGCCAACTTATCCTCTTTGAGGCCAACTCTGTGGAGGAGGCTTATTTGACTCTATTTACATCAAAATAAATTCATTTCTTAATAAACAAAGACCAAGAAGCCTCTACTATATGATGAAAAGGACTAGGAATCATGACATAAACCCTAGAAGCCTACAATGGAGGCTTTAGACCTAGAAAATAAATAAAATAGCATGAAACACATGCTTCAAAATAAATTTCCTTTTCTTCCTTCTGACAAATACATTTAATCATTAATCAAATACAGTTATGAAGATTGACACTATTTACATTCTTCAACATGTCCACAAGGAGATATGGAGAGACAATGAAGGAGAGAAAGAGGAAGATAGAAATATGGATGGAAGTGGGAGAGAGGGAAGATGAGAGAGATAGAGAGAGGGATGGAGGGAGAGATAGATAGATATGAAGAGAGATTGTGTGTGTTTTGGGGGGGTTAGATATAGAGACAAAGAAAGAGAGATAGAGGGAGATATAGATATAGATGCAGGGGGGAGAGAAAGGGAAGAAGATTTCTTGCACTAGATGCATTGATTTCAGCGTATATTTTGAGTTCTAATCCTATTTAATTTTTTGCACTAGATTTATTGATTTCTATGTAGATGTTGCTTTCTAATTCTATTTGTTTTCTTGCATCAAATAAATTGATTGAAATAAAGATGTTAATTTGCAATCCTGATTTCTTGAATTAGATGCATTGGTTTGAGTGTAGATGTTGATATCTAATACTCTTTCATTTCTAGAACTATATACATTGATTTCAGTGTAGATGTGATTTCTAATCCTATTTTATTACTTACATTAGACTCATTGATTTCAATGTAGATGTTGATTTCGAAACCTATTTGATTGTTTGCATTAGATGCATTGATTTTAACATAGATGTCGATTAATGACCCTTTTTGATTGCTTGCATTAGATGCATTGATTTAAGTGAAGATGTTGATTTGTGATTTGATGTCTCTAAATGTATGGTGTATACTAATTTCAAGGTAATTAGATTAACTTTTTGCATTGATTTCAATGTAAGAAAAAAAAATTATTGACGTTGTGCATTGATTTCTTTGTCACAATAATTCAAACATAAATAAAATACTTAAATTTTCATCTCAAATAAAATATTCATTTAATTGAAATATTTTCTTGTTGAAGTTGTAAACTATTTGTAACTAATCACATTCTTATTATTCTCATCTTCCATAATTCATATTGGATTGTAAAAAGTGCAACAAATAGAACACACACACACAGATATATATATATATATATATATATATATATATATATATATATATATATATATATATATATATATATATATATATATATATATATATATATATATATATATATAATGACTAAGCTCTTGTAGATAACCTCAAACAAAATAAAATCGAATGAAACTTATTAGTAACTTTTACATCTCCGCATCTTTTCAAATTGAATAAAACTTATTTCAATCATAAGGAATTGACTGAAATACTTGGATAGCTAAGTAAATTTAGGAAAGTTGATAACATTATATAAAATTATATAAATGTTATCATATATTATTTTTTTACCTATATTAAATTCAAATACGATTGACTTATATCATGTTATGGATAATCTATTATAGATAATATCAAAATAAATAATATTGAATAAAACTTATTTCAATTTCATTTATGTTTTTTACTTGAACCTACAGATAGCTAAGTAAATTTAGGAAAGTTCATATTTAATTACATTGATAGGCGTCCCCCCTATTGGAATTGGCCACTTTAATCATTTTCTTAATTAATCATTTTTATCTGATTGTTTAAATTGAAATATGCCAACATATTCTCATTGTCACCACTACATCAACGGATGGAATTATAAATTCTAAATTTCTTACACATCTAAATTAGGTGTTTAAACCTTGTTTAAAATAGTTTTTTACCAAATAATGGAACATGGTTGCATTCTTTTTGAACCATATAGTAGTGGGTTACATTATATTTTTTGAAATGTGTTTGTTTCCAACTTCGAAATGAAATGGTGTCAAATGTGGCTTCATTCTCTTTTTTTTTGTAAGTCAGATATTTATATTATATAACAAAATATGTTACAAAAAAGTCTGCCGAAGCAGATCGAACCTTAGATGGACCAAGTAAAACGTGCTGATAACCAGCCCTGAGCTTTCAAAACTAAGCTGGACACCACGCAGGGCGGCTTACTCTTAAAACAATAACTTATCGCCACAACACTATCAAAACTTGGACAAAAACAGAGTAACATAGCTATCTTGCAAGAGACCGAAGCCATGACAGAAGTAGAGTGATAGAAAAACATAATTATCTAGCATAAAGTCGAAGCCATGACAGAAGACATAAGACAACCATAAAGAAGAAACTAAGGAAACCCGCCGATGCGAGGAAATCCGCCAATTCGACTGACTGCGTCTAAGCCCACGTCCAGAACGTGCTTGTAAACTCTGGCCTGCATATCTTGCATGGATTGGAATTCCTGTGCTTCCTTCATCTTTTTCTCCTGCATCAGGGGGTCCGGGCTCAGAGTTTGCCGAAGAAGCCTGATAAGCAGAGTCAATTTCTTGTTGACAGTTTCTACAGCATCATGCACTGTGGAGATTCTTCGATCCAACGATTCATGGATTTCATGAAATTTAGCTAATTGATCCTCCGAAGTGGAGTTCCCCTTCCCAGATTGCTGCTTCCCTTCTTCCTTTGAATCCAGGGCTTTCGCAAGGAGAGTTATGATTCTCCAGCTCTCCGCTTTGGTCCGAACATATTGAGTGGATCTTTTGGAAGGAGTGCCCGGTTCATGTAACCAGTCAACCTCCTCTGCAATGATCCCCTCCGGTCGCTGCGCTTCTTCCTCTTTCACATGCGCTTCCAGTTCCGCTATCTTGCGCTTGCTCCTGGCTGCTGCTCTGGTCTCGTACATGTTCTGCGCTGTTCGTAGTTCATGGTGGGCTGCCAAACACCTGCAGCTCCCCGCCTCCATACTATACCCTCTGAACTTATCGCTGTGATCACTTCTACAGACAGAAAAGTTTTGGTCTCTCGCAGTGCTTTGAGCTGAGGTAAAAGAACCAGAGCCACGACTCTCCGTTAAATAGCTGTTTTCCATGGAGTTTCCCATAATGCGCTCTCCCCTACGATGCAGAGTGGAGGTACTTTTGTTATTAGTTCGAAAGATATCCGCACAAATCACACATCGTCTCCCTGAACTAACATAAATGTAGCTGAAAGCCTTCCCATCAAGGTTGAGCCAGCTGTCCCTTTCTCGCAAGCGGACCCTACGGAATCTCTCGTGGCATGAACCATATTGATAGTTTCCATATTTGGCCTTCTCTTTCCATGATGACTGCCGCATCTGTCTAGTCGTCCAGCTCCCGTGATGAAATCCCAAGCTGTTACCGGTAACTCCAGGATTACGGTCCCGGAAACAGAAACCGTTGCCGGTCAAGCCCGGTCGGTTTCGTATAGATCTTGCTGTGCCAACTGTAAACATCTCGCCTTCAGGTTCGGGCAGTCCACCTCCTCCCAACAGCTGTCCCACCCCCTGTCCTGATTTTCCACGCCACAATTCGCTAGGTAGTCCGCAAGCCCGTTCGCCTTGCACCTTACCGCATGAAAGACTAGGCCTTTCATTCCAGCCATTAGTTCTGCTACATTCTCTGTCACCTTGGCGAGCCGCCAATGTTTTGTGGCTTTGTTTGCCTTAGTGCCTCCCTGAATCCTCTTAGCTGTTGATATAACCAGTGATGAATCCCCCTCCACAATTACATTGCAACTACATAGGGATTTTAAAATTCTCAGACCATGCTCAAGCGCTGCAAATTCCATCTCATTATTTTTGCTTTCCCCAAGCCCTCTGTAATATATATTTAGAATTTCTCCATGCCAGTTACGTAATGCCCCTCCAATTCCTGCCATGTCGGGATTTCCTCTCGAGGCCCCATCAAAATTCAGCTTCAATCCACCTTCCGGCGGACGCTGCCATTTGTCGATCTGTGAGGAAGACTGCGTTCTGTGTCTTGAAGTTGTGATGCTGCTGGTGGCTTCCAGACGAAAGCAATTCAAAATGCGTAAGTCTTGTGCTGAAGGTTTCTCGTTACACTCCTCTCTGCATTTCGTTTGAATTAGCTGTTGAATATTGGTTATTATATTGTCTTTAGAGAACTCTATGTTCCTGTGTTCGTCTTGAAATATTCTACGGTTACGCTCCTTCCAAATTGACCACAGTAAGAAGCTTGGAACAGACTTCCATATGCTGTTGACTCTTAGTATGTTGGAGAAGTCTTTTTTCCAGTTCAGTATGGTTCTGTGAATGGATTCTCTATCTCGGGCAGAACAACTGAGAATTCCTTCCATCCAGTTCCATAACTGATTTGCCCATTCACAAGCATTAAATAGGTGGTTTATAGATTCCTCTGCGATGAGGCACATAGGGCATCTTGAGGGTCCCCTGAAACCTTTCTTGCACAAGTTGTCCCATGTTAAAGTCTTGTTTCTCATTAGAAGCCAGAGGAAGGTCCTGATTTTCGGCCAGAATAGGCTGTCCCAAACTTTGCTGCACCAGGGTACGGCCTCTACCTGTTCTTCCTTTTCTATTATGTCCCTAGCTTCTTTTAATGAGAAATTACCATTACCTTTTAAACCCCATCTTAGCTTATCATCCTCTTCAGTTTTCCGAATCTTTCTTTTGAGGATTCTCTCATTGAGTTGCTGAAAGATTTCGTTGTTCTCCTCTGTGCTCCCAGGATTTAAATTAATCCAGTCCCTCCAGATGTGATCCCTACTTCTTTGAATTTAATATTGATTAACTCTGTATCTACCCTCGTTTTGACTTATTCGCTTGAGGGTAGATAGCTCTGGGGTATCCAGTTTAGGGAATTGCTGCCATGCATCTTCCCAGAACATGGCAAGCCTTCCATTGCGAATCTCCCAAAAGCCGTGCTCCTGTACTAAGCTCTTGTTGCTCCTGGCATGGTTCCATATTGACGAACCTCCCGGGACTTCCTGTAGTCTTATGAGGTCCTGAGTATCACAATCTGGTGTGTATTTTTCCTTCGAATGCCTCACCCAAGGTAAATTGGGTTCTTTAATCCATTTCCACCAAATCTTAGCTCCACAGGTTCTGTTGACCACTGAAGGATCTACTAAGTTCAGCCCCCCCATAGATTTTGGCTGGCATAGCCTGTTCCATGCCACCAACGCCCATTTCTTCTTATCCCCATTCCCATTCCATAGAAAGGATCTTTGTATGTTTCTCATTTGTTGCAGAATGCCCTTGGGAGCTGGAAGCATAGAAAGTAAATATTGCGGAATTGCTTGCAGAACAGCCTTGGTTAAGATAAGTCTACCTGCCACGTTTAGGGCTCTGTGCGTCCAGTGCTTGCACTTTTTCTCCATGTTGGCTAGAACCTTCTCCCAGTGAGTTTTCTGCCAAGGTTTCAGAGTCAGGGGAGCCCCTAGATATTTCGAAGGAAGGGACCCAATCCTGAATCCAAGAAGCTGGGCTAAGTGAGTTTGGACTGCCTGATGAGAGTTGAAAAAGAAAATTGTGGACTTAGAAAAATTAATTTCCATGCCAGAGGCTCGGCTAAAGAGATCAAGGATACCCCTGTAAGCCACAGCCTCCTTCACAGTGGGGGTACCATGTAACATGGTGTCGTCCACGAACTGTTGATGTGTTGTGGCTGGTAACGATCTTATCGGTTGCAGACCTTTTATAGATCCTTATTCTTTCTTCTTGGCTATGGTTATGCTTAGTCCTTCCATTAGGATTACGAATAGGAACGGGGATAGGGGATCCCCCTGTCTTATTCCCCGTGAAGGAGTAAAAGGAGCTGAGGGAGCGCCATTGACAAGGATTGAATTCTTGGAGATTTGATGAGAGCAAGTATCCACTTGATCCAGATCCTGCAGAAACCGAATGCATCCAAAACAGCTTCAAGGTATCTCCAGCTTACTTTGTCATAAGCTTTTGATAAATCTAATTGCATTAGCATTCCTGCCTCTTTTCTCGAATGAAGTGAGTGAATCATCTCCTGTGCTAACAAGATGTTATCTAGAATTTGTCTACCCTCAACGTAGCCCGATTGCTCTTCCGAAATGATACCAGGAAGAATCGACTTTAGTCTATTAGCTATGACTTTTGAAATAATTTTATAGATAACATTACATAGGGCAATAGGTCTGAATTTATCAGGTGTCTTTGCTTCTTCCACCTTAGGAATGAGCGCTAAAAAGGTGGAGTTGATGGATTTTAGAATAGTACCTGAGCATCTGGAGTCCTCAACTACCTCCCATACCTCCTGCTTAATAGTGTTCCAACAAGCCTTGTAGAAGTTGATGGTGAATCCATCTGGACCTGGTGCTTTATCATTAGGCATACTCCTGATTGCCTCCTCTACCTCCTCCAAAGAGATTTCCCTGCAAAGGGCCCAATTCTGATCTGAGGTGATGGATTTAGGAATGGCTGCTGTAAGTTCCTTGATGGCCTCCTCTCTGTTTATAGGCGGTTCCTGTGCAATTGAGCTGAAGTGATCTGAGAGCAGAGCAGATATATCATTGTGATTCTTTAATATCTCCCCTTCATTGTTTTTCAGCTCAAGAATCCTGTTAGCACTTCTATGGTCTAGAGCTGACCTATGAAAAAATTTTGTATTCTGCTCCCCCTCTTTTAGCCACTGGACTCTAGATTTCTGTTTCCAAAGTACCTCTTCTTGTATACATCTTCTGTGCCACTGCTGTGAAAGAACTTTTTCCTGCTCAAACGCTTCGACACTATAATTGCCTGCTGCTCCATCTCTATGAATCTGTTCCAGTTTGTTCTCTAGAATGGCTTTTTCCTGGAATATATTTCCAAAAACCGTTCTGTTCCATTCTTTTATCTTTTCTTTAGTTGCTTTCAGCCTACTTTGTAGATTAAACATTTTGGAGCCTCTTGCCTCCAGGGGTTCAGACCACCATTTCTCAACCATCTCGATGAAGTTAGGGTGGTATAACCAAATTTTTTCAAATCTGAATGGTTTATTCCTTGGAGTACCCTGAACTTCAACAATAAGCGAGATCGGCCAATGATCCGACCCACCACTGGGAAGGATATCTGATTCTGCTGTTATACCATCCATGATAATGCTTTCTGAGATTAAAAATCTATCCAAGCGCGAAGCTATTAACCTCTCTCCCCCCCTTCTGTTGTTCCAGGTGAACATGCCACTCTTGGGGTATATGTCTACCATTTTGACAGTTTCAATGAAACTTGTAAAGGCTTCCGCGTCCCTATTAAGTTTCCTTAGACCCCCTTTTTTTTCCAGAAGGGTGGTTATCATATTGAAATCACCCCCCAGTATACACTTAGACCTTGGATATCTTTCAATAAGTTTGGTTATTGAATTCAAAAAGTTTATTTTATCTTCTAATTTCTGAGGACCATAAATGTTGATGCAAAGGAAAGACCCAGAGTTACCTGTGGGTTGAAAATCCACCGCTATGAAGTGTTTGTTCGCCTCAGCTGATAAAATCTGGATTTCCCTTGTATCCCAAATAGTTGCAAGACCTCCTTCTCGTCCCTGGCTCTCAATCTCTAAAACTTCTAAATTTCTCCCAAGCTTCCTACAAAGACTGTTGATACTAGAACTGCTACATTTAGTTTCTTGTAAGAACATAATTTCCGGTCTGTATTTCTGGATTTTCCGCTTTAAGATTCTGTGTTTTGACTGGCTGTTAAGCTCTCTTGCATTCCATGAGATGATCTTCATGTTTAACTAATTTTCATTGGAAGGACTGGAAGGCGCTAAGCGCTTTCATCTTCCCTGAGTTTATCATTATCATTATCATGCCTAGCTCCTGTAGAACTTCACCACTGGTTCTACGGCCTCTTCTTTTCTTCTGCTTTGAGCTAGATGATTTCCATAAAAGACTTTTCGAATGGAAACTATTGCCTTTTACTATACCTAGCTTCCTATTCTGCTTCTCTAATTCTGCTTTTTGCCTTGCTATGAACAGGTCGTTTACCTTCCTGATTTCTTCTTCCGGTGCATTCTCTATTCTTGGGCCTTCCAGTTCTCTGCAGTTACTGGTAGGTTCATCCCCTCCTTGGCTAGCGCCTCTTCCCATTCTTGATCCTCACTTCCACCATCACTGGTGAGCATGTCAGTTTCTTCTTTTGTCTCCTCTTTTCTCTCCTGCATTTGAACTTCATTGTTGAGGTTCCCTTCCCCCATTCCTTCCCTGGTTGGTTCTTCCTTTTCATCATGCCCTGCATCTGATGTTAGGGTTTTGAGCTTGTCCTCCGAATCTGTTTCAAGATCTAAGATCACAAAAGAGTTGTTGTGGTTGTTTTTGCCTGTATTACCTTTATTATTCTTCCTTCTGTTTGCTCTCTGTCTAGACTTAGGTTTTATGAAGGTTTCTTTATCTTTGTTGGCTTGTGCTGTTTCGGTCTCTTCTTCCTTCCTAATCAGAGGGCAATCTCTCATCAAATGCCCATGTTCATGACATTTGCGGCACCGGAAGGGAATCTGCTCATAATCTACGGCCTGAAAGTAATCCTCGTCCCTGTATTCCAGCCAGAGCCCCTCATGCAGTGCCCCGGAAACGTCCATTTCAACACATATTCTTGCGTAAGATGTATATCTCTTTTGTAAAGTTGCTTCCGAGGCCTTGATAAATGTTCCCAACTGGTCAGCAATTTGTTTCAAGGCATTCAGACCCCAATAATCTATTGGGAGAGAGAAAAAACAAATCCAGACTGGGACTTGGGTGAAAGATTCTTTCTCTGGGGCGAAGTTTGGTTTCCATGGTCACATGTACAGACCAGCTGAAGCCAAAAAGTATGGGCCACCCTCAAAGATTCTATCCTTGTCTTCCAGGTTGGAGAATACAACTGTGAAGAAGCCCTTGGCTCCCAAATGAAGCTTTACATCCCCCTTCGGCTTCCATTGTTTTTTGATCCAATGACAAAGAGTCCTTTCAGATGGCCAAATGCCCATAAATTTGCAAATGACAGCATGTTCTGCCATGTGCTCTCTGTATGCCTGTATCTCTGGGTCAGTTATTACTACCCTGAGGTTATTGGTCTTTTTTGGTTTGCAGACCCCATTTGATGAAGAGTTTTTATTGGGTCTTGTGCTTGTCTCCCCCTCCTTTTCCGGCTTTCCTTGCCTATTATCTGTTTGCTCCCTGTCTTCTTCAGCTTGTCGTTCCTCGTTTTCTGATGATTTAATTATTGAGGTGAATTTCTCTTTAGTTCCTGTCAGGCTTTCACCCACTGTGCCTTTGCCTTCCGTTGAGCTGTCTGGCTTGTCAGTTTCCCCTTGTATTTTCTCCTTATTCCTTTTGCCTTTCTGCTTGTTATTGTCAAGCCCAGAAATCCTGACCCCTTCCTCCTTATTTTGCCTCTGCTTCTGCATGATTATCTGTTTGAAAGTAGGGGTCCCACTAGACCCCTCTGCCCCCATTCGGTCGGTCAGCTCTTGACCTTTGCGATACAGTGCTGCGAATCGAGAGAATACCACCTCCAGCCCTGCAATGGTATCAGCACATTGGAAACCCTATTTTCGCCCTCGGCTCCTCTGCTCTGTGCCAATCGGAATGAACATTGGCTTTATTCTCAACCGAAAACAAAATATTAAAAAAAAAATGAAACGTGGTTGCATTTATTTTATGAAATCTATAGTAGTGGGTTATTTTACATTTTTTGAGTTACATTTTGAAAACGTGTTTGTTTAGAAAATTTTAAATCTCTTGTCAAATAGTAGGGGAAGTGATAGGAACATCTCATTGTTGGTATATTCAACTAACTCTTCTTTAGTCTTTCAATTCTTATTATGATAAATGGTTTTTCTATGGCCTACTAATTTTTCTTGCTTGTTTTTTCTTGTTTAATTATGGTTTGAAAAGGAGTGTTATTTATTTTTTCTATGGTTTAAGAGTGTTCTGAATCTATAACATTTTGTGTGCAGTTTGTTTTACATATTGAAGGTCGTCCATTATAGCTGAGGGATGTTTTACATAATGAGATTCTGATGGGTCTTTGTAATTGTGCAGGTTACCAATGGTTGGTATTTGTAATTTTCACGCCACATTATCATTAATGATAAATAATGTATTACTTTATATTTTACTGGAGTTTTGCAAAGTTTGGGTAAATGTTACAGTTTTACCAGATGAATAGGTATTCAGCTTGAAGTTGTTCTATGCAACTGCATAAAATCATGTATATGTTAATCTATATATATATATATATATATATATATATATATATATATATATATATATATATATATATATATATATATATATATATATATATATATATCTCTATATATATATATAATATATATATATATATATATATACATATCTACATATATATATATATATATATATATATATAATATATATATATATAATAAATATATACATATATATATATATATATAATATATATATATATATATATATAGTTTATTTACGAAAATATAATGTACAAGATATATATTGAATTGTGAGATAATCTTCTTTTCTTATCACATAGATTGTATTGTGTGACTACAATCTATGTGATAAGGGCAAGGGGAGCATAACCCTTTGCCCTTGATGTCAAAGGGGGAGAATGAGCTGAAGATTTTGAGGTTGCCATCAAGTCCAAAGGGGGAGATTGTTGGCATTATGATTCTGGTATGGCTTTATGATACATATGTTGTACTTGATGGCAACCCACTCATCTCAGATGATAAATTATAGTGCAGAAAAGTTCACGCACTTATATGCAGAGAAAAGCTTATTCTATATAGAGAAAAGTTCACGCACTTATATGCAGAGAAAATTTTATTTCATGTAGAGAAAAGTTCACGCACTTTTATGCAGAGAAAAGTTTATTTCATGTAGAGAAAAGTTTATTTCATGTAGAGAAAAAGTTCACGCACTTTCATGTTGGAGAACTTACCTTTGGTCCATGGTAGTTAGTCCTTGGTATTTGAACCAATGGTTTTGGACCATGGTACCTCGTCAAAAGTGTGTATATGTTGGAGAACTTACCTTTGGTCCATGGTGGTTAGTCCTTGGTATTATTGAGCCCCATGTTTTTGGGCCCCTTGTATTAGGAAGAAGCTTGCCTATATAAAGAAAAGGAGATCACTTGGCTAATTCATTCTTGCAAATCGAATATCTTAAGATCTGAATATTGGGTTATTGTTTAAAAGTTTGATCTATGAAAGGGAAGTTGATAGCGAATCTGTGAAGGGTGATCTCTCGAGCGCTGCAGCTGCGGAAGTGCGGAGGCGACACAAAAGGCGCAGTGCGGAGGCGCCACAGAAGGCGCAGTGCGGAGGCGCCACAGAAGGCGCAGTGCGGAGACGCCACAGAAGGCGCAGTGCGGAGGCGCCACAGAAGGCGCAGTGCGGAGACGCCACAGAGGCGCCACAGAAGGCGCAGTGCGGAGGCGCCATAGAAGGCGCAGTGCGGAGGCGCAGTGCAGAGACGCCACAGAAGGCGCAGTGCAGAGGCGCCACAGAAGGCGCAGTGCGGAGGCACCACAGAAGACGCAGTGCGGAGACGCCACAGAAGGCGCAGTGTGGAGGCGCCACAGAAGGCGCAGTGCAGAGGCGCCACAGAAGGCGCAGTGCGGAGGCGCCACAGAAGGCGCAGGTGCGGTGGTCGCGGCACCACAGAAGGCGCAGGTGCGGAGGTAGTACAGATATCCGCAGATCTATACCAGTGAAGTTGCGATCCCTGCTTAAAATTTGTTTTAACTACCTTTGACTATTCTGCAGGGTTTTGGGTGCATAACTGATGTTTGGTTACTGGTATTGAGTTCAGATAACAACATGATTAATGACTTATCTTTATGTACTAGATCTGGTTGATAACTCTCATAATATCATTGTATATGTATGGATCTGGTGATTGGGTGATTCAGAAGGTTGTTTGATTATGAGCTTCAATGTTGTTGTTGGATCCAGTTTGAAAATTTATGAAAAGTGGTCCTTGAAAGAAAAGAAGTAGGGGGTTGTAGCTCCCTTCCGGGAGAGACTGGAAAACGAGAGAGAGTTGTAGCTCTCTGCAGGTTGCAGCCTGCGTACTGGTAAAGGACTGCACCAGTACAAAATCATTGTAACAGGAGTTTCTAATTTGAAAGAAGATAGAGACATATTGCAGCAGTTGGTTTTCACCCACATTGGTTTTCCACCTTATATCTGGTGTTCTTTGGTGTGACTATCTGTTTTTCTTGTTCATGCTCATTATTTTATGGTACTGATATGCAAAAATAATTCAAAGTGTAAATAAGGAAGATTTGTTAAAAGAACTTGATAATACTGATTCACCCCCCCTCTCAGTATTATTTTCAACAGGATTGATATCTCCAATGAAATCCAAGCCCCACTACTGAAAAGTTCCATTTACATGTATTGGTTTCAAGGACAGGGACTTCAATTGCTTCTTTCCTTCAAATATTTGGCACCTGTCACAAGATTTAACAAATGAAAAGACATTAGAAAACAAGGTGGGCCAATAGTACCCAGCTCTGAGGACCTTGTGGGCTGTAGTTTTCCAATAACAGTGGCCTCCACACATGCTAGAATTAAGTTGCTGCATAGCCTCTATTGAGTGTTCTTTATCCAGGCACCTCAAAAGAATTCCAGATGGGTCCCTCCAGTAGAGCAGATTTTCATGAATGCAATATCTTGCTGCCCTGAGCTTAACAGTTATGGCTTGACTTTGAGTAAAGTTTGGAGGAATTTCTAGCTTCAGCAAGAATTTAGCTATTGCAGAGTACCAATCACAAAAAGCTAGATTTTCTGATAATGACTGTTCTTTCCCTAGTTTAGCTGCTTCCTCTTCTTCTGTTTGACCATTTTCTGCAATTGTGCCCACGAAATCTATGTCCAATGATCTGCAATTTTCTTCAGCCAATAGTCTGGCAAGGCCCTGACCTTTGACCAGCTTGGTGGGCTTCAATTCTATATTGAATTCAATTAATTTTGCAATCCATTTAGCCCTTCTTCCATCAGCATTAGGCTGTGTTAAGACATCCTTTATTGAAGTAGAGGGTACATATGCTATTATCTTGGAATGCAAAATATAAACTTTGAAAGCTTTCAAAGACTTGATAAGAGCATATGCATGTTTTTCAATGATGTCATACCTCAGCCTAGCGTCCCTTAATGTTTTGCTGAAAAATGCCACTGGATGCTCTAAGCTTTTTTCATCTGCTTGCAATAAAACTGCTGCAAGGGTGTCTTCAAAGGCAAAAGAAAATATGTGGAACTTCTTGCTGTAATCTAGGTTGATTAAAGTGGGAGCCTCCGTAATAGCTTTCTTAATGGACTCAAAGGATCTTCTTGCTGAATCAGTCCATTTGATCTTTGACCCCTTTCTCAACATGGAGGTAATGTGCTTTACAAGTTCTGTAAAGTTTGGGATAAACCTCCTCACAAAATTTATTTTGCCCAGAAAGGACTGGATATCCTTCTTTGATCTTGGGACAGATAAGGTATGTATTTCTCTTACTCTTTCTGGGTCAATTTTGACACCTGCAGCAGAAACCATATGTCCTAACGGTTTGCCTTCTTCTAAAGAAAACTGTGATTTCTTAGGATTGACTGAAATCCAAAACCTTCTGCACTTCAGGAACACTTTCTTTAAATGCTGCAAATGGTCATGATGGTTGCTGGAGTATACTGTTATATCATCAAGGTAAATAAGGACAAACTTCTCCTTCTCCCCCACAAATGCTATATCCATAGCTCTCTGAAAGGTGGCTCCAACATTCATTAGTCCAAAAGGCGTCTTGGAATACATAAAAGTGCCCCAAGGAGTGGTGAATGCAGTCTTCTCTTGGTCATCTGGATGTACAACAACCTGATTGTACCCTGAAAATCCATCTAGGAAAGACATCACTTTGGCCCCTGAGACCTTCTGCAGCAAATGCTCCATCTTTGGTAGAGGGTAATTGTCTTTCTTAGAGAATTTGTTCAAGTTTCTGAAATCAACACAGAGTCTGATTTCTCCACTTTTCTTCTTCACTACCACTAAGTTAGCTACCCATTTTGAGTATCTGAGAGGGACTATGATTTTGGCAGCCAGTAACTTTTTTATTTCTTTTTCAATTAGAGGAAGGAGTAAAGGATTTATTGGTCTTAGCTTCTCTTTGAAAGGGATGGTGTCTTTCTCTAAAGGGATTTTATGCTGGATAATCTTTTTGTCATATGTTTTCAGGTCACTATATTCCCAGGCAAAGACATCAGCAAATTGCCTCATTAAATTGCAGTATTCAGCATTTTGGGTAGCAGACAAATGAGCGGACAAATTTATATATCTAGGCTGATATGAACTCCCTATATTATGCTTACAGACTGCAGATTGGTATTCCTTTTGTGCAGCCTTATAAGGGACATCATTTTGGTCAAACAGCTTCTCTAAAGGAACTAGACCCTTAGGTATATGATTACTGGGCAGTTGGACAATGCTATCTTTACCAATTCTGTTTCTAAGCTGGGATTGGGGACTTTCTTCCAAGGCTTCATTTTCTTGGTCAATTTTCATTTCAGAAAATTCATCAATGACTTGCAGAAATCTATTCACTTCAGCGTCATCCTCAAAAACTTTCCAATGCTGGACATTATCAGGCAAGGATGGTCTATATTTCATTTGGACTTCATAAACTAGTCTGGGAGGCATGGGAGGGATAAACATGCTAGCAGACACGGCAAGGGAATCAACAAGCTAATTTTTGGCTCTAGGGATATATGAGATACAAAAATTATCAAAAGAATCTTTGAGTCTCCATACCTCATCTCTGTATGCTTTCAACCTTGGGTGCTTTGCTTGAAATGTTTTATTTACTTGTTGAATGATAAGGTCAGCATCTCCAAACACCTTTATGTTCCTGATTCCTCTGTCTTTAGCTGCGTTAAGGCCCAATATCAGAGCCTCATATTCTGCTATGTTGTTTGTGACTTGAAAAGCCAGCTTAAAGGACAGATGTGTGCTTTCTTGTTTTGGAGATATCAGCACCACCCCTGCTCCTGCAGTCTCCCTGGAACATGCTCCATCAAAGAACATCTCCCAAACCAGACTTCCTTGCTCTCCCTCGGCCTAATTGACTGGTTTCTTGATCTGCATTGAGGCCTTCTGGGATTCTTCTATTTGGAGGATACATGCTCCAAAATCAGTGTCCACAGCATATATGGGATGATTAGAAGGATTCTTCTCATCACTGATGATGTAGGCCAGTTGTGCTTCTCTGTACAATCTCCTACTTTCTCCTCCAAAAACTGGGACAGTGGCATAAGATAAGCCATTCTGTAATGTCCCACCTAGTCTCTTAATCCATCCTCTAGATAACAGCATGCCAAACTTAGGCGGGACATCTACCACCACAATATCCATCATCATACTCTTCATGGGCAGCTGAGTTAGGGTAATGGCCAGGTCTTTGATCAATCCTAGGCATTTTACCTTTCTTGAATCAAATGAGAATAAATCATGATATGGTCTAGTGATATCAAGGCCTAACTCTTCCATGACAGCTTTAGGCATCAGATTGTGGCTGGCCCCTGTGTCTAGCAGGCAATTGTGGAGGATTTTGTCATGAATGGTCAAAGAGACATAAAATGATGGAGAATTATTATCAACGGGTTCGATCATAGGGCTAAGCACAACTGCACGCTTGTCATCTTGCAAATTGACATAGTCAGTGGGGGTTTGTATGGCTTTCAGCTCAAGGTCCTCAAGGATAGGCTTTCTAAAAACTTCACTCTTTACCAGTTCTATCATAGGCACAACTATTTTTAGCTTCTGGACTTCTGACTCAAGACTGAAAGGGGAAGGGGGCTTATCAGAACCTCTTACCTCTTGAGCTGGTGCTTTGAGGATGACTGGATCAGCTGCTAGTCTTTTCTATCTGATATTCTGTGGCTCTGTTTGGAAAACAGATCTTTGCGCAGGAATCTCCTTGACATTGTTTGCTTTTAACCTCAGATTATACCTTTGCTGTTCACCAGTCTGCAAAACAGCCTCTCTGTCCCACTCTTGACTGCTTTGGTCATTCAATAATGATTCTTCATATGCAGCCAATGTCAAAAAGGTAGCACTACCTTTATCTTCCATGCAATGAATTTCATCCTCTTCTTCAAACTGCTCCTCCTCCATGACTACATTCTAAAAAGGAGCCTTAACTTTTTGTTCTTCATTTGCTTCTTTACCCCTTTGAATGATTTGTAATTTTTCATTTGCTCTTCTGAATGGATTTGGATTTCTTGGAGCAAACGTGTTTTGAAACCTTGCTTTCCCAGAATTCTGCTCAACTTTTAGCTTAGATATCTCAGCAGCCAATGACTCTATCATTTTGGTCATCTTATCTAGTTTAGGTTCTGAAGATGAAGCAGAGGAAGAAGAAGCCTCACCTCTCTGCCTTCTTCTATCAGCATGTGTTTTAAGCTTTTCTGCAGCTATAATATTTGATTCCACCTCCAGTGCTGCATCCTGCATATCAGCTAGAGTGGCACATCTTCTTTCTCTCAAAAGCAGGAAGAAATCGGAGTCAAAAGCATTAGCTTAAGTGAGTTTGGCAGAGGTGGGGGTAGGATTTACTTCATCTGGTATCTTACTATACATACGGTTAAATCTTTTGTTAAAATCAGGCAAAGATTCCCCATTTTCCCTCTTTAGGTTTCCAAACTCTGTATGGTAGTAGAGCAGGTCTTTTCTATCTCCCCATTGCTTCAGGAATGCATAATCCAATGCTTCAATGTCTATTATGGACCTATGGGGCAATTCTCTGAACCACTTTCTAGCCTTTCCATCAAGGCTCTGAACAAAAACTCTCATCCACACATCATCTTCACCGATATCTAAGTTATCAGCATAACTATAAAAAGACTCGAGGTGTTCTTCAGCTATTACTCCCTCTGTACCAGTGAATTTGGGCATATATTTCTGATATTCTCCTGCAGGCATAACATTCAAAGGAACAGGCAAGACCAAGGGTCCATACCTGGCAACTATGTTTCTTTCCATCTTTGTGGGAGCTTGCTGGCCTGCCATAATTGGGATATGTGGAAGGATACTGGCAGATTGAATGGTAGGAATTAATGAAATGGATGACAGAATTGAGGGAAAATGATGGACTGTCTGGGAGGCTTTCTTTGGACTGAGATCCAAAGGGGGATTGACTGAACAAGGATCTGTATGAATCTCTGAAGGTTTTTCTTTACTAACAAAGCTAGGCTCTAAATCTTCAAACTGTGTATTCTCGGCTGTAATATTTCCTTTCAGAGATGCATAATATTTCTTAGACTTACCTGATCCTGATGCTCCTTTCAGTGAGGTTTTCTTCTACTTAGCAATCTTCTCAGGGTCAAGCACTGGGTCAGCTGGTGATTTCTGAGGATTTCTCCAGGTATGCCTCACAAATTGAGCCAGAACTGGAATGTGGAGTCGCCACCAGGTAGGTTCTCTAATAGAGTCTCTAGATAGATGATTACAACCAGAACTATGTCCAGACTTTGTCTATCAACAAAGCATGGAACTATGTCGTTCTCCCAAGGAAGCTGAGCTTCAATCTCCTATCCCTGAAAATAGCGCCAATCGATGTTATCACCCCAAGAAAATCTCCTAGGTTGTAGCTCGGAGATGCTCGGGACATCACAAACTCAACTTAATGTTGGAAATGGATGAATGGAAGGAATGATGCATATTCAAGCTAGATAACCACTCCTACTTTGCTTGACTCTAGACATGCGTGAACACCCCCAGACTACAAGGCTTTAGACCACCAATTACTCACAGTTTAAGGATTGGGTGAATATGGAGAATACTGACCACACCAACAGATGCACAGGACCCTGTGATGGCCGGCTGCAACCAGTAAAAAGGTCTGCAAATCTAATTCCCTAGTGCACAGACAGGATGATAGCTCTCTGTCACTAAGTGAAAAGAAACCTGGTCAATACATTCACTAATACCTACAAGATTATAACACAAAGGTAGGATGACAACTCCTCTAATGCTACACATCAAGAGTTCAGGAAAAATGCATATCAAGCATAGCCTAGAACAAAAAAGGGATGGAAAGTGAGCAATTAACAGCAAAAGAAGTTTGTATTAGCTGAAAATGAAGACGAGACGCTGCAAGTATCAAAGCAGTTACAGTCTCTAGAAGTTGAACCTTACATCAAAACAACAACCATCAACCCTGATTACATCTGTTTTTTGGGTATATATAGAGTTTGATTACAAAAACGTTATGCTATTCTAGGCGTGGAGGGGTCATAATGGACCAACAAGCACTTTAACTGCTTGGCAGAACTTCTGAGTACAATTGCTTGCTGTAGTGAACAAAAGTGATCTTCTTGGATGCTCTGTTGTCCTTCTCGGGCAGGTGGACTGCTATAGAGGATAGAATTCCATAACTGTTAAATGTGTTTACTTGCTCGGCTCTGTACCTTTCCTTCTCAACCATGCTGCTTGTTGAAGACGATCATTGAGGAGTAACTGCGAAGAGTACTGAATACTAGCCACCTTCGTCCTTCGGATGCATGGAATGGCTATGGACGTGGACAGTATGGATGAACGGAGGGGAAAGATCGGTCGTTGGATCGCGCAAATCAACGACGAGAATCGATCGGCGGAGGGTATTGGGAGATACGGAGGCGGATGTTGAAGGTGCGCGAGGTTAACGGGCGGGGAGGATGGTTTTGGCGGCAGGTGGTATTTATCGCACCGCCTTTGGGGGAAAACGGTAATCATATGAGGGCTCGTGATCACAATCATCATGCGACGCGTGGTAGAGGAAACCGCTTTGATCGCGAGTTAAAGCGCGGGCAGCTCAGGTGTGGGAGAACTGAATGCCGTTGGATCGCGCGGTAGGCGATAAGATGGCGGGGGTTTAGTTGCACATGTTTTCGTCGGATGTGACGGGGAAAGGGCTTGTGAAAGCGCGTGGTCATGTGATCACGGTCTTATGGTTTTAAACTTTGTGCCTGGGGACCTAAGGGAATACGGGTTTATACAGAGTTTTGGAGGAAAACAGAGATAGCGGGGGTTATGAGAGTATAAGCAAAGTGAAGGAGAATATGACAGATGACTGATGCGAACCTTCCTTAAGCACAAACCGCACGGCCAGACCTGTATTTGACCCTCCAAGTGCCCAAATATGTAGCAGAGCTAACAGATACTAGACTTAATAATATGATGTTTAAGATCATGTATCTATATATATTTTGTTGTTATATATATGCATGGATGAGAACTAACTTGCATATTGGAAAGAACTATATGATAACCAAAATATACTCTTCCATTGGGGAAGGTCGAGACATCCAATGAGGAATGGTATGATGTACATTGTTATATTACATTGGTATCTACTTGATATGGACTCTTATGACATGGATAAAATGTAAATGATAGGCGATAAGGCTACTTGGTTAGATTATTCGATGACAAGTATCCAACCATCACTGTAGTGTGGTCCATATTAGGTTGTTGACTCTAGTTGAGAGGAGGGATGGAGGTATTTCCCACCATGTAACCTCCAAACCTGGAATCGTGGGAGGGCAGTGATGGACACGCTCCCCTAGACCTGTGATGACGATTGCTAGTTGCCTGCTGGGGAAGTTAGGTCGATATAGTCGACGCTTCCACCATATTGGTTTTATCAGTGGTTAGATTGGTATATTTGATGCCATAGTATATAAAAACAGAGGATGAATAGGGTGGGAACAGAAGTAGGTTAGGAAGGATAGGAGGATATAGATTAGTTGGAGACTCTTGATGGGAAGTCGTATTATTTTCTGACTTATCAAATTTTACTACTATAACTCTCTCTCTATTTGGTTATGTCTTATTGTCAAACTGCTTTCAAACTCCTTGTATCTTTTTTACTCTAACTCCGGGACGAAGTTTTTTGAAGGAGGGGTGTATGTAGTGCCCTACTTAATCTTATCATGCAAATTTTATTAGTGTTTAAATCACCTAAAAATATTGATTTATAATTATCAAGAAATATTGGTACATACCTACATTTGTGAAACTGTAAATTTATTTACTGATATAAATTTTATTATTGTTATTATTCAATTCCCAACTTGTCTTCTCAAATTTAATTTTGGATAGGATATGGTCTCCTTCCATTTATTCCAATTTAAATATCCATATCCCAAGGTGTCTTCTCAAAATCTACTTGGGAGAAGATATGGTCGTCTCCAATTAATTTCCAAATTAAATATTCATATCTTATACCCAAAATGTCTTCTCAAAATCTACTTCGGAGAAGATATGGTCTTCTCCAATTAATTTTCAAATTAAATATCCATATCTTATCCCTAAAATGTCTTCTCAAATCTACTTGGGAGAAGATATGGTAAGAAAAGTTAAGGATACTAAATGAAAGGATGAGGGGATAGTCATGACATTTATGATAGGTGGTTGAGGTGGATGGGAGGAAGAGACATAAAAGGGGAAGGATGATGAGAGGAGAGGGAGATCCTTGGTCTTGATTTTGTTTTGGAGGATTGTGTTTTGGGGAGGAATGTGGAGAAAGAGAAGGGAGAGAATGGAGAGATAAATGAGGGTATACAAGAGTGTTTGTTAAACACGAACACACTACATCTAGTTAGACTTGGGCTTGGAGGGCTAGGGAACCTATGGAGGTTCCCTGAGCTAGGAAATACTTCCTAGTTTGCTGGGAGGCAAATCCAGTTGGGTAGTCAAGAGGAGCATCCCAACAGAGTCAAGAGCTTAGGAGCATCTCAACTAAGCTATTGGAACACGTATTCTCCGCTTATTGATTACTTATGTAAATGGTTGAAATAAAATTCTTACTTATTTAAATTGTGGTAAATAAATTTTAATGGTATATTATCATCAAATAAATGTTTAGATATAAATAAGTTATTTCCCATCTTATTGTGTTTAAAATTTGATAAATTTAGTTTTTAGTTAGAGGACCCTAAGAGAGATCCTCATAGGTAAGATGATGGATTCAACTGTGATCTACCAGTGATAATCATAGTTGTATCAAGCTCTTTGAAAATCTTATATTTCATGATCGATCCAAGAATATAGATATCCGGTATCACCATCTATGTTATTGTGTGCATAGGAAGATAATGTTGTTGGAATACATTCCAACAGAGGAATATTATGAAAATATTTTGACAAAGGCTTTTTCAAGAGGAAAATTCGAGTTCCATAGAGGCAAGATAGGGGTGATAGATAATCCCTTTCTTTTTGTTGAGAACTTCTGGAATCCTATGTGCATTTTTTGAAGATCCCAATGTTTCGGGTGAACACTTCACCCATCCTCAATTTGCTTCCTACCCCTAAAGGTGGGTGAAGTGTTCACCCAAAACGTTGGGCTCTTCAAAAGATTGATACAAGATTCCATAAATTATCAACAACAAAATGTTACTTCCTATGGAAACAGACATGCTATAATCCCTTTCTTGCTGAGAGGAAGTGTTGAAAAATGAAGTAAGAAAATATCAGTTTGACTTTTCCTTGGTCAAATTAGAGAAAATTTGAATTTCCATTTCAGAAGAAATCTTGGTGGTAGTTAACTGAGGCGACATGGCTTTTGTCACTCAGTTAACTTAGTTAATTTGAGTTGGAGGCCTTGAGTTCAGATAAGCATGAGTGATTGCTAATTTGTAGCAATCTAATTCATTTAAATTGAGTTATTGTGAGTTAAACTAGTTCTAATTGTTGGAGGAACTAGTGGAAGGTTAAGTTGTGCAGTGAGACTTTAGTCACACTCAGTGATCATCCAGATAACTTATCAATCTTCCCAAAATAATTTTTTCATGCAGAGAATTCCAGTTACTCAGTTGAGATGGAGATTCCAAGGCAATGTACTATCAGTTGTAGACTATTCCAATGTGTACAGGTGGTGCATGTAATCAGAGATCAAACCTTATGGATTGCGCAATCAATTGAGAGAGAAATCCCTAAATAATAGGAGTTGATTTCTCAAGGAACAATGCAAGGAAATAAGAGCTTGGAGGGCTTGAAAATTGGCTAAGTTTTGGCCAGAGTCAATCAATTAGGAAGAGGGATAGAATATACACTCACAGGTTGTTCTTAGGCTTGAGAAAGCATATGTATTATGTCTCTATTCTTTGATTAATGTAATGCAGATAGGAGGGGTTTTGAGCGGTTTCTTTCCCTTAGATAAATCATTGTGTATGTGTGATTTTCCTATTACATGTTTATTATTTTTGTTCTTGATTGTGAATTGAATTCTACAAAGCAGTAAAGTAGCTTTGTGTCTTGTGATTTAGAAAATTTCATAACCAGTTGCAAATCTACATCATAATTTCTACATCCCATGCCTTTATTGTGCTATGGTGTTGGACCCATAAAAATAACTAGAGTCTTTTTTGGTGTGAGTTGCAAGACATTCAATGTTGCAACACTCCAAAGTTGTAGCATTAGGTTCATTAAGCTAGAGTTGCAACTTGGCCTAATCATGGTGTCATAATAGGTGTTGTTGCCACCTAAATTGATTAGTGAAATTGTGGTAGCAAAGATGTAGTTTATGAGTTGCATTAATTAAATTGCAATAGTGGAGTTATAGAAATAGAGTTGAGACAATGGAGTTTCAACACTTTGAGTTGTAACAATGGAATTGTAGTGCTTTGAGTTGTAGCAATTTTATTGTAGCACTCAATTTGCAACAATAGATTTGTAGCAACATATTTGCAAAAATGGCTTACTAATTTCACATGCCCAAAAAAACCATAACTCATGTTCATCTGATATTTTTTTAAAAATTAATCAATTTAATTAAAAGGAAAAAAATGACATAATAACTTTTGAAATAAATCTAAACCTTTTTATTACTAAGAATATTCTAGAATATTTAGTGTATATTAAATCCATCCTACCTAAACCTAATAATTATTCATTATTAAATTAAAATTTTAGAAACCTTATTTTAAAATAACACCCTTATCTATTTAATTATTATAAATATCAAAAAAATAAATTACACATTTACTTTATATTGAATAAAACATTTCCTTTTATATTCACAATTATTATAAATGCCCAAAAAAAAAAAAATACACATTTACATTTACTTTTACTTTACTTTATACTAAATAAGATATTTCCTTTTTTATTCACTTTTACTTTATATTAAATAAGACATTTCCTTTTTTATTCACATACTTTATACTATTTTTTTTTTTTTTTCAGTGGGGGAGAGATCCCCTCTGAAGAATCAACATACAACATATGAGGCCGAAGCCAGCAGATATACATATCGCCGAAGCGTGAAGAGCATCATCAACATACAACATATGTGGCCGAAGCCAGCTGAAGAATCAACATACAACATATGAGGCTGAAGCCAGCAGATATACATATCGCTAAAGCGTGAAGAGCATCATCAACATACAACATATGTGGCCGAAGCCAGCATATATACATATCGCCGAAACGTGAAGAGCATCACCAAAACAAATGGCCTCCCGCAAGAATCGAACGTAGCTGGGGTGCGAAAGCCAACCGCCCCAACCACCACATCGTGCACATACTATAAGACATTGACATTTCCTTTTATATTCACATGGGTGAATTCTTTTCTCTACAATTATAGGTGCATCACGTAAACCTGGGTTAATAAAAAAACCTAACCAAAAACCTAATAATATATAATATTTTATATAAATTTATGTACTTTGCCCAATAAAGTAATCCAAAAACAGTAATTAATTAACTGATTTTTTTGTGTGTGATATTTAGTTTTACTTTTAGATTTGGGATATCCATTCCTTCCCAATTCGCGGACAGGTTTCCAAGCAAAGCAAAGTCTTGAGGGACAAGGCCGGTCCGATACCAAATCATGAGCCACACGAGCCTACCAACGAAGTAGCTGTTGTAGCTGGTTTGTGTGAGTGGTAATTTTGAAAATTGTAAGACGAACCAAAAACATTTACTTTTAATTTAAATGATATAGAAAAATAATAATAAATTATATAAATAGACAAGTATGAAAATAAAGTTTATTAATAAATTTTGTATAACCAATATTTAAAATATAAATATAAATAAAGTTTTAAATTAATAATTTTCTTTTTTAAAATCTCGAAATAAAAAGTATATATAATTTATAATTATTATTATATATATATTTTTAAATTAGTTAAAATTAATCTCTTATCTAACTTGAAAAAATAAAGTTATACTGGAAAGTCATAAGAAAGATGAGCTTAATTCAAAATAATGTATATGCTAACGGCTTCATATTTTTTGATATTAATAAAATTAATAAAGATTCATATTTTTGATGATTTATAAGTTTGTAAATTCACCCCTTTTGGTGTATATTTTGAAAACTCTAACAAAATTTTGTTTAGGCTTTACTTTTTAGGTCTAATAAAGATCAAAGATTCCTGTTTGATCTTCATTTGATTTTCTAACTCTATTTTGCATCAAAATCTTTCTTTAAAAACAAATATAATAATATTTTTATTATTACCAGTGTATTACAAGATGACATATTTATGTATTCCCTAAAAATTTAGTTATATTTTGTTATCTTTGTCAATCTTCACTTAAGAAATTAATGGTTATAATTTGAGTTGAAAATAATATTTTGAGAATTGTTCAATCTCTGCTTTCACTAAAAAGTTAAACAAAGTTGGTTCATATTTTAGGGAAGTTGATTTTCTTCTATATAGTAGTGAAAACAAAAAATTAATTTTATTTTCTATTCTCTACAGAAAGATGGACCATTTTCTTGTAGTATTTTATTTTCTTTTGATTTTTTAACTCTTTATTGCACCAAAAACTTTCGTTTAAAAACAAATGCATAATACTTTTAATATTACCACTGTAATGTAAGATGGTATATTCATGTTTTCCCTAAAGATTTAATTGTATCTTCGCATGTCCATCAATGCTTAAGAAGTTAATGATTATATTTTGAGCTGAAAATAATTTTAGCAACTTCTTCCCATCTATAATTTTTATCTTCTTTTCACATTAGATATTTAACCGTAACCATACAATCAATGAGAAGACTCAATTTTATGAAAATAATACTATAAAATATATTTCTTTTAATATATCTTAAAAATTTATAATAAAAATAAATTTAATAACTAAATATTTAACCATAACCAAACTCAATTTTATGAAAATAATAGTAGAAAATATATTTCTTTTGATATATCTTAAAAGTTTATAATAAAAATAAATATAACAACTAACTATCTAATATATCTTTACCTGTGAGCTTAAGTCTTCCCCAAATATTCAGGAATCCAAGCAACGTGGGTGCTGTCAAAAAATTAACTGCGCCCATGTCCATCAGATTTCAAAATATTCGAGGAATCTACAATAAACTTAAAGATGGCCTATCTTTAGTACACCACTAATGTTGAAAATGTACATATTTTAGTATGATTGCCTGTGACTTGATGATGCAGGAGCATCTGGTTAACAGGGCGGAGATAGAAAGAAGGGTGGCATGGTTTCTGAGAAGGACAGAGAACACAGCTCGCAGAACGGACATCATGTCTGTTTCTTCTTTATTTTTAATTATTTTTATTATCTGTTGTTTTTGGTTTCTGTTTAAAAATGCCTAGAATACTGTAACGAGTTCTAATTAGGAACAATAATATTAGTTAGAATCATTAGTCGCTGAACAGTTATATACTATTGTAAAAACAAACAAAGGGAAACAAGCTAGCCATGGATAAATGTCAAATATGAAATAACTGATGTAACTGATAATTGAACAACTGACAGCAGTTATCCAACTGCTTGAGAACAATGATACAAAAACGAGGGAAAGCAAGCCCATAGGGGTTCGGGAGGGAGAAGAGAAAAGAAAGAACACAAATAAATATATACATCTTGTTTTCAGTGCACAAACAACTCTTACATGCGTCCTCAAAAATAGAGACTGTACAATTCCATGCTGTGCTTATATTTTATTTTTCCTTCATGTACAAAACCTATTATATGTTCTTGAGAGACTTCGAACCAGCGGAAGGACAAATAAACAAACGAGAGGTGACACCAACCAGCACCGGTCACGAGTTACAGTGCCTAGACAAATACATTTTCCAGGTATGCAAATGAAACTGTAAGGCGACTCAAGATTTTCTTTCCACATACAATTAACAGTCCATCTCAGCATAAATATAATTATTAACAGTCCATCTCAGCATACAAATTAGTGTTCAACGCAGCTTCAAACCCTACCCAGTTCAAAAGCCTAGGGTTTGACAGGGTCATGAACAAAAGCCGTGGTGAGAAGTATTCACTATAGTAGCCAACAACCAAACAACAACCCATACAAGAATCCATTACAGACAAGAAAAAAAAACAATTCTACCCGGAAGATATCCATAATGGCCGGAAGCCCAATGCATTCGACCCAGCGAACGGCTCCACCTGCATAGGGACGAAAGGAGGAAGGGTTAGTTACCAACCCTTGAAGGAAAGCGAGAAACTAAGAAATTGGAAGGGAAAATGCTGAGAGAGTGAACGAGAAATAATACCTGAAGGTGAGCCGCAACTGCAAAGCAAAACCCTCAAACGGACGAACCCTGCTCACAGAGGAGCCGAGCTATTAGAGTCTAAATAAGCAGCGGAAAAGAAGTCTGGCAGAGAACGAGAGCTTACCAATTGAATTAGCAGAGAGCCGAACAGGGCAAGCCGCGAAACCCATCGAACTTGGAGGCTGACGAACCGAGACTGTAACCAGAATGCCATTAACTTATAATGCTCAAATAACCATGGACTCTTGAGGGAAACGAACAGACAATACCATGACAAACATCAACGCCAGTGGAAAACGCCAAATGACAGAGGAACAAACATATAAAAAATACAGTAGCCGAACTTACCAAAGCGACACCAGACAGTCGAGGCATACAAGCCGGACCTGGAACAATAGAACCGCAACCAAACGTTTTCTATACAGTTAACCGAGCAGGCAGGAACCGCATTGTGTTTTCTCCGCAGACAATACAACAAATACAAAGGAAAATCGCAGAGACTGCAGAGCTAAACAACCAAGTAACAATAATAACCCAAAGGGCGCGAACAGGGTAAACCCAAGCTGAGTAACTTTCCAGGATCTCGAGGAGGGACAGTTGTCCACCGATAAGACCACCACAGTACATGCCGTAATCCAAGTCGATTGTAAATCAATCTGAATTTATTACCAAATCAATTGTATACTGTCCGGTTCATAGGAGAGTTACACATCTGCTTGGGAGTGGCGGGACCACGTGGGCTGGCCCCATCAAGTGGTATCAGAGCAGCGTTTTGAGGAAGTAGAGGAAGATGGAAGTACAAAGACGAGGACGTGGAAGAGGTGCATGTAGAGGAGCAGATGAAGGATTGAGAGAACAACTGAGAATCGTTATAGCTCGATTGGAAGTAGTAGAGGCGGGTAGGCGACGAGACCCGAAACTTGGGGATGACAGTGAAGATGAGGCAACAACTGTTACAAATGGGTCAGAGGAAGAAGCCCCAGAGTTGAGGCTGTTGCGATCAGTTCTGTTAGCCAGCAGCAAGCCCAAACCGGAGATCCCTAACTATGATGGTAGTCTGTCCGCGGATGTCTTGCTGGATTGGGTGAGTGAATTAGACAAATATTTTGAAAATGAGGAGATCAGTGAGGACAAAAGAGTTAGATTTGATGCGACCAAGTTAAAAGGACACGTTGCCCTATGGTGGGATAGTGTCCAAGCGGACAGAAGGTGAATGAACAAACTGCCGATAAGAAAATGGCCAAGGATGGTGGCAAAACTGAAGGGTAGATTTTTACCTAAAGACTACCAGGTTGAACTTTATCGGCGAGTACAAAATTTAAGGCAGAAAGGTATGACTGTCCAAGAATACACAGAAGAGTTTTATCGTGTAAATTTACGTGTTGGTTATACAGAGGATACTCCCGAAAAAACAACAAGGTACGTGAATGGCTTAAGAATGGAAATATTGGACAAGATCAGCATTCTCTCTCGCCGAAGTGTTGAAGAAGCCTTTCAAAGTGCTGTAAAGGCGGAGGAAAAAATCAACAGGAGACAGAACAACAAGAGAGGGAGAGGAAATGGCAGAGGACGAGGACAGTCCTACAGCAGAGGGAGAACTGCCGTAAACAGCGAGGAAGGCAGCAGTTCCAGAGCTTCAGGGACAGCAGAGAAAGGAGAAAGCACCAGAGGAGGTCGGCCATACTAGCGGGGAGAGGAAATGGCCGCGAAAGAGGGACTAATGTCCAGTGCTACAGGTGCCATAAGTGGGGGCACAGATCCTTCGAATGCCCAGAAGCTGAGCATGCGGGCCAGAGGGGAACACTTGTTGCACAGCCTGAGGAAGCTGAAGCACAACCCCGGGAGGTAGAAAACATGGCAGAAACAGGGGAAGCTTTAATTTTAAATAAAGTACTGTTGAAACCAGCCAAGGAGGTGGCTGAACAGACCCAGCGAAAGGCACTGTTCCGAACAGTTTGCAAATCACTTGGGAAGTGCTGTAAATTAATAATAGACAGCGGAAGTACAGACAATTTGGTTGCCACCGAAATGGTGAAAAAGCTGGGACTGAAGCGACTTAACCACCCCACACCTTACAGGGTGTTGTGGCTACAGAAAGGCCACCAGTTATTAGTTGATGGACAGTGTGAAGTGGAATTTCGCATTGGCAAATATCACAACGTGGTGGTCTGTGATATTATGCCAATGGACGTGTGCCATATACTGCTGGGGAGACGGTGGCAGTATGATCGGAAGGTGACACACGATGGGAAGACAAATTGTTATAAATTTGTGAAAGATGGGATCAAACATACACTTGTACCCATCAGGGAAGAGGATGCAGTGGAACCGAGTGGAACAAAGGCACTATTAATTGGAGGAAAACATTTTGTGAAGCAGATTGAGGAAAATGAGGTCAATTATGCAATTGTGAGGAGGACGAGACCGATGTTGCTGAACACAGGAAAATCAGAACTGCCTATAGAAATTCAGGAGCTGTTGAAGGAATTCCAAGACATTGTGGTTGATGATTTACCTGATAAATTGCCTCCCAAGAGGAGTATCAGCCATCACATTGACTTTATACCGGGAGCAAGCTTGCCAAACAAGGCAGCGTATAGGATGAGTCCGAAAGACAATGAAGAAATTCGCAAACAAGTACAGGAGTTGCTAGATAAGGGACTGATCAGAGAAAGTTTGAGCCCCTGTGCAGTACCAACAGTACTTGCACCTAAGAGGGGTGGATAATTGCAAATGTGTACATATTCGCGAGCTATTAACAAAATCACGATTCGATATAGATTTCCCTTACCCAGGATGGACGACATGATGGACTGTCTTAGTGGGGCAACTTATTTTACAAAAATAGATCTGAAGAGTGGTTATCATCAGATCAGGATTAGGGAAGGAGATGAGTGGAAGACAAAATTTAAAACCAATGAGGGACTGTACGAATGGCTGGTCATGCCATTTGGATTAAGCAACGCTCCTAGTACTTTCATGAGTTTGATGAACGAGATGTTAAAGGAATTTATTGGCAAGTTCGTGATAGTTTATCTTGATGATATCTTGATTTTCAGCAGAACGAAGGGAGAACATCTTCAACATGTTCGAAGGGTGTTAGAGAAGTTACAACAGAACAAACTGCTGATAAACTTGAAGAAATGCACTTTCCTGCAGAAGGAGCTGGTTTATTTGGGATTTGTGTTTGCAGAAAATGAATTGAAAATGGACCCAGAAAAGATTGCAACAATTATAAATTGGCCGTCACCAAAAAGCTTATTTGAGGTACGTAGTTTTCATGGACTGGCAAGTTTTTATCGGAAATTTATTAGAAATTTCAGCGAAATCTGCGCACCAATGTTAGAGACCATCAAAAAGGCAAGTCAACCTTTTTGCTGGACCAAGGCGGCAGAAGACAGTTTTCAGCTTTTGAAGCGAAAGATCACGGAGAGGCCAATCTTGAGACTGCCCGATTTTAATAAACTTTTCCAGGTTCGATGTGACGCAAGTGGAACAGCTATTGGCGCTGTGCTCAGTCAAGAAGACAGACCAGTGGCATTTTTTAGTGAAAAACTAAATGAGAGTCGGAAAATATATTCCTCATAAGACAAGGAATTTTATGCAGTGGTCCAAGCTTTAAAACATTGGAGACACTACCTACTGGGCAACGAATTCGTTTTGTTTTCTGATAATTCGGCATTACAATATGTAATGCAGCAGCGCAAGTTAAACCATAAGCACGCCAAGTGGGTAGAATATTTGCAGAGTTTTACTTTTGTGTTAAAACACATAAGTGGGCAAGCCAACAAAGTGGCAGATGCTTTGAGCAGGAGAGCCTTGCTCCTACAGGAAAGCAGCATACAGGTGATGGGATTCGAACATCTGAAAGATTTTTATCAGACGGACACAGATTTCAAGGAAGCTTTTGAAGCCTGTCAAAATCCCGTATTGAGAAACGCAAGCCCATGGTTAGACTATAATTTACAGGAAGTATTATTGTTCCGAGGTGGGCAATTATGTATCTCGGACTGTTCAATGAGGGAGAATATAGTATGGGAGAAGCATAGTGGTGGATTAGCGGGACATTTCGGAATCAACAAAACTTTGGAGCAACTCGGACATTTTTATTATTGGCCCAAAATGAGCAGGGATGTACAAATATTGGTAAACAGGTGTAAAGTCTGCCAACTGTCAAAGGGACACAGTCAGAATACTGGACTTTACACACCACTACCCGTTCCAAGCAGGCCATGGGACTCGGTCAGCATTGACTTTGTTCTCGGACTGCCTAGAACACAGCCGGGGTATGATTCGGTAATGGTGGTGGTAGATAGATTTTCAAAAATGGCTCATTTTATTCCTTGTCGGAAAACTAGTGACGCCACGTACGTGGCACACCTGTTTTTCACGAAAGTTGTTAGATTACATGGCCTACCCAAAACTATCATTTCAGACAGGGACGTAAAGTTCACATGACACTTTTGGCGCACCCTGTGGAAAAAGTTGGGCACGCAATTGAATTTCAGCTCTGCGTATCATCCGCAGACTGATGACCAAACGGAGGTGGTGAACAGGAGCTTGGGGAATTTATTACGGAGTTTGACTGGAGAAAATTCACGATTATGGGATCGAGCTCTTGCCCAGGCGGAATTCGCTTATAACGATTCACCCAATCGTAGCACCAGACTTAGCCCATTTCAGATTTTGTATTGCATGCATCCTCGAGGAATACATGAACTGCGAGATTTGGGAAAGCTGGAACGGAGAAGCGTGGATGGGGAAGATTTTGCAGAAGCAATGAGCGAGCTTCATGAAAAAGTCAAACTAAGGTTGCAGGACAGCGTACAGAAATACAAGTAGCAAGCACACTCAAAACAACGAGAGGTGCATTTTAATGTTGGAGACGAGGTCCTTGCGCATCTGCGCCGGGAACGGTTTCCTAAAGGCACATAAAATAAGTTAAAATATAAGAAAATTGGTCCATGAAAGATCCTACGAAAATTTTCAGCCAACGATTACGAGATTCAGCTGCCACCGGACATAGGCATATCACCTATTTTTAATGTGGCGGATCTGTTCCCATATAATGCCCAAGCAGAGGATGATAGTGCAGTACAGCCAGAATGGGACACCCAATTAGAAAGCAGTTCTTGGAAGAAACAGTTACCTTCGGCCCGGACCCATGAGATTGAAGGGATCCTCAGCACCCAGGTAGCCAAGAAGACGCGCAGGAAGGAATATCTGCGTTACCTCGTCAAGTGGAGAGACCGTCCAATGGAGGACAACTCGTGGCTCGACGCGACACAGATTCAGAAGGCTGGTTATTCGGTGGAGGAACTCATGGAACGGAGCCATGAAATTTCTTTTACTCCGGAAGCCTGATGCAGGAGCATCTGGTTAACAGGGCAGAGATAGAAAGAAGGGTGGCATGGTTTCTGAGAAGGACAGAGAACTCTCACAGAACAGACAACATGTCTGTTTCTTCTTTATTTTTAATTATTTTTATTATCTGTTGTTTTTGGTTTCTGTTTAAAAATGCCTAGAATACTGTAACGAGTTCTAATTAGGAACAATAATATTAGTTAGAATCATTAGTCGCTGAACAATTATATACTATTGTAAAAACAAACATAGGGAAACAAGCTAGCCATGCATAAATGTCAAATATGAAATAACTGATGTAATTGATAATTGAACAACTGACAACAGTTATCCAACTGCTTGGGAACAATGATACAAAAATGAGGGAAAGCAAGCCCATAGGGGTTTGGGAGGGAGAAGAGAAAAGAAAGAACATAAATAAATATATACATCTTGTTTTTCAGTGCACAAACAACTCTTACATGCGTCCTAAAAAATAGAGACTGTACAATTCCATGCTGTGCTTATATTTTATTTTTCCTTCATGTACAAAACCTATTATATGTTCTTGACAGACTTCGAACCAGCGGAAGGACAAATAAACAAATGAGAGGTGACACCAACCAGCACCGGTCATGAGTTACAGTGCCCAGACAAATACATTTTCCAGGTATGCAAACGAAACTGTAAGGCGACTCAAGATTTTCTTTCCAGATACAATTAACAATCCATCTCAGCATAAATATAATTATTAATTGTCCATCTCAGCATACAAATTAGTGTTCAACGTAGCTTCAAACCCTACCCAGTTCACAAGCCTAGGGTTTGACAGGGTCATGAACAAAAGCCGTGGTGAGAACTATTCACTATAGTAGCCAACAACCAAACCAACGACCCATACAAGAATCCATTACAGACAAGAAAAAAAAACAATTCTACCCTGAAGATATCCAGAATGGCCGGAAGCCCAATGCATTCGACCCAGCGAATGACTCCACCTGCATAGGGACGAAAGGAGGAAGGGTTAGTTACCAACCCTTGAAGGAAAGCAAGAAACTAAGAAATTGGAAGGGAAAATGCTGAGAGAGTGAACGAGAAATAATACCTGAAGGTGAGCCGCAATTGCAAAGCAAAACCCTCAAACGGATGAACCCTGGTCACAAAGGAGCCGAGCTATTAGAGTCTAAATAAGCAGCGGAAAAGAAGTCTGGCAGAGAACGAGAACTTACCAATTGAGTTAGCAGAGAGCCGAACAGGGCAAGCCGTGAAACCCATCGAACATGGAGGCTGACGAATCGAGACTGTAACCAGAATGCCATTAACTTATAATGCTCAAATAACCATGGACTCTTGAGGGAAACAAACAGACAATACCATGACAAACATCGACGCCAGTGGAAAACGACAAACGACAGAGGAACAAACATATAAACAATACAGTAGCCGAACTTACCCAAGCGACACCAGACAGTCGAGGCATACAGGCCGGAACTGGAATAATAGAACCGCAACCAAACATTTTCTATACAGTTAACCGAGCAGGCAAGTACCGCATTGTGTTTTCTCCGCAGACAATACAACAAATACAAAGGAAAATCGAAGAGACTGCAGAGCTAAACGACCAAGTAACAATAATAACCCAAAGGGCACGAACAGGGTAAAACCCAAGCTGAGTAACTTTCCAGGATCTCGAGGAGGGACAGTTGTCCGCCGATAAGACCACCACAGTACATGCCTAACCCAAGTCGATTGTAAATCAATCTGAATTTATTACCAAATCAATTCTATACTGTCCGGTTCATAGGAGCATTACACATCCACTTGGGAGTGGCGGTGTCATTCCCCTACACCTGCGGTGGTCTTCCAACCGCTTGTAGCGAGGTGTGGCACCACTGAACGCTTTCTTTTTAACAATACTAACGTTTATGGGCTACACCTATTCCAACATGAACATACTTAACTTATGTTCTTATAACCGAATAAAATGTTATCCTTTATACTTCAACAGAGAACATTCTTATTCATTAACCATCAACAATAAACCGAGAACAATACAAGTGTAAAGGGGAGGGGAAACTCCCCGAACAGTCTGCTCAACAATAATATTATGTCAAGAATATCAGATTTTACAACAAGTGTGTCTTGGCTGAACCAAGTCTCACACTTAACCAATTTTTACAAAAGACAGGCCACCTCCCTTTTACAACATTCCATGCACCCTTGCACAAGAGAGAGTGCTCACCCGAGCCACTCAACCTCCCTACAAAACCTGCGTAAAACTCGGTACAAGAATCCACTCGCAATGGCACTCTTTGCCAACCTTCAACTAAGATAAACTGCGCACTTCCCTCAAGCCCAATGCACATGAGATATGCGCATTCACCCACCTAAGACTGCGCACTTCTTTTACCCCTTTATGCGAAGATCTTGAGCGAATGTCCTTGTTCCAAATGAGGAGCAGCCATCTTCTACTTATACGCATATCATCCATGCGTTAAGCCTTAGGCCGACTACTCAAATATCAATATGAACACCCCTTAAGGATTATTCCATATGTCGACTTTCATTATACTTTATTCCACGCATATAAACCTTTCGTATGTGGTCCATTATATTCTTTTGTCGTATGTTCACATATCCCCTTTACATGTGGCTTGATTATATTATATTTTATTCACATATAATATGTTCATATCGCATATAATATGTTCATATTATTTTCATATAATATGCATATAAACTCCCATATACGCTCAAGTGTACTAACACTTAGCCATTTTTGCACATGCTCCTTATCGTCGCATTTCGTCACATTTAACGCGTATGATCGTCGCACCAATGTCGCAGCTCGTCGTACTCCCGCTTGCCCGCGCGCCCGTGTGCCCGCCCGCGCCCTCGTGCACGATCGCCCGCCCGGCGCCTGTCGCACCGTAGCTCGGAGGCCTTACATTCTCCTCCACCTGAAATCGTTGTCGTCCCCGACAACATACCATCTCGGTAGCTCTCCACCAAGATCATCATTCAGGATGTCGACCTTTCTACACAAGGCAAACATCCTTGCAACATATGTAGAGACTCTTTCCCCACTATGTCCCGGCCTAGTGACCACTGCCACCAAGCTCATCATACCAAGGTATGTATCTCCATAATCCATGCTCATGTGTATCACCAAAGCATCATCATCATCATCATCGTTGTAACTCCATCACTCCAAAGTGCCTCATACCGATCCTCTACATCAAGTCACTCTTCCAAGCCATGCCCATACATGTACTTTGAAAGTATGCATCCCATACTGCATCAAAGTCACCTGACCTCAGCTCCTCAATGCATCAGATCCTCTAAGTCCACCGTACATGAAGTCCCTAAAAGTCACAACAATCTCATGTCATCATGAGATCCATAAACCATCCCCAACCAACACCTCAGCAAGCATACAAAATGCCTCAGCTCCCCATGTAGTAGGAATACTTCATAGCTGTTCACAAGTCCATCCAAGTCTTTCAATCTTCGGTTTAGTGAACTCGGTCACTCAACCATCCCATCATCATGTCATGAGTCCCTTCACCATGGCTCCTCCACCAAAGTGTCCACCAAGACTACCTCTTGGTCTCGGCCATGAGAAGTCCACCCAAAACATCTCAAGTGTGTGCCCTCCTCAATCTGTCCATGAGTCATGCTGGGCACTTAGCCAAAGTGGCTAAAGCATGACCCAATCCTCCACAACGATCATCAAGTCCCACCCTTGTCAAGGGCCTATGCACCTTCAACCATAAGGTCACAAGTAGCCCCAACAAGCTCTGCAATAGTTGACAATCCTTGCTTTTCCATACAAGGTTCCATCATAGTCATCCATGGTAAGATGTCTCCTTGCCTTGGCAAACCGACTTTGCCCTTTCCTGCACACGGTCCATCTCCCAAATGCCCAAATGAAACACAAGTACCAATACTTACTTCATCATCATGAGGCTCCTCCATGTGAGTGACCTCATCCATACATGTTGACAAACTGCACGATCCTGGTTCAAATTGATCAGCCTCAAGTTCATCCCTCATCGTAGTCATGTCTTCAACATCCTCGACCATCACGACTTCCTCTTCCTTGATGGCACAATCTGCACCTTCACCTTGCTCCATTGTCCAACCGGGTTGAAGAAGTTCTTCCTCAGCTTCCTTCTTCAAGGCCATGAGATGTCCCAATTCCTTCTTTCTTATCTTGAGCCTCTCGAATTCAGCTTCAATCAACTCTATTTCCTTTGCAAGTTGAAGAGCTTTCTCCATATCAGAAACCCCTTCCTTAATCAAGGTACGGAGAGTATTCTTTGTTTCAAACATCCTTTTGCCACATTCTTCAAATTCTTGTGTTACTCTTTCTGACTCTTCAAGTAGACTTCTTCCGAATTCTTTCAAGGATGTATAACCCAATCTCTGTAAGATAGACATCTTCATCTGTCACCAGCTCCAACCGAGCTCTGATACCAACTGTCACGCCCCTACACCTGCGGTGGTCTTCCAACCGCTTGTAGCGAGGTGCGGCACCACCGAACGCTTTCTTTTTAACAATACTAACGTTTATGGGCTACGCCTATTCCAACATGAACATACTTAACTTATGTTCTTATAACCGAATAAAATGTTATCCTTTATACTTCAACAGAGAACATTCTTATTCATTAACCATCAACAATAAACCGAGAACAATACAAGTGTAAAGGGGAGGGGCAACTCCCCGAACAGTCTGCCCAACAATAATATTATGTCAAGAATATCAGATTTTACAACAAGTGTGTCTTGGCTGAACCAAGTCTCACACTTAACCAATTTTTACAAAAGACAGGCCACCTCCCTTTTACAACATTCCATGCACCCTTGCACAAGAGAGAGTGCTCACCCGAGCCACTCAACCTCCCTACAAAACCTGCATAAAACTGGGTACAAGAATCCACTCACAATGGCACTCTTTGTCAACCTTCAACTAGGATAAACTGCGCACTTCCTTCAAGCCCAATGCGCATGAGATATGCGCATTCACCCACCTAAGACTGCGCACTTCTTTTACCCCTTTATGCGAAGATCTTGAGCGAATGTCCTTGTTCCAAATGAGGAGCAACCATCTTCTACTTATACGCATATCATCCATGCGTTAAGCCTTAGGCCGACTACTCAAATATCAATATGAACACCCCTTAAGGATTATTCCATATGTCGGCTTTCATTATACTTTATTCCACGCATATAAACCTTTCGTATGTGGTCCATTATATTCTTTTGTCATATGTTCACATATCCCCTTTACATGTGGCTTGATTATATTATATTTTATTCACATATAATATGTTCATATCGCATATAATATGTTCATATTATTTTCATATAATATGCATATAAACTCCCATATATGCTCAAGTGTACTAACACTTGGCCATTTTTCCACACGCTCCATATCGTCGCATTTCGTCACATTTAACGCGTACGATCGTCGCACCAATGTCGCAGCTCGTCGTACTCCCGCTTGCCCGCGCGCCCGTGTGCCCGCCCGCGCCCTCGTGCACGATCGCCCGCCCGGCGCCTGTCGCACTGTAGCTCGGAGGCCTTACAGGCGGGACCACATGGGCTGGCCCCATCACTTGAATGGATAGCGAACATGCATCTCAACGTCCCAATTTTGTCTGAATATAAAGTGTGACTCGTAATTAAATGGCCTGTCTCGTCACGCTCATGAATACTGCTTCCCACTCAGAGAGACACGACCGTGGTTCAATTTTCGGCAAAAATATTTAGAGCGTTTAAGCGCTCATGTAGCCTTTCTGAGAATAACAATGGTGACATGAGAATAATGCAGCGTTCACATGTGAACATCAGAATTGAGCACTGGTCACCTGTATAGTGACAGAATAATCAGATGTTGTCATTTTGATGTAATTTTATTATAATTTCTATTATAATATTAAATTTAATATTAACAAATTATTATTATTATTATTACTAAAATTATATATTAATATCAAAAATTCAATATAAGTATATTTGGAAGATGAGCTTAATTATGGTGGGAAAAAGAGTGTTATTTAATTTTTCCTAAGCGTTTTAATGTTCATCTTTTATACGTTGGTAGATCCTTGCAGGTTCTAGATTTATGTATCATAGGTTTGGGAGTGTTTTAAATCCATAATATTTTGTGGGGCGATTTGTTTTGCATATTGAAGGTTGTTCATTGCAGTTGAGGAGGGATGCTACGAGAGTGGTTCAATTTTCGGCCAAAGCATTTGAAGCGCTGAATATAAAGTGTGACTCGTAATTCAGTGGCCGGTCTCGTACGCTAATGAATACGGCTTTCGACTCAGAGACACAGAGTGACGCGTGAGTGGTTCAATTTTCGACAAAAGCTTTTGAAGTGCTGAATACGACTTTCGACTCAATAGACACAATGGTGGCATGAGAATAATGCAGCGTTCACATGTGAACATCAGAATTGAGCACTCGTCACCTATATAGTGACAAAATAATCAGAATATATTTTAGTATGATTGCCTGTGACTTGAATGCATAGCGAACATGCATCTATCTCCTCCTTACAGAGGTGTTGAATGGATAGCGAACATGCATCTCAACGTCTCAATTTTTGTCTGAATATAAAGTGTGACTCATAATTCAATGGCCGGTCTCTTACGCTAATGAATACGGCTTTCGACTCAGAGACACAGAGTGACGCGTGAGTGGTTCAATTTTTGGCAAAAGCATTTGAAGCGCTGAATACGGCTTTCGACTCAATAGACACAATGGTGGCATGAGAATAATGCAGCGTTCACATGTGAACATCAAAATTGAGCACTCGTCACCTGTATAGTGACAGAATAATCAGAATATATTTTAGTATGATTGCCTATGACTTGAATGCATAGCGAACATGCATCTATCTCCTCCTTACAGAGGAGTTGAATGGAGAGCGAACATGCATCTCAAAGTCTCAATTTTTGTCTGAATTCAATGGCATGTCTCGTACGCTCATGAATACGGCTTTCGACCCAGAGACACAGAGAGACACGAGCGTGGTTCAATTTTCAGCAAAAGCATTTGAAGCGCTGAATACGGCTTTCGACTCAATAGACACAATGGTGACATGAGAATAATGCAGCGTTCACATGTGAACATCAGAATTGAGAACTCATCATCTGTATAGGTTCAACAATTAAATTAATCCTGCATAAGTTCAATAATATTATTTGTGGACATTTATTTTGTACGTGTGCAATAATGATTTTGATATAATTCTATTTTATTTTTAAAATATTATTTGGTTGATAAATGGATTTTAAACTAGCTATTCGATATTCACTACCAATTAAAAATCATTTCAAAAATAAATAAATAAATAATTTTTTATTTTTAAAAAATTAATAAATGAATAATTTTTTATTTTCAAACATTTTTTTTAATTATTTTTTTGCATAGGGGAAAAATTTGTTATAAGTCAGTTGTCAAATTAATAGTAAAGACAATTTTTATTCAATGAAAAGTCTGACTTGTAAAGACAATTTTTATTGAATGAAAAGGCTGACTCATCACTTTTATTCAAGGAAAAGCAGTCCACCTAGAATAACATCAAAAAACTGACTCTTCTAAAGCTGACTCTTTAGAAGGCTGACTCATCACCTTTATTAAAAAAAACCACAACATCACCTTTATTCAAAGAAAACAACAGCACTTAAATAACCTTGTGGTGATCCCTATAAAACAAACATTACAATTTTAAAATATACTCTAGCGCAATTTATAATAAACATTATCAAAACTATAAATATTTTTTTATATAAATATAAATCTTCAAAAATTAATAAATATATATTTTTTTATTTTTAAAAGTTATTTTAATATAAATTTATAACTAGCACTAAAATATTTTTTCTGTTTTAATAATTTTATTCCTAAATAGTTCTGATATATATTATTTTAACAGATATCAAAATGATTACAATAAGCCAGTATAATAGAATTTCACCAGTGAGTGACACTTTGTACTTCAAATTCTAATTTGATTATTTCATCCATGATTCTATGATATGTTATCGATCCATGATTCCATAACGTACATTACAGAACAAGACCACTGCCTTCGCCAAATGAACTACTCCATATAATGCTGCACAGTCACTGAACTCATAGATATATTTTGGAACATTTGTGTGGGTTCTTTCCTCCAATATACAAAACATTTGTGTGCGTTGTTTTTGTTGGGTATTTTTCAATGGGAAATACCAAAACCAGACAAACATTCACCACAGAGACAATGCTCTGTTTCCATTTCTTCCAGGACCTTTGCACAGCGAAGCTAATAAAACCAAATGACTCATAACAGTCCATTACACAACATAAAAACATTTCTATTGCTTAAAATATAAAGCCTCATACAAACATTCATGCTCTTTTCTAAGAGGGATTTACCAAAACTTACATTCACCCATCAAAAACAAAAACTCTGTCTTTTCTCTCCACCTGAGATTTCACCTTGCTGGGTTTACTGCTGTAAAACAATTTTTACATACACAGTAAAAATTTCATTACATTTGCCATTTAAAAAAAATGTGCGCTATTTTCTCCTGCATTTCAATGCATACCCAATACATTAAAAAAAAAACTATGCACTGCTGTGCAATATCTTCTGCTGCGAGCTTCACCATTACTCAACAAAAACACACACACAATACTTTTACGCTCCTCTGCTCTTTTTGTTCATGCACTGCTGTGCAAATCTTCTCATTCCTCTTTTTCTGCGTTCCTCCTTTTATTCATGTGTGCGTGTTACCAAAATGGTCTGCATATTGCCCCCATTTTTACTCTGTCCCCTATACTCTTTTCACACACTACAATACCAAAAAAATACACCACGAGCAGCCACTACAACCCATTGACTTTTTTTTACAACGCATATACATAAGGGCGCGGGCTTATATATAAAACATATATAAAAAAACGTGGCCCATAATAATATTAAAGGCCCACACCTAAACTACGTACATGCATATACAAAAAATATAATAACGTGCCCATAACCATTTAAAAGGGGCCTCCAGCTAATCCTACGTAAATGCATTAAAGCCATGTCGTTTCCTCCACGACGGTCAAAACAAAAGACAAACACTCCACGCAAAATTAAATTGACGCAGGCCCGTGCACCTTCAAGGATCGACGGCTGACAACACGCAAGGAGATCGGACGGCTGGAGTGGATATCGGAAGGCAGTTTGCAGCAGGACTTTAGCTTCCGAGAAAGTTACGTCGGCTGATGTCAGGTGTGTGACACGCGTCTGCACCAAATCCCATCGGAGCCAAGTATACGGAAACCGCTTTTCGCTGGAAGGCGGTCCGAGAAAGTTAAGCGGGTTTCCGGTTTCGCTTTGGCGGTTTTGGGTGAGGTACGCACGGAGTTGAAATTAGATTTCAACACTCCCCTTTAATTTCAACTGCTGGGCGTTCAAACATACCCAGACACTTCCTCACATAGAGGGATTCACCAACTGCTTCTGATGCAGTTCACAAACAAACAAAGTTGTCTTCCTCTTAATAGAGGGATTAACCTGAAACTGTGCTTAAGAGCACCTTCCTCATGACAGAGGGATTTACCTGTGACTGTGCTGAAGAGCACCTTCCTCATGACAGAGGGATTCACCATAACAATGTGTTGAATAGCACCTTCCTCTTGATAGAGGGATTCACCTGTGACTATGCTGAAAAGCATCATCCTCTTGATAGAGGGATTCACCACGACACTGTGCTGAAAAGCACCTTCCTCTTTAATAGAGGGTTTCACCAAATGACTGTGCTAAAAAACACCTTCCTCATTAACAGAGGGATTACAAACAGACACTGCTTTACATGCAGTTTCAAAAAACAAACAATCATTGCACTGTTCTTTTATGCTGCTGCATATTCTCTCCTGCACTGTTGTGCCATCTTCTTTGCTGCGTCTACCCCACACTGCTGTGTCTACTCCACGCTACTACGTCTACACCTGCACTTACATTTACTGTTGTAAAGAAAAAAATTTCTTTTACATGTGCTGCTGTCCATTACCTTTCATTTCTTCAACAAAACTTCATGCTGCTGCATTTTTCATATTCACTGCTGTCCATACCCATAACCATAGACTGTCATCCCTGGGTTTTTATTTGCTGCTGCGTTGCCTCTGCAATTTGCACTATGGCTGCCTTTTGTTTTATCATACTGCTGTGTGCCCATACTCTTGGCACTTCATTCTCCACAAAAAAAATATCACAGGCTGCTGCCTTTTCTTATGCACCCTTGCTTCACACAATCTTAGTCTTCATTTTTTTTAATTACACAATGCACTACTGTGCAATTCCTTTGGCTTTCTGCTGCCACACACATTCTTATACATCTAGGGTGCATTAAAAATCTGTTGTCCTTGTTTTTCTTTATGCATTTCTGTGCATGTTGCATTGCATAAAAAAACATTACATTTTTTTTACTGTTGTGTGAAAGAATTTCATTGCATTCTCAGCCATTGGGCATTTACGTTCTGCTGCGTTTTGCCTTCTTCTCATTTTCTTCTCATTGCTTTGCATTTTCATTCCCAATACAAAACATTTCATCTGTTGTGCATTACACTCATTCTGCTGTGAGTGTATTCTCTCACTTTACATAAAAGGAAAACTACATTCCATTGCTATTCATTTCAATGCATGTGCACCACAAAAAAAATTTCAAACTGCTGTTCATTATAATCCATGTGCACCATAAAAAAAATTTCAAACTGTTGTTTTATGTTCTGTCTTCCCACTGCTGTGAGGGTTTCCATGCTTTGCATTTTTCTCTTATCTCGCTGCTGCTCTTTACATTTCAGCGCTGCCATCTTTTCTTCTTTATGCATTTTTGTGCATATTGCATAAACAAAAAGCAAAAACATTGTTGATTTCATCACTGCTGCATATTTCCTTCTAGAGGGATTAACAAAGATTTCATTTGCAACTGCTGCGCTGCAATACATCCTCCATCAACAAATCACTGTTAATACAGTTCAGCAAACAAAAATTCAAGCTCCCCTTTAGTGTATGCTTGTCTTCTTTTGGCAGACTCTTCTCAAAACAAATTTAGATCCACTGGGGAGTTCAAGGGGTTTTCAGGTTGCCTTTCCTTCCTTCTCCATACTTGTGTAACTCTCTTCTTTTGCATGGCTCTAGCTTGTGTAAGAGCCCATGTCAAGTTACAATCTCGTGCCATATGCCCAATGTTATGACACTTGAAACATTCTACATTTTTCATGAATGACATTTCATGATTTCTTCTAAAATTGTCTCTTGGAGATTTTCGGAGACCACAACATTTATCTTTATGAAATGCTCTACAGTCTTTTTCCATATGACCAAAGTTTGAGCAAGCATAACAATAACCATAAAATGAACTTTGGTACCTGGGAGATGGAGGCTTTCTTGATGTACTTCTGAAGCCTTGCTGCCTTGAGATCCTTTGTTGATTATCATTTCATCTTGCCACTTTGACATCAGCTACATTTCTTCTTGGAGCTGGTTTTCTGCTTGGAGCAGGATTTCTTCTATTGCTGCCTTCATTTTTCTCCTTGCCTTTGCTGGAACTAGGAGCATCACAATCTCTTTCTTGCTTCTTCACATCTCCTTTGCTTAAAGCATCCTCATCCTTGTTTGAGGATTCACCTACATACCCAAGTCCTGATTTATCAAATGGAGATCTGTGATAGTTGAGCATGTCATCCAGAGCTTGAGAGCTCTTCATGATCTTGTTCATCCCTTCAACCTCCTTCCTGAGGTGGACAATCTCTTCTTCTAACTTTTCACATTCATTATTTTTCTTTGCTAGTTGTCCCTCAGTTTCTTCCTTGCTATGAGTAGCTTCAGCTGCTACTATTTTGAAGGAGATAATATCTGTCTTCATTTTGGAGATTTCTGCTTGACTGCTCTCCATCTTCTTTTCAGCTCCTTGTGCCTGCTTCCTGGCTTCTTGTAGTTCGGACTTAAGGGAGGAGACCTCTACCTTGTACTGTCCAATCTCTTCCACAAGCTTATTCACTCTCTTGTGTCTTTCTTAAAGTTGACTTATCAAGACATCTGCCTGCTTCTTTGCACTATTTAGCTGATTTGTCATAATATGAATTCTTCATGATGTTTCTTCTTGCATTGATCAAGCTCCTTCTTGAGCTTGGCTAGCTCTTCATCCCTTTCTTTTACTTGAAGCTTGATGAGGTCAAGCTTTTCATTCTCAGCTTCTATGATGGGTTCTTCTTGACTCATTGTCATGGTCAGTGCTCCCTTTGCATGAAGGTCATGCAGTCTGTCCCAAATATCCTTTGCTGATGAGTATTTTCCTAGATTCTTCTTTACTGAATCAGGGAGTCCATCCAAGATAGTCTTTGCTGCTTGTGCATCATACTCCATGGATTCTTTATCCATCTTGCTGTCATCAATCACTGACTCCCAGACTTCAATCCCCTCAGACATTAGGAAAGCCCTCATCATTATTTCCCATACATCAAAGTTTCCATCAAACTTTGGGGTTTCAAATAAAATGTATTCTAATGGATTGCCTTCTAGTTTAGTAGAGGGGGGAGACACATTTTTAACAGGCCTGGAGGCTTTCTTCTTTGACCTTGCCATTCTTATCTAGGCTTTAAATACTTGACTGTGTTTTCTTTTTAAATCACTGACTGTTCCTTCAACAGTAACACAAAGGAAAGCTTTGAGAAATACCTTAAGCCTTTTGGCTGTGGCTTCACTCTGCTAGAGAGGTTTGACTGCTGCAACAAGAATCTTTCCTTCAACTTCTTTGACACTTTTAAAGAGCCTGAACTAGCTCTGTCACCATCAAAGAGCCTGGACTAGCTCTGATACCACTGTTGGGTATTTTTCAATGGGAAATACCAAAACCAGACAAACATTCACCACAGAGACAATGCTTTGTTTCCATTTCTTCTAGGACCTTTGCACAGCGAAGCTAATAAAACCAAATGACTCATAACAGTCCATTACACAGCATAAAAACATTTCTATTGCTTAAAATATAAAGCCTCATACAAACATTCATCCTCTTTTCTGAGAGGGATTTACCAAAACTTACATTCACCCATCAAAAACAAAAACTCTGTCTTTTCTCTCCACCTGAGATTTCACCTTGCTGGGTTTACTGCTGTAAAACCCTTTTTACATTACTGCTGTAAAACAATTTTTACGTACACAGTAAAAATTTCATTACATTTGCCATTTAAAAAAAATGTGTGCTCTTTTCTCCTGCATTTCAATGCATACCCAATACATTAAAAAAAAACTATGCACTGCCGTGCAATATCTTCTGCTGCGAGCTTCACCATTACTCAACAAAAGCACACACACACAATACTTTTACGCTCCTCTGCTCTTTTTGTTCATGCACTGCTGTGCAAATCTTCTCATTCCTCTTTTTCTGCGTTCCTCCTTTTATTCATGTGTGCGTGTTATCAAAATGGTCTGCATATTGCCCCCATTTTTACTCTGTCCTCTATACTCTTTTCACACACTACAATACCAAAAAAATACACCACGAGCAGCCACTACAACCCATTGACTTTTTTTTACAACGCATATACATAAGGGCGCGGGATTATATATAAAACATATATAAAAAAACGTGGCCCATAATAATATTAAAGGCCCACACCTAAACTACGTACATGCATATACAAAAAATATAATAACGTGCCCATAACCATTTAAAAGGGGCCTCCAGCTAATCCTACGTAAATGCATTAAAGCCATGTCGTTTCCTCCACGGCGGTCAAAACAAAAGACAAACACTCCACGCAAAATTAAATTGACGTAGGCCCGTGCACCTTCAAGGATCGACGACTGACAACATGAAGGAAATCAAATCAGATGGATGGAGTGGATATCGGAAGGCAGTTTGCAGCAGGACTTTAGCTTCCGAGAAAGTTACTTCGGCTGATGTCAGGTGTGTGACACGCGTCTGCACCAAATCCCATCGGAGCCAAGTATACGGAAACCGATTTTCGCTGGAAGGCGGTCCGAGAAAGTTAAGCGGGTTTCCGGTTTCGCTTTGGCGGTTTTGGGTAAGGTACGCACGGAGTTGAAATTAGATTTCAACAGTTTTCTCTAATATCAGAACATGGCAAGCAACACCAACGCGGACGCGGTTCAAGTGAAGATCCATGGCGATAGTTGGGTGACTCAAATGAAGATCCATGGCGATAGTTCGGTTACTCAAATGAAGATCCATGGCGATAGTTGGGTTATTCAAATTAAGGAACGCCTCAATGAACTAGAAGAACAGGAGGAGGAGAAGGAATTATGTGCGTCGGTGTCGGTGTTTAATGTGTCAAGAGAGTTATTGTTTGAGAAGCCTGAAACTTACATTCCGCAGTCAGTTTCCATTGGCCCCTATCATCACGGGAAATCTGAGAAATATGACATGGATCGCCACAAATTGGAAGCTGCCTATAGATTTCACAAAACAATTAATGGAGTAGGCAACTTTCAGCTGGTCGTTGTAGATGAGTTTAAAAAATACGACGGGCAAATCCGGAGCTGCTATCACAATTTCATCGATTATAATGAAGAAACCTTGGGGTGGATCATGGCTCTGGACGCCGTCTTCCTTCTCCAGTGTCTGCAGTTTTATGTCAGATACCTTGACCAAAGCTCCCATGATGACGTCAAGAATCTGGGACGAGCCTTATATCCTACTTGCCATGGTGCGGCGGATAACTACATTTTAAGAGATTTGATGATGCTCGAAAATCAATTGCCACTCCTTCTAATGAAAATGCTTTTGGAGTTGCAGTTGGGTTCTAAAGCCAAGGCAGAGGAGAGGCTGTCAATCCTGCTAAAGCTGGTTTACCAAGAATTATCACCTTTCGTCTTCAAGGTACCTGAGAATTCATTTCTCCATATAAACGAGAGAGGCCACCTGCTGGAGGTTCTGTACTCCGCTATCGCCAGCCCTCTTTCCAACTATCGAAAGCGAGATGCTCCCTATCCGGCAGACATTTCAACAGTTACTCCAATTCCAACCGATGAAGATGGCGATGAGAGTGATCCAGCGGACATGTCAACCGTTACAGAAGTCTTCAAATTGCTATGGAAAGCTCTCTTATCTATAAACGCTGGACCCGTTTCGGCAGTGTCTGATGGAGTTAGCCACACTTCTTCATCTGAGTGTGTTTAAGTGTGCAAGCACAACTGCGAAAGAACCATCCTCTCAAATCATACCGCCCTCGCGTAAGGAATTGGCTATTCCATCTGTGGCCGAATTGTACCTTGCCGGAGTCACATTCTCTCCAACGGATGGCGATCTCACCACAATACTATTTGATAAGAAAGCTTCCATTCTTTATCTCCCAAAGCTAAAGTTCGACACCAACACAGAGGTAATCCTGAGAAATCTGATTGCATTTGAAGCTTCTGCAGCGCCTGGTGCGCTTGTTTTCAGAGAATATACAGATTTCATGAACGGCATGATTGACGGAATAAAAGATGTGAAATTGTTGAGAGAGAGCGGAATTATTTGTAACGGTCTCCTGAGTGACAGAGAGGTTGCGAACCTATGGAACAGCTTGGGTCACTGCGCTAGTGTCATAAATGTTGGATATTTAGACAAAGTTGTACGTGATTTAAAGAGATGTTATCGTGGAACGGAAAGTTACCGTGGTGAAGTTTATGAATGACTATATATTTGCCTCGTGGAAGTTCCTGTCGCTGGTAGCTGCGGTGATACTTTTGATCGTCACATGCTTGCAGGCGTACTGCTCTGTCTATCGTTGCAGAAACTGAGCAAAACAGTAGAGGTAGGCAGAGAAATCTCGCCACCTGTTTGTATTTGAAAGTATAGAGAATCCTGTAGAACTGCCACTTCCATTAATTTTGCTTGTTCATTCTCTGTTGGCTGTGGATTGATTTGGGAGCCACCCGCAATCCTGCTGGGTAGGATTGAGAACCTTGTGTCTACATGGAATATGCATATATCTATTGTTGTATTTTTCATCTTCATAACGTGTCTGTCAATTTGAGGACGAGAAGTGAAATAGCGAAGTCAGCCTTTTCAAAACAATGACAAACCCACAAGGTATTGCTTCACACAAATGACGCGATACCTTTTTTACCCTGTGCCTTCGCAACATATTTATTATTTAAGCTAGTTATTTGCCATTCTTCTTCACATTTTTCTTTGCCTGTGACTAAAGCTGTTTTGGGATCTGGTTAGCCTTGCATTTTTATCATTTAACATGACCGACTCAACACTTGCATTTTTATCATTTAACATGGCCAACTCTTAACCTATAACTGTAGATCTAATACAAAAAACTAGATTTTCTACGTAACCTCCTAATAGATTTCATATATGTAGCCGATTTTCTATGTACGCATGGGTGGCATCTTACCATGTGATTGCCTTTTCATGGGCTTCTCGGCAGGTCTAGTGAGAGTAGCTAAGTTCTTGGATTATTAGACATGTGAGAGTGTTACGTTGTTTTCTAATCATGAAGCACTTGCAACCCACTACATACTGATTTTCAATTTTATTTTTTATTTTTTTGGGATGGAAATAACCTTTCACTTTACCAAAACACCCCTATATTATATCTTTAACATTATCCATAATTACATCCGGTAATTTTTAATTTATTTATTGAAATTTTAATGCAAAACACCTCTATATTATATCTTTGACATTATCCATAATTACTTCTGGTATTTTTTTATTTATATATTGAAATTTTGGTTTTAGTTTTGGTATTTTTTTATTTATATATTGAAATTTTGATTTTAGTTTTTTATTTTCTAATGTAGTAACAAATATACAAAATTATATTTAAAGGTAGAACATTTTTTCTTTTCTAAAAAGATGAATGTGAGTATACATTTCCATTAAATAGATTACTCATTGTTTTCCAAAAGGAGAGAGGAATGTAAGCATGCATTTTCATTAAATATGATAAGATAAATATTGTACATTAAATTTATTAGGGCCTTCTAATTATAAATGTTATTACTAAGAAGAATTATTAGAGATATTTACACATATTTTTAAGACATGGTGCAAAGAGATGACATATATATAATGGAATTGTCTTTTTAAATATATAACTTTAATCTATGGTAAATTTGTATAGTTAAAAAAAAATTGCTTTCATGATATTAGTATGTTATTTTTCTATAAAACATAACGTATATTTTAGCATTAGGCTCAAATTTGGTATGTGAGTCTTTCGAAGCAAATTTGCATCATTGTAAATAACAAATAGATTTTATGCAAAGTTATTTTTTGATAATTTTTATATAGACACACCCACTTTTCTATATATATGGTGAAAAAATATGCATGGTCCGGCTATTTTGTCTATATGTGGAACAAGGGGTTTGTAAATATGAACTTAAAACTAAAGTGGCCACCTTTACCACCATGTAATGGAAAATGGTGAAGCTAGCAATTAATTTTTGAATTTTATAATGTGTGCACATTAACCTAGCATGTGTGCATTTATAATGTGCACATGTTTCAATAACAAACATCTACCACAATAATATACACATGTTTTTCTCTCCATCACTCACTCTTTCTCTCACCATCCCTCCCAATTCTCACTATCCGTCACTCTCTCTTTCTCCCAGCTACCCCTTCCCTAACCCTCTCTCTCTCTCTCTCTGACTCTCTCTTTGCCCACTAAGCCTCTCCCCCCCATCCCTAATTATTTCCATATCATATTTTATGCCTCCCCTATTCCCCACCCCTCTATATCTTTTCCTTTCCCTATCACTCTTTTTCTCCCTCCTTTCTCTATACTCTTTCTCTCCCCCCTTTCAATATACTCGTTTTCCCTCTCTCCCTCTCTCTAGTCCTCGCCCCTCTCTTAGACCCTTTCCTTATCCCTTTATATCTCTCCACCTCATGTTTTCGTCGTTACTATCTCTCTCCCCATTTCCTTACACCACCCTCTCTCTCTCTCTCTCTCACACACACACACTCTCTCTCTCTCTCCCTCCCTCTCTCTCTCTCTCTCTCACTCTCTTATTCCTTAAGCCTCTCTCACAATTTATAATTCCCCCTGTCTCTCCTTCTTTCTATCTCTCTCTCTCTCTCCCTTTTTCTATTACCCCTCCCTCTCTTCCTTTCCTTGTCTCACACACACAATCTCTCTCCCCCTCGATTTTACACACGCACTCTCTCTAAAACCCTCTATTTTTCTCTCTATCTCACCATCTGTCCCTCTATCCCTCCACACATCTCTACGTACTTCCCACTCCCTCTACCTACATTTCTATCTCCCCTTATCTATTTTCCTCTCTCTCTCCTCTTATGTATCCCTCCTATATCCTCCTTTCTCTCCTTCCCTAATCCTCTCTCTATCTCTCTACCACACATGTACTCCCTCTCTCTTTCGCTATCCCATTCTCTCTCTCACTCTTCCTATGTTTTCCTCCTACCCCTCCCTCTCTCTTACGCCTTCCAGAAGGCCCCTCTTTATTTACTCCTTTATTTATTTATTTCTGTCCCTTTACCTCTCCCTATCCCTCACTCTATCTTCCTCTCCATTTCTATATTCACTCCCCTCTCTTTCTTCTTTTCTCATTTCTCTTTATATTCTCCCTCTCCTTCTCTCTTTCTCTCTTTCTTTATTTCGTTAATCCCCCCTTTCTGTGTACCCCTTTTCCAATCTCCCCCTCTTCCCCCCCTCATGTATCCCTCTTTCTATTCCTCTCACAATTTCCGTATTCCCCACGGATGAATGCACCAAGATGGGTTACATGTCAAAATTTTACTCTTTTATCGACCTGAAGCCCTCAAAATTTATATAAGCATTGTGAATTTTGATTCAGAGTAAATGGAAAATTTGTGGGAATTATGTTTTGTTCTTAATAATATTTTTTGTAAAATATTTTAGTATTGGATAATATGTCAATTTTCCATTAAATGAGATGTTTGTCCTTGCAAATTTTTGTGCATGTTAAGAAGCATGCATGTGTTCGCATAACATACCTTAGTCTAAAATGTATATATATCTATATATATATATATATATATATATATATATATATATATATATATATATATATATATATATATATATATATATATATATATATATATATATATATATATATATATATATATATATATATACATGAGCATGATCTACACAGAGAGAACTAAGTTTTCATACCAAAAGTTTATTTTTTATTATTTTTCGATGTTGGCTAAGTAATTTTTCAATTGCGATTTGTAGAAACATGAGTTCATGTAAGATTTTTTTCAACTATTTAAATAAATTGAAAATCCAAGAGTACTCTTTTGAAATTTTTTGGTTGTTTATATTTTATGTTATTGATTTTTTATTTAGCCTCTTTGAAACTCTCAAAAACAATTTCAAGCATTATGTTTAAAAGAAATTAGATGAAAAATATTATATGAATTTGAAAATGTCAAACTCATATGCCATTGGATAGAGGATTCCTTCATGAATCCAACATGATCAACGTCACCACTTAAAGGACAATTTTTTTCCTAAGTCCACTAGGGTAGAAAATGGTGTTACACAGAAATATGTATAAGAGGTGCTAAAATTATGGTTTTTAGGACATAATAATATCAATCAAGCACTTCAATTTTAAATTCAATTAGATTGAACATGGTTTAAGAAACCATTGATCAAGCCATTTACGTGGTTAACTAGAGACTCAATCGAGCTACTAAGTTCAATCGAGCCTTTGTAAAAATAATATTTTCAAGATAGGATCCTTATGTGAATTCCATAGAATTAGAATCGTGAAAGATATAAAATTTAATCCATTAATAATTTAAACAAGTCGATATGATATTAGTTTACTGAAAATAAAAATTCAACTAGATCTAGGTTATGAATAGTTCATTAGAAAAAAATTATGTTATTGCACCGAGAGGTGCATTCTACGGCCTAGTATGGGGACAATTTGTAAGTATGTTTGTCCATGCTCAAAATATACCTTATCATATACCTTGAATTTGAATGGATCATAAATTTACCTTCCACAAAAGTTTTTAGCACATTAAAATTCTAGATTGTGTAAAATTTTAAACATCTTTACTCTTTATCAAAGTCAATATTGTTTCTTAAATCAAAAGAAAAAGGTTAATTTAACACAAAGAATAAAAACTCCTTTAAGTTATATATAAAATGGCTCTAAATTTTTTTAGTATTTCTTTTAATTAAATCTATATTATAAGATCAACCTTTAAAAGGAAAAACTATTTTTTATGGATATATTAAAACTTTTAAAGACAAGTAAGTCAAAGTTGTAATAAAAGTTGTCATATTAATTTGATGTAATTTTATTCTAATTTCTATTATCATGTCATATAAAAACCTCATTAGATCTAATATTAAATAATTATTACTATTATTATTATTATTATTATTATTATTAAATATGATATTAATATTAAAAATTCAATATAATTCTATTTTAATTTTAATATTATTAAATTTAATAATTTTCAATTGATATAATATCAACTTTGACATAATATAAAAAAAAATAATATTATAATACATATTAATATATTAGGATGTATATTACCTCCAAATATATATGGGAGGAAAGAACAAAGACCGAAAGTTATAGAGGTGGAGACATAAAGGGAGTGACAAGGAAGAGATGGAGATAAAGTGAGGGGGAGAGAAGAGGAGCGAAGAAAGAGAGAAGGAGAGGAAAGAGAGAGGGAGAGAAGAGTAAGAGAGAGAAGAGGGAGACACAAATATTGTGATCGGGAGACGAGGAGAGAGTGGAGGAGAAAGAGAGGGAGAGAGACATGGAGTTGGAGGAAAATATAGGGAGGGAAGAAGAAATACATAGGGAGAGAAAGGTGGAGAGAGAGAGAGGGAGTGACAAGGGAGAGATGGAGGAAGAGTGTGTATGTTTGGGGGTGAGATAGAAACACAAAGAAGGATAGATGAAGAGAAGGGGCGGGTAGGATGAGAAAGGGAGGGATATAATGACATAATTGAATGATGAGAGAGAGAGAGAGAGAGAGAGAGAGAGAGAGAGAGAGAGAGAGAGATGAGGGGGAGAGACAGACATAGGTGGGAGAGTAAGAGAGATGAAGGAAGAGTGAGAGGAAAGAGGGAGTGAGAGAGAGAGAGATGGATTTGGAGGGGGAGAGAGATGGAGGTAAGAAGAAAGACAAAGAGAGATAGGTTGAGAGAAAGTGAGAGGGAGTAACTAGGGAGATGGAGAGAGGGAGAGAGGAGAGTAGGCAAGAAGAGAGATAGAAGGGGATCAAGAGAGGGAGAAGAGGAAGAGAGATGGATAGGGAGAGGGAAGGAGATATGGATATATATGGAGAAACAATGTGTATGTTTTGTAGAAAATAAAAAAGGCATAAATATTTTCTTATGTTGACAATTACTTGTGATATTACTGTATATTTTTAACTTTCCTTAAGTTCTTATTTTATCTTCTTCTCATTAAGAAATAATCATATAAAAACCATAAATATCAATTACACTAGATACAGGTACTCAAATGAGGCTAAAACCCCCTATGAAGGGGAAATCCCAGTCAAACTCTTCCACCAGTAGATTCAAATCAAGTTGAGATAATTTAATACCTTAGACTAGACCAAAAGACTTCCCTCACTCAACCAAGTCAGCGTTCTAAGATTATTAACAAAAAATTGATAGTCTCTTCTAGTCAAACAACTTTAACCCAACTACGACATAGAATTTTACCCCTCCTCTTCCATAATTTTGGCCCTATTGTAGATCTGAAATTTTATCCCTCCTACAACAACTCAGAAAATGACACGTGTGGCAGAAAAAAGAAAAAATTGGCTTCTTCTTCCTTGACAAAAGTCTCCTTCTTCTTTGTTAGGATTTTCTCCTTCTCCTTAGGTATTTCACTCTTCCTTTTTTCTCCAGCTACGATAGATTGAACTTGCTTGTCTTGTGTTCCAAATCAGGTCATGTAGCTTCCAATATATAATCCTTATCAGTTGTAAAATGATCCAAATGAGGCCAACTTATCCTCTTTGAGGCCAACTCTGTGGAGGAGGCTTATTTGACTCTATTTACATCAAAATAAATTCATTTATTAATAAACAAAGACCAAGAAGCCTCTACTATATGATGAAAAGGACTAGGAATCATGACATAAACCCTAGAAGCCTACAATGGAGGCTTTAGACCTAGAAAATAAATAAAATAGCATGAAACGCATGCTTCAAAATAAATTTTCTTTTCTTCCTTCTGACAAATACATTTAATCATTAATCAAATACAGTTATGAATATTGACACTATTTACATTCTTCAACATGTCCACAAGGAGATATGGAGAGACAATGAAGGAGAGAAAGAGGAAGATAGAAATATGGATGGAAGTGGGAGAGAGGGAAGATGAGAGAGATAGAGAGAGGGATGGAGGGAGAGATAGATAGATATGAAGAGAGATTGTGTGTGTTTTTGGGGGGGTTAGATATAGAGACAAAGAAAGAGAGATAGAGGGAGATATAGATATAGATGCAGGGGGGAGAGAAAGGGAAGAAGATTTCTTGCACTAGATGCATTGATTTCAGCGTATATTTTGAGTTCTAATCCTATTTAATTTTTTTCACTAGATTTATTGATTTCTATGTAGATGTTGCTTTCTAATTCTATTTGTTTTCTTGCATCAAATAAATTGATTGAAATAAAGATGTTAATTTGCAATCCTGATTTCTTGAATTAGATGCATTGGTTTGAGTGTAGATGTTGATATCTAATCCTCTTTCATTTCTAGAACTATATACATTGATTTCAGTGTAGATGTGATTTCTAATCCTATTGTATTACTTACATTAGATTCATTGATTTCAATGTAGATGTTGATTTCGAAACCTATTTGATTGTTTGCATTAGATGCATTGATTTTAACATAGATGTCGATTAATGACCCTTTTTGATTGCTTGCATTAGATGCATTGATTTAAGTGAAGATGTTGATTTGTGATTTGATGTCTCTAAATGTATGGTGTATACTAATTTCAAGGTAATTAGATTAACTTTTTGCATTGATTTCAATGTAAGAAAAAAAAATTATTGACGATGTGCATTGATTTCTTTGTCACAATAATTCAAACATAAATAAAATACTTAAATTTTCATCTCAAATAAAATATTCATTTAATTGAAATATTTTCTTGTTGAAGTTGTAAACTATTTGTAACTAATCACATTCTTATTATTCTCATCTTCCATAATTCATATTGGATTGTAAAAAGTGCAACAAATAGAACACACACACAGATATATATATATATATATATATATATATATATATATATATATATATATATATATATATATATATATATATATATATATATATATATATAATGTCTAATCTCTTGTAGATAACGTCAAATGAAATAAAATCGAATGAAACTTATTAGTAACTTTTACATCTCCACATCTTTTAAAATTGAATAAAACTTATTTCAATCATAAGGAATTGACTGAAATACTTGGATAGCTAAGTAAATTTAGGAAAGTTGATAACATTATATAAAATTATATAAATGTTATCATATATTATTTTTTTACCTATATTAAATTCAAATACGATTGACTTATATCATGTTATGGATAATCTATTATAGATAATATCAAAATAAATAATATTGACTAAAACTTATTTCAATTTCATTTATGTTTTTTACTTGAACCTACAGATAGCTAAGTAAATTTAGGAAAGTTCATATTTAATTACATTGATAGGCGTCCCCCCTATTGGAATTGGCCACTTTAATCATTTTCTTAATTAATCATTTTTATCTGATTGTTTAAATTGAAAGATGCCAACATATTCTCATTGTCACCACTACATCAACGGATGGAATTATAAATTCTAAATTTCTTACACATCTAAATTAGGTGTTTAAACCTTGTTTAAAATAATTTTTTACCAAATAATGGAACATGGTTGTATTCTTTTTGAAACATATAGTGGTGGGTTACATTACATTTTTTGAAATGTGTTTTTTTCAAACTTCGAAATGAAATGGTGCCAAATGTGGCTTTATTCTCTTTTTTTTTGTAAGTCAGATATTTATATTATAGAACAAAATATGTTACAAAAAAGTCTGCCGAAGCAGATCGAACCTTAGATGGACCAAGTAAAACGTGCTGATAACCAGCCCTGAGCTTTCAAAACTAAGCTGCACACCACGCAGGGCGGCTTACTCTTAAAACAATAACTTATCGCCACAACACTATCAAAACTTGGACAGAAACAGAGTAACATAGCTATCTTGCAAGAGACCGAAGCCATGACAGAAGCAGAGTGACAGAAAAACATAATTATCTAGCATAAAGTTGAAGCCATGACAGAAGACATAAGACAACCATAAATAAGAAACTAAGGAAACCCGCCGGTGCGAGGAAATCCACCAATTCGACTGACTGCGTCTAAGCCCACGTCCAGAACGTGCTTGTCAACTTTGGCCTGCATATCTTGCATGGATTGGAATTCCTGTGCTTCCTTCATCTTTTGCTCCTGCATCAGGGGGTCCGGGCTCAGAGTTGCCGAAGAAGCCTGATAAGCAGAGTCAATTTCTTGTTGACAGTTTCTATAGCATCATGCACTATGGAGATTCTTCGATCCAACGATTCATGGATTTCATGAAATTTAGCTAATTGATCCTCCGAAATGGAGTTCCCCTTCCCAGATTGCTGCTTCCCTTCTTCCTTTGAATCCAGGGCTTTCGCAAGGAGAGTTATGATTCTCCAGCTCTCCGCTTTGGTCCGAACATATTGAGTGGATCTTTTGGAAGGAGTGCCCGGGTCATGTAACCAGTCAACCTCCTCCGCAATGATCCCCTCCGGTCGCTGCGCTTCTTCCTCTTTCACAGACGCTTCCAGTTCCGCTATCTTGCGCTTGCTCCTGGATGCTGCTCTGGTCTCGTACATGTTCTGCGCTGTTCATAGTTCATGGTGGGCTGCCGAACACCTGCAGCTCCCCGCCTCCATACTATACCCTCTGAACTTATCGTTGTGATCACTTCTACAGACAGAAAAGTTGTGGTCTCTCGCAGTGCTTTGAGCTGAGGTAAAAGAACCAGAGCCACGACTCTCCGTTAAATAGATGTTTTCCATGGAGTTTCCCATAATGCGCTCTCCCCTACGATGCAGAGTGGAGGTACTTTCGTTATTAGTTCGAAAGATATCCGCACAAATCACACATCTTCTCCCTGACCTAACATAAATGTAGCTGAAAGCCTTCCCATCAAGGTTGAGCCAGCTGTCCCTTTCTCGCAAGCGGACTCTACGGAATCTCTCGTGGCATGAACCATATTGATAGTTTCCATATTTGGCCTTCTCTTTCCATGATGACCACCGCCGCATCTGTCTAGTCGTCCAGCTCCCGTGATGAAATCCCAAGCTGTTACCGGTAACTCCAGGATTACGGTCCCGGAAACAGAAACCGTTGCCGGTCAAGCCCGGTCGGTTTCGTATAGATCTTGCTGTGCCAACTGTAAACATCTCGCCTTCAGGTTCGGGCAGTCCACCTCCTCCCAACAGCTGTCCCACCCCCTATCCTGATTGTCCATGCCACAATTCGCTAGGTAGTCCGCAAGCCCGTTCGCCTTGCGCCTTACCGCATGAAAGACTGGGCCTTTCATTCCAGCCATTAGTTCTGCTACATTCTCTGTCACCTTGGCGAGCCGCCAATGTTTTGTGGCTTTGTTTGCCTTAGTGCCTCCCTGAATCCTCTTAGCTGTTGATATAACCAGTGATGAATCCCCCTCCACAATTACATTGCAACTACATAGGGATTTTAAAATTCTCAAACCATGCTCAAGCGCTGCAAATTCCATCTCATTATTTGTGCTTTCCCCAAGCCCTCTGTAATATATATGTAGAATTTCTCCATGTCGGTTACGTAATGCCCCTCCAATTCCTGCCATGTCGGGATTGCCTCTCGAGGCCCCATGAAAATTCAGCTTCAATCCACCTTCCGGCGGACGCTGCCATTTGTCGATCTGTGAGGAAGACTGCGTTATGTGTCTTGAAGCTGTGATGCTGCTGGTGGCTTCCAGATGAAAGCAATTCAAGATGCGTAAGTCTTGTGCTGAAGGTTTCTCGTTACACTCCTCTCTGCATTTCGTTTGAATTAGCTGTTGAATATTGGTTATTATATTGTCTTTAGAGAACTCTATGTTCCTGTGTTCGTCTTGAAATATTCTACGGTTACGCTCCTTCCAAATTGACCAAAGTAAGAAGCTTGGAACAGACTTCCATATGCTGTTGACTCTTAGTATGTTGGAGAAGTCTTTTTTCCAGTTCAGTATGGTTCTGTGAATGGATTCTCTATCTCGGGCAGAACAACTGAGAATTCCTTCCATCCAGTTCCATAACTGATTTGCCCATTCACAAGCATTAAATAGGTGGTTTATAGATTCCTCTGCGACGAGGCACATAGGGCATCTTGAGGGTCCCCTGAAACCTTTCTTGCACAAATTGTCCCAAGTTAAAGTCTTGTTTCTCATTAGAAGCCAGAGGAAGGTCCTGATTTTCGGCCAGAATAGGCTGTCCCAAACTTTGCTGCACCAGGGCACGGCCTCTACATGTTCTTCCTTTTCTATTATGTCCCTAGCTTCTTTTAATGAGAAATTACCATTACCTTTTAAACCCCATCTTATCTTATCATCCTCTTCAGTTTTCCGAATCTTTCTTTTGAGGATTCTCTCATTGAGTTGCTGAAAGATTTCGTTGTTCTCCTTTGTGCTCCCAGGATTTAAATTAATCCAGTCCCTCTAGATCTGATCCCTACTTCTTTGAATTTAATATTGATTAACTCTGTATCTACCCTCGTTTTGAATTATTCGCTTGAGGGTAGATAGCTCTGGGGTATCCAGTTTAGGGAATTGCTGCCATGCATCTTCCCAGAACATGGCAAGCCTTCCATTGCGAATCTCCCAAAAGCCGTGCTCCTGTACTAAGCTCCTGTTGTTCCTGGCATGGTTCCATATTGACGAACCTCCGGGACTTCCTGTAGTCTTATGAGGTCCTGAGTATCACAGTCTGGTGTGTATTTTTCATTCCAATGCCTCACCCAAGGTAAATTGGGTTCTTTAATCCATTTCCACCAAATCTTAGCTCCAGAGGTTCTGTTGACCACTGAAGGATCTACTAAGTTCAGCCCCCCCATAGATTTTGGCTGGCATAGCCTGTTCCACGCCACCAACGCCCATTTCTTCTTATCCCCATTCCCATTCCATAGAAAGGATCTCTGTATGTTTCTCATTTGTTGCAGAATGCCCTTGGGAGCTGGAAGCATAGAAAGTAAATATTGCGGAATTTCTTGCAGAACAGCCTTGGTTAAGATAAGTCTACCCGCCAGGTTTAGGGCTCTGTGCGTCCAGTGCTTGCACTTTTTCTCCATGTTGGCTAGAACCTTCTCCCAGTGAGTTTTCTGCCAAGGTTTCAGAGTCAGGGGAGCCCCTAGATATTTCGAAGGAAGGGACCCAATCCTGAATCCAAGAAGCTGGGCTAAGTGAGTTTGGACTGCCGGATGAGAGTTGAAAAAGAAAATTGTGGACTTAGAAAAATTAATTTCCATGCCAGAGGCTCGGCTATAGAGATCAAGGATACCCCTGTAAGCCACAGCCTCCTTCACAGTGGGGGTACCATGTAACATGGTGTCGTCCACGAACTGTTGATGTGTTGTGGCTGGTAACGATCTTATCGGTTGCAGACCTTTTATAGATCCTTATTCTTTCTTCTTGGCTATGGTTCTACTTAGTCCTTCCATTAGGATTACGAATAGGAACGGGGATAGGGGATCCCCCTGTCTTATTCCCCGTGAAGGAGTAAAAGGAGATGAGGGAGCGCCATTGACAAGGATTGAATTCTTGGAGATTTGATGAGAGCAAGTATCCACTTGATCCAGATCCTGCAGAAACCGAATGCATCCAAAACAGCTTCAAGGTATCTCCATCTTACATTGTCATAAGCTTTTGATAAATCTAATTGCATTAGCATTCCTGCCTCTTTTCTCGAATGAAGTGAGTGAGTCATCTCCTGTGCTAACAAGATGTTATCTAGAATTTGTCTACCCTCAACGTAGCCCGATTGCTCTTCCGAAATGATACCAGGAAGAATCGACTTTAGTCTATTAGCTATGACTTTTGAAATAATTTTATAGATAACATTACATAGGGCAATAGGTATGAATTTATCAGGTGTCTTTTCTTCTTCCACCTTAGGAATGAGCGCTAAAAAGGTGGAGTTGATGGATTTTAGAATAGTACCTGAGCATCTGGAGTCCTCAACTACCTCCCATACCTCCTGCTTAATAGTGTTCCAACAAGCCTTGTAGAAGTTGATGGTGAATCCATCTGGACCTGGTGCTTTATCATTAGGCATACTCCTGATTGCCTCCTCTACCTCCTCCAAAGAGATTTCCCTGCAAAGGGCCCAATTCTGATCTGAGGTGATGGATTTAGGAATGGCTGCTGTAAGTTCCTTGATGGCCTCCTCTCTGTTTATAGGCGGTTCCTGTGCAATTGAGCTGAAGTGATCTGAGAGCAGAGCAGATATATCATTGTGATTCTTTAATATCTCCCCTATATTGTTTTTCAGCTCAAGAATCCTGTTAGCACTTCTATGGTCTAGAGCTGACCTATGAAAATTTTTTGTATTCTTCTCCCCCTCTTTTAGCCACTGGACTCTAGATTTCTGTTTCCAAAGTACCTCTTCTTGTATACATCTTCTGTGCCACTGCTGTGAAAGAAATTTTTCCTGCTCAAACGCTTCGACACTATAATTGCCTGCTGCTCCATCTCTATGAATCTGTTCCAGTTTGTTCTCTAGAATGGCTTTTTCCTGGAATATATTTCCAAAAACCGTTCTGTTCCATTCTTTTATCTTTTCTTTAGTTGCTTTCAGCCTACTTTGTAGATTAAACATTTTGGAGCCTCTTGCCTCCAGGGGTTCAGACCACCATTTCTCAACCATCTCGATGAAGTTAGGGTGGTATAACCAAAATTTTTCAAATCTGAATGGTTTATTCCTTGGAGTACTCTGAACTTCAACAATAAGCGAGATCGGCCAATGATCCGACCCGCCACTGGGAAGGATAAATAATTATGCTGTTATACCATCCATGATAATGCTTTCTGAGATTAAAAATCTATCCAAGCGCGAAGCTATTAACCTCTCTCCCCCCCTTCTGTTGTTCCAGGTGAACATGCCACTCTTGGCGAAGCTATTAACCTCCTTCTCGTCCCTGGCTCTCAATCTCTAAAACTTCTAAATTTCTCCCAAGCTTCCTACAAAGACTGTTGATACTAGAACTGCTACATTTAGTTTCTTGTAAGAACATAATTTCCGGTCTGTATTTCTGGATTTTCCGCTTTAAGATTCTATGTTTTGACTGGCTGTTAAGCTCTCTTGCATTCCATGAGATGATCTTCATGTTTAACTAATTTTCATTGGAAGGACTGGAAGGCGCTAAGCGCTTTCATCTTCCCTGAGTGTATCATTATCATGCCTAGCTCCTGTAGAACTTCACCACTGGTTCTACGGCCTCTTCTTTTCTTCTGCTTTGAGCTAGATGATTTCCATAAAAAACTTTTCGAATGGAAACTATTGCCTTTTACTATACCTAGCTTCCTATTCTGCTTCTCTAATTCTGCTTTTTTCCTTGCTATGAACAGGTCGTTTACCTTCCTGATTTCTTCTTCCGGTGCATTCTCTATTCCTTGGGCCTTCGAGTTCTCTGCAGTTACTGTTAGGTTCATCCCCTCCTTGGCTAGCGCCTCTTCCCATTCTTGATCCTCACTTCCACCATCACTGGTGAGCATGTCAGTTTCTTCTTCTGTCTCCTCTTTTCTCTCCTGCATTTGAACTTCATTGTTGAGGTTCCCTTCCCCCATTCCTTCCCTGGTTGGTTCTTCCTTTTCATCATGCCCTGCATCTGATGTTAGGGTTTTGAGCTTGTCCTCCGAATCTGTTTCAAGATCTAAGATCACGAAAGAGTTGTTGTGGTTGTTTTTGCCTGTATTACCTTTATTATTCTTCCTTCTGTTTGCTCTCTGTCTAGACTTAGGTTTTATGAAGGTTTCTTGATCTTTGTTGGCTTGTGCTGTTTCGGTCTCTTCTTCCTTCCTAATCAGAGGGCAATCTCTCATAAAATTCCCATGTTCATGACATTTGCGGCACCGGAAGGGAATCTGCTCATAATCTACGGCCTGAAAGTAATCTTCGTCCCTGTATTCCAGCCAGAGCCCCTCATGCAGTGCCCCGGAAACGTCCATTTCAACACATATTCTTGCGTAAGATGTATATCTCTTTTGTAAAGTTGCTTCCGAGGCCTTGATAAATGTTCCCTACTGGTCAGCAATTTGTTTCAAGGCATTCAGACCCCAATAATCTATTGGGAGAGAGAAAAAACAAATCCAGACTGGGACTTGGGTGAAAGATTCTTTCTCTGGGGCGAAGTTTGGTTTCCATGGTCACATGTACAGACCAGCTGAAGCCAAAAAGTATGGGCCACCCTCAAAGATTCTATCCTTGTCTTCCAGGTTGGAGAATACAACTGTGAAGAAGCCCTTGGCTCCCAAATGAAGCTTTACATCCCCCTTCGGCTTCCATTGTTGTTTGATCCAATGACAAAGAGTCCTTTCAGATGGCCAAATGCCCATAAATTTGCAAATGACAGCATGTTCTGCCATGTGCTCTCTGTATGCCTGTATCTCTGGGTCAGTTATTACTACCTTGAGGTTATTGGTCTTTTTTGGTTTGCAGACCCGATTTGATGAAGAGTTTTTATTGGGTCTTGTGCTTGTCTCCCCCTCCTTTTCCGGCTTTCCTTGCCTATTATCTGTTTGCTCCCTGTCTTCTTCAGCTTTTCATTCCTCTTTTTCTGATGATTTAATTATTGAGGTGAATTTCTCTTTAGTTCCTGTCAGGCTTTCACCCACTGTGCCTTTGCCTTCCATTGAGCTGTCTGGCTTGTCAGTTTCCCCTTGTATTTTCTCCTTATTCCTTTTGCCTTTCTGCTTGTTATTGTCAAGCCCAGAAATCCTGACCCCTTCCTCCTTATTTTGCCTCTGCTTCTGCATGATTATCTGTTTGAAAGTAGGGGTCCCACTAGACCCCTCTGCCCCCATTCGGTCGGTCAGCTCTTGACCTTTGCGATACAGTGCTGCGAATCGAGAGAATACCACCTCCAGGCCTGCAATGGTATCAGCACATTGGAAACCCTATTTTTGCCCTCGGCTCCTCTGCTCTGTGTCAATCGGAATGAACATTGGCTTTATTCTCAACCGAAAACAAAATATTAAAAAAAAATGAAACGTGGTTGCATTTATTTTATGAAATCTATAGTAGTGGGTTATTTTACATTTTTTGAGTTACATTTTGAAAACGTGTTTGTTTAGAAAATTTTAAATCTCTTGTCAAATAGTAGGGGAAGTGATAGGAACATCTCATTGTTGGTATATTCAACTAACTCTTCTTTAGTCTTTCAATTCTTATTATGATAAATGGTTTTTCTATGGCCTACTAATTTTTCTTGCTTGTTTTTTCTTGTTTAATTATGGTTTGAAAAGGAGTGTTATTTATTTTTTCTATGGTTTAAGAGTGTTCTGAATCTATAACATTTTGTGTGCAGTTTGTTTTACATATTGAAGGTCGTCCATTATAGCTGAGGGATGTTTTACATAATGAGGGATTCTGATGGGCCTTTGTAATTGTGCAGGTTACCAATGGTTGGTATTTGTAATTTTCACGCCACATTATCATTAAAAATAAATAATGTACTACTTTATATTTTACTGGAGTTTTGCAAAGTTTGGGTAAATGTTACAATTTTACTAGGTGAATAGGTATTCAGCTTGAAGTTATTCTATGCAACTGCATTAAATGATGTATATGTTTATATATATATATATATATATATGTATATGTATATATATATATGTATGTATATATACATACATACTATATATATATATATATATATATATGTATATATATACATACATATATATATATATATATATACATATATATATATATATATATATATATATACATATATATATATATATATACATACATATATATATATATATACATATATATATATGGAAAATTTTAGGGGCTAATGTTCGCCCAGTGGGCTAATTTTCCATGATTTTTCCACAAAAAAGATTCGCCAATTTCCAATTTTATAAAAGATGATTCGCCCAAATTTTAGAATATAAAATTATTTTACCTTAAAAATCGCCAACATTATATAGAGACTATATATAAAATAATTATAAATTTGAATAATTTTACAAATATATCAATAAACATTTATAATTTGCATATTAGGGATTAGTGAGATTCGCCAATGTTTGAAACTTCAAAAAAAAATTCCATCCTTAAAATTTTCCTTGATATATATACATACATACATACACACACAGATATATATATATATATATATATATATATATATATATAGTTTATTTACGAAAATATAATGTACAAGATATATATTGAATTGTGAGATAATCTTCTTTTCTTATCACATAGATTGTATTGTGTGACTACAATCTATGTGATAAGGGCAAGGGGAGCATAACCCTTTGCCCTTGATGTCAAAGGGGGAGAATGAGCTGAAGATTTTGAGGTTGCCATCAAGTCCAAAGGGGGAGATTGTTGGCATTATGATTCTGGTATGGCTTTATGATACATATGTTGTACTTGATGGCAACCCACTCATCTCAGATGATAAATTATAGTGCAGAAATGTTCACGCACTTATATGCAGAGAAAAGCTTATTCTATATAGAGAAAAGTTCACGCACTTATATGCAGAGAAAATTTTATTTCATATAGAGAAAAGTTCACGCACTTTTATGCAGAGAAAAGTTTATTTCATGTAGAGAAAAGTTTATTTCATGTAGAGAAAAAGTTCACGCACTTTCATGTTGGAGAACTTACCTTTGGTCCATGGTAGTTAGTCCTTGGTATTTGAACCAATGGTTTTGGACCATGGTACCTCGTCAAAAGTGTGTATATGTTGGAGAACTTACCTTTGGTCCATGGTAGTTAGTCCTCGGTATTATTGAGCCCCATGTTTTTGGGCCCCTTGTATTGGTTATCTATGGTATTGATCCATGATTTTAGGAAGAAGCTTGCGTATATAAAGCAAAGGAGATCACTTGGCTAATTCATTCTTGCAAATCGAATATCTTAAGATCTGAAATATTGGGTTATTGTTTAAAAGTTTGATCTATGAAAGGGAAGTTGATAGCGAATCTATGAAGGGTGATCTCTCGAGCGATGCAGCTGTGGAAGTGCGGAGGAGACACAAAAGGCGCAGTGCGGAGGCGCCACAGAAGGCGCAGTGCGGAGATGCCACAGAGGCGCCACAGAAGGCGCAGTGCGGAGACGCCACAGAAGGCGCAGTGCGGAGGCGCCATAGAAGGCGCAGTGCGGAGGCGCCACAGAAGGCGCAGTGCGGAGACGCCACAGAGGTGCCACAGAAGGCGCAGTGCAGAGGCGCCACAGAAGGCATAGTGTGGAGGCACCACAGAAGACGCAGTGCGGAGACGCCACAGAGGCGCCATAGAAGGCGCAGTGCGGAGGCGCCACAGAAGGTGCAGTGCAGAGGCGCCACAGAAGGCGCAGTGCAGAGGCGCCACAGAAGGCGCAGTGCGGAGGTGCCACAGAAGGCGCAGGTGCGGTGGTCGCGGCACCACAAAAGGCGCAGGTGCGGAGGTAGTACAGATATCCGCAGATCTATACCAGTGAAGTTGCGATCCCTGCTTAAAATTTGTTTTAACTACCTTTGACTATTCTGCAGGGTTTTGGGTGCATAACTGATGTTTGGTTACTGGTATTGAGTTCAGATAACAACATGATTAATGACTTATCTTTATGTACTAGATCTGGTTGATAACTCTCATAATATCATTGTATATGTATGGATCTGGTGATTGGGTGATTGAGAAGGTTGTTTGATTATGAGCTTCAATGTTGTTGTTGGATCCAGTTTGAAAATTTATGAAAAGTGGTCCTTGAAAGAAAAGAAGTAGGGGGTTGTAGCTCCCTTCCGGGAGAGACTGGAAAACGAGAGAGAGTTGTAGCCCTCTGCAGGTTGCAGCCTGCGTACTGGTAAAGGACTGCACCAGTACAAAATCATTGTAACAGGAGTTTCTAATTTGAAAGAAGATAGAGACATATTGCAGCAGTTGGTTTTCACCCACATTGGTTTTCCACCTTATATCTGGTGTTCTTTGGTGTGACTATCTGTTTTTCTTGTTCATGCTCATTATTTTATGGTACTGATATGCAAAAATAATTCAAAGTGTAAATAAGGAAGATTTGTTAAAAGAACTTGATAATACTGATTCACCCCCCCTCTAAGTATTATTTTCAACAGGATTGATATCTCCAATGAAATCCAAGCCCCACTACTGAAAAGTTCCATTTACATGTATTGGTTTCAAGGACAGGGACTTCAATTGCTTCTCTCCTTCAAATATTTGGCACCTGTCACAAGATTTAACAAATGAAAAGACATTAGAAAACAAGGTGGGCCAATAGTACCCAGCTCTGAGGACCTAGTGGGCTGTAGTTTTCCAATAACAGTGGCCTCCACACATGCTAGAATTAAGTTGCTGCATAGCCTATATTGAGTGTTCTTTATCCAGACACCTCAAAAGAATTCCAGATGGGTCCCTCCAGTAGAGCAGATTTTCATGAATGCAATATCTTGCTGCCCTGAGCTTAACAGTTATGGCTTGACTTTGAGTAAAGTTTGGAGGAATTTCTAGCTTCAACAAGAATTTAGCTATTGCAGAGTAATAATCACAAAAAGCTAGATTTTCTGATAATGACTGTTCTTTCCCTATTTTAGCTGCTTCCTCTTCTTCTGTTTGACCATTTTCTGCAATTGTGCCCACGAAATCTATGTCCAATGATCTGCAATTTTCTTCAGCCAATAGTCTGGCAAGGCCCTGTCCTTTGACCAGCTTGGTGGGCTTCAATTCTATATTGAATTCAATTAATTTTGCAATCCATTTAGCCCTTCTTCCATCAGCATTAGGCTGTGTTAAGACATCCTTTATTGAAGTAGAGGGTACATATGCTATTATCTTGGAATGCAAAATATAAACTTTGAAAGCTTTCAAAGACTTGATAAGAGCATATGCATGTTTTTCAATGATGTCATACCTCAGCCTAGCGTCCCTTAATGTTTTGCTGAAAAATACCACTGGATGCTCTAAGTTTTTTTCATCTACTTGCAATAAAACTGCTGCAAGGGTGTCTTCAAAGGCAAAAGAAAATATGTGGAACTTCTTGCTGTAATCTAGGTTGATTAAAGTGGGAGCCTCCGTAATAGCTTTGTTAATGGACTCAAAGGATCTTCTTGCTGAATCAGTCAATTTGGTCTTTGACCCCTTTCTCAACATGGGGGTAATGTGCTTTACAAGTTCTGTAAAGTTTGGGATAAACCTCCTCACAAAATTTATTTTGCCCAGAAAGGACTGGATATCCTTCTTTGATCTTGGGATAGATAAGGTATGTATTTCTCTTACTCTTTCTGGGTCAATTTTGACACCTGCAGCAGAAACCATATGTCCTAACGGTTTGCCTTCTTCTAAAGAAAACTGTGATTTCTTAGGATTGACTGAAATCCCAAACCTTCTACACTTCAGGAACACTTTCTTTAAATGCTGCAAATGGTCATGATGGTTGCTGGAGTATACTGTTATATCATCAAGGTAAATAAGGACAAACTTCTCCTTCTCCCCCAAAAATGCTATATCCATAGCTCTCTGAAAGGTGGCTCCAACATTCATTAGTTCAAAAGGCGTCTTGGAATACATAAAAGTGCCCCAAGGAGTGGTGAATGCAGTCTTCTCTTGGTCATCTGGATGTACAACAACCTGATTGTACCCTGAAAATCCATCTAGGAAAGACATCACTTTGGCCCCTGAGACCTTCTGCAGCAAATGCTCCATCTTTGGTAGAGGGTAATTGTCTTTCTTAGAGAATTTGTTCAAGTTTCTGAAATCAACACAGAGTCTGATTTCTCCACTTTTCTTCTTCACTACCACTAAGTTAGCTACCCATTTTGAGTATCTGAGAGGGACTATGATTTTGGCAGCCAGTAACTTTTTTATTTCTTTTTCAATTAGAGGAAGGAGTAAAGGATTTATTGGTCTCAGCTTCTCTTTGAAATGGATGGTGTATTTCTCTAAAGGGATTTTATGCTGGATAATCTTTTTGTCATATGTTTTCAGGTCACTATATTCCCAGGCAAAGACATCAGAAAATTGCCTCATTAAATTGCAGTATTCAGCATTTTGGGTAGCAGACAAATGAGCGGACAAATTTATATATCTAGGCTGATATGAACTCCCTATATTATGCTTACAGACTGCAGATTGGTATTCCTTTTGTGCAGCCTTATAAGGGACATCATTTTGGTCAAACAACTTCTCTAAAGGAACTAGACCCTTAGGTATATGATTACTGGGTAGTTGGACAATGCTATCTTTACCAATTCTGTTTCTAAGCTGGGATTGGGGACTTTCTTCCAAGGCTTCATTTTCTTGGTCAATTTTCATTTTAGAAAATTCATCAATGACTTGCAGAAATCTATTCACTTCAGCGTCATCCTCAAAAACTTTCCAATGCTGGACATTATCAGGCAAGGATGGTCTACATTTCATTTGGACTTCATAAACTAGTCTGGGAGGCATGGGAGGGATAAACATGCTAGCAGACACGGCAAGGGAATCAACAAGCTAATTTTTGGCTCTAGGGATATATGAGATACAAAAATTATAAAAAGAATCTTTGAGTCTCCATACCTCATCTCTGTATGCTTTCAACCTTGGGTGCTTTGCTTGAAATGTTTTATTTACTTGTTGAATGATAAGGTCAGCATCTCCAAACACCTTTATGTTCCTGATTCTTCTGTCTTTAGCTGCGTTAAGGCCCAATATCAGAGCCTCATATTCTGCTATGTTGTTTGTGGCTTGAAAAGCCAGCTTAAAGGACAGATGTGTGCTTTCTTGTTTTGGAGATATCAGTACCACCCCTGCTCCTGCAGTCTCCCTGGAACATGCTCCATCAAAGAACATCTCCCAAACCAGACTTCCATGCTCTCCCTCGGCCTAATTGACTGGTTTCTTGATCTGCATTGAGGCCTTCTGGGATTCTTCTATTTGGAGGATACATGCTCCAAAATCAGTGTCCACCGCATATATGGGATGATTAGAAGGATTCTTCTCATCACTGATGATGTAGGCCAGTTGTGCTTCTCTGTACAATCTCCTACTTTCTCCTCCAAAAACTCGGACAGTGGCATAAGATAAGCCATTCTGTAATGTCCCACCTAGTCTCTTAATCCATCCTCTAGATAACAGCATGCCAAACTTAGGCGGGACATCTACCACCACAATATCCATCATCATACTCTTCATGGGCAGCTGAGTTAGGGTAATGGCCAGGTCTTTGATCAATCCTAGGCATTTTACCTTTCTTGAATCAAATGAGAATAAATCATGATATGGTCTAGTGATATCAAGGCCTAACTCTTCCATGACAGCTTTAGGCATCAGATTGTGGCTGGCCCCTGTTTCTAGCAGGCAATTGTGGAGGATTTTGTCATGAATGGTAAAAGAGACATAAAATGATGGAGAATTATTATCAACGGGTTCGATCATAGGGCTAAGCACAACTGCACGCTTGTCATCTTGCAAATTGACATAGTCAGTGGGGGTTTGTATGGCTTTCAGCTCAAGGTCCTCAAGGATAGGCTTTCTAAAAACTTCACTCTTTACCAGTTCTATCATAGGCACAACTATTTTTAGCTTCTGGACTTCTGACTCAAGACTGAAAGGGGAAGGGGGCTTATCAGAACCTCTTACCTCTTGAGCTGGTGCTTTGAGGATGACTGGATCAGCTGCTAGTCTTTTCTATCTGATATTCTGTGGCTCTGTTTGGACAACAGATCTTTGCGCAGGAATCTCCTTGACATTGTTTGCTTTTAACCTCAGATTATACCTTTGCTGTTCACCAGTCTGCAAAACAGCCTCTCTGTCCCACTCTTGACTGCTTTGGTCATTCAATAATGATTCTTCATATGCAGCCAATGTCAAAAAGGTAGCACTACCTTTATCTTCCATGCAATGAATTTCATCCTCTTCTTCAAACTGCTCCTCCTCCATGACTACATTCTAAAAAGGAGCCTTAACTTTTTGTTCTTCATTTGCTTCTTTACCCCTTTGAATGATTTGTAATTTTTCATTTTCTCTTCTGAATGGATTTGGATTTCTTGGAGCAAACGTGTTTTGAAACCTTGCTTTGCCAGAATTCTGCTCAACTTTTAGCTTAGATATCTCAGCAGCCAATGACTCTATCATTTTGGTCATCTTATCTAGTTTAGGTTTTGAAGATGAAGCAGAGGAAGAAGAAGCCTCACCTCTCTGCCTTCTTCTATCAGCATGTGTTTTAAGCTTTTCTGCAGCTATAATATTTGATTCCACCTCCAGTGCTGCATCCTGCATATCAGCTAGAGTGGCACATCTTCTTTCTCTCAAAAGCAGGAAGAAATTAGAGTCAAAAGCATTAGCTTAAGTGAGTTTGGCAGAGGTGGGGGTAGGATTTACTTCATCTGGTATCTTACTATACATATGGTTAAATCTTTTGTTAAAATCAAGCAAAGATTCCCCATTTTCCCTCTTTAGGTTTCCAAACTCTGTATGGTAGTAGAGCAGGTCTTTTCTATCTCCCCATTGCTTCAGGAATGCATAATCCAATGCTTCAATGTCTATTATGGACCTATGGGGCAATTCTCTGAACCACTTTCTAGCCTTTCCATCAAGGCTCTGAACAAAAACTCTCATCCACACATCATCTTCACCGATATCTAAGTTATCAGCATAACTATAAAAAGACTCGAGGTGTTCTTCAGCTATTACTCCCTCTGTACCAGTGAATTTGGGCATATATTTCTGATATTCTCCTACAGGCATAACATTCAAAGGAACAGGCAAGACCAAGGGTCCATACCTGGCAACTATGTTTCTTTCCATCTTTGTGGGAGCTTGCTGGCCTGCCATAATTGGGATATGTGGAAGGATACTGGCAGATTGAATGGTAGGAATTAATGAAATGGATGACAGAATTGAGGGAAAATGATGGACTGTCTGGGAGGCTTTCTTTGGACTGAGATCCAAAGGGGGATTGACTGAACAAGGATCTGTATGAATCTCTGAAGGTTTTTCTTTACTAACAAAGCTAGGCTCTAAATCTTCAAACTGTGTATTCTCGGCTGTAATATTTTCTTTCAGAGATGCATAATATTTGTTAGACTTACCTGATCCTGATGCTCCTTTCAGTGAGGTTTTCTTCTACTTAGCAATCTTCTCAGGGTCAAGCACTGGGTCAGCTGGTGATTTCTGAGGATTTCTCCAGGTATGCCTCACAAATTGAGCCAGAATTGGAATGTGGAGTCGCCACCAGGTAGGTTCTCTAATAGAGTCTCTAGATAGATGATTACAACCAGAACTATGTCCAGACTTTGTCTATCAACAAAGCATGGAACTATGTCGTTCTCCCAAGGAAGCTGAGCTTCAATCTCCTATCCCTGAAAATAGCGCCAATCGATGTTATCACCCCAAGAAAATCTCCTAGGTTGTAGCTCGGAGATGCTCGGGACATCACAAACTCAACTTAATGTTGGAAATGGATGAATGGAAGGAATGATGCATATTCAAGCTAGATAACCACTCCTACTTTGCTTGACTCTAGACATGCGTGAACACCCCCAGACTACAAGGCTTTAGACCACCAATTACTCACAGTTTAAGGATTGGGTGAATATGGAGAATACTGACCACACCAACAGATGCACAGGACCCTGTGATGGCCGGCTGCAACCAGTAAAAAGGTCTACAAATCTAATTCCCTAGTGCACAGACAGGATGATAGCTCTCTGTCACTAAGTGAAAAGAAACCTGGTCAATACATTCACTAATACCTACAAGATTATAACACAAAGGTAAGATGACAACTCCTCTAATGCTACACATCAAGAGTTCAGGAAAAATGCATATCAAGCATAGCCTAGAACAAAAAAGGGATGGAAAGTGAGCAATTAACAGCAAAAGAAGTTTGTATTAGCTGAAAATGAAGACGAGACGCTGCAAGTATCAAAGCAGTTACAGTCTCTAGAAGTTGAACCTTACATCAAAACAACAACCATCAACCCTGATTACATCTGTTTTTTGGGTATATATAGAGTTTGATTACAAAAACGTTATGCTATTCTAGGCGTGGAGGGGTCATAATGGACCAACAAGCACTTTAACTGCTTGGCATAAATTCTGAGTACAATTGCTTGCTGTAGTGAACAAAAGTGATATTCTTGGATGCTCTGTTGTCCTTCTCGGGAAGGTGGACTGCTATAGAGGATAGAATTCCATAACTGTTAAATGTGTTTACTTGCTCGGCTTTGTACCTTTCCTTCTCAACCATGCTGCTTGTTGAAGACGATCATTGAGGAGTAACTGTGAAGAGTACTGAATACTAGCCACCTTCGTCCTTCGGATGCATGGAATGGCTATGGACGTGGACAGTATGGATGAACGGAGGGGAAAGATCGGTCGTTGGATCGCGCAAATCAACGACGAGAATCGATCGGCGGAGGGTATTGGGAGATACGGAGGCGGATGTTGAAGGTGCGCGAGGTTAACGGGCGGGGAGGATGGTTTTGGCGGCAGGTGGTATTTATCGCACCGCCTTTGGGGGAAAACAGTAATCATATGAGGGCTCGTGATCACAATCATCATGCGACGCGTGGTGGAGGAAATCGCTTTGATCACGAGTTAAAGCGCGGGCAGCTCAGGTGTGGGAGAACTGAATGCCGTTGGATCGCGCGGTCAGCGATAAGATGGCGGGGGTTTAGTTGCACATGTTTTCGTCGGATGTGACGGGGAAAGGGCTTGTGAAAGCGCGTGGTCATGTGATCACGGTCTTATGGTTTTAAACTTTGTGCCTAGGGACCTAAGGGAATACGGGTTTATACAGAGTTTTGGAGGAAAACAGAGATAGCGGGGGTTATGAGAGTATAAGAAAAGTGAAGGAGAATATGACAGATGACTGATGCGAACCTTCCTTAAGCACAAACCGCATGGCCAGACCTGTATTTGACCCTCCAAGTGCCCAAATATGTAGCAGAGCTAACATATACTAGACTTAATAATATGATGTTTAAGATCATGTATCTATATATATTTTGTTGTTATATATATGCATGGATGAGAACTAACTTGCATATTGGAAAGAACTATATGATAACCAAAATATACTCTTCCATTGGGGAAGGTCGAGACATCCAATGAGGAATGGTATGATGTACATTGTTGTATTACATTGGTATCTACTTGATATGGACTCTTATGACATGGATAAAATGTAAATGATAGGCGATAAGGCTACTTGGTTAGATTATTCGATGACAAGTATCCAACCATCACTGTAGTGTGGTCCATATTAGGTTGTTGACTCTAGTTGAGAGGAGGGATGGAGGTATTTCCCACCATGTAACCTCCAAACCTGGAATCGTGGGAGGGCAGTGATGGACACGCTCCCCTAGACCTGTGATGACGATTGCTAGTTGCCTGCTGGGGAAGTTAGGTCGATATAGTCGACGCTTCCACCATATTGGTTTTATCAGTGGTTAGATTGGTATATTTGATGCCATAGTATATAAAAACAGAGGATGAATAGGGTGGGAACAGAAGTAGGTTAGGAAGGATAGGAGGATATAGATTAGTTGGAGACTCTTGATGGGAAGTCGTATTATTTTCTGACTTATCAAATTTTACTACTATAACTCTCTCTCTATTTGGTTATGTCTTATTGTCAAACTGCTTTCAAACTCCTTGTATCTTTTTTACTCTAACTCCGGGACGAAGTTTTTTGAAGGAGGGGTGTATGTAATGCCCTACTTAATCTTATCATGCAAATTTTATTAGTGTTTAAATTACCTAAAAATATTGATTTATAATTATCAAGAAATATTGGTACATACCTACATTTGTGAAACTGTAAATTTATTTACTGATATAAATTTTATTATTGTTATTATTCAATTCCCAACTTGTCTTCTCAAATTTAATTTTGGATAGGATATGGTCTCCTTCCATTTATTCCAATTTAAATATCCATATCCCAAGGTGTCTTCTCAAAATCTACTTGGGAGAAGATATGGTCTTCTCCAATTAATTTCCAAATTAAATATTCATATCTTATCCCCAAAATGTCTTCTCAAAATCTACTTGGGAGAAGATATGGTCTTCTCCAATTAATTTCCAAATTAAATATCCATATCTTATCCCTAAAATGTCTTCTCAAATCTACTTGGGAGAAGATATGGTAAGAAAAGTTAAGGATACTAAATGAAAGGATGAGGGGATAGTCATGACATTTATGATAGGTGGTTGAGGTGGATGGGAGGAAGAGACATAAAAGGGGAAGGATGATGAGAGGAGAGGGAGATCCTTGGTCTTGATTTTGTTTTGGAGGATTGTGTTTTGGGGAGGAATGTGGAGAAAGAGAATGGAGAGATAAATGAGGGAATACAAACTTGGATTTGGAGAGTGTTTGTTAAACACGAACACACTACATCTAGTTAGACTTGGGCTTGGAGGGCTAGGGAACCTATGGAGGTTCCCTGAGCTAGGAAATACTTCCTAGTTTGCTGGGAGGAAAATCCAGTTGGGTAGTCAAGAGGAGCATCCCAACAGAGTCAAGAGCTTAGGAGCATCTCAACTAAGCTATTGGAACACGTATTCTCCGCTTATTTATTACTTATGTAAATGGTTGAAATGAAATTCTTACTTATTTAAATTGTGGTAAATAAATTTTAATGGTATATTATCATCAAATAAATGTTTAGATATAAATAAGTTATTTCCCATCTTATTGTGTTTAAAATTTGATAAATTTAGTTTTTAGTTAGAGGACCCTAAGAGAGATCCTCATAGGTAAGATGATGGATTCAACTGTGATCTACCAGTGATAATCATAGTTGTATCAAGCTCTTTGAAAATCTTATATTTCATGATCGATCCAAGAATATAGATATCCGGTATCACCATCTATGTTATTGTGTGCATAGGAAGATAATGTTGTTTGAATACATTCCAACAGAGGAATATTATGAAAATATTTTGACAAAGGCTTTTTCAAGAGGAAAATTCGAGTTCCATAGAGGCAAGATAGGGGTGATAGATAATCCGTTTCTTTTTGTTGAGAACTTCTGGAATCCTATGTGCATTTTTTGAAGATCCCAATGTTTCGGTTGAACACTTCACCCATCCTCAATTTGCTTCCTACCCCTAAAGGTGGGTGAAGTGTTCACCCAAAACGTTGGGCTCTTCAAAAGATTGATACAAGATTCCATAAATTATCAACAACAAAATGTTACTTCCTATGGAAACAGACATGCTATAATCCCTTTCTTGCTGAGAGGAAGTGTTGAAAAATGAAGTAAGAAAATATCAGTTTGACTTTTCCTTGGTCAAATTAGAGAAAATTTGAATTTCCATTTCAGAAGAAATCTTGGTGGTAGTTAACTGAGGTGACATGGCTTTTGTCACTCAGTTAACTTAGTTAATTTGAGTTGGAGGCCTTGAGTTCAGATAAGCATGAGTGATTGCTAATTTGTAGCAATCTAATTCATTTAAATTGAGTTATTGTGAGTTAAACTAGTTCTAATTGTTGGAGGAACTAGTGGAAGGTTAAGTTGTGCAGTGAGACTTTAGTCACACTCAGTGATCATCCAGATAACTTATCAATCTTCCCAAAATAATTTTTTCATGCAGAGAATTCCAGTTACTCAGTTGAGATGGAGATTCCAAGGCAATGTACTATCAGTTGTAGACTATTCCAATGTGTACAGGTGGTGCATGTAATCAGAGATCAAACCTTATGGATTGCGCAATCAATTGAGAGAGAAATCCCTAAATAATAGGAGTTGATTTCTCAAGGAACAATGCAAGGAAATAAGAGCTTGGAGGGCTTGAAAATTGGCTAAGTTTTGGCCAGAGTCAATCAATTAGGAAGAGGGATAGAATATACACTCACAGGTTGTTCTTAGGCTTGAGAAAGCATATGTATTATGTCTCTATTCTTTGATTAATGTAATGAAGATAGGAGGGGTTTTGAGCGGTTTCTTTCCCTTAGATAAATCATTGTGTATGTGTGATTTTCCTATTACATGTTTATTATTTTTGTTCTTGATTGTGAATTGAATTCTACAAAGCAGTAAAGTAGCTTTGTGTCTTGTGATTTAGAAAATTTCATAACCAGTTGCAAATCTACATCATAATTTCTACATCCCATGCCTTTATTGTGCTATGGTGTTGGACCCATAAAAATAACTAGAGTCTTTTTTGGTGTGAGTTGCAAGACATTCAATGTTGCAACACTCCAAAGTTGTAGCATTAGGTTCATTAAGCTAGAGTTGCAACTTGGCCTAATCATGGTGTCATAATAGGTGTTGTTGCCACCTAAATTGATTAGTGAAATTGTGGTAGCAAAGATGTAGTTTATGAGTTGCATTAATTAAATTGCAATAGTGGAGTTATAGAAATAGAGTTGAGACAATGGAGTTTCAACACTTTGAGTTTGTAACAATTGAGTTGTAGTGTAGTTTGAGTTGTAGCAATTTATTGTAGCACTCAATTTGCAACAATAGATTTGTAGCACATATTTGCAAAAATGGCTTACTAATTTTTTTCAAAAAAACCATAACTCATGTTTCATCTGATTTTTTTTTTTAATTAATAAATTTTTTAAAAGGAAAAAAATGACATAATAACTTTTGAAATAAATTTAAAATAATTTTTATTACTAAGAATATTCTAGAATATTTAGTGTATATTAAATCCATCCTACCTAAACCTAATAATTATTCATTATTAAATTAAAATTTTAGAAACCTTATTTTAAAATAACACCCTTATCTATTTTAATTATTATAAATATCAAAAAAATAAATTACACATTTACTTTATATTGAATAAAACATTTCCTTTTATATTCACAATTATTATAAATGCCCCAAAAAAAAAAAATTACACATTTACATTTACTTTTACTTTACTTTATACTAAATAAGATATTTCCTTTTTTATTCACTTTTACTTTATATTAAATAAGACATTTCCTTTTTTATTCACATACTTTATACTATTTTTTTTTTTTTTTCAGTGGGGGAGAGATCCGTGCTGAAGAATCAACATACAACATATGAGGCCGAAGCCAGCAAATATACATATCGCCGAAGCGTGAAGAGCATCATCAACATACAACATATGTGGCCGAAGCCAGCTGAAGAATCAACATACAACATATGAGGCTGAAGCCAGCAGATATACATATCGCCGAAGCGTGAAGAGCATCATCAACATACAACATATGTGGCCGAAGCCAGCATATACACATATCGCCGAAACGTGAAGAGCATCACCAAAACAAATGGCCTCCCGCAAGAATCGAACGTAGCTGGGGTGCGAAAGCCAACCGCCCCAACCACCACATCGTGCACATACTATAAGACATTGACATTTCCTTTTATATTCACATGGGTGAATTCTTTTCTCTACAATTATAGGTGCATCACGTAAACCTCGGTTAATAAAAAAACCTAACCAATAACCTAATAATATATAATATTTTATATAAATTTATGTACTTTGCCCAATAAAGTAATCCAAAAATAGTAATTAATTAACTGATTTTTTTGTGTGTGATATTTAGTTTTACTTTTAGATTTGGGATATCCATTCCTTCCCAATTCGCGGACAGGTTTCCAAGCAAAGCAAAGTCTTGAGGGACAAGGCCGGTCCGATACCAAATCATGAGCCACACGAGCCTACCAACGAAGTAGCTGTTGTAGCTGGTTTGTGTGAGTGGTAATTTTGAAAATTGTAAGACGAACCAAAAACATTTACTTTTAATTTAAATGATATAGAAAAATAATAATAAATTATATAAATAGACAAGTATGAAAATAAAGTTTATTAATAAATTTTGTATAACCAATATTTAAAATATAAATATAAATAAAGTTTTAAATTAATAATTTTCTTTTTTAAAATCTCGAAATAAAAAGTATATATAATTTATAATTATTATATATATATATTTTTAAATTAGTTAAAATTAATCTCTTATCTAACTTGAAAAAATAAAGTTATACTGGAAAGTCATAAGAAAGATGAGCTTAATTCAAAATAATGTATATGCTAACGGCTTCATATTTTTGATATTAATAAAATTAATAAAGATTCATATTTTTGAGGTTAATAAAATTAATAAAGATTCATATTTTTGATGATTTATAAGTTTGTAAATTCACCCCTTTTGGTGTATATTTTGAAAACTCTAACAAAATTTTGTTTAGGCTTTACTTTTTAGGTCTAATAAAGATCAAAGATTCCTGTTTGATCTTCATTTGATTTTCTAACTTTATTTTGCATCAAAATCTTTCTTTAAAAACAAATATAATAATATTTTTATTATTACCAGTGTATTACAAGATGACATATTTATGTATTCCCTAAAAATTTAGTTATATTTTGTTATCTTTGTCAATCTTCACTTAAGAAATTAATGGTTATAATTTGAGTTGAAAATAATATTTTGAGAATTGTTCAATCTCTGCTTTCACTAAAAAGTTAAACAAAGTTGGTTCATATTTTAGGGAAGTTGATTTTCTTCTATATAGTAGTGAAAACAAAAAATTAATTTTATTTTCTATTCTCTACAGAAAGATGGACCATTTTCTTGTAGTATTTTATTTTCTTTTGATTTTTTAACTCTTTATTGCACCAAAAACTTTCGTTTAAAAACAAATGCATAATACTTTTAATATTACCACTGTAATGTAAGATGGTATATTCATGTTTTCCCTAAAGATTTAATTGTATCTTCGCATGTCCATCAATGCTTAAGAAGTTAATGATTATATTTTGAGCTGAAAATAATTTTAGCAACTTCTTCCCATCTATAATTTTTATCTTCTTTTCACATTAGATATTTAACCGTAACCATACAATCAATGAGAAAGACTCAATTTTATGAAAATAATACTATAAAATATCTTTCTTTCAATATATATTAAAAATTTGAAATAAAAATAAATTTAATAACCAAATATTTAACCATAACCAAACTCAATTTTATGAAAATAATAGTAGAAAATATATTTCTTTTGATATATCTTAAAAGTTTATAATAAAAATAAATATAACAACTAACTATCTAATATATCTTTACCTGTGAGCTTAAGTCTTCCCCAAATATTCAGGAAAAAGAGACGTGGGTGCTGTCAAAAAATTAACTGCGCCCATGTCCATCAGATTTCAAAATATTCGAGGAATCTACAATAAACTTAAAGATGGCCTATCTTTAGTACACCACTAATGTTGAAAATGCACATATTTTAGTATGATTGCCTGTGACTTGATGATGCAGGAGCATTGGTTAACAGGGCGGAGATAGAAAGAAGGGTGGCATGGTTTCTGAGAAGGACAGAGAGAACACAGCTAGAACAGAACGGACATGTCTGTTTCTTCTTTATTTTTAATTATTTTTATTATCTGTTGTTTTTGGTTTCTGTTTAAAAATGCCTAGAATACTGTAACGAGTTCTAATTAGGAAAGTAATATTAGTTAGAATATTAGTGTCGTTGAACAGTTATATACTATTGTAAAAACAAACAAAGGGAAACAAGCTAGCCATGGATAAATGTCAAATATGAAATAACTGATGTAACTGATAATTGAACAACTGACAGCAGTTATCCAACTGCTTGAGAACAATGATACAAAAACGAGGGAAAGCAAGCCCATAGGGGTTCGGGAGGGAGAAGAGAAAAGAAAGAACACAAATAAATATATACATCTTGTTTTTCAGTGCACAAACAACTCTTACATGCGTCCTCAAAAATAGAGACTGTACAATTCCATGCTGTGCTTATATTTTATTTTTCCTTCATGTACAAAACCTATTATATGTTCTTGAGAGACTTCGAACCAGCGGAAGGACAAATAAACAAACGAGAGGTGACACCAACCAGCACCGGTCACGAGTTACAGTGCCTAGACAAATACATTTTCCAGGTATGCAAATGAAACTGTAAGGCGACTCAAGATTTTCTTTCCACATACAATTAACAGTCCATCTCAGCATAAATATAATTATTAACAGTCCATCTCAGCATACAAATTAGTGTTCAACGCAGCTTCAAACCCTACCCAGTTCAAAAGCCTAGGGTTTGACAGGGTCATGAACAAAAGCCGTGGCGAGAACTATTCACTATAGTAGCCAACAACCAAACCAACAACCCATACAAGAATCCATTACAGACAAGAAAAAAAAACAATTCTACCCGGAAGATATCCATAATGGCCGGAAGCCCAATGCATTCGACCCAGCGAACGGCTCCACCTGCATAGGGACGAAAGGAGGAAGGGTTAGTTACCAACCCTTGAAGGAAAGCGAGAAACTAAGAAATTGGAAGGGAAAATGCTGAGAGAGTGAACGAGAAATAATACCTGAAGGTGAGCCGCAACTGCAAAGCAAAACCCTCAAACGGACGAACCCTGCTCACAGAGGAGCCGAGCTATTAGAGTCTAAATAAGCAGCAGAAAAGAAGTCTGGCAGAGAACGAGAGCTTACCAATTGAGTTAGCAGAGAGCCAAACAGGGCAAGGCGCGAAACCCGTCGAACTTGGAGGCTGACGAACCGAGACTGTAACCAGAATGCCATTAACTTATAATGCTCAAATAACCATGGAATATTGAGGGAAACGAACAGACAATACCATGACAAACATCAACGCCAGTGGAAAACGCCAAATGACAGAGGAACAAACATATAAAAAATACAGTAGCCAAACTTACCAAAGCGACACCAGACAGTCGAGGCATACAAGCCGGACCTGGAACAATAGAACCGCAACCAAACGTTTGCTATACAGTTAACCGAGCAGGCAGGAACAGCATTGTGTTTTCTCCGCAGACAATACAACAAATACAAAGGAAAATCGCAGAGACTGCAGAGCTAAACAACCAAGTAACAATAATAACCCAAAGGGCGCGAACAGGGTAAACCCAAGCCGAGTAACTTTCCAGGATCTCGAGGAGGGACAGTTGTCCACTGATAAGACCACCACAGTACATGCCGTAATCCAAGTCGATTGTAAATCAATCTGAATTTATTACCAAATCAATTGTATACTGTCCGGTTCATAGGAGCGTTACACATCCGCTTGGGAGTGGCGGGACCACGTGGGCTGGCCCCATCAAGTGGTATCAGAGCAGCGTTTTGAGGAAGTAGAGGAAGATGGAAGTACAAAGACGAGGACGTGGAAGAGGTGCATGTAGAGGAGCAGATGAAGGATTGAGAGAACAACTGAGAATCCTTATAGCTCGATTGGAAGTAGTAGAGGCGGGTAGGCGACGAGACCCGAAACTTGGGGATGACAGTGAAGACAAGGCAACAACTGTTACAAATGGGTCAGAGGAAGAAGCCCCAGAGTTGAGGCTGTTGCGATCAGTTCTGTTAGCCAGCAGCAAGCCCAAACCGGAGATCCCTAACTATGATGGTAGTCTTTTCGCGGATGTCTTGCTGGATTGGGTGAGTGAATTAGACAAATATTTTGAAAATGAGGAGATCAGTGAGGACAAAAGAGTTAGATTTGATGCGACCAAGTTAAAAGGACACGCTGCCCTATGGTGGGATAGTGTCCAAGCGGACAGAAGGTGAATGAACAAACTGCCGATAAGAAAATGGCCAAGGATGGTGGCAAAACTGAAGGGTAGATTTTTACCTAAAGACTACCAGGTTGAACTTTATCGGCGAGTACAGAATTTAAGGCAGAAAGGTATGACTGTCCAAGAATACACAGAAGAGTTTTATCGTGTAAATTTACGTGTTGGTTATACAGAGGATACTCCCGAAAAAACAACAAGGTACGTGAATGGCTTAAGAATGGAAATATTGGACGAGATCAGCATTCTCTCTCCCCGAAGTGTTGAAGAAGCCTTTCAAAGTGCTGTAAAGGCGGAGGAAAAAATCAATAGGAGACAGAACAACAGGAGAGGGAGAGGAAATGGCAGAGGACGAGGACAGTCCTACGGCAGAGGGAGAACTTCCGTAAACAGCGAAGAAGGCAGCAGTTCCAGAGCTTCAGGGACAGCAGAGAAAGGAGAAAGCACCAGAGGAGGTCGGCCATACTAGCGGGGAGAGGAAATGGTCGCGAAAGAGGGACTAATGTCCAGTGCTACAGGTGCCATAAGTGGGGGCACAGATCCTTCGAATGCCCAGAAGCTGAGCATGCGGGCCAGAGGGGAACACTTGTTGCACAGCCTGAGGAAGCTGAAGCACAACCCCGGGAGGTAGAAAACATGGCAGAAACAGGGGAAGCTTTAATTTTAAATAAAGTACTGTTGAAACCAGCCAAGGAGGTGGCTGAACAGACCCAGCGAAAGGCACTGTTCCGAACAGTTTGCAAATCACTTGGGAAGTGCTGTAAATTAATAATAGACAGCGGAAGTACAGACAATTTGGTTGCCACCGAAATGGTGGAAAAGCTGGGACTGAAGCGACTTAAACACCCCACACCTTACAGGGTGTTTTGGCTACAGAAAGGCCACCAGTTATTAGTTGATGGACAGTGTGAAGTGGAATTTCGCATTGGCAAATATCACGACATGGTGGTCTGTGATATTATGCCAATGGACGTGTGCCATATACTGCTGGGGAGACCGTGGCAGTATGATCGGAAGGTGACACACGATGGGAAGACAAATTGTTATAAATTTGTGAAAGATGGGATCAAACATACACTTGTACCCATCAGGGAAGAGGATGCAGTGGAACCGAGTGGAACAAAGGCACTATTAATTGGAGGAAAACATTTTGTGAAGCAGATTGAGGAAAATGAGGTCAATTATGCAATTGTGAGGAGGACGAGACCGATGTTGCTGAACACAGGAAAATCAGAACTGCCTATAGAAATTCAGGAGCTGTTGAAGGAATTCCAAGACATTGTGGTTGATGATTTACCTGATAAATTGCCTCCCAAGAGGAGTATCAGCCATCACATTGACTTTATACCGGGAGCAAGCTTGCCAAACAAGGCAGCGTATAGGATGAGTCCGAAAGACAATGAAGAAATTCGCAAACAAGTACAGGAGTTGCTGGATAAGGGACTGATCAGAGAAAGTTTGAGCCCCTGTGCAGTACCAACAGTACTTGCACCTAAGAGGGGTGGATAATGGCAAATGTGTACAGATTCGCGAGCTATTAACAAAATCACGATTCGATACAGATTTCCCTTACCCAGGATGGACGACATGATGGACTGTCTTAGTGGGGCAGCTTATTTTACAAAAATAGATCTGAAGAGTGGTTATCATCAGATCAGGATTAGGGAAGGAGATGAGTGGAAGACAGCATTTAAAACCAATGAGGGACTGTACGAATGGCTAGTCATGCCATTTGGATTAAGCAACGCTCCTAGTACTTTCATGAGATTGATGAACGAGATGTTAAAGGAATTTATTGGCAAGTTCGTGATAGTTTATCTTGATGATATCTTGATTTTCAGCAGAACGAAGGGAGAACATCTTCAACATGTTCGAAGGGTGTTAGAGAAGTTACAACAGAACAAACTGCTGATAAACTTGAAGAAATGCACTTTCCTGCAGAAGGAGCTGGTTTATTTGGGATTTGTGTTTGCAGAAAATGAATTGAAAATGGACCCAGAAAAGATTGCAGCAATTATAAATTGGCCGTCACCAAAAAGCTTATTTGAGGTACGTAGTTTTCATGGACTGGCAAGTTTTTATCGGAAATTTATTAGAAATTTCAGCGAAATCTGCGCACCAATGTTAGAGACCATCAAAAAGGCAAGTCAACCTTTTTGCTGGACCAGGGGCAGAAGACAGTTTTCAGCTTTTGAAGCGGAAGATCACGGAGAGGCCAATCTTGAGACTGCCCGATTTTAATAAACTTTTCCAGGTTCGATGTGACGCAAGTGGAACAGCTATTGGCGCTGTGCTCAGTCAAGAAGACAGACCAGTGGCATTTTTTAGTGAAAAACTAAATGAGAGTCGGCAAATATATTCCTCATAAGACAAGGAATTTTATGCAGTGGTCCAAGCTTTAAAACATTGGAGACACTACCTACTGGGCAACGAATTCGTTTTGTTTTCTGATAATTCGGCATTACAATATGTAATGCAGCAGCGCAAGTTAAACCATAAGCACGCCAAGTGGGTAGAATATTTGCAGAGTTTTACTTTTGTGTTAAAACACATAAGTGGGCAAGCCAACAAAGTGGCAGATGCTTTGAGCAGGAGAGCCTTGCTCCTACAGGAAAGCAGCATACAGGTGATGGGATTCGAACATCTGAAAGATTTTTATCAGACGGACACAGATTTCAAGGAAGCTTTTGAAGCCTGTCAAAATCACGTATTGAGAAACGCAAGCCCATGGTTAGACTATAATTTACAGGAAGTATTATTGTTCCGAGGTGGGCAGTTATGTATCTCGGACTGTTCAATGAGGGAGAATATAGTATGGGAGAAGCATAGTGGTGGATTAGCGGGACATTTCGGAATCAACAAAACTTTGGAGCAACTCGGACATTTTTATTATTGGCCCAAAATGAGCAGGGATGTAAAAATATTGGTAAACAGGTGTAAAGTCTGCCAACTGTCAAAGGGACACAGTCAGAATACTGGACTTTACACACCACTACCCGTTCCAAGCAGGCCATGGGACTCGGTCAGCATTGACTTTGTTCTCGGACTGCCTAGAACACAGCGGGGGTATGATTCGGTAATGGTGGTGGTAGATAGATTTTCAAAAATGGCTCATTTTATTCCTTGTCGGAAAACTAGTGACGCCACGTACGTGGCACACCTGTTTTTCACGAAAGTTGTTAGATTACATGGCCTACCCAAAACTATCATTTCAGACAGGGACGTAAAGTTCACATGACACTTTTGGCACACCCTGTGGAAAAAGTTGGGCACGCAATTGAATTTCAGCTCTGCGTATCATCCGCAGACTGATGACCAAACGGAGGTGGTGAACAGGAGCTTGGGGAATTTATTACGGAGTTTGACTGGAGAAAATTCACGATTATGGGATCGAGCTCTTGCCCAGGCGGAATTCGCTTATAACGATTCACCCAATCGTAGCACCAGACTTAGCCCATTTCAGATTTTTTATTGCATGCATCCTCGAGGAATACATGAACTGCGAGATTTGGGAAAGCTGGAACGGAGAAGCGTGGATGGGGAAGATTTTGCAGAAGCAATGAGCGAGCTTCATGAAAAAGTCAAACTAAGGTTGCAGGACAGCGTACAGAAATACAAGCAGCAAGCACACTCAAAACAACGAGAGGTGCATTTTAATGTTGGAGACGAGGTCCTTGCGCATCTGCGCCGGGAACGGTTTCCTAAAGGCACATATAATAAGTTAAAATATAAGAAAATTGGTCCATGCAAGATCCTACGAAAATTTTCAGCCAACGATTACGAGATTCAGCTGCCACCGGACATAGGCATATCACCTATTTTTAATGTGGCGGATTTGTTCCCATATAATGCCCAAGCAGAGGATGATAGTGCGGTACAGCCAGAATGGGACACCCAATTAGAAAGCAGTTCTTGGAAGAAACAGTTACCTTCGGCCCGGACCCATGAGATTGAAGGGATCCTCAGCACCCAGGTAGCCAAGAAGACGCGCAGGAAGGAATATCTGCGTTACCTCGTCAAGTGGAGAGACCGTCCAATGGAGGACAACTCGTGGCTCGACGCGGCACAGATTCAGAAGGCTGGTTATTCGGTGGAGGAACTCATGGAACGGAGCCATGAAATTTCTTTTACCCCGGAAGCCTGATGCAGGAGCATCTGGTTAACAGGGCAGAGATAGAAAGAAGGGTGGCATGGTTTCTGAGAAGGACAGAGAACTCTCGCAGAACAGACAACATGTCTGTTTCTTCTTTATTTTTAATTATTTTTATTATCTGTTGTTTTTGGTTTCTGTTTAAAAATGCCTAGAATACTGTAACGAGTTCTAATTAGGAACAATAATATTAGTTAGAATCATTAGTCGCTGAACAATTATATACTATTGTAAAAACAAACATAGGGAAACAAGCTAGCCATGCATAAATGTCAAATATGAAATAACTGATGTAATTGATAATTGAACAACTGACAACAGTTATCCAACTGCTTGAGAACAATGATACAAAAACGAGGGAAAGCAAGCCCATAGGGGTTTGGGAGGGAGAAGAGAAAAGAAAGAACATAAATAAATATATACATCTTGTTTTTCAGTGCACAAACAACTCTTACATGCGTCCTAAAAAATAGAGACTGTACAATTCCATGCTGTGCTTATATTTTATTTTTCCTTCATGTACAAAACCTATTATATGTTCTTGACAGACTTCGAACCAGCGGAAGGACAAATAAACAAACGAGAGGTGACATCAACCAACACTGGTCATGAGTTACAGTGCCCAGACAAATACATTTTCCAGGTATGCAAACGAAACTGTAAGGCGACTCAAGATTTTCTTTCCACATACAATTAACAATCCATCTCAGCATAAATATAATTATTAATTGTCCATCTCAGCATACAAATTAGTGTTCAACGTAGCTTCAAACCCTACCCAGTTCACAAGCCTAGGGTTTGACAGGGTCATGACAAAAAGCCGTGGTGAGAACTATTCACTATAGTAGCCAACAACCAAACCAACGACCCATACAAGAATCCATTACAGACAAGAAAAAAAAACAATTCTACCCTGAAGATATCCAGAATGGCCGGAAGCCAATGCATTCGACCCAGCGAACGGCTCCACCTGCATAGGGACGAAAGGAGGAAGGGTTAGTTACCAACCCTTCTATGAAAGGAAAGCGAGAAACTAAGAAATTGGAAGAGGAAATGCTGAGAGAGTGAACGAGAAATAATACCTGAAGGTGAGCCGCAATTGCAAAGCAAAACCCTCAAACGGATGAACCCTCCTCACAGAGGAGCCGAGCTATTAGAGTCTAAATAAGCAGCGGAAAAGAAGTCTGGCAGAGAACGAGAACTTACCAATTGAGTTAGCAGAGAGCCGAACAGGGCAAGCCGTGAAACCCATCGAACTTGGAGGCTGACGAATCGAGACTGTAACCAGAATGCCATTAACTTATAATGCTGAAATAAACATGGACTCTTGAGGGAAACGAACAGACAATACCATGACAAACATCAACGCCAGTGGAAAACGCCAAACGACAAAGGAACAAACATATAAACAATACAGTAGTCGAACTTACCCAAGCGACACCAGACAGTCGAGGCATACAGGCCGGACCTGGAACAACAGAACCGCAACCAAACATTTGCTATACAGTTAACCGAGCAGGCAAGTACCACATTGTGTTTTCTCCGCAGACAATAAAACAAATACAAAGGAAAATCGAAGAGACTGCAGAGCTAAACCAAGTAACAATAATAACCAAAGGGCACGAACAGGTAAAACCCAAGCCAGGTAACTTTCCAGGATCTCGAGGAGGGACAGTTGTCCGCCGATAAGACCACCACAGTACATGCCTAACCCAAGTCGATTGTAAATCAATCTGAATTTATTACCAAATCAATTGTATACTGTCCGGTTCATAGGAGCATTACACATCCACTTGGGAGTGGCGGTGTCACGCCCCTACACCTGCGGTGGTCTTCCAACTTCTTGTAGCGAGGTGTGGCACCACCGAACGCTTTCTTTTTAACAATACTAACGTTTATGGGCTACACCTATTCCAACATGAACATACTTAACTTATGTTCTTATAACCAAATAAAATGTTATCCTTTATACTTCAACAGAGAACATTCTTATTCATTAACCATCAACAATAAACCGAGAACAATACAAGTGTAAAGGGGAGGGGAAACTCCCCGAACAGTCTGCCCAACAATAATATTATGTCAAGAATATCAGATTTTACAACAAGTGTGTCTTGGCTGAACCAAGTCTCACACTTAACCAATTTTTACAAAAGACAGGCCACCTCCCTTTTACAACATTCCATGCACCCTTGCACAAGAGAGAGTGCTCACCCGAGCCACTCAACCTCCCTACAAAACCTGCATAAAACTGGGTACAAGAATCCACTCGCAATGGCACTCTTTGCCAACCTTCAACTAAGATAAACTGCGCACTTCCCTCAAGCCCAATGCGCATGAGATATGCGCATTCACCCACCTAAGACTGCGCACTTCTTTTACCCCTTTATGCGAAGATCTTGAGCCAATGTCCTTGTTCCAAATGAGGAGCAGCCATCTTCTACTTATACGCATATCATCCATGCGTTAAGCCTTAGGCCGACTACTCAAATATCAATATGAACACCCCTTAAGGATTATTCCATATGTCGACTTTCATTATACTTTATTCCACGCATATAAACCTTTCGTATGTGGTCCATTATATTCTTTTGTCGTATGTTCACATATCCCTTTACATGTGGCTTGATTATATTATATTTTATTCACATATAATATGTTCATCGCATATAATATGTTCATATTTATTTTCATATAATATGCATATAAACTCCCATATACGCTCAAGTGTACTAACACTTAGCCATTTTTGCACATGCTCCTTATCGTCGCATTTCGTCACATTTAACGCATATGATCGTCGCACCAATGTCGCAGCTCGTCGTACTCCCGCTTGCCCGCGCGCCCGTGTGCCCGCCCCGCCCTCGTGCACGATTTCGCCCGCCGCGCCTGTCGCACCGTAGCTCGGAGGCCTTACATTCTCCTCCACCTGAAAATCGTTGTCGTCC